>CM060955.1:128357757-129557757 GCA_030765055.1 Mantis religiosa | reverse complement strand
GGTTACAGCGGCTGGATGGAGACCAGATCTGTGGTTCAAATACCGGCTATGGCATTGAATTTTTCAGTCTGACTCTATGTTTCCACAATTTAGCATACACATGGCCAGTGTGAAAGAACAATTCATTTCCATTAATTGACCTAATAGTGGTGAACTCTAAAGCCCAGGCTTTAAAGTACTTACATGTTGTAAGTCGCCATTAAGGTAGTTGTCTCACGTGTTTATGAGAACTCCTAGTGGTTTACCGGGAAAAATATGAGTCAGTTGGAGAATTTAATGTCATATCAGCATGTTGGCCATAGTAGCTCAATGGTTAGAGCGGCTGGACGGAGACCAGAAGATCCGTGGCTTAAATCCTGGCTATGGTATTGAATTTTTCAGTCTGACTTTACACTTTCACAATTTAGCCTACACATGGCCAGTGTGAAAGAACAAGTAATTTCTATGGAGGAGTTAATTAAATTTGCGACAGAAGGCGTAAAAATTAAAGATTCTTGAATTTTATCAGCTTACATTAGAAGATTAAATGCATATCAAAAGAATAGAAAATATCATCCAATATTTAAAAAAGGGAGTAGAATTATCTGTACTAATTATAGAGGAATAAGTTTAATAGTATCCACATACAAAATATTTGCTTAAGTAACCCAACATTTAAATGTTATACTTGACTCCTTGCTCTCAAAAGTCAAAATGGATTTTGTAAAGGTAGGTCATGTACAGACTATCCATACTCTGCGACAAATAACAGAAAAGACATGAGAACATAATTTAGAAGCATATTTATAGATTATGAGAAAGTTTTTGACTGTATACAGTGGAATGTTTTATGGAATGTAATGGAAGAGAGAGGAGTATCAACACATTTAATAGAAATAACAAAGGAAATGTATATTAGAACCACCATAAAAATTAATGTAATGAATAATATAGCAACCACACATTAAAAATAAATCAAGGAGTCAAACAAGGGTGTCCACTATCCCCAATTTTATTTACCTTTATATAGACGATGCCATTAGCAACTGGCAGAAAGTTTTAGTAAGCATTTCAGTATTAATGGAAAAGCAATGGATACTTAATTGTATGCCTACGACCATGTACTAGTTGCAGAATCAGAGGATGTCTTATAGATGAAAGTATACATAGTAAATAAAATATTAGATTCTTGCAATTTAAAAATATCTGTAAATAAAGCATGAGTTTTAGCATTTAAAGGAAAGGAATATGTTAGAAGTAAGATTGTGATAAATGAGAAAACTATACAAAGGTGGCAGCATTTAATTACTTGGGATCACAAGTAACCGCTGTATTAGAAGAGAAAGATGTTGACAAGAAACTATAAATTCAGCCTTATGTGCGGAACAAAGAGAACACTCAGAAGAAAAACTACAAAAGAAACACAAATTAAATTCTGTAAAACAATGGCAGTCCCTGTATTACTTTATTCAAGCGAAACATGGGCATTAAACAGAAAATGGGAGGGGGGGGGGGGGGGGAATACAAAGGATGAACAAGGACAGATTCTCTAGAAAAGTTTGAAACTGAAATACATCTGCTTCTGATCTGCACATAAATATGGAGCAAGTTAAATGCTTAAGAATTAAATAGTATATTTACATGAAAACAAATGGTTCTATGTACGTGAAGTAAAAAATGCTTTATTCTGGTTTCCATGCATTTTGTTTGGTGGCAATAAACAATTATCAGAATCAAGGTGAGGTGGATTTAGTTCTTGCATGTGGAAACATTAAGGTAAGCAAATGGAAGCAACAGCTTCCAAAACTAGTCCCTCAAAATTAAAATGTTTGTGACGTTATGTGAAAAAAAAGGACTGCAAATAGCTTTATGAATTAAGGTATCTATTCAAGTTGATAGGTTGCTCAGTAATTTATTTATAAATTTTATGACAACTAATATTTGCTTGAGAAAAAAAGGTTGACTAAACTTCTTAGTCCAAAGGACATGATTAGTTCCATTTGGCATTGTAGAGGATGCTTAGTGCTAGTTAATATGCAGGAAAGTCAATTTAATAACAATGTATAACTGGACATAATTTTTCAAACATTTCTTTCTTCACCAATGGATATCTCTTACTCAATGTTGCAAAGTTAAAAAAAGAGCACAAAATAATGCTGACTACTGGTGCATTCATGTTTAGCCATCATGGCTTAGGAATATTACATAGGATATTTCCAATGAGAAGTTTAAACCAAAAATTGTCAATATCAATCTTAATTAAGTTCTATGCTGTTTGTAGGGTAGCAACATGTGACATAAGATCTATACCTCATCACATTATTATTACTAAATGTGCTGTTTAAGTTTGTCAGTTCTGGAATCACAAAGAACACGTAGCACACACAGATTATGCATAAATTTTACTTACATTAGAAACCAAATATTGTGATATATTTTATGACAATTATATAGAGCTATCTCTTGATATATATCTTCATTTTTTAAAAAAATTATTTCAATTTTCTGTGCTATTTACATACTTCCCATTATAAAAATCTTATCACACAAAAAGTTTGACTATTATCATCATCTATTAGATAAGTTTTCAGTTTGAAACAATGTCTTTATGTGTACCTGAATAAAAGTCTAGATAATATAAAACACTACTGGTAAGAGGTTTTCTGTTAGGTGTCTTATTAAAATAATAAGTGACAAGTGATATATTTTCTTTAATTTTCACTTTAGAATCTAGTCTTGACATAAAACCATAGTATAAAAGAACAAAAAATATGTTTATGTAATTACACGCTTCATTATTTCCATCATCATTCTGGATATCTCAATACCCAATGAAGGAAGTCATTCAGAGATTCCAATCTGTTTTGTATACATTAAATGAAATCGTCATAAAATATTTTTCCATCAGTACATACACCAAAAAATAAAGATCAAAAGATACACGTTACAGGCTTCTAATGACATAAGAAAACCTTACATTTTCCATTATATCAAATGAAGAAGCCTTTCTGTACACGTTAGGAATCATTCTGTTATAGTTCAAAAACAAATGAGAATAATCCACAGCTTCGTTTCCATTCTTCTGCAGGCCTATCCAATTGTTAAACTCCAAATAAATGTGTCCAGAAAGTTTAATTAAATTATTTATGATCAATGTAAGCACATGACACTGAACATATCCAAACTAACATGAAATTTTAAACTGTAGGTACTTGAAGTTACTTCCTGCTCTATACACTGCTCATATCTTTCCCAAGCAGAGGTTGTATTTTGAATATCAACTTTATTAGTTACTGCGGATCTGCTTTCTGTGATAATCTTGTTAAATTGCACTCAACATTTAAACACATAATCACAGATCTAAAGTTTTAAAAAATTAATCGCTTTACAAATATCTGCAAAACTTTTATTTCAGCAAATAGATAAACCAAAACACGTCTTGGATAACACCCGCAACAATGCTGAAGCTGTGTTGATTATTACAGCAGAAATTCAAGTTAGTCAAACATTTGAATTCAGAAGCGTGCACGAATGTAAACAGCGGAGGCATCGTGTTCTCCATAACCCAATCTCTTGGCATGTTTAAAAAGTTCATTGGTTGATGCAGTCAACGGTAAAGGTTGTTCCAGCTGATCACCCATATACAGCGACAGCTTCAGGTCCTTCTGCATGTGCTGCAATGGTAGATGTGTGGGGAAACCTCCTTCTATTATAGCTGAAATATTAATACAAACATTATCAACAAGCTGAAATCTGGACTTCATTCACCCATTGATTTACAACAGCAAAATGTTTAACTAGAAAGATTAATTTATGCATATACGAGGGCTATCCAGAAAGTAGATTACGTTTTCGTCTGTTTCCGCTAGGGGCGGGGCTAGCGCGGCCATCTTGGGGTCAGAGCGTTGCGCAGCTCAGTCGGCATCTAGCCGTGCTAGTGAGAGGTTCGTGCTGTGCTCCGTTCAGATACTGTGACGGTTTGAAATGTCTGCGTTAATTGAAAATCCCGCGAGCTGCGAGGTGCGTGCAGTAATAAGGTTTCTGACTGCAAAAAACTGTAAACCGATAGAAATCTATCGGCAGCTTTGTGAAGTGTATGGGGACAACATTATCACTGCAGGTGGAGTGCGTCACTAGGGTCATCAGATTTAAAAATGGCCGAACCAATGTTCACGACGAAGATCGAAGTGGGAGACCCAGCATAGTGACTGCCGAACTTGTCGAAAAAGTCGATGCTAAAGTCCGTGAAAATCGAAGGTTCACAATAACGGAACTTTCTTTGAGTTTTCCACAAATTTCGTGAAGTTTGTTGCACGAAATCATCAGCGAAAAGCTTGGTTACCACAAGCTTTGTGCAAGATGGATTCCAAAAATCTTGACAGAGGACCACAAAAATCAGCGAATGGCTGCAGCGTTGAACTTTTTGGACGTTTACCATAAGGATGGTGACTCTTTACTCGATCGCATCGTTACTGGTGACGAAACATGGGTGAAACACGTGAACTGTGAAACGAAATTGCAATCAATGCAGTGGGGGCACACAAGTTCTCCCCAAAAACCCAAGAAATGCATGCAAACAATGTCGGCAAGGAAGATGATGGCGACTGTTTTTTGGGACAGAAAAGGTGTGATTTTGGTGGACTTCCTGGAAAGAGGCACTACAATAAACTCTCAAAGGTATTGCCAAACTCTCCAAAAACTCAGAAGAGCCATTCAAAACAAGCGCAGAGGAATGTTGAGCTCTAAGATCTTGTTGATTCACGACAACGCCCGGCCCCACATGGCAAATCTCACTCGTGAAGTTCTTGAATCTTTTAAGTGGGAGTTGTTTCCTCATCCGCCGTACAGTCCCGACCTGGCACCGAGCGACTTCCACCTATTCCCAGCAATGAAGAAGTGGCTGGCTATGCAGCGTTTTGATGACGACGCACAGCTGCAAGAAGAGGTAACGAAGTGGTTGAAGGCGCAGGCGGCCGAATTTTTCGACGAAGGAATTTCCAAGCTCGTACATCGCTATGATAAATGCCTTAATTTGAATGGTGACTATGTCGAAAAGTAGTATTTGAGTGTGGCTTTCATCTGTATATAATAAAATTTGTTTCCTATACTTTGTTTACTTTTTATTCCAAAACGTAATCTACTTTCTGGATAGCCCTCGTATTAACATTAAGCAAGCAAATAAATCTAGTTTTATCTTGACTGATGCAAGCAGCTTAGCAGATACTGATGAATGACCATTGTACTGTAAATCAGTTCAACAATGAGATAACAATAATGCTATACAGGATTTTCTGATCATTGTGTATGCCAGGAACAGGATGTGCTTATTGTGTTAAGTCTTGCTCAAAGGCAGTTACAAGTGCACTATCACTTTACACTTATGCAGAAACTTCCTGGAGTCACTGATTCTAACCAATCCAAAATTTATACATCAGAAAAATTTAGATACACAAGGTCAATATGTTGACAAAAATAAACATAACAGCAATGGAAAAATTAGATGAAACAAAGACTCTTGAGAAAAAGCCAAGTTTTAATGACAAAATAATTAAACAGCCTCTTCACTTCTCAGATCTAAATCCATGTAATTATTATTTGACAAGAGTACCTTAAGTTTATGCAATTAATTTCTACACCTAAATGAATAAAAAGAAAAAATGCAGTTCATCTTCTAAATACTGTGTTTAATTCTGGCAGCCCTCAGCTGCTTGATGACATTATATCAGTCGATCATAGAATCATTTGAGGAATTACTTAACTGGATTTAGGAAGTCTTTTCATTCATTTATTATCTGCTTAAAAGAATACAAAACATATTCAAAGCATTGTCAAGTTAAATATATGCAACCAGAAAATCACAGTTTAATATCTACATAAACAAGTTCTAAAATAACCTAATTGCAATAATAAATCATAAACTATACACCATTACACTTATATTATACAAATACTACTATATAATAATACTGTTGAGTCGACAACAGCTGATAATGTTAGGAAGATCCTAACGAAACACATTCTAGGTAAATACTAGCAATAAGTGGAGCATTGAGTATTAGTTCAACTCAAAATATATATTAAAAATTTTATGGATTGAAACAAAGGCCTATCAAATCATGGAAAAAATAAAAGCAGCATGTTCCTCCATTAAGCAAACAGTATTTTTATGTTATTTTTATTGTTATTATTACTATTATTTTTATTTTGATGAACACTGAATAATACAGAAGTTTTTATTGTAAGTTAAACTGAAAGTAGCAAAAGTTATTGACGTAATTTTTGAGTTACTGACTAACCATGTACCAAGTTTTGTGTTCAGCCATTAAAGTTATTTATGTGGTGCTGGACTTTTAACTCACTGTATATACATATTATGATGAATTTTTAATATAGAATATATTTGCTTCATAAAAAATATGAAAAAGAAAGACTAATGCATTAAAAGTCAACACATATATAACATGGTGGATAGAGTCAACATGAAAAATTCAATGCCATGGCCGGGATTTGAAAGGATCTACTGTAGATCCGTGGTTCAAATCCCGGCCATGGCATTGAATTTTTCATGTTGACTCTATCCATCAAATATCTTAGCCTATATACGGCTAGTGTGGAGAAATTATTAATTTCCATCAATTAACTAAAACATATATAACAGTTTATAACAAAATTAAGAATATTATGAGAAAAAAAATGATAATTATAATCACATTTATCAAGCGTTATTAATAAATATAAGTCTATTAGTATACAAAAAAGCAAGAGAGATCATCAGAGATAAAATTTATAAGAAAAGTTTTCTACTATATATTATATTATTTATTAATTTTCTTCCTCCTCTGTTTTACAGCATGCAAATGTTTTAATACTTACACAAACTACTATTACAAACTATTGGACCTATTTACCTCTGCCCTTTTCCAGGATTGTGGGACAGGCCAATGAAGTCAATTCAAGGACTTCTAAAACATCCTTTTGTTGAAGACCTGCTCTGTCTGCTAGGGCCATACCTTCTGCCAGGCCTGCCAAAGTTACTCCAGCCATCAGCTGAAGTACCAAGTTCATTTTGGAAGCATTTCCTACTTCACCTATTAAATAAAATTATATTGGTATTTAAAACTTAATGAACTTGTACAGATGAGAACTCAAAAGTGAAATTCACTGATGTTTTTATCATGGACTTTTAATAGTCTTGATTCAGTGGTGGAGATGTCATTCTAACAATGAATTTAAATATTTACTGCAAGTGCCCTTCATGTGAAAATAAAATCTAAAAGGAGAAAGGAGAGGATATAGTAAAATTCAAAGACTTTCTGCATATATTGTGAAAACTCACTAATGGAATCAAGTCCGCAAAATGAACAACTTCAAGTCTAGAACAACTCAAGAACAACAAACCTACAAATTACACAACAATGTGTTCTGCCTTGAAAAGGCCAGTGTTTCAAGCATCTGACCCTTGCACCCATGGTCGCTAAAGTGTATGCCTCTAGCATTCTGCCGTGTAGAGGATCGCAGGTTCAACTCTGCATGGGTGTTTATGTATATAGTGCATATGTGTCAAAAGTACAGAAAACAGTTATCAAGCGGAAACAATAAAAAAATGGTAAAATAAGGAAAATAAAATATACATATAGGAGCCCGCCTCGGTAGCGTAGATGGTAGCATGTCTGCCTCACGTTCAAGAGGTTCCAAGTTCGAATCTCGGTCAGGGTGAGTTACCTGGATAAGGTTTTTCCCGGGTTTTCCCTTATCCTTCAAGACGAATGTCAGGTAACTCTAAGCTCCTTGGACCCTGGACTCATTTGAGCATTATTTCACCCAATTCATTCATCGTCCATTATGACTTAACGTTGGAGGACGTAAATTGCACACAAAAACCATATAGGTATATATTTTATTAAAATTAAAAAAGCAAGGATAAGCATTTTATGCCAGATATAAAGAACACCATAACCACGCTTATGAAACATAGGGAAGACTTTACAAATGTTGACTGGTAAAATAACAGTTACAACTCTCACTTCACTGGCTTTTACAGATAGCATATGCATGAATAAATGGTCCTACAAGAAGAACAGATTAAAACGCATTCTTGATAATGGTTGCTGGGTGAACTTCATTTATTTTCTACTGATAGGCACACTGGACCAGAACGTCACAAGTAAGAGGAACTTATGAGAACTCTGAATCATCCTCCAGCATTGCCAAATCAGAAGACATGTCTGCCTTGACATCATGGAACACACAATATGAAATAAAGTGAGATGTGTAGTGTTTAAAACCCACTTTTCCTACATGTGGATACTTGAGATGAAGATGGAGCACCAGTGGAATGAGATGACGGGGGAAACTGGAGATCCTGAAGAAAACCAGCCCCAGCACCATGTTGACCACTACAAATCTCACTTTGCAATCTTCTGAAATTAAACCCGGGCCACCTTGGTGAGAACTGAGCGGTCTAACCACTCAGCCACATCACAGCCGGAACACACAAAATCATGTATCAGTTGCAGCCTTTAAACGCAACAACATATGTCAGGTTCAGTCAACCTGTTGCAGGACATCCGAGCTCTGGTTTCAGTCAACAAAGTGAAACTAGCCAATCCATGAGATGATACCAAATATAATCTCCCAAATAAAATACATGGGCAGACAACCTCTCAAATATCACTCTCACTGGCTCTGCTTCACACTATATTTAGACACATGCTGACTGGCAACAGATCCAGCACATAAACCGAGTTTCAGTTCATGATATTTCATATATTGAGATATCCAAAAGATGTGTCCATCACTTTTATGATCTCGAGACAATTGGAATTAAGGAGCATCAACCATAAGCACTGACTGATAAAGATGACATTTTACTTAATGAGTTCCACAAATCATATTATAGTTTAAGAAGGAAGGAAGAAAGATATCTGGTGTACAATCAATCTCACTCCACTGAACGCTTCTGCTATCTGGAGAAGAAATTGGATAGGTGTGGTGAACATCCTTTATGATGACTTCGACTATGTCAGGAAGAGCATGCAGAGGTTTGACCCGATTTATGAAAACCTTGACAGCCTATATTACCCACATCATGTGGTGAAGAAAGACAAACTAACTGTGGGAAATATAGAATCATCATTGATGCATCTTTACATGAAAAGAATTCATCACTAAATAATGCTTTGGAAAGAATTCAAACTTACCACTAGAGCAACCCTGCTTTGACTTTGGCAATAGCCTAAAATGACAGAAATCAAGCATTTCTTCAATTTATCTTTATTGCAAAGGCTTTAGCATCACCTAGAGCAAACTGAGAATTAACACGTGGGAAAAAATCTTTATAAAGAAATATGAAAGTAAATTGTTTAATTTCGATACTACCTTTGAAGACAACCCCAATTTCAAGTTCATCAAGATACCGACAGAGACGCACCTATCACCTCCGAGGAGTTCACTGAACCGGCATCCATTAGTCGACAACAGCTGATGATGTTAGGAAGTCCTAACGAAACGCGTTCTAGGTAAATACTAGCAATAAATGGAGCATTGAGTATTAGTTCGACTCAAAATTGTATTAATTGAGAATTAACAATTACATATTCTTCAAGATATAATTATTTATTACTTCAAAACCTGGTTTTTGTGGACTTGCACAAGTCCATTTCTGTCATTAGCTAGTTTGACAGAACTGACAACCCTGAAAATGTGATGACTACACATTGCTCAATAAATGCAAATTTGTAGACAACTTTGAAGCACTACACATCAAGGAAAAAATACCAAGGAGAATAATGAATAAGCAGCTCCCATTTACCTCTTGATTCAAAGCCAGACTGGAGTATCACTAATTATAATTACCACTTAAAACATACAACACCAAAAATGCAAGCAAGGCCAAGAAAGCAATAAATAATCACAGAAGTTATTTGCTTTAGTTTTAAAAATCCCATTCACAAGTGCATCAATGCATGAAAACTTTTTTTATGTCTGAAAATAATTAAATCTGTCACTATAAAACATTATATTACAAGACTGACTCGCATCATTAGTAAACATCTTCATCTGGAAGAACTTTTGTGTGAACTTATATGAAACCAAGCCATTTTATGATAGAAAACTTTGCTGTTCTCAAAGACTAGAGGATTGAGTTCATATAAGCAAGTCTTGCATGATAATTATATGTAGCTAAATGATGATTTTTTTTTTAAAGTCAATTATTTTCCTGCAGTCTTCCCTACCCTCTAAAGCTTGGCCACCACTTTCCGATTAATGTTTTCTATATTCATAAATTCTGACAAGCTAGTTTGAGTATATTAAATCCAAAGTGTGGGGTAAATAGAACTGCTATTATAATGATCAATGACTTGCCCTCCATTGTAAATACCCATACAATATTATATGCAGATGACACTACTTTCTTTAAGGGCACTGGGAGGTCGATAGGTTTCAAAAAATCCATTTTTTGTTTTTAATGTTAAAAAATTATATAATTCTTCAGCTTTCAAATGATATATAAAATAGGTTGTGAGCTGGTATTGAAGTCCTTTAATTCATCAATTTAAACATGGCGGCATAATGATATGCCCACTTCCTGAGAATGGTGCTTAATCTTTGATCGTGATTTCCCAAAACCTTGATTTTTCATACTTTAGGTGCATGTTTCTCAAAAACTATAAAAGATATTGACACAAAATTTGTAGTGGTTATTTGTCAATGTTCCTTGAAAATATTTTCTTTTTTTCACTCAAAACTAATTAATTTTTCATGTACATAGTATACACTATATGTGATTTTCATTTAGCCGAAATTATAAAACTGTATCTCAGGTTATTTAGGATAAAACTTGGTGCATGTAGCTTTAAATTCCTACAAGTAAAATGCACCTGAAATATAGGGTGCAATATTTTTTTCAGGACACACTGTGTGATTTATGCCCCTTTTGCATGGACCTATGTGAACGTAATTTAAATATCATACAGTAGTTAAATGCACACATCCTTATACAGTAATCATACCGAATTTCAATTTCTGATAATGTTTAGTTTTCTATATATTCAAATTTTAATATTGGTAAAAATTAGCCTTGTCTGGGTAAAAATAACCTCCCAGTGCCCTTATACCAGTTCAGACGTTACAGAACTTAAAACAATTGCTGAGGACACCCTGGGGCAGGCAGACATATGGTTTAGGGCAAATGGCTTCTTGCTTAATGAAAAGGAAACACAATAACTTGTATTTAGCTTAGAGAATCTGACAAGTTCAAATGATACTAAAGAAGTCAAATTTTTGGGTGTAATAGTTGACAATAAACTCTCCTGGGAGCCACTACGAGGCTCTCAAGAGTTATATATCTTAACAAAAACTTAAAAAGCTCTGTACCGAATACATTAGATCTGCTTACTTTGCTTTTTTTCATAGCATTATATTATATGGTATCTTACTTTGGGGAAATAGTAGCCACGTTAGTAATATCCTATTAATGCAGAAGATTATCCGTATTATATCTGATACAGATAAACTCTCACATTGTAAGCCATTATTTATTAAATTAAGAATAATGACAGTAGTTAACTTACACATCTATACCGTCCTAATTTATATAAAAAAGAATTTGTCTGATTACAACTATAGACAGGATATCCATAAATATAATACTAGGTATACAAACCAAATTGATACACCTTATCATAGGCGTGCAAAATCACATAATAGTTTTGAAATATTAGATATAAGAATGTATAATGCACTTCCAGATTACGTAACTCGACTGCCAAATAACAGCTTTGAACATAGGCTTTATGACAGACTATTAATCAACCCATTCTATTCCTTACAGGAATTCTTTGAAAATGCATCTCAATTGTAAATAGTGTCACTTATTCACTGAACATTATTTTCTCCATTTGTATATATTCTGTAAAATAGAATAGAAATATTGTATTGTAATATTTATGTTATCTTCTGACATCAATTGCTGTTAAGCTCGACTTTGTACATACTCTGTATCATATTATTGTAATTTGTATTGTATCTTCTGATGTTGTCCATTGCTGTAAAGCTCAGCAACAATAAAATTCTTCTTCTTATTGTTTATTATTATTATTATTATTATTATTATTATTATTATTATTATTATTATTATTATTATTATTATTATTATTATTATTATTATTATTATTATTATTGTTATTATTATTATTGTTATTGTTATTATTATTGTTATTGTTATTATTATTGTTATTATTATTGTTATTATTATTGTTATTGTTATTATTATTGTTATTATTGTTATTATTATTGTTATTGTTATTATTATTGTTATTGTTATTGTTATTATTATTATTATTATTATTGTTATTATTATTATTGTTATTATTATTATTATTATTGTTATTATTATTGTTATTATTATTGTTATTATTATTGTTATTATTATTGTTATTATTATTGTTATTATTATTGTTATTATTATTGTTATTATTATTGTTATTATTATTGTTATTATTATTGTTATTGTTATTGTTATTGTTATTATTATTGTTATTATTATTGTTGTTATTATTATTATTATTAATATTATTATTATTATTATTATTATTATTATTATTATTATTATTATTAATGGTAAATTTAATCTGCATATAGCTACTAAGTTTTGGTTGTAGCTTTGGATCCAAAGTGCAATAAATAAAACAATAAAGACGTGCCCCAAAATTGGATTTAAAAGCATGTTAAATTTCAGGACATGTACACTACCAATTCCTTGCAAAACATACAAGAAGAATTATGATACTCATTCTAAGAGATTATGCAAATTAACATTAATACAATGCTAAATCTTTAAAACTGTGCAACATAGTACTGCTGATCTCATATATGTACATATAAAATATATGAATAAAATATAAATATAATGAATCATAATCAACAACTTTAGTAACAAAATTAATAATCACAAAGCAAACAATTTTAGCGCAATTAACTGGTTTAACTTAATCTGACATCAATGCACTAATTGTTACTAATCAAAAAAGTTATTAACAATTTGCTAACATAGTGAGGAAAGGTTTAAATTTAAATCAGAGAAAGGGTATGGATATATGTTATGTCATATTGTCATATTTCCCTAGTAGCAGCAGATGCAAGGAATCATTGCACGTGGATAATGCTGCTGCTGAAGAGAGGTATAGAGTCATCAGAGAATGAACGGCAGCCGAATCTATCATCAGTGCTGAAGCATATCCAACGGTCTAAGTTTTGCATAGATACTTATCTATTGCATGGGGGAGGAGGGTGAAAATAATTTGACAATCTGCAAGAACTTGAAAGGCAAATATAAAAGTAATTAAAGGTCCAAATGGAAATCCATTTTGGATTATTTTAGTATAAAGCAGCAATTGTTTTCATTTGATAAAGTTCATTCATATTGTTACTTCTATCCTACAATTTTTAAAATTTAAATGTTTATGTAGAGAAAGAATGCTTATTACATCTTATATAATTCCAAACCCATTATATTTTTATATATAAACGAATATTTTTATATATAAACGAATATTCTTAGGAATATTTCTTGACAGAAAACTAACATGGGCAGGACACATAAATCATATTTGTGATAAAGTAAGTAAAGCTGTATATTTGATACGTTACTTCAAAAATGTCTTTGATGAAGAAGGGCTTAAAATTATTTACTATGGAGTCATATATCCACATTTATTATACGGAATTGAAATTTGGGGCTGTGCTGCTGCAACGCATATGGGAAGGTTATTTCGATTGCAAAAAAGGGCCATCAGAATTATTTACAATTTGAGTCCCCGAGAATCATGTAGGGAAATATTTAAGGATAAAGGAATATTAACAGTATATTCTCTGTATGTTTATAAAGTAGTAACTAATGCAGTACAAAAGGAAAATCTTAAAAATAGTAATATTCATAGTCATAACACTAGGCACAAGGACAATTTTTTTAGGCAAAGTTTTAATAAGAATATTTCCGACAGGGATCCAAATGTGATGGGATTATTGCTTCACAAAAAATTGCCAGCACATCTAAGGTCTTGTAAAGGCAAGCAATTCGAGGGTGCTCTGAAGAAGTACTTGTTAACAGAAAGTTTGTATTGTATTAATGAATTATAATCATTGTACCACATGAATTTATTCCTTAATTTGTAGTACATATGACATGCTGAATTTATTCCTTAATTTGTAATTAAAAACAATTGTATTTATATATGTATTTATATGTATAAAATTTGACAATGTCAGAAACTGCAAAGTCTATTGACAAATTATTATTATTATTATTACTATTACTATTATTATTATTATTATTATTATTATTATTATTATTATTATTATTATTATTATTATTATTATTATTATTATTATTATTATTATTATTATTATTATTATTATTATTATTATTATTATTATTATTATTATTATTATTATCATCATCATCATCATTATTATTATTATTATTATATAGAATTACACAATACTCATTTGCTGAATTACAAAGGGAAGCAGTTTTACCAATTACATATAGTTTACACTGGATATTTGAGCTTAAGAACTGGGAACAAGAACGAAACATTCTTACAATTGTTATAATTTATTGTAATAGTTATATTACTTCACTGCCAGTAGCTTCAGTTTTTACAAAATAAATGAATCTATTAACATGTGCATTTAAGAAACATTAACCTCTTTCTTCACAAATTTTTCTCCATACAAGTGGTTTACCATATTTATACTTTCCCTCCATTTACACCACTGAAAAGCATAAAAAAGGAATAATACATAACCAATAAAACTGCTGCCAATGCTTATATTTTCTCTAGTAAGGGGAATAAGGAGAAAAAAATATTGTGTCATTTACATGTCTTTCTCTGCCCATTATTGTATATTTTTCTTCTAAAACTATTCTTATAAAAGCGAACTACTTTTTATATTGAAATTTAACTGTATTGGAACACCACAGTGAAGCGAAATAATTATTAAATTATAGATGAGTCATATTTATTACACATCAGCTTCACTTACGTACCTAATTTGAGAACATGTTTCGCGAACCATTGTTCGCATCTTCGGCTCTTATGCGACTAAAGCTTGATCCAGTGGTGTGGGTAGTTCTGCAGTTGCTGCTGCCATCTGTTGATTTTGTGATGAATTTAAATGTGGGGTTATCTTCTGGCGGGATTTCAAAATTCATTAGTTGGTTTTTATGTTTTTCTATGTATATTCTCTCCCATATGACGAGTTTGCTATGTTTTTGTACGTATTTTACTAATTTGGTGCTATCTTCAATTTCATGATTTTCAAACCAGAAATGAGCTGCTATTGTGGACTTACACCACTGGATCAAGCTTTGGTCGCATAAGAGCCGACGATATGAATGATGGTTCGCAAAACATGTCCTCAAATTAGGTATGTAAGTGAAGCTGATGTGTAATAAATATGACTCATCTATAATTTAATAAGAACTACTTTTTTTCTACTTCATGGTAATCAAGAAATGGTTGGTACAGCCCTCCCCTAAAAGAAATTGTTTCAACAAGTTACTATACATCTTTTAGGTTCAGACGCTATGCAAAATTTTATTTGAATATAGAAATTCATATTCTAAAATATTCAAGGTTTACTCTTTATTAATCATGCAAACTTCTGAAATATGTCATATTTTAATCAAAAACATGAAGAGATAATTTTGAAAAAAAAATAAAACCTTTCCAAAAATGGGGCAGTTTAGGGTAGACAGTGGGAGATTTGTTTGAAAATAGTTGGTCACATTCTAGTAAGATGCTGAACTAAAACTATTATAGCAGTCACCTATTCTTATAACCACTTAACATTTCCTGGAAATACCGGCTTATCAATAACACTGTGCTTTGTCCTAATTTGTTCATATCACATCTACATTGTCTTGAGCAGCATTGTACTGCGTAAATTCTGATAAGGTTTTGACCTTGTATATTATAACACAGCAAATGAATTCCACTGTGTTGCACATTCAAATAAAGTTCTACTGTAAATTCTACATGTTACACAATTAAATATAATAGTAATATAAATAGACCTTCATACCAAGATAAAAGGAGTTTTTGCCCATGGCTTTGAAGCATGACTGACAATCATCAAACAGGGACCTATCACCAGCAGCCAGTATAACAAGTGTGCCTTCTTCAGCTTGAGTCTTACTACCCTGTACCTGGGCTTCCAAGTATCTGCCACCTTTGGCGTTGATAGCCTGAGAACAAAGCATTTCAAGAGGTTGGTAGGTTTTTACTAACAACAAACAACTGAGGAGCTTCAAAGAAACAGGTACCAACCTCTGCAATATCTTGAGATGTTTCAGCATCAATCCCAGTCATTTCCACATAGCCTTTGGCTGATGATGTCTCCAAAAGAACTCCACAGTTACCAAACACCATCTGTGAGTAAGTTAAAGCATTTTAAATTCAAATACACTGCAATAACACTGAAAACATAATACTTAATACATGGCGTAACAAAATGCAGTCCCCATGCAAGTTTAAGCAGGATCCCCTTCAAAATTTGTTAACTGATTTACCTAGAAATTATTTAATTGAACCTTTTATTCAGATGAAAGAGAAAAGAAGGGGAGGGAAAGGAAAGAGAGCCACAAAATACTTGATTCACAAAAATATATAAACGTGAAACAGCAATGACGAAGAGAAACAGAAATGCAGTCTTTTCATCAGTATTGTCATCTACATTACTCTTATTCACCTCTATCAAAAGAATCATCTATTTTAGACCTGCATTCATAATGAAAAGATTTGAAAATATACAAAACTGATTTATCCACATAAGGTGGAACCAGAGGTAATCCAAATTAACAAAAATCAGATAAGAAGGAAACAAAACTGTTAAAAGAATACAAACTTTGATGTACAATAGTGAAATTTGGATCACTACAAAAGCAGAAGAAAAATTTACAGACGAGAAGTCTACCATTGCTATTAGGATTGTAATGAGAATGAATGAAATGTATCACATGACTTAGTTTTGTTGCTCTGTACAGCTTGAAGTATGCCAGCTTAAGTGCCAATATTACAACCATATAAATACATAATGTCCTTAGGCTCATAATATCCTTGGAGTCTAGAAGGAAAAATGTTCAAGAAATGGTTATTTTGTTGGGACCATTGGATTTAATTGAAAGCCCAGTTTAAGAGGCACACATAAGTAAGACCCTCGTGCAAGCTTCAAATGAGACCGCTCTTTCATTACAACCAAATTATCACAGGATGCACATATTTGTTGGTCAAAAAGCAAGCAAAGGTTAATCCAGATTAATGAGTGTTGAATAAACAAGATTTTTGTGTATCATTTGCACTCCACCATTATTCTAATAAAAGCAACTTCTTTGCAGAATTGTTGCTTGTTATTCCTGTATGGAACCTAAAAAGTGCATAAAAATGATTTCTACCTTTTCCAATTTGCTCTTTAACATACTGATACATTCAAAAAGGTTTCCTTTCATTGATTTAATTAAATACTAAACCACTACTAAAATTACTGTTGCAACATTCTCAGAAAAGCATCTCAAGATGGAAAGAAAAGCAAGATTACAGAACTGTACAAATAACAGTGGTACATCAGTATTTTCAGAAGTGATTTAGTCTTTAACTACACAGTGAAATGAGTGTGTGTGAAATGTGTGAGGATACAGAATGCAGAGAAATAACGTCTCCTGCTAAATATGGGTACACATGATGGGAGTTTTGTTATCTGAGCTTTGATTATCTGCCCCATTCCATTAAGTTCAAGTTAAGATTTACATTAATTGCAACACTGCTTCTTTGAAAAGCATTTTATTGAAAACAAAGTCATAATGTCTTTAGTCAAGATCTTTTGAGCCTCCAAATTATGCAGACCTAAGTGTGGTGTATGCCCTGTGGGCCCATACATTTCATCTTAACATAATACCTTATATTTGTTGATTTTTGTAGATTATAAGAGCCAATAGACAACTGTGAATAAATGAGAGTTACATATTGGTTTATATGCTACAATATTGTTTATAAATAAGGATGGTCCAAAATTAAGGATAAGAAGTTCCTGAAAATAGCAGAAATTTCATTTCTTTAATTTTTCAATAATTATAAGATTCTATGGTAAGAATTAAAATTATTTATTTGTTCAGCTTTAAGTCATATATTTAGTGCAGGATCTTAGCTTCACTCTCAAAATAAGCCATGACGACTGAATGATTTTGATATTCTGAGCCAGTTTTGTCTTCTTACCAGATAAGCGCTTTTGAAATATGATCTTTCATTAGCTGCAAGTTTCTGATTGGCACACATCATTGGTGGCCAGAATTAATACTATCAAACATGCTATCATTGAAAGTAGACTTACAAAGACGTCACTGCTGACCAGGAAATACCATATCTCTTGAACTGTTTGTGACTGTACCCATTAAAAGTGGACTAGGAAGCAATAGAGCACAGACTAGAGGAAGTTCTGTTTGAAGCCATCATTTGGAAGGAAAAGAGTTTGAAGAGGTTCAGAAGAATGTTATGCACCTTGCATTTTCGTTCAAGGATATCTCTTAATGGATATTTAGTATTTGTTTAGACAGGGATCAGTGTAGAAGCAAGAATAGTACCAGAAAAAGGATCACAAGCAGACCAGTAGGACATCAAGGCAATTGCTCATTATGCAGTGCCTTTTGAACTAGTTATGTGACAATGTTACCTTTAAACATGATAATTCTACTGCACATACTGCTTAGGTGTTACCAACTTCTGAATGTGGTTGGGATTGAACCTATGGTATGGCTGAAACACAGTCCATATAATATGCGTGCAATAACTTGGGAGATGAGCTAAGAGCTGCACTTCAAGTGGAATGGGAATGGATAAAACAAGAAGAAATGACAGCCATTATCTGCAGCATGCCTGGCTGAATCATAGTTGTAATTACGAAAACACATACTAACAATTATGACCAGAGGTAGCACCATGATACTATACGGACAGCTACAGACCATAAAGCTACTCAAAGTGTCAATTTTAAATAGAATTTTTAAAAGTTCTTGTGCATGTAAAAGCTAAAGCTAATAACAATGAAGCAATACAAATATTACAATTAAATATAATAATCTGCTACAAACTTCACTTATTTTTGCAAGAAATTATAAATTCCTCACAGTACTCGGAATTTATAATTTCTTGAAAAGATAAGTGAAATTTGTAACAAATTATGTTCTATTGTAATAGTTCTTGTGATATCAAAATTTAACTGTATTGAAACACCACAGTGAAGCGAAACAATTATTAAATTGTAGATGAGTCGTATTTATTACACATTACAATTGAATTGAATCAGCTTCACTTACATACCTATATTGAGGACATGTTTTGCGAACCGTCATTTGCATCATCGGCTCTAACTTAAGTCGCATTAGAGCCGATGATGCAAACGATAATTTGCAAAACATGTCCTCAATATAGGTATGCAAGTGAAGCTGATGTATAATATATACAACTCATCTACAATTTAATAAGTTCTTGTGATCATTCAACATGTTTCAAATTTAGATTTTCTGCATTATCAAATATAAGGGTAGAGTTTGCCCTTAAAAATAGTCATGTATTCCTTGGATGGTAAAATATTTTTTGTGTATATGGCAAATTAAGCAATAACTGCTTAACATACTGAGCCACAATATCCCTTGTGACTAAGTACAGGACACAATAATGAGTAACCTGTAATAACAATCACATCACGACCACATCACTTGTCAACTCAATATTACACTTCCAGAGCAGAGTAAAATCAATCAGAACCTTACAGGAACATTGTGGAATCCTGTATCCACACACCAAGCGGTGAAACACCGCAATGATGGTTCTTAGCTTATTGTTGACTCTCCTGTTATAAATGGCTAAATCCTTTTCAAATACTTTATACACTTTAGAATGTTTAACATTTTACACTGGCTAGAAATATTAGAGAAAGAAAATTTATATCACAGAATGCCATCTCTCCTGGCATGCACATCCTTCCGCTTCCTTCGGTGGCCTTTACATGCTTCTAGTATGACACACCCTCTTCTGTACGACTTGAATTTTTTTTTTTTTTTATCAAAGATTCCAAATGATTCCTAAATACTTTTAGAATTGTGTTAAAATCAATTTATGACATTCTCAAAAATTTCTGAAGTCTATCTTAAGAATCTTTCTCAGTAATTAGATATGGTCCAATTTTCAGTTTTGTTCTGTAGACTTTTGTCAAGTAAAAAATGCACTCTCTCAAAAATAAATTTAACTGCTGATTATGCAATGGACAAATTAATAAGAGGTTACATACATCTTTAGCAGCCTGTGGGTCAGCAACACACGAGAAAGTGATGTCTGCTGCAAGAATTACATCTGAAGGTGTCAATCCTTGCTCTGCTCCTGCTTTGACAAAGTCCCGACACTGAAAAACAAGAAATAAATCCACATTACTATTATACCTATACAATGCAAATAAGAGACAAGGACTTGCAGCTCAACTTCTTTGTAGAACCAATGTTAGTAACATTTCCTACTTGAGCAAAGATAAGTAACAAAGACTTACAATCTCAGTGATGAAACGTCACATTATGAACTTAATGCGTATATTTATTTATTTGTACCAAGCTTTACAAAATGACATCTGCTTGGTTTGGCCCTAGCCACTTAATGTGTATACATTGAGTGCTATGTAAGAGTTGGTTCCCAATTGACACTTAAAATGTTGTGTGCATCAAATATATCAACTTTGATGGTAATAGTTGTGGCAGAACTTCCAAATTGGGGGGCTATGGAATTGGACAAAAATAAAATAAGGAAGTAAAAGACTAAGTTAACAGAGCTGGACTTGCAACTAAAATATTAAGGTTTCATATTATATTTACCTTCACTCATTTGGTACTACACTACTACAAAAATAATACATGCTTATTCTTTCACAGTCTGCATCAATCCAATAAAACATAGCATTCACAAAACATGGATGACCCTGCTAGCTCAAACCATATTAACCCAGCTAGATATATCATGTGACACCAGGCCAAGCCACACAAGCTGGAAGATGAACAGAAAAACTGGACAGTTTCTTCTACCTAAATATATGTGCCCTAACAAGGCTACTCTAGCAATAATCAGCCAAATGTCATCGCTTCCTCTCAAAGGTGCCTGACAGATGAAATATTAGGGTGTTTTTCTTCATTTTGACCACAGCTTACCACCTCAGAAATTACAGTTTACTTTTGTTTTCACATAATTCTTAACTTTATTATGCCAATTACAGTCAAGTTACAATAACATGTTGCAGAAGACATGTGATATATAAATACGTTTTCCAATGTTAAGTCATATTAGAGGATGAATGAAATGAGGTTCAAATGAGCCCAGGGTCCATAGAGCTTAACATTATCAGACATTCATCTTTCAGGATAAGGAAAAACCCTGGAAACAACCTTACCTAGATAACTCATAACCGAGAATAGAATTCGGGACCTCTTGAACATGAGGCACACATGCTTACCATCTATGCTACCGAGGCGGGCAGAAGACATGTGAGGTTACAATATTTCTTTCAAATTTATCATTTTCAGCTGGGCTGGTATGATATTTTATTTTTTGCCCAAATGAATGGCCATATATAAGAGTCAAGCAAATAAAAATAATAATAATAATAATAATAATAATAATAATAATAATAATAATAATAATAATAATAATAATAATAATAATAATAATAATAATAATAATAATAATAATAATAATAATAATAATAAAGCAATTAAAAATAAAATTATTCAGATTATACATTTTATTATTCCACATTGCCGCAAGGCTTTAACAGTCATTTTGATCTTTTGTTGCTGTTCACTTTATCTCCCTCCTCAAATATTTTTCTTAAAAATGCTGTTCTTGGAGGGAATTCAGGGAATCTGAGTGTGCATTTCTGCTGAAATATTGGTATTAAAATTTTAGGTGGAATGCAATAATTCCTCTAAGTACTAGAGAAAGTTGAAGTTGGTTACAATGTTTAATTTTCTGATTTATTTTATTCAGCATCTTGGACTGAGTTTGCAAGATATTTTCTTTACAGTCCAAAAGTTTTGCAATTTATACCAATCAAAATATTTAAGCAAATAATGCAATTAAAAAATAAAACAATACAAATTAGTTTTTAATAGAGTCAACATGAAAAATTCAATGCCATGGCCAGGATTTGAACCACAGATTCCTGGTTTCTGTCCAGTCGCTCTAACCCATTGAGCTACCATGGCCAACGTGCCACCCTGACATTAAATTCTCCAGTTGACTAGTATATTTCCCTGGTAGACCACTAGGGGCTCTTGCATTCGAGATACCCGTTTGTGGCGACTTACTATCGTAAGTACTTGAGTCCCAGGCTTCATCATTTAACTCTTATTATTTTAGTTAATTGATGGAAATTAATCATTTCTTCACACTAGCTGTATATAGGCTATGGTGTTTGATAGAGTCAACATGAAAAATTCAATGCCATGGCCGGGATTTGAACCACGGATCTCCTAGTTATCCCAGCCATGGCATTGAATTTTTCATGTTGACTATCAAAAACCTTAGCCTATATACGGCAGGTGTGAAGAAATGATTAATTTCCATCAATTAACTAAAACAAATTAGTTTGTTCCACACTGCTGCAGCATTAACAGATGTTTTGCTTTTGTGTTAAGTTCTCTATCTCCCTAAATCTTTTTCTAAAAACCGTTTGAGAGAGGATTCACGTTATTTCAAATGTATGTACATTTCTGGTGATATACTGGTATTAAAATTTAGATGGAATGCAATAATTCCTGTAAGTAGTATAGGCAGTAAAAATTGATTTTACTAAACAAATTTAAAATGTTTTTTTTAAACATCACTCCTTAAAATCTTGCATTCAAATGACTACCTTCTTATTGCTTATTAGTGTATATAAAAGTTAATATTATGGAAGTTTATTTTCCTATCTACTTCATATAAGCTGAGATAAATGTTTGAATACAAAGGTACGTACATACATCAAAGAATTTCATTATTGATGCAAAGGGAGCAATTAATGATATCAAATTTTTAACAATTGGACTATATTTACTGGCCTTAAAAGTCCACACTGATTGCATGCAATCACTGGAAAGAACTGAATATTGAAATGACATTAAAACAATGACAAATTCCAATTATTTATAATAGGTATCTTAGAAATGACTTATGGTAAAAGAAAGTTATACGAATAAATTTAATATAGGGACGTTCACTTTGTGTAGTATATTTTAGTCAATGACTTAACATTTACAAGTGATAGAATATTATAAAAAATTCCTTCCAAATGAATAGAACTGGACAGGCTATCCAGAGAAAGTTCAAGATATGGTTCATGTAAATATATTTACTGTGTGGTATTTTAATCACAAACACTTGCCTTTCTTTAAAAATGTCCATTTTTTTATCTATTTGGGCATATTCAAAATGTGTACTTCTAGCGAAATCCTGGTACCAAATTTTTGCGTAGAAGACAATGTTTAAGCAGTAGAGAAAGAAGAAAGTTTAAAATTAGGCCATTTAAAAATATTACACAAAATAAGTTTTAAAATCTGGCAAAAGCCCAGAACATGTAAATTGTCTACTCTTCATTAATTTGCCTGGTAGAATTTGTATAAAATAAAATAAAATACCTTTGGATTCATTTTATGTGTATATGAAGAGTGGAAATATTCATTTCTTCCACACTAGCCGGGTGTAGGCTAAGGTTTGAATGAACAGAGCCAGACTGAAAAATTTAAAATCCTGGCTATGGCATTGAATTTTTCAGCCTGGCTCTATTCATTCAAAATATAGTCTTAAAACAATGACTATCATTTTGTGTGGCACTCTAATTTCCAGAACAGAACATTCCCGTACATATTCATGACTTTCTTGATGTTAATGCATGTTAATATGCATGCCTCTGATGTGTTCTTTTATACTGTCAAAGCATAAATTCTAAATATATGGGGTTTCTTTTTAATTACAGTAAAGATGCATCTGAACGCAGGATGAAGATTTCCTTAGCCTTGCAATGTGCTTAAACAATATCATAAATTGGAGTAAACTTTGGCACATAATTTTCCGTTTTTGTTAGCAAATACAGAAGTTGAAAATTATGCACTGGCCTAAAATGACCCCGTTTTCCGATACCAGTATTAAAGATGTAAATGTGACCATCACTGACCCGTACAAGCATTACCTATTATATGCTGTAGATCCTACAACCAGCATTTACCCACCTCTGATGTAAAATTACAAAGGATTGAACTAATTTAATGAAAAATCCCATCTCTCTTTTATGGGATATGGTTAAATTTTGAAAATAATCCTGAAAGAACTGAGCAATAAACAGTTACCATAAATTTATTTAGTTTGAGAAGATGCAAAAATTTAACAACAAAAAAATCTGTTTCAATCACATTACTGTCTACCTATTATTTAGTTATATACTCTTATGTAAAACGTAAATGTTGCCAGTAATGGTTTCATTATACATTTCATTGTATATACATTACTGATATTTCAATATATGCAAGTCAAGTCATATCTAATAAAATTCCTTGACATTTTTTTTTTTTTTTTTTTTTTTGTAAATACTGTGAAGGGCGTTTTTTAAGAAAATAAAAAAATTACAAAAACAAACATTTTCATATGAAAGACTTTGTTTAAAATCTTGTTTAAATCCTTGGAAACTTGGAAAATGCCTAACTGCCATAATATTTATTGGACTTCTTTATTGATTTTAATATGACGGCATAGTTCCCTGTATTTCTCTTACGCGCGCGCACACACGTACACATTCTTGTTTCAGAATTCAGAAAATAGTTGCAATGTAGATATCAAATTCTACTTTGGAGGTAGTGTTTGATACAATACATCCTTTACCAAACATTGATGAAGACCAAAAAGGTAAAAATACAAGTATGAAAGAACATTGTGTATTTATAAATCTAGGAATGCTTGAACATGAGTCTACTCTTGGCCGTCATTCACTCTATTCTGGAAGGAACAATGTAGTATATATGTAATAAGCAATTCAATAAAGGGTGGAGATATATAAATTTATAAATGCATAAATTTTATGCAATATAAATTATAAAATGTCGCAGTAGCGCATGAGCACTTATGGAATTTTACCATGGTTTGTTCTAAGGCTACGTCACAGGGCTACGTTTTCATTCGATATTTCAGTTCCATGAACCACCGCAGGATGGCTCTCGCGTACAGAATTACTCGTAACGAAGCAACGCCGGCCTGCCACATCACACCATGATCACACCCAAGCCAAGCCTAGCAGACATATTGAAAGAAACGGAAATATTCTCTGTTATCTCCTATGTACATATTATGTTCTGCTGATGCTGCTCCGAAAGCAAGACCCTCATAGTACATGTATTCCACATGCTCTTCAGCACTTCTAATACACGCCTAAACGGTCAGTTTCAGTAAAAGTATCATTACGAAAATTATAAAATATATTGGTTTTAAAAAAAAACTAATGCGGATAATATTTATTAAATGTTCCGAGAAATAATACCCAGTAGTATTATTAATAATACCTTTCCCATTTACGGGGAGGGAGGTGGTTGAATCGACAAGTGCCACATCCGACAAAGAGGAAGTAATTGCTTCTTGTGTAGTCCTGAATTAATAACGATTAGGCAGAAATACAGAAAACAAAATTTCCCGTTTAATTTTATTCAAGAGTAATGCCAAAACCGTTAGAACATCATTTTATCTAAAAGAAAAGAATTCCTAGTAACCTCATATTAATGGGTACATTACGTTGTTTGTGCCTCACCTGCGCATACTTGCATATTCATGGTTGGGTGAAGCAGAAAAAAGCCACTGCAGAACAAAATGCGTGGTCAAATAACATTTACAAATCATTTTAGAAGCGAGGGCATGTAAATACACATATATTCTACCTAAAACGTGGCTTAATTCGTAACTATGATATACATAAGTATCTATATTGTATGATATGAAGAAAAAAATGCGCACCTAATAGTGGACAATTAACCAGTCTTCTCATATGAACTACATTAACTTATAAGTACAGGTATTGACCATTATTATGGTTCAACTTGCCGATGAACTTGTTTCCCAGCTACATACGTATGGGTACCTTCTCTACCAAGTCCAACATAGTTTAGTACAGAACGCATTGCATTCCATCAAAAGCTGTGATATCAAGATTTCGCCGGATTTACATATTTTGAGGACCTTAAATAGAAATGTTTTAGAAACTAAACGTTGTGTTTATGTTTAGTATAAGTATACTCTTCGCCAAACTTAAATGGTCTCCGCTCCAATGGACGTACAGTTTACCACAGCAAGAAAGTCTCCGGGGCCTGAGACACAGGGGGGCTGGAGAAGGTTCCCACACCCTCCCTGGATAAGTTTATGACAACACATGTCAGTTCAGTTACAGACCATTCAAAAACATTCCCACGGCTTCTACTTTTGTGAATAAAGCTTATCAGTTTTAGTGTACATAGTGAACAGGGCGCATGTTCTACTTCTTGTGTAGCATGCGTTCTCTGTCACACACATTCGCTGTCCTTATCCCACTGTGTAGGGTGGCACTGGGTGGCACATTCCCCTCAGGGACATTGCACTGGTGGACAGTAAGCATCTCATTTTGGCGAAGTTCGACAATGTTTACTATGTTGGGTGGAACACTGAAATGAACATTTTTCCAGAGAAAACCCTGTTCGGAAAAACATGGTTTGGAGTGTAAGTTTGTTATGGGCGATGTTTTCCACATTTATTATATCACACCGTGCAGTAAATTACAAAAGGGGTTCAAACTGTTGATTTACTTGAATAGTCTTCTTTTTTCAAGCATAATGGCCTCCAAAGAGGATGGCTCCCGCTCCCACAGGATAGTAACCATCAGCAAACAAAAGATGACCCTCACGCAGGGTGAGAGGAAATTGTACCCAGGGTTGGTTTTAAACCGTAAACATTGTAAACCCAAAATATCAAAGTAACCAGCCTGTGGCAAAAGAGTGGGACAGGGTCATCAGGTTTTGAGAAATACTGTACAGTGGTGGTGCAGAGATAGACACATGGTTAAATAAGTCCGGCTGTCTGCTAAGATTTCAGTGGAAGGTGGATTCATGCCAAAATATCTTCCTTTGATGTTACAGGGGTAGCACAAAGCATACACCCCCGTCTTTAAGGTACCCACAAAGGTGACTGTGGGGGCCATATCTACCGAACCATCCATTGGGGAATATGGCGTCCTGGCAGTGCTAACATTTTTTTTTTTTTAATCAAAGCTCAGCTGTGTTGCTGGCATATGTTACATGAGAACCTTGGAGCGGCACATCTAGATAACACTCTGATGAAACAGACGCCCACAACATCCAAAAAGTGTATTTTCGAACATGGTTTCCAGTTTTTAAAATGCTCCTTTAACATACTAACGTTGTGGACGTTTCTTCTATACACATAATTATTTGAAGTCTTCTTGTGCATATTTCAGCAATTAAAAGCCTCTGCCCCAACATATGAGGACCGTTAACATAGGAACCGAGGTCGTTCTCCAAGTTTGGTAAGCAGTATATTCCTACCCTTTACTTTGAAAACTTTTCGAAATATTTCATTTTTCTGAACAATGTTGTTAACGACTTTAATTTAAATACATTAAATTAATCATTAAATGACAAATGTATACTTTGACTAATCTGGATATAGCTTCCGGATCCTCTTCATTTCAAGAAAATTGTACTGTAACCTTGTGAATCTAGTAAGCCCTATACAACCGACGAAAACGTAATACACAACAAATGTATCTTTCTTTAAAACAAACCATTTATTTCACATGGCCTTTTGTAGCATGAGCCACTTATGAGACAGTTATTAATGTTTGAACCGCCCCAAACTGTGTCATTGTTTGTAAGTCCTTTCAAAATTTATGCCCAATTTCACCAACAGATGTTAAAATCGACGTTAACAAATGTAACGTAACAACTGTCATCGCTAACAGAGCTGTTAAATTTCTTTCATTTCACCAACCTGTTTTCTGAAAATGTTGACAAACGTGTTAACGCCAAGCAACTTGTAAATATTACAGCTGTAGAAGTTTTATTTTCTGAACGTGCTGCGATGCGCTTTTGTTTTCATTTACGTCCGCACACAGCTAAAAAAAATGGCCGATAAACAATATCGTAAACAAAAGCCATGAAACAAATATTTCATCGATGGAGAAAGAATTAATTGAATTGGTAACGAAGTATAAGGATATCGTGGAAAATATGAGAACGGATGCGGTGAATGTAAAAGAGAAATATGTCGCGTGGGAAAAAATTGGAAACGAATTTAATTAAAATCTATGTGTCATTACTAGAAATACGAAACATCTTCAGTATTACGTAAATTTAAAACGAGGTGCGACGAGGGACAAGTGACGAGTGACTTGAACGTTTCAAGACGGCAGGTAGACAGTGAATTATAAAATCGCAAACTTCTTAACACTTTAAGCAAAGGCGAGATCGGCATATTCTTTTCGATGCATGTTCTAACCTCTCTTGTACTTTCGCAGTAACCTTCATAGCAACTTGATGACTATTTACAACTGTTTAAGGACTTAACATCAGAAATTTGACTTGTTAGTTTAACAATATATTTAACACGAGTGTTAAGCTAACACTTGTTGGTGAAATTGGGCATTAGTTGTTTCACGCGATGGCATGGAAAGAGCATGACCAAAGCATCTCCATTACCCTTTGTATCTAACAGGAAATGTGTAAACAGCTGTTTCTGCAAATAGAGATTCGGAGACTTTCACTGCCGATGTTGGTATTTTTAAACAACTTTGAAATCGTAGGCTGACTGGCTGGCCGCAGTAGCATGCTAGCCTCTGCTTCACGAGATCGCGGGTTCAAAGCCGGTGGAAGGAGATGAACATTTTTTCGGGCGTAAAAATAATCCTTAGCACCCTTCCTTCGGAAGGGAAGTAAAGCTAGTTGTTCCATGACATAGATTTAAAGCACTTAAAAGAATCTCAAGCCTGATAAAGAGGCATCCGAGCAAAATTATGGGGTAACATTTAGTTCGAAACTGATAAGTTGATGAGTGGTAACAGCAGCTATGACTTTTGAGTTAATTTTGCCCATTTTTATTCAAAACGCACTATCTCAAGACTGTGAGGGCGGGGACTAACTAATTACAGAAACATTCTCATGCTCCGGCCTTGAGTGGAACCCGGAACCTCTAAATTAGAATTTATCATTCAAGTACTAGTACGAGTATGTTAAAATACAACTCCGCAACGACGTTGTGCTTGTTATAGACAATCTAATAGCTCGGAATGCGCATTTTCCGCATTACCTCACATAATCCCTTAGACACCTAATGTTGCTATATTCATATAAAAAGGAATACTTCCACTCGGGTTATATTATTCACCTTAAAAGTTTTGATTAGATATGTTCTTAAACTAAGCAACTTGCACTTCGTGGCATTACTGATAAGATATGCGAATTTTTTGTCGCTAATGACACGAAATGGGGATAACACAATACCTGTGCAAGATGATTTAGAGATGCCGCATGGCAGTTGAACCTAGGAAATCAAAACGATTAAAGCAACAAGACAACTTAACATAACGCATTTTTATCAAAATAATTGAGCTGTTTTTAAAAAAATAATGAACTTTTCACACAGGACGGCTTGTTAAGCGGGTGAATTTTATTGAATATCTTGTCTCAGGCATTAAGCATGTTTAAATCAAAATTAAATTTGATATTCAGCCAGCTATGCTGTTCACAAACAGAACAGACATTTTCCAAAAATGCTTGTCGGTTCACTGGACTTCAAAATGGTCATTTGCTGTGAAATACTGATATTGAGCTTTAGGATGTGCGAGTAATGCAATATTTCCTCTAGCAAATAAAGATTTGCGATAAAGAGTGCAAAAGGTAAGTAGTAACTGTACGCTGAGTTATTCTTTCTTTTTTGCTTTCAAGTTAAGCAAGCTCAGAATAAGCAATTATTTGTGTTTTTACCACTAGCCAGATTTTACTGATCATTATGTATGTATGTATGTATATATATATATATATATATATATATATATATATATATATATATATATATATATATATATTTGGCTTGTTCCATTTATACCCCGCCTTTAACTGCTATGGTCATATCGGCGGCCGTTCTCCTTTGGAACATACTGAAGGTGTTTGCTCGTTATCTTTGGTTTTTAATCATTAGATCACGCACACATTCACACTCTCATTCATACTTCCAGACTCTGGGGAAGACGGGGAATTATCTTGGTCGGAGAAAAATCCTCACCCCCACCGCCGGGAATCGAACCCGCGACCCCTAGCACGGTCATTATGAAATTGCTATCGTTTTATTGTCATATGAGAAAGGATACTGACATTTTGTACGAAATAATACTGTGACTTCGTGGGTTCGTATAATTAAAAGTCCAAGTTGCAGATGTTGCAAATGTTCTTTATTTCCGTAGAAATACACTGTACAATTCTCACGTAACAAAATTACGTCACATACACACAGTCTACAAAGGTCGATGATCACAACAAACCTTTTTTTTTTTTTAATTTACGTCCTCCAACGTTAAGTCATATAGGAAGATGAATGAAATGGGTGAAATGATGCTCAAATGAGCCCAGGGTCCTTGGAGCTTAGAGTTAACCGACGTTCGTCCTTAGGATGAGGGAAATCCCGGAAAAAACCTTATCCAGGTCACTCACCCTAACCGAGATTCGAACTCGGGACCTCTTGAACATGAGGCAGACGTGCTACCATCTACGCTACCGAGGCGGGCACAACAAACGTTCTGATTACCTCTGTTTACAACACTCTTGTTAAAGTCCGTTTAGCCAACGTGTGTGCAGTTCCCAGTCAAAGGGACCTCAAAGAACCTGACCTTTCCGCCCACTAATGACCGTCATAAATCTATCTCCATACTTCAGAAATGGAACACTGACGTTGGGGACCAATAGCAACCCCTATTTTCTGAAAATGACAGTTGCATGTCTACTCCGCGTGGAGTCTCAGTTGCCAAAGTTCCAACTTCCAGTTGTTCTGTTTCATTAGGTGCAAGACGGTGATGTTAAAATGTTGCAACCTTGTAGAGGGGACCGTCAGGAGGAGGGTCCATGTTGTAAAACGATTATGAGGGTTCCTCAAAGAAAGCGGCCGCCGTGCACTTACGTTGAGTAGACAGACTTTACACAACATTTGTGCACGACTCTCGCGGAAAGTCCTTTATCTCAGCTGTCTTTATTTGCCGGCTCTTCGTGTACACTAGCCGCGCTATCGTAGATAACGGCTTCGCGACAATACTACACCAGCGCCCTCCTTAGTTTATGGGGAGATGTAAACCAAGCGGGAAAATGCATTACTCCGCCGGCGACTCTGATTGGAGGGAATATTCGCGCTATTTTATTCCCACTTGGCAAACATATGCGCTGTCAACAACTTCTATGCAAAGTTTTGCCTTGCCGTTTTCGATGTTCTGAGTAGCTTATGCGGTAGCTAAGATTAAATGCAAAGATATGTCTACTGTGTACTATATTTTTCCTTTTGTACATTGTGAAGAAGCTCGTTTTTCAAAGCTCGGCTAATTTGGATTTTGCTTACCGCTTGAAGCATTTTTGTAACTGTGCTGTCAAAGTAGCTATGAACCTTATATTATACTCACCGTCCACAACTGGTCTCTTTCTTTTTCGATGTTTTCCGGGAATGGAAAGTCGACCCGTTTTCACAACCTCAGTTCGAGGGGCATTAATACTTGGCGCTGAAACACCGGTTTATTCTACTGACACATTAATGTCTTCCATTGCTAACTTGGGTATTTTTCACGCAACTTGCGAAACACATTCAATATAATTTTTCAGCACTTCTTAAAGGTTTCCCCTCTGTGATGTTTACATATTGCAGGAAGCAGCTGTACTATAGAACTGATTTTCTCCCTTCCTTCTGCTTTTGAACCGCGCAACAGCAGCCTGCACTCTAACACATACAAATTAAGCTTACTACATCAAATAAAATACTAATTACGTTTGACTGTTGCATTTGCAATAATGTGAAGTTGTTTATATATTTTGCATTCGATGTAAAGTCTTTAAAAACAATATGCGATCTATATTTTTCATCTGCACAGTTACACGGCGAAACAGCCAATGATGCCGCACACGTACACGTGCTTTTGTTTACATCGTCCCATAAACTAAGGACGGCGTCGGTATAGAATAATTTTACATATTTAAAATAATAATCCTTCAACGAACAGTCAGAAAAATGTTGGTTGTATTCAGTCGAGAAAACTGAGCTCCGTCTATTTAGAGCTGACAAATCCTCGAGTTTCAACAATTTTAGAAGTGATATTTAAAGTATTGTCTTAAGTGGTATGCAATAGCACATTTTACTTTAAATAGTTCTCCAGTTCTCCACCTCAATTTTGCAGTCTGATTTATAAACCTTGTTTATTCTTTTTTCGCCTAATACGAGCTTTCTCATATTTCATTGTAAATACACACAGCTCTCTGAGCGTGATAATAAAGCTAATTAAAGGCCACGTAGTTTCCAGGAAATTCAATTCATTTAATGCTTTCCTTGTCTTGTGCCCTGCTCTTCTTTCGTGCAAAAAGCAGGCGGATGCAATTAGAGCGATAAAAATCGATTGTGGTACTCACTAAAGAAACTTAACTAAAGTGATCTTATCTTCTATCGGAGATAACAGCAAAGTTCCCTTTCATTCTTAACGAGTAGCTGAAGGAGCTAAAGCCGTACCAAAAATCAAGTTCCAGGAGTAGAGCTTGATGCAAGAGTTTAAAATCTGACGGCTGCGCGTTGAAGGTGACAAAATATTGTACGAGAAAAGCTAGTTTAGAAATTCGAAAATTCAGCAATATTTCGAATCAAATTTAGCATTTCCCATCTTTGTGCCTCGGTTAGTATTCCTCGACGAGCTGAACCGAGAGCTGCGCTGTAATTTGTCTCAAACTAGAAGGATCCTGCGGTAAGCTTAGGGGGGAACGAAGAGAGAGAGACAGATAGATACGTATTTTAGAGGGCTCTTAAGTTGTGTTGATGAAGGGAAATTCATGGGTGCTTATCGAGGCGGTTCCCGGCAGGAAACTAACAGCCAAAGGATGTCCCATTAATGCTTCTTTCTTTGTGCCTTCCCATAAGTTTACAATAGGACGATTTTAGTCTAAGACACTTTATAAACTGGTAATCGTTATAATTATACCTCCCAATAAAAGTGAGTGAAATAACCAATGCCTCTGCTTAGGCCTTTGTCGAGTAGAGTAGAAAAAAAATGCTAATGTGTAAACTTAAAGCACACTGTAAAAGAAACGAATTTTAATATATGCATTTTTTGCAATAAGTTTGTGTGTATTTTCTTATGGTTTCTTAGTCTAACAGTCAATCATGAGGATTTTACAACGACAGTTATGGTTAATTCAAAACAACGGCTTTTGAAAAAATAAAATGTTCCCTGAAAAATACTTTAATCAAGTTGTAGAAAAGAAAAAAAGGCAAATATTCACTAATAACAAAGAGAGGAAAATTGTGTGTATATGTAGGGAGCTGGAACAATCTTTATTAACAATTTCAAACATTGAAAGGAGAGGACAATGACTAGATGGTCTTGTGAACCAATCATTCAATGTTCATCCTTTTTCGTTGAATATGCATATGACAAGATTTTCTTTGCCATTTCATTGTAAACATGGCAGATTTGTAATTAATACCTTTCAGTCCAAAGAGATAAACGAGAAGACCCAAACTCGTTTAAAATATGCGTATTAGAGGTAGGAAGTTGCATATCGTCTTCCAATCACCAAACTGCTCTCCAATGACATTGAACTTTTTTTCAACGGGGTGTTTGTGAAATAACTGACCCAAATCCGTACACCTGGATTTTAGAATATGACAAAAATATTCTACCCTTCAACTTTGAAAAACCTCCGCTACGTTTATTTTCAATCCTTAAATCAGATAAACACTAATTTTACTATCCGGACCAAACCTTGCTCACTAATACACTAGATAAACAAGATCGGCTACCTTACAACTCTCAAAAACTACCCTTACCACATTTTCAACCCCTTGTGTAGAAATCTGATTAATTTAACTCATCTGGCCAACATCAGACATAATAATACGACCTACAGGACTTGGCAAAAGCCATAGTACTGTTTACAACTTCATTAACAACCCAAACCTTGTTTTCCGTCATATAGTTATCTACATTTTTCTAAAATCACTCTCAAATGTATTTTCAATATCTTACAAGCATAGCTGTAGGCAATGCTTGGGCAATCACGGCACAAATTTAAGATGCATTGTAACAGAGGACTTAATAGAAAATTATACGTTATCTTAGAGGCTGGTGGAGAAAAATAACGTTTATCCCTCATGTACAAATTCGTAACGTATAATTCATTCGAATAAAATGTTAACCAGTTACAGTTATGGCACGAATGAAAAACTATGTTCAAAACTATCCCATGCCCATATTACCAATTCTTTGATTACAAAATGCATCTATGCAATGCTGCGTAAGACGGCTAGTAAAAACATCAATAAAAATGGCTAATAAGGAAATATCTTCTGCTGATGCTCTTGATATATCGATTCTCTAGCTGAAGATTGGCATACCACCCGCCATGTCCCCCATTTCCAGAGTTCTTAACAGAATGTGAATAGTCGTGCACTACGTTAATAAAAGCTATAGGAGCAAGGTCAACTACATGTTATGTAACGGCGTCACCACAGCTGGGAGAAGGCAACTGCCACGCGTATCGTCTCTTTTTCTTTTCACACGAAAATAGTTCCCATTATGCAACCAAACCCATAGGCTTACTTTGATACAATTGCAATCTCTGGACGCTTTAACATTTGTTATCAACAAAAGTCTACTGAATTTTCTCCTAAGTTACTCAACTGATTTGGATAGCTCTTTGAGCATCATTATTGAGTCATGTTCTCGACAAATGGAGGCTCAAAGACAACTTTTAATTGCAACTACTAAATTATGAAAATACTAAAAAGGATATATGCAAGATAAAAAAAAAAATTTAGAAATATGCATTAAAATGGCTCCGATCTTTCTTTGAGATTGCGTGTAAAAGATCTGATTGTTACAAATTCTTCTATCCATATTTTTTTTTATGTCATAAATGTTACAATGTTACAAATACTTCGAGTTACTTCGTGTTAATCGGCACAAACCTTTGCAAAAATGTTTAATGCACATGTCGTTTACTTTCTAAATCACTGCGCGACTTTGAGGTTAGGAATTCGTTGACTGTAAGTTTTCATTTTAATGTTATGTACTTTAGCTATGAAACGCCAAACCATGGCAATTTAACCAGAGATAACTGGTATTAGCTGGATGTCAAAGCCTAATAATGCTGTTACTTCCCTGGTCACAACTTCCTTACGATTACTAATGTGTAGATACAATTGTAACCAATGCATCAAATTATTCAACTGTAGCGAAAACCTTGTGTGTAAAATGTGTTTTGGCAATAAGCTTTATATTATTCGATAGGGAAGTGTGTGTTCTACAACACTGTGTGTTTAGTTTATGTATGCGTATTTGTATGTCCTTTCCAGGTCAACAGAATGGAGTGTAAAGTCGACAACGAATTAACTGAGGTGCCAAATCCAAATTATGGATTTGGATAAATCTATAATCCAAAAGCTGTCGCAAGTATTCGCAAAAACGCAAAATACTGAAACAGTTTTATATACTTGTTGCTAAGCTTAAGTTTATTTGTTTAAAAAGAAACCCATAGTTGTGTAATATTTTCAAACATTCTACGGAGGAAAAAAAGTGTAATAAAAATCGTACACTTAATGTTTAAATTTTCTCTGAATCTGCCCAATGTAATTGGAACGATTCGTTTATAAAATGAAACACTTCATGCTGAAATGATGCAAAATTAACAAAATATCATGATCTTACCATAGGTTATAACGGTAAGCATAGCAGCATTGTTTTTACTATTAATTTGGTAACAGCTTTCATCTTGTTATTCGTTACATTTAAATGAGTATGTTACGTAGAGACAAGATGGGTATTTTACTTATGTGATCTCTTCGCACTAGAAAGAGACAAACATCCCTGCGTTTAAGAGCAGTGCACCCCTTGGCCAGACCGTTAAAACCCACACAGGAATGCACGATTTCAGACTATTTGCGATATTCCCACGCTAAATGTGGCATGTGGGTTGGCTGCATTTGCGTGGGTGGGAAACGCCCCCTCAATCTGCTGAACTGGTACAAGTCTTCTTGTCAATTTCTGCGAGTTATAAATTCTCTTAAAGCAGATAATGCTAACCCGGTTGTAAAAGTAAACCGCCGAATTCTATTCATCATTTATGTGTCGATCAATTATTTGCAAGTATTACTGATATTCGTAAAAGACTTATTTGATTTTTAAGGTTACGTCTTCCAAATATGTAATTAACAACAAGGCTTGGACTCCAGGATCTTTTCCGTCCCCATCAAGCAATATCTCTCCATTTATTCCTCGGTCTTCCTAAGTTTCTTTTACCACTTGGAACATAGTCGGTCACTATTCTAGGGAATCCTGTTTCATCTTTCCTTTTAAGTTAAATATGTCCAGTTCTTATTTGTTCATTTGTTTTATGATCTAACAAAGTATCCAGCCACTGATCTTAAAAATATTTCTGCAGATTCAATTTTTATAACATATATTTCCACTGTAAGTGCATGTCTTACGTTTACCCCTGAATAAAATATTTACAAAAGGGTTATCGGTGTGCAAGGTAATTGAAAAAGGAAATCTCGGATAAATAGTTATCTTACATGTACTACACTGCAAGGAAGCAATAAACAGATTCTAAAAAATATCCCACATACGAAATTACTTTTTATATAGAAAGTCGCTTGTTACTTTTTACTGTCCCAAATGTGACCCTAACGACTTAGGTTAAAAACACCACGTGTTTGGTATATTTGCACAGCAAAATGTATTATCTTCAATTTTTTTGCAAATGGCTTATATACTTCTGGTCCACATTTGAAGCACTAATGCCCGATTTCACCAACAGATGTTAAGACTTAGCACGGATTTAACAATAGTTATAACAAAAATTGCATTTCACCATCAAGTGTTACCTTAACACTCGTGTTAAATCTCTTGTTTAACAAGTCAAATTTCTGATGTCAAGTGCTTAACAATTGTAAATAGTCAAGATGGCGGGCATGAACTCAGCTGTTGTTTTCGATTTGCTATATTTAAGACCGTCTAAATGACATTCGTAATAGAGTACGGCCTATGATGAGAAATTATTTTGAGGAACTATCAGAAGAACATTTTCTACAGATGTATATACTGTCGAAACAAGTTGCTATGTAGGTTACTGCGGAAGTACAAGAGAGGTTAGAACATGCATCGAAAGGAATATGCCGATATCGCCTATGCTATTTTATAATTCACTGAATTATGTGGATAATACACTGTCCACCTCCCGTCTTGAAACGTTCAAGTCACTCATCACTTCTCCTTCGCTCCTCGTTTTAAATTTACGTAATACTGAGTTAGAACATGCATCGAAAGGAATATGCCGATCTCGCCTTTCCATCAAGTATTAATAACTTTGCGATTTTATAATTCACTGAATAATGTGTATAATACGCTGTCCACCTTCCGTCTTGAAACATTCAAATCACTCGTCACTTGTACTTCTTCGCACCTCGTTTTAAATTTACGTAATACGTTTCGTGTTTCTAGTAATGACACATGCATTTGAATTAAATTTGCTTCCAATTTTTTCCCACACGACATCTTTCTCTTTTACATTCACAGCATCCGTCCTATTTTGCACGATATCGCCCCCCAGGGGCCTACTTCGGTAGGTACGGGTTTGGCGCATCCGGGGTCCCGAGCCAACAGTCTCCCTCGTGTGGGCTCCTCTTCGTGGTTGAGGGAGACGGTCAACAGGCCCACCCACGTGTAGGCCGTACGTGGAGACCTGTGGAGAAGGTTTTTAGATTCTTGTCTAGTTTAAAGTTTAGGATTTAGTGAACGAAATTTTTAGTAGGTTTTGATTGATGTTTTTTTATGTACGTGTATTTTTAATAGGTTTTGTTACACTTGTATAGTTTTTAGAACATTTTATATCTGGCTTTTGCCATGACTAGTTTTTTAAAGGGCGCTGATGACCGCCGTAGTTGAGCGCCCTTATATCATCATTCCACGATATCGTTATACTTCGACACCAATTCAATTAAACATTCTTTCTCCATTTATGAGAAATTTGTTTCACGGCTTTTGTTTACGATTTTGTTTATCCGCCATTTGTTTAGCTGTGTGCTGCAGACTGCGGTGCAGACGAAAATGAAAACAAAAGCGCATCGCAGTACGTTCTGAAAGTAATACGACTCATCCATAGCCTTCTATAGCTGTAATATTTACAAGTTTCTTGGCGTTAACACATGTTTGTTAACATTTTCAGAAAACAGGTTGGTGAAATGCAACAAATTGTTAGCGCTGCTACAATTGTTACTTTATATTTGTTAACGTCGATTTTAATATCTGTTGGGTGAGTGAGTGAGTGAGTGTGGTGTTTAAGGGCCCGTCGACAACAAGGTCATTTGGGCCCCAAATATCTGTTGGTGAAATCGGGCATAAGTCGCCATTCGTTTTGTTTCTCGTGATCATGTTAAGAGTAGGGAATTTCAAAGTCAGCCTCAGCGAAGCGCTTTAAGAAGTGCAGTATCGTTCATTGATTCACACTTCTACTTTTGAATGGGACATCTTGGATTATGCTGCTTATGGGGATCTTCCTCCGTCTATGACAACAGTTATTGTTCAACGACTTAAAACTTCCACGATATGATTGATGCTCCCTGATCGTCGAACGAAAGTTTGCGAAGTGGTAGAGGCCATGGGAACGGCAATTCATATTTTGGAAACGAGTGTCACGTTATGGAATGCAGTTATGATTGAAATTAGGTCTCTTATTACATTTCGTTGGTCGCAAATGATTGAAATAGTAATAATCACTGATAATAGACAATGACTATTTCATAATGAATATATTAACAAAATGTCTAAAGTTTCCAGTGTATGTCACACTTTTTGTTTAGGACGCGATTAAATGTCGATTTCGTAAAATGACAGAATTAAAGTTACGCAACAGGACATTCTCATTTTGTAATCAACTCGTCAGAACATCGGGACAAGTTAGCTAAATGATAATTGCTGGACATATAATCAATCTCTTTCCCCGATATAACAATACAAATGAGTAAGAAATAATACACACCTATTAGATATTGTCTTATCGTTGTAATTTATCCTAAGCATAGCACTATCTAATTTAAAGTTTTTTGAATATTTCGGCAGTGTTGGTATTAAACAGGTTTGACTGGAAAAGTGTGGCATAATATATTCTCCCCCCCCCCCTCCTTTCTTTCATGTCCTGATTTTCAAGATTCGAGTTATATAGGAACTGAATAAGGTAGTATGTGAAGGTGATCCAGCGATTCCACCTCAAACGATACTAGTATTGCTTACACGACCTCCGTAGGGCTACTTGGCACAAATCCATTAGTCCGTTGCAGCACCTGCATCTAACACTGCTGTCGTTTGCAGAACCTTAGCTGAAGATAAGGATGTCGCTGATTGTGAACAGATCCATCTCTGGAAATATAAGCGGCTCCCTTGCGTTATCAGGCCACACAGCACAGAGGTGTCGTTGAAGGGAGTCCTCCTCCGCAAAGGAGAGTCCTTCGACTCTTGCCATACCGGGACTAGGTCCCTTACTGGCCATGCCATGCCATGCCATGCCATGTGGTGCTGACTGGCTGTATAAAGCCAGAAGGTTTTTGCTGCGTGCCCACCCGTTAAGGGTTTTACCGCAGGTAAGGTAAATATCGGGATATTGTAGGGTGAAATGTTGATTTTTAGGATGATGAATTTTTATGAGGTTACTGGTATGTACCTGGGGGTTGAAGGACAGGATGCAACACCTTGCACCCTGGTGTTTTATTTATTTAAATTTTGGGTATATAATTTTGATGCCAAGCAGCTTGGAAGGATTATGTGGAGCTCAGCTTTAGCTGCTGTTCGGATTAGCTCCTTGGTTATCTCGGGTGCCCGCAAGCCATGCGGGGTAACCGGTGCTGACTAGAGCGACGTCTAGTGGGGTCAATCTCCCAGGGATCTGACAAGGGCGCTTCTATGAGTTGGTAAACTTGCGTAAAATTTTGATGCCCGGCGCCTGATTTCATCCTCCACGTATGGGAGACTCGAGGCCTCGTGTAGCAACCTGGTAGGACGATAACTTTTCCGAACGCCTACGTCGCCCTTACTGGCACCGTGAGGGGTTATTATGTATGGATGGTGGGTTAATGGCGGTGGTGTAATTTAGGTGTAGAAGATAATTGGTCAAGGATGGTATAGATACTGTAGATGTATTTTGGTTGCTTAATGAGGTCCTACAAGTCTTGGCCTCTTATATGTCTCTCCTGGGTCCGTTATCAGGACCCTTCTTTGCGGAGGACTCCCTTCAACGTCATCTCTGTGCTGTGTGTGAGACATGCAGTCACTGAAGTGATCGCATGTCTTTTTTATTGTAATTTACGTCCTCCAACGTTAAGTCATATCGGACGATGAATGAAATGGGTGAAATAATGCTCAAATGAGCCCTGGGTCCATGGAGCTTAGAGTTACCTGACATTCGTCTTTCAGGATAAGGGAAAACCCCGAAAAAATCTTATTCAGGTAACTCACCCTGGCCGAGATTCGAACTCGGGACCTCTTGAACATCAGGCAGACACGCTACCATCTACGCTACCGAGGCAGGCCAATGTCCTCCTTGCTATCTAAACTTCAATTTTGGAACTGGTTATAAAACTGTTGGAATGACCGCGATAGTGCAAAATTGTTGATATAGGTTTTTCCAAAACATGACAGCTCTACCCCTCACCTCTGTTAAACCAGAAAGCCAGCTTTGCTCATGCGCGCAGTTTTATAAACAAAACAAATGACGCTCTATTGACAAAATGTCTATCTAGTGTTTTCAAACAACGTGCTTTGTGTTGGATCAACCATCAAACAAATAACTGAGTCCTAACTGGAAGGAGGGAATGATAATCTCCACACTAAACAACAGTAAACAACTATAAAATATCTTTTAGCACGAACTGAGATAGCATGTTACAAGCAGGAAACCGCATTACCACAAGACTAGATTTGGTTGGGTTTGTAGTATTGGTGTTAGTTTCCTACAACCCAGCTGAATGAACCATTTACGTGTGAATTTATGACTTTCCTACAAGATAAGAAGTACAAAAACGGGAGTATGCCAAAGTACTTCGATCCTGTTCAAAACTAATGGCAGAGGGGAACAGCTATCTGAATAACATTGACCTGGCTGATCAATTATGGTGTATATTTCTATGTTTATTCTTGTCTTACCTCAATTACATTTCACCGCTTGCTCTTTGTTCTGTAGTTCTAAGATGTTTTATTACACATTATATTACTATACATTATTATAATACATTTATTATGATTGCTTTGAGAAGCTTGAACTTTTATTTCAGGTGCAGAAAAACAAACACGTTAAGTCCGCTAACACATGTTTATCAATTCTGTGAAGTCCATTTGGAAATAGGAATCTTTCGAAGACTCGTCATTAAGTTTACTAATGAGCTAATCTATTTTAAGAAGAGGGGATAAGTTCGCTTTTCATTTTAAGAGGAACTTAAGACGGTAGCATAAAAGGATATTCTACATTAAGTAAAGCATTTGCCCGCCTCGGTAGCGTGTCTGCCTCACGTTCACGAGGTCCCGAGTTCGAATCTCGGTCAGGGTGAGTTACCTGGATAAGGTTTTCCCGGGGTTTTCCCTTATCCTGAAAGACGAATGTCGGGTAGCTCTAAGGTCTAAGGACCCTGGGCTCATTTGAGCATCATTTCACCAATTCCATTCATCGTCCGATATGACTTAGGGTTGGAGGACGTAAAATTTAAAAAAAGGTAAAGCATTTCATGAAAGTTGTAGCATGCAATTTAAATATTTGTGGTATGATATCGAAAGCAGTAAAAACGCGAAGTGTCGTGACCACTTCCTTATCAATAATGCGGAAGTCCAGATGCACTACAACAGGGAGATATAGTTAATTTCTTTTGTTTTTCTAATGACATTAAACGACCACTATGTGAAGTTTTTCTCGCTTTGGACCAATAATTTGTCCCATTCTAAGCCAACTTATTAAAATACGCTACCACGAGTGCAATTTAATTATTTATCATCTACAAAGCGTGTAGGAGAGGGAGAAAGGAGGAGAATATTAGACTTTTTACAATAAAATTTAGAATAGATAATTGGAAATGTGTGATGGAATTTTAACACTTCCTTATATTTGCAAAACTAATTTATTATTTTTATATAAAATAAGGCCATGCATGGATTCACATACTGCCTGATGCAACAATAGCGCCCATATCAGAAGGTTCTGCCTTTAGAAATAACCTCAGCATTTACGTTGGGCATTTTAACAATCGATCTATTGTTTAATTCCTGCTTTGTAACACATTTCAATAGTCTACAGAGGAGAGAGAATAGTTCTACATACATATTCTTGGTCTATAATCCAACTTGTGGAATGAGAAATCTGAATCTGAATTTTGAATGAATCTCGTCAAGAATTCCGCGTTGGCGGAAGAATGTTAAATTACCCCAAATAACCTAACTTTAAAGGAATTGCATTTTCAGCAATTTTAACAATTACGAATGAAATCATGGACGTCTTGAAAAAAAAAAAAAAAAAAAAAAAAAAAAAAAAAAAAAGCAGACTACTTTCCTTAGAGTTCAGAAAAATTGGAGAAAACTGGTGGATTGGCCCATAATTTCTAGTGTTTAAGTGAAAACTTGTGTACAAATAAAATGTTACGAAAATGGGTTCTATATTATTCGATGGGGCATTGCGCGCTCCATAAAACGGTTTAGTGTTAGTGTGCTAATATATACTCCTGCAGTCCTAAGAAGCACACTTTCCTGTGAGCGATTCCGCGAACAAAATCTACAAAAAACAAAACCTACTGGCTACTACATGGCAAAGCGAGAAGACGTATCGAAAAAAATTCGCAACACAGAGATGTTTACCTCGCTTATCGCACATACACGGCGAGTCCAGTGTACGTATACTCTGTTCAGATATAATCATTATATCATGTCTTCTGGACAGCAATGTGTCATACATCGGCAGGACCGAGAAAATATATAATATAGACACGCAGCTTCCAATCGCTCTATTTGTGTTTCGTAACTTACTGTACATCAACTTACTGATATTTCACTCTTCTAATCGACCAGATAAGACCGGATAAGAGACGATCGCAGCGCTGGTCACATTGGCTCTGTCAAGGCTCAAGATTCTGTCGAGTAATAACTACTCTTGTGCATACAACTTGTTTGACTGCAATATGGCGTAGCACATGGCTGAAAGTCGCGTTTATGCACGTGGGAGCGGAGTAATACAAAAAATATGTTTCTTAAGAGGATGCAGTATAGTCTTTGATCCTTTCAGGTTAATGAAATGGAGTGTCAAGTCGACGACAAAGAAGCTGCTCGCAAAAAGGTGTCGAAAATACTCTTATTTGGTATTTTTGTTTGTAAATAGATTGTTATGCATTATAGATAACATGCATCATTTCTGATTATACGATGTTATTGAAAAAACAACTTGAATTTCAAGCTGACCCAATAATTGTTTACTCACTGTAGATGGCCTCGATTTAGTAATTGAAACCAAAGACAGGAGAAAAAAAAACACTCGTGTTGAAATTCCATTCTCTTTATATGGCACGGAATAAAATAACAGTACTTTCCCTTTAAGAAAAGTTTGTTTTAAAACATTTTAACAAAGAACAAGAAAACATCTCGTAAATGGTGAATTTCCAAATATTTGACAAACTGTGCTTTAAGATGATCTACACTTTTGGTGCAATAAAATTTTGTTTATCTCATACATTTTAACAGTTAACACAAGTCATCTAGAATGAAGAGAACCAAAGGGCATTCTCAAAAAATTCAAGATATGCATTTCATTTGTTATTAAAATATCTTAAACATGTGGTACTTTAATCGAATTCGTTAGTCATTTCTTAGAAAATAAGTTTTCGAAAAAAAAATGTGCATATAAAATATAGTTTGGTATGTAGTCTTTCCTAAGGAATTTCAAAGATATTTCCGATAAAGTCTTGGCATGGAATTGCTGGGTAAAATACAATACTATCTCGTGTCATTGCAAGTGCCTATTAGAAAAAAAAATATAATAAAATTACAAACGAAAACCTTCTGCTAATCTTTAAATACATTTTTGTTGCATTGGGGTTGAAATCATTAAAAGTAAGAAAACGAAGGAATACAATGGGAAAGTTGTCCATACTAAGAGAAAGTAGCGCCTTCCATGTTCCTTGAGAGCAGGCAGTTCCACATCAGGATGTCAGATAAACATCGCAACACTGTTGGAAGCTAGAGGAGGGGGGGGGGGGGGACTAACGCCATGTTCGTGCTGTGCGTGTTCGAAAACATAATACTTGATATATTTTGTGTCCGGTAATGATTCCTGTTATTGAGTGAAATTGTTCTATCGCTAGGACGTGTTGAACAGGCTGTACAACATTTTCAGAATCTGAAAGGCTGTCTAGAAAGATTAAAAGAACCAGAAATAATTCATTCGCCGATGTCAGTCCTTTTAGTGCGGTCATCGATGGATTTTTTTACACATTTGAAACATTTCGCGACGGATTTACCAATTAAAATCGGTTATATCGTTCCAGAAATAACTTTATAAATAATACGGAGGAAGGCATATAAATGAAAGCAGTCGTCTTTCAAGATTTAAAAAAACCACCCATGCCACCACTGGGTAAGCCAGCTAGTAATAAATCATGTAAACACAAAATAGCCGTCTCACTCTGTAGAATCTGTAGTGAGTTTGACTAACTTTGAAAGGTTATACGTGAAATGTTTTTTCAAACCTGAGAGTTTTTCGCTCGAAAATGGATATGCCGCCAAGAGAGCATTGATCTTGAAGTAGCCAGCTGATTATGCCCCCTCCGCCGCCATCACAGCATGCTTTCCAAAACGTTCATGTGTTGTCGAGAGGGTTGACCTTGAAGTACCCAAGAGCAGTTCAACTTTCCTCCATACTACATGGCAAAGCGAGAAGGCGTATCGGAAAAAATTCGCAACATAGATGTTTACCTCAGCTTATCTCACATACACGGCGAGTCCAGTGTATGTACTCTCAGTTCAGATGTCTTTTGGACAACAATGTGTCATACATCGCAGACGCGAGGAAACATCATATAGACACACACAGCGTCCAATCGCTCTATTTGTGTTTCGTAACTTACAGTACGTCAACTTACTAATATTTCACTGTTCTAATCAACCAGATAAGACCTAATAAGGGACGATCGCAGCGCTGGTCACCTGAAGGTCAATACGTCCCAACGCTCTGTCGAGTAATACCTTCCACCCGAGCTAAGTGCTGACAGGTTGCTCAGATGCTTTCCGCACGGGCGTGTTTTGTATTACCATGACGGGCTTAAACGGTGACTGGCTACTTCAAGATCAACCCCCGTTGTGCAAATCATGTCTGCGTGATTTATTTGTTGTGAATAATCTTTTGTGAGCAGTTTTATATGCCTACCACAAATAAAAGTCCAGCTAAAATTGCAAATGTATATCACACTGAATATTGGAAAATTCAAACAGCAGGATATGTCACGGAAACAGCTAATATAACCCAAATGTTTTCGGTACAACTTACTTGGATGATATCTAAGCCTTATATCTATAGCAAGTGTGTATACATATATACAATGGTTTCCCAATTATACACAATTCTATACGAATGAAGAGAGCTTCATGGGATATGTACAGAAAATTCGGGGTATATGTTTTATATATCCCCCCCCCCCCGTCCCTCTCAAGGTTTAGTTTATACATTTAGTTTCAATATACCGGTTGCACATGTGATAAGAACGTAATGTTTAATTTAGAAGAATACATGAACAGGCTTAATAACCAAATGTCATTTAGCAGTGTATTGCTTTAAACAGTTTCCAGTGAATGATTAGAGAATTCCATTGGATGGCAGCCATGTGTACCTGCGCCTTGCCCCTCCAAGTTTCGTTTTGGAATGAGCGGAGCGGAGTGTATTGATCCATCAGAGCGGCAGCCCACCCCAGTTTACTGCGGCCTGGGCGACCCGTTCACTACCTCCGCATTGCTATGCCTTCAACTGACCTTACACATTTTTCTCACTCGCTCATTCATTCCTATATATGTTGCTCAAAAGCTTACCACAGAATCACAAGCGCTCTATCCGATCTACAATCTAATTTCAAATGTTCTGAAATAATTACATATGGTATACTCTCATTAGAGTATAAATTTTGCAACGAATTTTATATTTTAGTAGATAATATTCGCCATTAAGTGCCTAATTCTACTGTTAGCATATTTAAAGCTGATTATATTGGAGTAATGCATGAAACTTGACGCATAATCATGGTAGGTTTCGAAGCTCGCTCTCTCTCTCTCTCTCTCTCTCTCTCTCTCTCTCTCTCTCTCTCTCTCTCTCTCTCTCTCTCTCTCTCTCTCTCTCTCTCTCTCTCTCTCTCTCTCTCTCTCTCTCTCTCTCTCTCTCTCTCTCTCTCTCTCTCTCTCTCTCTCTCTCTTGTTGAAACTTTTTAGCAATGTAGAACTTTGCATTGCTTTCACATTCAGGAATTACCAAACCAGTTTCTTGTTTGAACAATTGCTTGCTGTACTCTGAAATAATTATCAATGCTTCCAATAGCGTTTGGATTCAAAATTGTAATCCTGCAAGCATGTTATACAAAATAACAGCGTGTGGTGGAAAATAGAAACACAGACGCTGTGAATTCTTGGGATACGCACCTTCATTATAACTCAGTTTACAGTATATTTAATATGTGCTCAAAATTGCTTTTAATATGGCGTGTGTCATTTTTGAGAATACTTTTTTATACCAGTTCTGAAAATTTGATTTTAACCTACAGAGATGCAGCAGATTGAAGGGATAATCTGAAAAAGGGGGTGTCGATGGCGACATAGCAAGGTACTTATTTAAAAGTACAAACTAGTAGCAACAAAAACCTCAGTAATGCCATCCATTTTCATACAAACTAAGTTTAAACAAATTACACCTTTTAGTACTAGCATACTATGCCAGCTACACAAAGTTCATTCTGAAAAGGACTTCCCTAGCTATTTCCAGAAAAATTCAAGTTAACTGCGTTGGTTCTTAGGTATATTGGGCGCAAAAGATCGCTTAATTTTTCTTAGAGGTTTTATCAGGCTTGAGGCCGAACATTATCTACAAGAGACCACCGACTTTACTTCCATTCCGAAGAAAGTCGTGCTAACCATTTTAAAATTCCAAACAGTATTTTATAGTCATGCAGATATTAAAGAATTGGCATTCGACATTTCATTTTTCATTTATACATATCAGATCTTTTTCTAAAAAACGTATTTTTTTACGCACGGAATTTAAAACATGAGAATTCTTGATAAAGCAGAATTTTTGCACAAAATACAATACTTCCTCTACCTATAGTAAAGTTAATTGAGAAAACAGTTGACATTGAAAAGTTGACAAAAGCAAATGCTCAACTTTTTTCCTGCATATAATGGCCCTGACCTTCTTGGTCACACTGTACAAACTTATGAATGATAAATAAGTGACGAGGTCAAAAAGACACTTTTTTTATTCTCAGAAATGTCGTTCCTCTTAGCGATCGATCTAGTTATTGCCTCTACAGGCCACACAGAGAGAGAAATTGTTACATTACAAAGGAGTGGAACCTCAGGGAAATATGGAAATTTCCAGTACGGAAATGCACTTAAAGCCAACGTTGCTCACCTTTAATCGTAGCTGCAAAAATCTGAAGCCTTAAAACAGCAAGGGTGGCAACCCAACACAGTTAAAGCTTACAAAGTATAAATACTTCTACTTGAAATGACGCTTATGTAGCGAAATATGTTTTGTTTATCGCCGTCAACAGGAAAGGTCCCCACATATCTAACCAGGAAAAATAGCGCTTTCAAAACATCTGCAAACGGACGCGATGACTTCAATAATCAAAATGTTTCAATAAGAATCCAATGAAATTAACATTTTGTATCATTTCATAGTCCGGCAAGTTCTTCAAACGCATATTGCGCGGGAAATTTTCATTTTTAAAAAAAACTAGATATTCGCGTCTCAATATTTGCTAATTTTTTAAACTACTGCAGTATCTTCTGTTTAACTAAAAATGTTAACTTTTGACTCATTCTAAACATTTCATTTTTTTTAAATTTACGTCCTCCAACGTTAAGTCATATCGGACGATGAATGAAATGGGTGAAATGATGCCCAAATGAGCTTAAGAGTTACCGATATTCGCCTTTCAGGATAAGGAAAGTCCCCGGAAAAATCTTATTCAGGTAACTCACCCTAACCGAGATTCGAACTCGGGATCTCTCGAACGCGAGGCAGACACGCTAACACGACGCTACCGGGGCGGGCATTTTCATATTGTTAAATACATCACAATATCACGGTAGCGTCGTGTTAGCGTGTCTGCCTCGCGTTCAAGAGGTCCCGAGTTCGAATCTCGGTTAGGGTGAGTTACCTGGATAAGGCATTTCCGGGGTTTTCCCTTATCCTTCAAGACGAATGTCGGGTAACTCTAAGCTCCATGGACCCCGGACTCATTTGAGCACCATTTCACCCAATTCATTCACCGTCCGATATAACTTAACGTAAGGGCGGAGGTAAATTAAAAAAAAAAATCACAATATCACAATATCACTACGCATCATAAGGTAGTTAACTGCGAAATTCTGTGAGACTACAAACAAATTGCAACATTAAAAGAATGCACCAAAATCTGTGTTATTAGAATTATACTTGATACTTTTAAAACATATGTGGTGATACAGATGACTGAGAAATTGAAGTCAGATGTATTACAACTCGTGGCATTTTTTCTCTATCCAACTTTTTAGAGGATATTGTTACAGTTCATGTTAATCGAGATAAATTTAGGAATGATTCCATTGCAAAATATAATCATTAAACGCGGCTCATATATGCAGACTTACAAATTCTACACTCTTTTCCCAAAATTACGAAAAACTAATGATTCGGGACTCGACACTTGTAAAAAAGCTAAGTACTAAAATTTCAAACCAATAACAATGAATTTATACAAAATTAGTTCATGCATAAAACATTTTATATATTGAGAAGCTTACGAGATATACATTTTCTATATATTTCGCGGTTTACAAGAGATATAAACTATAGAAAATAGCAAAAGGTTTAAGATACACGGTCTACCTTTTATACTTTTTTTTGAATGTATAAATAACTGTACCCAATGTGTGAAGCTACCTAGCTGATTCAAATATTTTATTTACTTTTTGCAGAAGACTATAATTTAGCTAATTCTTTTAAACATTCTGTTTCAGGATGCATCGTACAGTTTATCAAATATTTCCGGTTGTGATCTTTAGTTCAAATATAATTTATTCTACATAAATAACGATTCATGAATACGTTCTTTCCATAAGCTGTATATACACACAAATACTACGCAAAAGCACTTAATATAACCCTATCACAAATTTAATATTATACAAGCAAGATATAATTAAAGAAATATCAAATTTGACTATATATTATTTCTTAATGATAGATGTCAGAGAGGAGATTAACAAATCTGTCATGAATTCTTGTTCTTGTTATGTTGTGAAGTAATGAAAACGTAAGTAATTATCCATATGGAAAGTTTGAGATATTACGATTATCTTTGACGAAGATATAGTTGGCATTACAACCTTGCTAAACAGTAATTTTCGCTTAAAGTGAAAGGTTAACTGTGACAAGTTTGGTCAAAATCGGTGCAACGATGTAGAAGCGTAAAGCAAACAAGCAAAACCACACACAAAATGACTTTACATACATTAAGATAATTCGAGTAGCTCAGTACAGGTACTAACACCAAGATCGCGAGTCAAGGTCAAAGTGCCAATACGGAGCCGCCACTGACGTTATGCCAGATGGCGTAAATGTGTTTTTCTTCCGAGTGCGTCAACTGTTCTAATATACGTCATAGGCCATATACCCTTAGTTACGTCACTAGGCAACTGCTGTTGAAGCCTTCCTTGGCTTACATTCAACCAATTGAAGCTTCACTACATACACAAGTACAAGTTCCTCCTGAAAATATTTAAGATACATTCATATGACTTTTACTACCAATGACAATGTCACACGTATACATGACATAATTATTTCGATGACTTCCCGGTAACGTGAGTGTCTCGCATTCGAAGAGTGCGCATGGGTGGCCAAGCCTTTGCCTGTGGCTTGAAAATAAGCATATAAGAAAATAATCACATTCAACATATCCATTATACTTGAGATCTATTATTAAACATATAGTATTTTTATCAAAATCATGAGTTATTGTGAAAACAAAAATAATGAAAACACTTCCAAATAGATGAAAGATTTTACTTTTTTTATTTTGGTCGTATTGTTCAGATGTCCCAAATAGCAAACTATGGTAGCACATACATACATTGAGGCAGTAATATTCGGTAATAGAAAAAAAAATCTCGCTTTGGTCGATTGCGAAAAACGTTACAGCTGCAAACTCCGGTTCCTCCGTCAATTCACATCCAGAACATTCTGGGCAGAAAGCAGCGATAGCGGCGGCGCGTAGTCAATAAGGCACACACACAGCATAGAGGTCGTTGAAGGGATTCCTCCTCCGCGAAGGAGGATCCTTCGACTGTTGCCATTCCGGGATTGGATCCCTTACTGGCATAGGGTTGGGGATTTAGTTAATGGATGGTGGTCAAATGGTGGTGTAGTTGTTGGGGATTGTTTGTGTAGTTCAGTGAACGTGTTTTTTCTTTGTGTTTTGGTATTGGTATTTCTTGTTTATGGTGGTCCTAGCGCAAGTCTGGGTCTTTTATACGTTTCTCCGGGGTCGAGGTCATATTCCCCGAGGCCGCGGATTAGATGGTTGAAGCTGTCAGGAAGCTTAGCGTAAAAGCTGTGGGAGAGTTGCAGGATATGGTCTGTCAATTTAGGAAATTTTAGATCAGAATGGATGTTATCGTTGGGAATGTACCAGTGGGCTTGGGTTGAGGTACGGAGATAACGGTTTTGTAACACTTGCAGTTTGTACAAGTGTGATTTGGCGGCAATACCCCAGACTTGGCAGGCATATGTGAGCGCAGGTCTCAGAACCTGCTTGTATAGGAGGATCTTGTTCCTCAGCGCCATTGTTGATTTTTTATTGTACAGTGCGTACATCATTGCCATCCTTCTGCTGACTTTGTTCACCAGTGCTGTGATGTGGGGCTTCCATGTTAACTTCATATCTAAGGTGACCCCTAGATATGTCGCTGAGTTGGACCATGGCACTTGTTCTCCTGCTAGCCGGAGATTAGGCACATCTTGTAAATTCCTTCTGGAAAATGTTACAGCCTGCGACTTGCTGGCGTTAACCTTTAGGCGCCAGGTGGCGAACCAGGCGGACAGCGTATCAGCGTATGTCTGTGCACGCCTCACCGCGTAGATGTGATGTTTGGAAGTGGCAGTCAGAGCTGTATCGTCTGCAAACAGATATAAGTTGCAGCCTCTATAGGTCGGAAGTGTATTTATGAAGGCAAGGAATAACAGGGGCCCCAGGACGCTGCCTTGGGGTACCCCTGCATTTATGGCGTAAGGTTGAGAGAGGATGTCGTCTCTGGCAACGACAAAGGATCGGTTCTTTAGATAACTGTAGATAATATGGATTAGATATGAAGGGAGGTCGTAGTGTATGAGACGATGGAGAAGGCCTTCGTGCCACACAGAGTCGAAGGCTTTGGAAATGTCCAGAAATAGGGCTGCAACGTAGTGACGGTTGTTAAAAGCTCTGACTACTTCGTCAACTATGCGGAGGAGCTGGTGGGTTGTTGAGTGCTGACGCCGGAAACCAAATTGTTCTGGTCGCAGGACCTGGTGACGGTCTAGTAAGGCCTGTAGACGCTGCTGGAGGACTTTCTCAAATAGCTTGCTGATAGCTGGTAGGAGACTGATTGGCCTGTGACTGTTTAGTTCTTTTAAGTCCTTTCCAGGCTTAGGCAGTGTAATGATTCTAGCATGTTTCCATGCTCCTGGAAAGTGGGCTAGTTTGAGCAAGCTATTAAACAGATGAACTAATAACAAAATCCATGTTGCAGGTAGGGCTTTGAACGCTGCATATGGAAGATTGTCCGCACCTGCAGCTTTGTACGGCCGGACGGATTGGATGATGCTCCTGACTTCCATGGCGGAGGTCAAACTGACTTCTTGGGCAGCTGGTGGAGTGCTGCTTAGATAATTAGCTACCGCAGCTTCGATTTCGTCGGATAGCTCATCATCTTGCGATGCTGCTGGATGGAACGTGGAGGCAAGGTGTTCAGCCATCAACTGGACTTTGGCTCTTGCCGACGTGGCTACTCTCGCTCCATCAATTAGCGGAGGATCAGATGTTGGTATTTTGAGTAGTGCTTTAGACATCCGCCATAGGGATGTGTCTTCAGGATTGAGAGAGCTGAGTCTCCGTTCCCACTCTTCGTTGCTGTATTCAGCAAGTTCTAGTTTGAGAAGGTGCTGCAGTCTGTTCCACTCTCTTTTGTCCAGTGGACTACGGGAGTTCTGGTAACGTCTCCTTGCTTTGTTTTTGTCTGCAATGAGGCGCCTTAACTGGTAAGGTAAGGGCTTCTGGGTGCTGATTGCAGTGCGGCGTGGTGGGGTAGCTTGTAGCATAACTGAAGCCATAGTGGATGTTATGAGTCAATAAGGCAGGGTGCCGTCAATTTGCTGCTTACTATATCCTTTCTAAGGGGAAAACATCCCTATGCCTGTATGGGAAATTGAACCTGTTCGTACCGCATCATGAACTGACGATAATACTACCATTATTACCTAAACAAAATTGGATAATAGAGTCTGGTCAGGTGGCACAACGTAACCCATTCTCGGTCATCTCAGGCGCCGCAGCGATCAGACTAGGTTTTGGCCGAGGTACTTTATCCTAGGTAGACCTCCAGAAAACAGGCTGGGGTCCTAGTGATGTCAGACTTCAATATCTTCAAGTCGTTAGACACCAAACCTGCAGCATCAGATGTTCGCTTCACCCCATTCGCCAGAAGGTTCCCAGAATCATAAGCCTTTGTGAGCTCATAAAGCACCGAAAACATTTCCTGATAACCACAAATCTTCTCGGTAACCTACTCATGTTACTGACAACCTTTACACTTCTGCACCCTATAAAATTACTAGGCACTGTATAAAATACAAAAATGCGCAAGGAAAGTTAAAAAAGTTATCACTAAATCCTTTCTATGATACGAATAGATATTGAGCTACCACGGCAAACGTGCCGATATGACATTAAATTCTCCAACTGAGCGGCTGGACGGAAACCAGAAGATCCGTGGTTCAAATCCCGGCTATGGCATTGAATTTTTCATTCTGACTCAACGTTTCCACAATTTAGCCTACACACGGCCAATGTGAAAGAACAATTAATTTCCAATAATTGACCTAATAGTGGTTAACTATAAAGCCCGGGCCTTAAAGTACTTACATGTAGTAAGTCGACATTAAGGTAGTTGTCTCATGTGTTTATGAGAACTCCTAAGTGGTTTACTGGGAAAATACGAGTCAGTTGGAGAATTTAATGTGATACCGGTATCTCAATGGTAGAGAGGCTGGACGGAAACCAGAAAATCCGTGGTTCAAATCCCGGCTATGGCATTGAATTTTTCATTCTGACTCTACGTTTCCATAATTTAGCCTACACACGGCCAGTGTGAAAGAACAATTAATTTCCAATATATGCAGATGTTTACAAGCGAAAAACGACATACTGGTCTTCTGGCGCTTTTCATAATACAGACATCACTAAAAATGATATATGTACTGAAGAATTCAAAACAATGATATATCTTGGAAATGAGAACTGCCAAACAAAACACATCTGTGAAACTGTTTGAAATTTTTTAACAATTTTGAAACAAAATCTGTTGTTTTAAGAAATATCTTCGAAATATATAATCCATGACATATAATCTATAATCTATATAATCAACAATATTCGAAATTAGCAAAACTAATTCCGAACGAAGAGGACTTGATACGCTATTTCAAGAAAATTTTAGATGTACATTTATTTTATTTGCCATTTAAATATGTTTAACATACGGTATTTTAATTATAGTCAGTAGAGCCACTTTGGAGAAAATGCCCCATATATTTGCTGCGTATTACATCCTTGTTTCTTCCAACCTCTAGCCCTGTAATGTACATTTCTGATATCTTGTTTACACAGGCTTAGATTACCTGTATTAATATGTACTTAGAAGGTATAGAAGATACTGCGTTCCACGCAAAAACTGGAGTCACCAAGATTTCATTTGCAATGTATGTTTAGAGGTTTCTTAGTAAAAATATCTTTAAAAAACAGTGCATATGCGTGTCTGAACAACATATCTTACAAGCGAAAAGTTTATCAAATGCAAAACTTTGTACTCAATTTTTCATATTCCAAGAATAAATTCCTCTCGCCCCTTTACATTGAAACATTTTTCGAAAAATTTTTAATTTCTAAAAATTGGATCCAATGATTTTGATTAACATACAAAGGTTGTTCAATAAAGAATGATCATAACTTTTTCACGGTCATAATTTTTCGCACTAAAATTCAATCTCATATTCTGTTAGATTAATGTGAAACCAACACGCAGTAGTAGTTTCATTGTTGGTACTCCTGTTTACCGCATGTGAGAACCAGGCAAGTTCAGACATGTTCAGTACCGCCTACCGCTGCAATGGAGGTAAATTGCAGTTAAAGTTGATGTTAGACGAAGATCCGAAGTTTCTTTCAAACGTAATCACTGCTGATGAAACTTGGCTACATCATTTTGATCCTGAGAGCAAACAGCAAAGCTCAGTGTGGAAATCTCCTTCATCCCCAACCCCCAAAGAAGCAAAAGTGGTTGTTGCTGCTGCTGGGAAAGTTATGGTCATCTCATTCTTTGATATTCATGGAATGGTTTATCAGCATGTTGTACCTGCACACACATCAGTAACTGGACAATACTACAGGGATGTCCTGAAAACATTGCAAGTCCATATCAGGCGGAAAAGACATTTCCGTGAAGCAGGCTGGATGCTGCACCACGATATTGCGGGACCGCATATTGCCAATGTTGTTGCTGAATATCTTGCAAAAATAAACTTGAAGTACATCCCTCACCCTCCCTATAGTCCGGATTTAGCCACATGTGACTTTTTTCTATTCCCTAACTTGAAGAAACACCTTCGTGGGAGGCATTATACATCATCAGAAGCAGTGGTGAAGGCTGCGGAGGCAATTTTGAAGTATCTCTCAAAAATGGTTTCCAGCATGTCTTTGAAGACGGGCACAAACGCTGGGACAAGTGCATCGCATTCAGGGGAGGCTATTTTGAGAAGGGCCATCAAAATTATGAGGATGAGTAAAGGTAGGTTGTCAAGAAAAAATTGTGATCATTCTTTATTGAACAGCCCTCGTACGTTTGATATATTTTCATGACAAATGTATATGCTGAAGTTTCTGGGAATAGACTCTGAAGCCTTTTCCATTCAGAGAGTAAAAATTACTACGCAAAAAATGTGCATCTCGTTAAAGCACACAATATATATGAAATACATTTTTTGTAGAATTAACGAACTGCCAGATATTCCTTATTATTTGTTTGAATATGCAATAACTTTTGTCAAACATTTTCCCCTATATTCTGGCCATGTAAAGAGAATGGAATTCCAAACCTAGCACAGAGCGACTTACTTGAATCGTTTTACTATCGCTTCCTCTATAACAAGGAAATGGATTAGAACATTTCTATAAACGTCTGTCTCCATTAATGCTAAGTAAACAAAAGAAAATGCTAAAGTGCTATTCAAACACAGAAGAACCTTTTTCTAAAATGAATTTATTTCGATGACATAGTACTGTCAAATTGTTAGGCAAAAGTAGCACTCCATTTATTTGAGAAAGTAAAACAATCGAGGCATCACAGTGGCAGAAACACTTCAATTCATGAGATTTTCGCTTGTTTAAGGACACCACTTTAAATCAGCAGGCTAACTTGCCAATAAAATTCAAGAGTAAAACAGATTTATTTTATTTAAACTTTGTCTTTCTAGTGTTTGAACATCGTGATACCAACGTATTCCTGTTATTCCTTCTCTCTTTAAAAATGTAATTTCTACTGCAGGATCACTTTTGTTGGGAGGGCTGTCCTAACAGCGTAGAAGCAGCCCGCGCATTTGCTTCTCAATAACACTGCCTGCGCATTACCCTTAAAGGAAGCAGCCTGCCTGACCCGCCTTTCAAATTAGCATTTTAATTTAAGCCAATGTTCTCAAAATGTGGGACGTGATACCAGTGGGAAGCTCAACAGATTCGGCAAAGGGGACGCTGAATAGGTTTGTAAAGATAGGATCAAAACTATATTCACTGAGAAATAGAATTGCTTTACGTTGGCTTGACTTTTTTCTACTTACCTGTTTCTATATCTCGTATATAAACGATACTTTCAAAGACACGAATTTTTTTATCTCTTTCTTATTAACCGCTACAAAAGCCTGCTTTAAAATGAGTCGCCATATGGTGACCTTGAAATTCCGCATTTTGCAAAACAAAATTGTTACTAAATATTTTAAAAAAATGCCTAAAATATCGAGGTCATGCTCAATTAAGTTTATTCCCTTCAAAAAAAGATTTGAAAACTTTAAACTTTAAACCAGCTCTATTTTATGGTACAGTAAATTTTTGTAAAACCTTTTTTGACCATCAGTTAAAAAAAATAATTTAGGATGAAGAGGACTTCACAGGCTATTCGCAGACAATTTAAGGTACACTTTTCTTTACCATTCAACTATCTTAAAATGTAGCGTTTTAATAAAAATTGTAAGACAAATTAAAGAGCGAAACATTTCCGTTTAAGGGACGTTTGAAGTCGGGGGAATTTTCTTGAAAATCTTCCCGTAGCATCGTTGGAAGAAGCTGCACTTTATACCAAGTTAGGTACTTATACGGCTTTTCTTTTCTGAAGACACTTTTTTCTATTGTTTACCTAATTTTTAAATTCAAAGATTTATCCAGGATTTCGCAAGCTATTTCCTTGAATATTTAAGGAATAGATTTTTGTTATGCAAAATTCTTAAACATGTGATGCTTTAATCCAAACTTTAGGCTTCCTATTTCTATTTTGGGAAAAAAGGTGAGAAAGGAAAACATTTTCTATGTAAAACTTGGTGGTGAGAGGACATTCTACTAAATTCCTGTGTCGCATCCTAAATTTGGTATCGTCAAATATTTTGTTTCGGAATTACGCCGTTAAAGCGCGCGCGCACGTCAGTAGGTTACCGGTGAAATCAAATCAAATGAAATCAAATGTTTTGGTGGAAATTTCCTCTACTGCTGTATATAGAAGGTAAAGAAAGAAAGTGAGCCTAATAAAATAAGAGAGGGCTGACAGCAATGGTTTTGAAACCAACTGATAAATCATTATTTTTAGTGTTAATAACACGAAGCAGACAAATACAATCAGCTTTAATATTTAATTGTTTAATTTTTAAAGACAGCAAATAAAATGCTTTCTAAATTTAAGTATTTTTTATTTAATACGTTCGTGGTTTAATTATTACAGCACGTACTGTAAATTAAAACTAGGTAAACATTTACAAAATTATAATTTTTTTGATAGAATGCTAAACTATTTTGATCAATAAAGTATTTTACCAGGCCATCAAGGGTGACAAAAGTGAAAAAAATTCCCCAATCAGGCCTAGAATAAAAATAATATTTAGCGCTTGCAAGAACAATACAATTAGGTTCTATATACTAGAGAACAGCTTTAAACTTGATGTCAAGGTCTCTACAGAAATGCTGGACACAATCGTGTGTTTCAAATATCCCGTCACCTGATCAATACATCCACTGCATTCGGAGGTTTCCGTCTTCAATCGAGCAGTTTCGCACAAGCAGCCAGCCTGACTCCTGTTAATACTATTTGTGGATTGCGTGCAATCGTGACCGCACTAAAACTGTTACTGTTAGATTTTCTCAACCCTGTAAGCACCTAGGCAGTTAGATGGTCAATACCCCTCAGCTACGAAGTTAAAATTTAATAAACTCTCCACACAAGATTGTCTTCTTTAACTTTATTTTTTACAAGAGTGAGAGTAAAGATAGCCCATAAGTTACGTCACATTACTCTAGCCACAGTCGTTTACATCTTATAAGTTTACATGTCTAATTTCATATTAATAGATATAATGTTTGCAGAAATTATACATTACATTACGTTTTAAGCAAATGAGGATTAGATGCTTAGAGGGATCATCATTACAGTCTTAGAAACACCTTAACGAGTTCCGAGAGAAAAAAACAATTGGAGAGCATTTCAAAACAACGCGTTCCGGTAAACTTTTACTAACTCCAGTGAAATTTAAAATTGAAATTACCGCCCATATTGAGTACAAGGGTTTGCATTTTGTTATTGATGCAGAAGTAATGCTTTAATACCCTGTCTTCCTACGTACCGAATCCCCTCCCGTAATGCACTCCTAATAATCCTAATACCCTACCTTTAGTGCTGCCATCTTCCGTTCGCTAACCTTAAACTGTCTTATAGCCGCCTATCGTGCCATTTCCGTTCCTTAAAATTAGTAAGATTACAGAATGCAGCCTATACATGAGCAAACGGCAATGCAAGGGTAAAACAAGCAGATTGTGGTAACAAACAGTCCACTTCCGTGCGCCTGCTTGATTATAGTGCAATATTGTTATTTTCCGAGAGTAGTCTGATAGGTTTTAGATTTGTTCTACAATATGATCGAGTGGGAGAGTTCCAGTAAACATTTTTATAGCAAAAAAGCACTATACACACATACATATACATATATATACATATATATTGTGTGGCATCCCTGAAATTGAGTTTATTTACGGACGCTCTTTAACTGCTGTAAGGCTCAGCAGTCCCATTCTATATTGGGCGAAAAAAAAAGACTTCTTTATCAGGCTTGAGGTTCTTTTAGGCGAAGTAAATCTATGTCCCGGGGCAATAGGCCTTACTTTCTCTTACGAAGGAAGCCATTTTACGAATTTGTTACCCCCCCCCCAAAAAAAAGAATCCTCCGCCGGGTTTGAACCCGCAACCTCGGAAACCAGAAGCTAGTATACAGCCCCTAGACCACGAAGGACATGTTGGCATTCTTGCAAGATAATGTTTAAGTTAATGCTTTTCAGACAAAATCCATACACTTTTCCCAATAATGCTTTCCTTTATTCTTTCTTCGGAGAGCAGCAAAACAATTTTTCAGTGAAATCTCAATATAGAGTTTTTAGTGGAATACAACCCTTTTTATATTTACTATATTCAAGCAACAGTAGAAATAAAACACGTGAGTTGGTCGTATATGTTTGGTTAAAAACACGTATAGAGAAAAATATTCATATTAAGCATACGTCTTAATAATAATAATAATAATAATAATAATAATAATAATAATAACAATAATAATAATAATAATAATAATAATAATAATAATAATAATAATAATAATAATAATAATAATAATAATAATAATAATAATGATGATGATACATGTATAACGCCAAGAATATATTTTAAGGAAAAACTTATTAACCGTTAAAATCTAGGTATGAAACATTAGTTCATGGGGCATGCTTTCAAGAAATACTAAAACAGAGCCATTTCCAGATTGAATAACATTTGAAATAACTTTGCGCCACCAAATTTATGAATGTCGGGTAGCTCTAAGCTCCATAGACCCTGGACACATTTGAGCATCATTTTGCACATTTCATTCACCGTCCGATATTATTATTATTATTATTATTATTATTATTATTATTATTATTATTATTATTATTATTATTATTATTATTATTATTATTATTATTATTATTATTATTATTTAAAACACCAAATTTCCAATATGTTCACACTCATTTTAATGACAGCATTTATTATCCTCTCTAGCACCTACTTACAGTTGAAAAAAGTATCGTTTTCCACTCAGTAACTCGACATCGAATTGCTCTGAAAATGTGTTTCGAGGTGACTGTGGCAAAATAATAATAAAGTAAAACAAGGAACAGCACAGCGGAAAAATTAAAAGCGAGATAAATACTAAAATTTGCATTTCTGTTCAGCATCTTCCAAAACACCACACAACTGACATCCATTTTTATTAAAATCGACATTATTTTAAGACTGTTGCAAGAACAATAAAAACAGTATAGTGTATTTTCTACCTATCGACCGAGTTCTCTTCACAGGATATTATAAAACGCTGAAAACAAAAAGCTGTTCCTAGATCTCACTAAAACAGGGTACTTACGCCTTAGGCATTTACCATTTACAAGATATTCGTTACTGGTTTGAATTTTCTATTTTAAATATTTAGAAACCGCAAAAGGGCTGTTTAGGTTTTTACAGATCTAACAGTCTGGAATTTCAAAACCCACCGATAGCAACTAAGGATTTGATTGTCGCTTCAGGTTCCAATATAGTCTTTGTTGCTATAAGAAAATCTGTAGGGAAACCAGTTTTGCGAACGTTTATCTCGATGAACATGGAGTGGGAGGAAAAAAATTAAACGCTGTATGAACTAGTTTCGATACCACCCCACCATTTTCAGGTGTGGATAACCTAATGAAAAAATATTTAAGCAATGTTTCACTAAGCCTTTGACAAATGGTTCTTGCTTTTTGTGATATATTTTGGTTCTTAGTTTTGTTTAAAGCATATCACACAAAGGCTGTGCAGGCAAAAATTATTCTGTAGGACGCACTATGTTGCTAACAGGAATGTTACTGTAGGAGTCGAGGAAGACAATCTTTGTGACGTTTACACAGTGAAATTGGGTCTCAAATCAGAATTATCTGAATCTTCACGTCATGTTTGTATTGTAGAAATAAGGCTTTTCTGCACTCAAAACTCTGACAATAGGTAAGAAGCCATATTGTTTCAAGTAAGGTTCTTTGTCAATAAAATCTACTTTTTTGGAAACCAAAAACAAAACACTCGACGTATTCTAATTAGTAAAGTGAAATTGAGTTTTTATAATCACAAATTACACTACATGACAGTGCAGTACACAACAAGGTCAGGTGTACTTACCTTGGAGAGGTTTAGCAGCACATGTGTTTTCTTAGATATCCCTACCAAGGTAACGTAAACACCATTGCTGTTGTTTACCATAATAGTATTATATAGTACATCTAAACACGTTCTGCAGTGCCAGTGTTGCAATGGATACAATGGGATTACATATCAACTGTTGAACACTTACATTTTAACATTTTGGCTAAACACGATTTACTTTTCAGTACTCCTCTACTGGATAAACCGGAATACCATTGATATGATTTATTTATAAGATTTATTTTGAGCTTAAAGAAGTTGTGCGAATGTTGCATAGTAGGTTATGTTTATAATTATTTAAAGCAATATTTTTTTTTAGGTATTTCATACTGCTTTTCATTACAACCTTTGAGTTTGGAGCTCCTCTCCAGAGTGGAGTACTAAATTTACGCCCATGGTTGAAAAATGTCGATAAACTGGATCAAGAACCATAAGTTGTTTTCCTTCAACTTTGCAGTGCCAAAGAAAACGTTGAGAATATATAATAAGTTAACTTGCAGGAGGTAGTTTTCCATTATTACGCTACCGTCACCTTTTGGAATCAATGTATTTATTTTTAATATTCTTTGTGTACAACGTCCTGCAACATAGATCATACTGGATGATGAATGAAACGGGTAAAATGATGCTCAAATGAGCTTAGGGTCCACAGAGCTTAGAGTTACCCAACATTCAACTTTCAGGATAAGGGAAACCCGTTAACCAGATAACTCACCCTGACCGAGAATATATAAGGCACACACGCTATCCCCATACCACAGAAGTGGGCTTGGAGAATCGATCTCTGGTCATTTTAGTCAAGAGTTCAGTCCATCATACCAAAGTTATATTTACCATACCTTAACATAACTCAGGCAAAGTTGCATGCACCAAGCTGCTGCTGGTGATAAAGGAGCGAGCACATGGTTAAAACCGGTTTCCATTGTCTGCTAAAAGATGGGGGACTTCCAAATAACACCTGCCATTCACTCACAGGTAAACCAGAAAATATCGCAGCATCAATGACGTCTGAATAACCAAACCAGAATCGAACTAGGTCTCGCCCTTGACCCCCGTTTTTCTGAATTTGAAATGGCTCGACCTGCCGCTGTGACGTCAAACGCTCTGATTTATAATAGTCGATAAAAACGTTCCTCGGAGCACCTCCCAAGCTAACACGAAATCGCATCCTTATTTACTTATTTTCATCTCCAAAGCAGTCTCAATTGCCTTCCGCGTCAGTCTCGTTGTCCTTATTATACAAATGTGCATTTTTAAAATCTTTCTTAATGTCCACTTCGGTTCTAAGGCAGATAACACTGGGCAACAATGAAAATGTTTCGGGCTCAAAAATAGTTCAAATGTATTTCCATTTGCTGAATTCAAAAATCGCCATAAAAATAACAGATTACCTCTTGCTTTGGAGGTAAAGCGACATTTAATTTTTTAGTATCAATATTTTCAACATAGGAAATTGCATTATATTAAAAGAGACTCACCTGCAAAAGATCGTAACATTACCGAGAAAAATGTGATTATCAAGCCTCCCATGAACCCTAAAGATGTTCTACTTCCACCCCTGCATATCAAGCTGGGTTTGATGAAAAAAGTTATCAAAGGTATGAACCAAGAAGGGCGGGCCTGTAAGTACGTAACAGAGAAATTTCCGAAATTAAGTGATGCAAAAGTTAAGGAAAGAATTTTTGTCGGGTCACAAATTCGGGAACTTGTAAAGGATTCTGCATTTGACCAAGTTTTGGAGGGGAAAGAAAAGGAAGCTTGAGAAGCCGTCAAGGGAGTTTGTTCGTGGATTTTTAGGCAATAAAAGAGATGATAACTGCACGTGTTTGGTGGTAGTGCTCCTGCAAAAGTACCATAACCTTAGATATAACATGTTCCTTAAGATCCACTTTCTACACTCCCCCCTAGACTTTTTCCCTCCTAGCTGTGGAGCTGTAAGTGATGAACGTGGAGAAAGATTCCATCAGGACATTTCGGTTATGGAATTAAGATATCAGGGCCTTTGGAATGAACCAATGCTTTGGCCTTAATGTAGGGATGCTCCCGAACTCCCTTACAAGAGGCAAGTTAAAAGACGACGATCTCATGAAGTCACCATATGATTCTCTTCAGCAATTTAGAACTTTTGGAATGCAACTACAATTTTTAAAATGTCAAATGCACTTTCAATGTTGTTAGCACATGTAATTACAAAGTATGTTTTGCTCTTAATCCGTTAATATGAAATAATTCTATCTAGTGTATATCACAGAAACTAGAACTAAGTAAAATTTTTTATTCTCATATTCGTTTTTCTCAACCCAAAATTAGCAAGGATTGACTCAGGCCCTTGAAAGAGTGGCGTAGGTTTCAACTTTTTTTCCACAGAAAACCACCCGAATAGAATATATACTAGGGGAAATTATTTTAAAAGCACAAAATCGTAAATCTTAACACTTTTACGTCATTGCATTGAATTCTACAGCAATGATATCCAATCTTATTAAAAAATGGAGGTCGAATTTGCCTCCCAGTTTTTGCTGAACTATGACGCTCTGGTGGGACTCAAACCCCTCTAACGCTTGGTTACCTGAAAAGTGAGCAAGAGACAATAGACACCGAAGAACGTAAACATATTACCAGGACAGCAAACATGGTAATAAGTAATTTCATATTTTCCCTTTCCTTATATATGATACGGCTATACCCTAACTCAAATTTTCAATGTTTGTCCTATAATCCAAAGGGAGAAACCAAACCAGAAAAGAAAGAAAAAAGGGGGAAAATAAACAAAAGAATACTTTCATTTTAGAAGAGAGCACTCGTAAACACTTTTAAGTCTGGTCTTAGTTATAAAAGGGCTTAAATACAGAAATCGTAGTGCATAACACTTCAAAGCTTATCAAAACGATTCTTTCCAATATTTTTCCAGGTAGAACGTTTGGTAGACAATTAATAGAGAGCGAATTCCTTCCAATTTCAATATAAAGAAAGAACAAGATATTCTAGCTTATCAAAAGTTTATTCAAAGCTTATTAAAAGCATTCTTTCCAATATCTTTCCAGCTAGAACATTTGGTAGACAATATAGAGCGAATTCCTTCCAATTTTAATATAAAGAAAGAAATATTAATTTTTAATTACACGATTTTTGCAACATATGCATTTAGTAAAGCAACACTTGAAACTGTAAACACTTGAAACTGCTGTAGAAGTGGGTTTTGATCTGAAAGACGAAAAATTTCAATTAAGAATTATCAAAATTTCTATTAAACTTTCTATGAACTCAACTTTTAGAAATTCAAACAGTCCGACACATTTTTCTACATGATACTGTAGACACCACACAAATAACAGATTTCTGTCAAGTCTTTAGAAAAAGGTTCTCGCGCCCAACTGCATAACTCAAAGAAAAAGTCGGACAAATACCAAATTTGGTATTTAATTTGCGACACAAAACGTTGAAGACCGCAAATTAAGTTTTACATGCGACATTTTTCGAAATGTTGCACTTCTTCAAAAAATGGCTAAATATGTTGATTAAAATAAGATATTAAAGATATTTATACTATAAATCAAACGTATATCTTGAATTTTCTAGGAACAGTCCTTGAAATTCTCTTCATTCGGAGGAAATTTTGCAAGTTCTTGAAGGTCTGGTATACTAAAGTGACAGACGAAAGCGCAGAACATATCAAATGTGTATCTCTTTAAAATGCGCAATGCATTAACTTTTTTGTGGTATAAGTCAATTTTATGATATCCCTTATTAACGGTCCAATTTTTCAATACCTTGTCATTATGAAAAGTGCCCTCTATTTTCAGTTCTTTCTCGTGATTCCATTAAAACAGTACATCATAAGGCCAGCATACGGCGTCCAGGTGTTGCACATCGCAATGAGATGTGTAATGTAGCTTTTCTATTACATATTCATCGAATATTGTTCTTTATTATTGTGACTTTGTGGGTTCGTAGAATTAAAAGTCCGAGTTGCAGAAATTCAAAATGTTCTTTATTTCCGTAGAAATACACTGTTCAATCTTTACGTAACAGTATTACGTCACATACACAATCAGTCTACCAAGATCGATGACCACAACAAACAGCGTTCTGATTACACCTGTTTACAACATCAACTCTAATCCTTGTTTCATATAAGCTTGCCCCGTATCTCTTACATATTTGTTTATATGACTTTATCACTGACCTTGTTTTGAACTGGATTAGTCATATATCGCCATTCGACGGTTTGCTATGCCGAATGCGAGAGCTATATTATTTTATGGATCGTTTATTGCGCGTGTACTTATATGTATAATGGCAGAGTCTACCGCCAGTTTTTCGCTGAAGCATCGCAAGGGAAAAACTTTAGAAAGCGGCGAAAAAAGAATTGTGTCGCATGTATTTAATGCACTCACAGAGAAGAATCCGTCTTTGTCAGTGAGAGAAGTCGAACAGCTGTGCCCTAAACTTACAGGTGTGTTAGATGCGTAGAAACAACGCGACATGAAACTGAGACAACAGGAAAACTTACCACTCCAGGGGCGATATTGCTGTGTGGCGAAGACGCTATTAAAGGGCAATCAAATTGTCCAAATCGCAAAATATACTACCTTGACGAGACTTGGGTGAATGAAGGACACACGACAAGTATGGCGTGACACGACTTTTAAGACTGAAAGACAAGCATTTCTGCAAGGTATGTGTGCTGGTTTAAAAAAATCCAAGTGGAAAAGTCCGAAGGCCTTTCATTATAAACTTGTTCCAGTTTCATTGCTCATTCATTCAGTCTCAACTTGCTCAGTTTCATTATAAACTTGATTATTTTTGCATGCCTTCATATTCTTATTTCTATCTTCCTGGCAATTATTATGACGTTTACTGCAGGTTTCAATGTGACGGGAAGGTACCACCTATGGCGCCAAAGCATTAGCAAATTAAGATGAAGGGAAGTTAGTTGCACGCGGAGTGAACATGTCAGCGGGGCAAGGTTATATGAAATAGAGATTAGTTACAATACTTTACAACTCTTGTTTGCATCTGTCCTTACAACTGTTTACTCTTGTTTACGACTGACTCTTGGCGAGTCGTCGCTTCCTTAAATACCTCATTGATAATTCGAGACTGTTCTGTAACAATCAAGAAATCGAATGTTCTATCACCAGACGAAACCCGAAACTTCCAGAAGTGTAACTTTATCTGTGCCGGCAGGTCTTTTATCTCGGTACTATATTTATTTGTTCCGGCATGCTTTATCTCCGTGCTGCCCATCAGTTTCTTTGTGTGCACAAGCCGGCTATCGCGATCGGGTTCGCGACATTATCAAAAATTAAAATATGGGTAACAAACTTTCTCTGGAGGAAATGAATTACACAACACCTAGGCAACCATAAATTACAGAAAACCCCATATCTAAATAGTATTTTACAGTAAGAAATACTCTTAAATTACATTGTCATCCTAAAACAAAAAGAACAATCACATTAGCAACTTTTTTAAGTTATAAAAATCCTGGAAAATAAAATTTGAAATGTTTAAAGTAATTTGGACATTTTTATTAAACATTTAAATATGTATTCTTAAAACTGTAATTAAACCTAATGTCTTATCGAGCGCTCCATCTTTTCAAAACACTGAATAAAGTTTTGTAGCAAATGTTTTATAAAAACTGTGATTTGATAAATACGATACAGCGAACTATTTGTATAAAAAATTCAAATCTAACAAAGCGAGAGGCACTCACATTCAAACAAGTAAAATCTATGTACATTTTATATCATAGGATGTATTTAAATAAAGGTGAAGTACTGGTAGCATTTTAGACATTGCTGGATGAGTGACTAGGGTCAATTCCAGTAGATGCAATCTATGTAATAGCTTGGCATTGAAATAAGTAAAAAAAAAAGTAAAATCTACTTTTGGATCCGGAACACCACGGATAAAATAAAACCACGCATTTGAATTATGTTTGAAATGATTGGTTATTATATTTACGCAAGACTCTGCGAAGTTTTCAGGAAACTATCCGTATGGTGTTTATGCCGTCTAAAAGTTGCCTGACTGTATACTTGACAATAGCTGAACAGAAAGAGCGATTCGAGGGGTTACTTGAAACAAAACGAACTCAAATGGTACTTGCTGTGTGATTGTGAAGTGCAACATGGTGAAGGCTGATTGAGACAAACGAGTGCGTTATGTCATCAGGGGTTTGTGTGCCGTTGCAATTATCCAGCAGCACGCCAAGTTAACTTCTTTCGCAATATACACGTTGTTTGCATGGTTTATTAGTGCGCGGTGGGGTCTATCGCAAAGTTCGAATCTCCCCACTTAAACATTAATTTTCAGGGACCTGTATACGCCCCAAAATTATAATATAACCGTGAAAAGTTATAATCTTACTACTCCTTGAATAGTTATTTCAAGCCTAGTTTCTGTTTTCAATTCGGCCTTTCCAATCAGCAACTCTTTGCATATCAACATCATTTGCTTCTCCACACAATGTTATGGCGATATTTGAAACTCTCGAGCCATCCATTGCAAGCTTTGTAAAGTTTTTGCCTAATTTTCTTGCTGTCTCTAAAGCTTGAGTCTGAAGTAATGGTCCAGAAATAATTCCCTTAGCACGCGCACTAACAAACCGCTCCAACACAGCACGATTTAGTTCGTCTTACTCTGAAGACTTTGTAATGCGTTACACATGCCCTGCTTCCTTTTAGCCACTCGCCTTTATTTTGTTTTTCAAAATCTCAAATCTGCGTTTTTCTCTCTTTAAGGCAAGGCTACTCTTGAAATTCGCCGAAAATGTTGATAATCATGGAATTTTCTTTTTTTTTTTTGGCATTTTTGGTAGCTTAGAGTATGTAGTAATAGATGGCATGCTATTTTTACCATTTGCACCACTTTAGGCCATCACGTAACAATTTAAAGAGACCTTTAACAATCGTTAAAATTAACAATCATTACTTTAAAATTGATTTTCTGAGAAACTTTTTTTCTAACACTTTTCAGTATACAAAATGACCCACGCGTCAAAGTTTTCCATTTAACTTGGTGAAACTTGCAGGATAGCTCCATAATAGGTAAATAAGAAACTTCACATTCCCCCCTTTTTTGTTAATGCTCATGTTTTGAAAATTATATGGTGTTAAGTAATAAAATAAGTTAATATTTTCAAAATTTTGAGAGCTAACACGTGGAAAATAATTTAGAACAAATGCTACAAGAGTATTCCAAAAAATAAGAATGTGGGTCTTTTAAAATTTCTCTGTACTAGCCAAAAACAAAGTTTCAACTTAAAACAATTTTTGAGGCGTAGAAAATTTTTAATTTTTACAATACTTTCACAAAAAATAATTAATAATTAATTAACTATTTGGTGTAGCAACAAAAATTTACACGCAAGTTTAAAATGATACTCTAATTCTGTGGCTAAATTTTCATAACGTCAGGTTTACTATTATAGAATTTGGAATTTTCAGCGTAGCCTTGCCTTAAAAGAACACATTAATTCTTTAGCTGGACGTAATTCTTTGTTCTTTTCGTTTTAATAACATCAATTCCCCCCCCCCCCAGTGATGTCTTGTTCGAAGTCATTTTGCAGAATTTGTGTACATACAAACCAGATTTTTAAAAATAATAAAAGTTAACAATTTTATTCCACTCGTACCTGATCACTTGAAAGAACGAAAATGAGAATGAACTTCCTGCAAATCTGTTGTACTCTTACCATATGTGCTGGAAGAGAGCGAGCTAATGGTTTGTTTTCCCTTACAGCTTATGACTTAATGCTTCAAAGAACTTCGGTGCAAGTGCAGTTGCCCTCAACACTATTGCACTTTCTAAAATAAGTACGTTGTAACCCATTAAACAAAGTAATCCGTTTTAATCAGGCTATTTGCGCAAATGTTTCTAGGAAAATTTCTGTTTCCAAGTAGGAGCTTTCTGGCTTAAAGTATCACTTTACATGGGAAATAGCTACGATCCGAAATTTATTTTCCGTTTTTCCAGGTTTACGGCATATAAGGGGTCCGTTTAGGCATGTTTTACTGTATAAATTATTAAAGTTAGGGATGTGATCTTGATACAGTCTATAGCTTGATGCTATATTTGGTGGTAGTCGAAATATGTCTAATACTTGAAGATAAACTTACTATACCTTTAAATGATTAAAGTGTTGTAACATTGAAAGTTATTGAGAGTATTTATGGACGGTATTTAACTGCAATGGTTTTCAGAGTCCCATTCTACCTATTGGGCGAGAGACCACTTAATGTTGTTCGGAGGTCTTGTGGTTCTTTTATGTGCAATAAATCTACGACAGGGGACCATCGGGTTTCTTACCTTCCTTAGGAGGCAATGCTAAGGATTATTATGCCCGGAGAAAACTGCCTTCCGACAGGTCTAAACCAGCGACCTGGTTACCACTAGGCCACAGAGGATGATTGTGTTTACATTATGCTAGATAAGGAATAAAATGAGTTCAGACCGAATTATCTCACACGAGTTCACATAGTGCTGGATTACAGTTATAGTTAGAAGACCATGACTGCGTTTTCTGCGAGTGAACGAATGCACATTCCATAGACTCTTGTGGCTAAATCAAAACAACGGAACATAGGATAGGAGTATCAAGTAACATGCAGTGTTAACTGAGTGGAAGAAAACTGATAAAGTTGACGCATTAGATCACCTTTCTGCAGTAGTCTGTCTTGACTCGTGGCCACAGAATCCAGTAACCCAAATCTGTGAATTCACAGAAACATCAGAGCTATGAATGTAAGATAACACAGCGCATAAATATATTTGGCATTATATAATTTTGTGCTTCATTGTATCATAGTCCTTACACAGAGATATTTGAGATTGCCTAAGGTTCGGCTGGTTTAACTTCAAACACGACCTTCTTTGCGCTACCCCTCCCTGGGCTAAGGGAGGGGTAAAAGTTTTGAAAACACACTGCTACTGCTATCCGCGGCTGCCAAGTATCTGACAGCGACAGGTGCTGCAACCAGTGCAGGACTTGCTTATTTACAAACAGTACTTGATATTAACAGTGAAATATGGTAACAATGGAAGTATAGTGTCAAAACCGGTGTTGCACGAGATAATTTAGATACGTTCAAATTGTGTACAATCGACTCCATAGCTGAATTAAATGGACGTACCTTACCTCCGTCATGCTGAATGCTATCAAGCTAATATGGACACAAATCACTTTATCACTTCTTCATTTGATGAAAATGTCTTACCACCAAGCCAAATTTTCAAGTTTGTGAACAGGAAGAAGTCACTTTGGGCTAAGTATGGTGAATAAGGTGAATGAGTAACCAATTCAAAGCCCAACTCGTGCACTTTCCCATTGCGATTGGTGATGTGTGCGGTTGTGCATCATGCTGGTGAAAGAACACTTTTTTGCGTTTCAATCTCGGTCTCTGTGCAGTAACTCATGTTGCAGACGATCCAAGAATGAAACTTAAGAGACTTCAGTTATGGTTCTACCTTTTTCCAATTAGCCTATGAGGATTATTCCTTGAGAATCCCTAAAGACAATGACCATCACCTTACCAGCTGACAAAATGGTCCTTGCCTTATTTGGTGCATTTTCACCAGCCTTTGTCCATTGTTTTGACTGCTGTTTTGACTGTCGGAAATGAAAAACACACAAAATTATTCTTGCTTTTTTACCAGACTTATGAAACGACGCTGTATTTTGATACTAGGCAATGTTTTATATCTTTCTCATAGGTTTTTGTAGTGGGGGAATACTTTTCTACAGTGGTTTATCTATATCAAAGACCGTTCCTAGCTCCATACTGCGCAAACGTTGATCACTAAACTACTGCTCAAATCTATCGCTGACTAGTTCATCATGAAAATCAGCAAACATTATTTTCTCGCCAGGAAACCCTGCTTTGAATTCTGTACAAAAGGCATCGTACCACCGGCATGAAACATTACAAATCATGGTCCACGAGCAGTAGGTGATTTAAGATCAATGGATAATTCCATCAAAAGCTCTTTTTTATGAGTTTTTATAACTTTATCCTCCCACACATTTGACACATTGTGCCCTACAATTACCCAACTTTCGTCAAGGCACACGATTTTCCTTCTCTCTTTCCTGAATTGTTTTAGGGTCCCTAAATAGAAACATCTCTTCTCAAATTAAGTTCAATTTCTTTTACCAAATAATAAAAAGTCGCATATTTAAAATCTATTAAATCCAAATCATTGACCTTTTTCAATACCAACAGAGCTGCAGGGAAGATATTTTGAAATCGAAATTCATGAAATTTGTATCCATATCACTAGGCCCCAGCCTGCATGTTTCGTATAAATACCCCATTGGTCTGTCCTCTTTATTCCTTTCTTAATGTAAAAAATTACTCCTAATGCCAGTCGCTTTACAAAATTCCCTAACAATGAACGAATCAGTAATTCCCGGCTTCTTTCCCTTTAAATATTTAAATACTAAAAACATTTTAAGGTGAAATTGGTTTTCTTTCACCACTTTTTACAATTTCACCTTTTCCTGCAATCTGTTGCGCTGTGATCAATGCATACGATTATCAGAAAATTTGTAAAAATCAATGTCTCAGATACATAAAAATGGAAACTAAAAACAATCACTGAAATGAGGCAATTTCAGCCCCTTGAATTGCCATACCATATTTGATCTTGAGCATCTCCAAGACCTGAGAACCAGGTTTGTTGGCAGTGTGGCTTGCGCGCTATAAACATTTATATTATACTGTTGATTTCTTAATTTCCTTCACAACTTTGACAAGTTTGGTATTTAACCGACTTTTCGCTTTTGAGTTATGCTGTTCGCAGACACACACGGACCTTTTACTAAAAATGTTTTTACTGGAAAGACCTCAAGATGTTTATTTTCACGGAAATCTTAATATAGAATTTTTGGGTGGAATGCAATACTTTGCTTATTTACTGCTAAGTACGCAGTAAAGTGAAAAGGTAGTAATATAACTAATAATATCGTAGGAAAGTGAATCTAACGCCATTCATATAAGTGCAGCGCATTTCCAAAATCTTTTGTAAGAGGAAAGTATCTTTCACTTTACAATATGCTATTTTTCACATGACGCAAGCAGTTGGGGTACAATACACACTGCTACAGGGACCAACTTGCCTCATTTATGCAAACCAGTTTGCGTCGCGCGACAGGTTGGATGCGATGACAGAGCAGCCGTACTTCCATCAAGTCCCTGCATTTAATGTAGCTAAGCTTAGAAACGAGTCCGATCCAGCTCAGTAGGAGTGGTACGAGGTATGACGTTGGTGCGCTTGGGGATGCTCTGTGATGTCATCCAAATCATCGTCTGCTTCTTCGTGTGAGAAATAACAACAATCTCACGTGTTAAATATGCAAGCTTTACCTCAGGTAAAGAGCTTAATTCCTCTTTCCCATTATTCTGACTTCCCCGCATCTGGCAACCACACAAAGCTTGGTCCCGTACAGTACTTTACTTCTCTATAATCAACAACACAGAGTTTCGCGCATACAAGTTTGCACGTGTGACGGCTGACGACTGGACGATTCGCACACTGTAATCGCCGCCATGCCAGAGACTTTATGGAAGTAAGGCCACTCTACATGGAGTTTAATGAAAGCACTTACTGTCCAGCAACGCAAAGAAGTTCCCTGAAAGGAATGCGCCCCCTTCCACAGTGGGGCAATGACAGCGAATGTGTGTGACAGAACGCATGCTGCACAAGGAGCACAACCGTTAAAAAACATGCACCCTATTCATTCTGTAAACTAAAACCGAGAAGATTCACTCAGAAAAGTAGAAGCCATCAGAATGTTTTTGAATGGTCTGTAACTGAACTGGCATAGGGTGTAATAAACCTGTCGGGGGAGGGCGTAGGAACCTTTTCCAACACCCCTGCGTCTCATCCCCCGGAGACTTTCTCTCCTGTAGGGAACTTACACTAGGGGATGCGAAAATCGAGAAAATCTGATCGCACGAATTTAACAAACATCGCATGGTCGTTCAGTTCCAGCGGTCGCAAGAACTTATAGGCATTGCACATGGGTGTTATGGGAGTTGCGCTGCCGCATTATGAGCCATACAGATGAGCAACTGCAGGAAGTTTCAGAATCCACGAGCTGTACTTTTCACTTGTCGTTTGTGCTTTCGCGCGTTGCGGGAGTGATTCGATTTTCGTCGTCCAAACTTTCCTCAAGTGCGGATACGGAATATTTTATGGTAGAAATTTGTTATTCGAATCGGGATGTGGCCTCAAAAAAGTACCACTTTTCGCCATTTTCTTTCAATTTTCCATACAAGTTAAACGCACTGACCACCAACATTACAGTGTTCGTCCTATGCACATTACAACGTTGATTATCCCTCGCTGAAAGCTGCGAAAAATGCCGAGTATATTTTAAAATAGGGAATTCCTAGTGAACAAACAACTTTTTTCCCCAATTGTACAGAAGAGGCTAAATATAAAAATTTTATTTGCAACTTTTATAACCTGAATAGTCTCAGAGCATGGCAAATTCTATACGAGGGATTTAAAATTTCCATAAAATTCTATAGATACTTCCGAGACATTTTAAGCTTTCGAGGACATATGCCATATACGCTTGCATAGAAGGCAAGCAATATGTATACCCTTTTTATTGACCAGTTTCTGAACGAGCTAGGTTTGCATTATTGTTTGATAGGGTACACTGGTTTCTGCTTTGTTTGTTTGTTTTTTTTTTCTTTCTTTTTTTGTTAAGAAATGCACTGCTACACTTATTACATTAATGCCCGATTTCACCAACAAATGTTAAGACTTAACACGAGTTTAGCAATTGTTAAAACAAAAATTGCATTTTACCAACAAGTGTTAGCGTAACACTCGTGTTAAATCTCATGTTAACATTAGAAATTCGGCTTGTTAGTTTAAGTCCTTAACAATTGTAAATAGTCAAGATGGCGAGCATGAACTCAGCTGGTGATGTCGGTTTGCTATATTTAAGACCGTCTAAATGGCATTCATAATAGAGTGCGGCCTATGAGGAAAAATGATTTTTAGGGACTACGAAGAAAATTGATTTACGGAGGTATAGACTGTCGAAACATGTTGCTATGAAGGTTACTGCGGAAGTACCAGAGAGGTTAGAACATGCATCGAAACGAATATGGCGATCTCGCCTTTGCTTCAAGTATCAATAACCTTGCGATTTTATAATTCACTGAATTATGTGGATAACACACTGTCCATCTGCCGTCTTGAAACGTTCAAGTCACTTGTCCTTCGCACCTCGTTTTAAATTTACGTAATACTGAGTTAGAACATGCATCGAAAGGAATATGACCATCTCGCCTTAGCTTCAAGTATTAATAGCCTGCGATTTTATAATTCACTGAATTATGTGGATAATACACTGTTCACCTCCCGTCTTGAAACTTAAGGCACTTGTTCTTCGCACCTCGCTTTAAATTTACGTAATACTGACAAGTTGTTTGGTGCTTGTAGTAATGACATATACATTTGAATTAAATTCGTTTCCAATATTTTCTCCGCGACATCTTTCTCTTTTACATTCACCGCATCCGTCCTCTTATTTTCCACGATATCCTTACACTTCGTCACCATTTCAAGTAAAAATTCTTTCTCCGTCGATGAGAAATTTGTCTCACGGCTTTATTTATGATTTTGTTCATCCGCCATTTGTGCAGACGAAAATGAAAACAAACGCGCATCGGAGTACGTTCAGAAAATCATCCATAGCCTTCTATAATTGTGATATTTTCAAGTTTCTTGGCGTTAACACAGGTTTGTTAACATTTTAAGAAAACAGGTTGGTGAAATGCAAGAAATTTAACATTAGTTTTAGCGCTGTGACAATTGTTACGTTACATTTGTTAACGTCAATTTTAACATCTGTTGGTGAAATCGGACATAAGTTTATGAATATGCACTTTTAGACCTCATACTCCAATTTGAAGTGGGGTTAATTTAGAATCATTGCAAATCTTAATATTTATACTCGTTTGCTTGATTATTTTCCTCGTTCTTTCGGGTTTACAATTATATCACAATTATATATAACTATCAGTTTGTTTACTTCAACTTTATAAATATGTTAATTTGTACATAAGTAACTACAGCCTCAGATGAGATTGTATTTGGCACTGTAAACAATTGTATGATATAATTTTCATATTAGGTGTACTATGTTATGCTACTGTAACTCCTATAATAACTGATAATTTTTATGTAGATAATATTCGCTGTTGTTAAAATGTTCCTAGTTTCATAGTTTAGGGAGACTTAAAACTTCTCTCTTTGAGGCTAGGAAGAAAGATGTAAGCAGCACCCGACCAAAAATCTCTTTGTACTTGGTCGTGGGGTAGTCTTTTGTTCCATTGTCATTTGTTTTGGGACGGCAAGCCGTAGGCGTAAAAGACAAAATCTTCATGAACATTGGGAAAGTTCCGCGTCATATGGTAACAAAAGTCGGGTGATATGGCACTAAATTCAATGACAAGATTAAAAATGTCATGGAAAACTGGCTCTTACAAGGGAGAGAAGAATCAGCCAATAAGAAGAGCGCTTTCATCCTTAGTTGTTGTCCAGTAAGTCAATTCATATCCAACTTTGGCAAATCGGATACATTAGAATATCTTCCCCACGTGGAGTAAATAACGTGAAAACAGCTGGTTTCGCCTCACTGCTTGAACACCTTAGTTGTGAGTCAGTATGATTATAAAATGCTCTACTTGCTCTGCAGTATAAACCATGTCAATTTGAAACGAAGCGTTTTATTGCCCCCCCCCCCCCCGTACAGGCTATCAACATCGTAGATAAAGGTTGCGATTGGGCATGAAGGGAGTCACTGGGATGATAATGGTTAGACATCTTAATGTACAAATGACGTACCATTCCACATACTCATCTCGGAGGCAAACCCAGCACCTGCTTATGCCATAAGACTTCTGATGTAATATGCACTGAATAAATGCAAAATAAGCACCAAATTTCTCTTATAATCACCACGAGTAATTAATGAAACTGCCCTTTACTTTTTTCTTTCTTTTTTATCAAGAAAGCCTGTTTGTTTTGAAGTTGTCAAAATCGATTTACAAATCTATAAATTTGATAACTATGGCCGATAATTTCACTGTAATTTTCGATTTTGGTTGATCAACTTGTGTTACCCAGATGCAAATTGCGTAAATAATTGCATGTTACCGTTTGATACAAGAATGACAGAACCATTATTGTGAAACTTGGAAATCACAATATCTTAGGTTACACTTAGAAAATAGACGATGTGACAATTATTTTCTCCAGGAAGTGTACAATGGAGTTCAAAGGAAATAAACATACTTTTTTGTACCCACGAATCTGGTTATTGAAAAATCGCCATAATTCTGAAATTATGTTCCATTTTTTATGAATATCCCAAAAGATGTTTTAACCTATTTTCAAAATGCGTATAAAGACAATGCTTTTTACAGAAGAGGGCGACCAAAGAACTCGTAGAAAACTGGTAGTGAAAATGGAGAGAACTACAGAAAAAATACGGAGAAAAGAAGAGAGGGAAAAAGAAAGAAAAAATCTAGTTTATTAAACCGTAATGTGTGCATCTGACCGCAATATTTAAAATTCACATTCTTCTCAATGACAACTAGGAATGATTGAAAACTATGATCCATTTCCAGTTAAATGCATACATGACCAAAATAATAGTTCCGTTTGGGAAATGTATTAATATGCCATTTTTAGTTCAATCACTGCAACCTCTTGCATCACAATCAGGTATGTTTAATCGCTGAATAAACTTAGATGTCTGTTTAATTCATGTGATATAAGAATTCTGATTTTAATCGGACACACCTCTATAAACCCATAAATTTCCCTCCATCAATCAACAGCCTAAAGCGTTACGTTAATGTATGTCTTTCTCCCCTCCCATATACGAGGAACGTCCTGAAAGTAAGTTCTGTTTGGTAATAAAATTAAATTGTGTACAGATACAGAAAAAGTATTTATTGCACAAAATTCTACAACTTTTAAACTACTTTTCCACATAACTGCCGAAATTTTGCATTCATTTGTCATAGCGAGGCGTAAGTTTTTGTATACCTTCTTCATAGAAGTTTGCCGCCTGTGCCTTCAACCAGTTGGAAACATTTTCTTTCAGCTCTTCGTCATTGTTGAAGTGTTGACCACCAAGGAAAGATTTGAGATGCAAAAACAGATGAAAGTCGCTAGGAGCGAGGTCAGGGCTATACGGAGGGTGGTCAAACACGTCCCAGCCAAATCCCTGTAGGGTCAAAACTGAAGTGCACTACCCATCGGTTTTTTTTTTTTTTTTTTTTTTTTTTTGAGTTGCTCAGTAAGAATCTTTGGCAACCAACGTGAGCAAAGTTTACGAAATTTCAGTTTTTCGGTAACAATTTCATGAACTAGTGATTGTCAAATTTGGGGAAATTCCTAAGCGAGAGCACTAATTGTAAACTTGCGGTTTTCCTGGATCTTGTCATCAATCGCGTGAACCAGTTCCCCTGTAACCAAAGATGGACCTCCACTTCGTTCTTCGTCGTGTACTTCACTACGTCCTTCATTGAACTGTCGGACCCATCTTCTCACCATTGTATCACTCATCGCATTTTGTCCGTAAGCATCACAAATTTGCCGATAAATTTCAATTGATTTCACTTTCTTAGCATTCAGAAAAGGAATCACAGATCTGATTTCACAAGCGGCGGGATTTTCAATCAACACCGACAGTGTAAACAAGCACAACAAAGCGTACGTGGCTGACAGCGACCTCACAATTGCACGCGTTTCTTCCCCTTGATACAGAGCGTCTACCGCGCATGTGCGGAACTCTGATAGCAGCGCTGCAGCGGAGATAAATTGAAAAAGAACTTACTTTCTGGACGCCCCTTGTATTTACAACAGAATCGTTCTAGTTTGAGACGAATTATACTAAGTGTTCTTCAATAAGTGTTTGCTATAGAATGACATATCAAGTGTTAGAGAACACTGACCGAAATGTATTTTTCGCCGAAAAGGTGATTTACTCCGGTTTTAACGGAAGGTCATTAGTAAAAATGTTTGCACACTGTCAAATGAAAACTGAGTTCTAATCTTAGTATGGCGTGATGTGCATGCGATACCAAAATATAGTATGCTAAATAACTATAGCATTATGGAAAATTATGTCCAGTTAACTGATGTTTTATAAACTGATATTTTATCCTCCATGGTTGCAGTTCAAAAACTTGGCAGTGGGGAACATAATATGCACCAAATTTCCCTTCATTTCGTGGTAGATGTTAAAGGGTTTCTGGATTATATGTTTCCGGATTATGAGACGAACTACACCATCAAAAAAGAAGAATGAATGGCCGGAGCTGTACCAAAATTACAATTATAAGAAAGGAGGAAATTTCACGTAACACATTCCAGATCATAGTAACAATGTGGGATGGAGGGAGGGAAGTGAAATTAATTAAAACCGGATTCGAATTCACAATGTGGGGTAAGCCAGTTAGTGTGTAAAAATTATTTCTTAAGGTAAACTTGATTAGTGAAAAGAAGATATAATAAGCTTTAGTAAGATGGGAAGAGAAAACATAGCCCTTTCTAGTTATATGGGTAAACTGGAGGCTTTTTCAAAACAGTTTGTGTTTACTTATTCTTTTCAGTTCAATCTCTTAAAACAAATATTTGTCTTATTTAATAAATTTCTGTAATTACTACAAACGCGCTTAAAGCCTAGGGTTTATTGTGATACCTGCATTTGCTTTAAATTCACTTCACTGTTCCTGTATTCTTGGCCAGGGAATATACCTACTCATAACATGTGTGGTTTCAAATTCTGCTTCTAGAAGCATTCTGCTCAAAAGCAATATATTTCTTGCAAGCTAAGGTTTCATAAGAACAGAAAATATGATGGGCTATTTCAGCTTCTTTCTTGCACCATTTGCGGTCTTATCTTGAAACATGGGTATCATGTTAAGATGCTTTTTCACAGGAGCATATCATGCGAGAAATGCATTAATTGTTCTCAGTTGCAGTCTAGTTGAGTAGGCTTTCAGAGCTTTTCTTTCATTTTTTTTAAATAAATAGTTCACCATGTTTGTTTATTGGAAATCTAAGCCACCAGATTTCATGACATTCAACTCTGGACAAGTTCTTAATAATCTAAAATTGTAACATTCCTAGCCCAATTTGCAGAGTTGCTCTTATCTTTATAGTTTTTTTTTTTTTTTTTCATTTCTCTCTGTGCCAGTCCAGGTCATTTTGTACTGTAAAGCTTGCGAGTGAGTGAGCGAGCGCGCGCGCGCGCCAGTCCAGTCTTGTACAGGCAGGCTGTACACAGCCTGAGGCATTTTGCTGCGTACCCACCCGTTAAGGATTTAACAGCAGGTCGAGGTTTTTATTGGGATATTTTCGGAAGGCATGGGGTTTATAGGTTATATTTCTTTAGGAGATAACTATTATGTTCCTCGGAATGGAGGAAAGGGTGCAAAATCGATGCAACTTGGTGTTTTGTTAATTTGAAAAAATTCTTTGGGATGACATTTTGGTGCCAAAAAGCTTAGAATCATTACGTGGAGCTCAGCTTATTTGTTGTGTGGATTAGTTTGGTTGTTATACCGGGTGCCCGCAAGCCATGCGGGTTACCCAGAACAGCCTAATAGAGCGCTGAGGACCACCACCACCACCACCACCACCACCACCACCACCACCACCGCCGCCGCCGCCGCCGCCGCCACCACTACCACCACCACCACCACCACCACGGATGAAGTGAATTTGGTGGTGAATTATCACTGAAATTGTGTACTGGAACAGGAACATATTTGGTGATGCTTAGGAATTCCACATGCTGCCATTTTGTCTTCTCCAAATTGGAAGCTGACGTCAGAGCACGAAGCAGGCCGATGGTACACGATGTTGACGTGTCTACCACGCAGTAAGGTTGATGCATTGTAACGTTTTGAGTTTTAGTATTAGTAGCTAAGTAGTAACCTACCATACTGGCTGAGGTTATTTTATAACCGTTGTACTTTGCATTCTTCTCAACTTTGTTGAATTCTATTCTTACATATACATTCCTATTCTTTGTTTCATATCATCACCTAGATTCTTTGATACCGATTCTTGTATTATTGTAACTATCAGCATGGATGAACAAATTAAAAGGAAATTACAGTAAGTACGAGCAGTAGCTAAAGCAAGCCTTACTCGTCTTGCAAATTTGGTTGAACAATTTCAAACAGGTTCAGATATTTATTTGATAAATGTAAGAATGGAAGATTTGCCCAATATTAGAGAAAATTTGAAGATGCTCAATCACAGAATTATTTGAAGATGTTGAAAGCCACGCTACTTAGAGAGAAGCATTTGAATTAGCTTACTATGAAATAAAAGCAAGAATGGCTAAATTGATAGCACAAAGTACAGAGAGAAATGCTGAAAATAATCCCAATAGCTATTCTCTTTCAACTTCAAGTGCTAGTAAGAAAACAAATTGCCAACAATAAAATTACCTTCATTCAGTGGTGATGTAACCACTTTTGAACACCTTTTCGATACATTTGAGAGCTTAGTTGTTAATGATTCTTTGGATGATATTCAGAGGCTTCATTATTTGCTATCGTCGCTTAATAGCGAAGCACACAATTTAATAGCCAACATTCCAGTGACGCGTTCCAATTTTGATGTTGCATTGAAAACTATCTACAATCGTTATGACAGTTTACGACTTATTGCGTCTACTCATCTTGAACTTACCTGTAGCTCATAACGCATCAGCAAATGAGCCAAAGGCACTGATAAATCAATGAGTAATTTAAATGCAATAAAGGCATTAAACTTAGATCTTTCATTGGAGATCTGATAGTGTCGCAACTAGTGCTAGATCAGTTACAGTAGTTAGAAAAGAATTTGAAGATACTTTAGATGCAAAGAAGTTCCCTTCTCTACAGGATTTTATTACCTGAAGGAAAACGTAAATCATTAGAAATAGTAAGTTTTAAGTTAAATACAAGTGGCACAAGCAATGTTAATTCTTACTCTCAGAAAGCCACAAATCACAAATTTAGCTTTCCACAGACTTACATTTCTACAACAATAAAGTGTGCATATTGTAAAAATGCTCATGCGTTAACAAAATATAAAGATTTCATACAAACTCCTGTTTTGGAACTCAGAAAAATTGTTAAAAATGCCAGTCTGTTCTTCAACTATTTACCAACAGGTCTTAGAAATTGCAAATCAAACAATTGTCGCATTTGTGGTAAAAAAAAAAAAAAAAACACATACTTTAGTGTACCTTAATGGTTCTAAACAGCAACACATTAGGAACGCTGAAGGTTCAGCAGACACAAGCGTCTCATTAAGGGATAATGCCATCAAAAGTTGTTCATTTAAAATTGAACCTCGGAAACACATTCTCCTATCTACAGCATTGATAAAGGTCATTGGCAGTCTTGTAGAGCCGTGTTAGACTCAGGATCACAATAATGTTTTATACCTGAAACATGTGCTCAGAAATTAAAGCTTAAAAAAATGATCCTAAGCCTATTCAAGGTATTGGAAACGCAGTTTCAGAAACTAAACATGGTGTTTGCATTCAAATTAGATCGCTTGTAAGTGATTTTGCAATGTCCTGGAATGTTTAGTGTTACCAAGGGTTACAGAAAATCTGCCAGTAGAGAAAAATTGACTGCTGTGATTGGAATCTACCTCAGAATATTTCATTTGCGGATCCTAGATTTTACGAGCCTGGAAGAATATATATTTTATTGGGCGTAGGAGTGTGCTCATACATTCAGCGTCAAGGTAAATTACTTCGAGATAATGATCATCCTGTTATGATGGAAACAGAGTTTGGTTGGGTACTTTTATGAAAATATTCAGATGCTGGAAGGTCATGTGATGCACCACGGCGGCCGGTCGTTTCCTGTTTTGCAAAGACTGATGTCAATATTCAGCAACAACTACAGTTTCTGGGCGATTGAAGAGTTGCACCAAACACCAAAAACTAAGGATGAAAAAACATGTGAAGACCACTTCCCTAAAATACTACAAGAGAATCTGATGGAAGATTTGTGGTTCACCTCCCATTTAAGGAAGACCCAAAGAAGTTAGATGACTCAACAATGGTAGCCACCAGAAGGCTATAACAGAAAGAAAGCTAGACAAAAACCACAGAATGAAGGAAGATTATATAGAGTTTCTACGAGAATATGAAGAATTAGGACATATAGAAGTAGCAACTCCAACGAGAGAACGTTGCTACTACATGCCTCATCATGCATTTGTAAAGGAAGATAGCTCAACTACAAAGACCAGAGTAGTATTTGACTGTTCTGCAGCTTCGAAGAATGGAATTGCATTAAATGATTTGTTACATGTTAATCCCACTATTCAACAGGATATTTGTTCAATTATCCTGAGGTTCAGAACGCATGATATAGCATTTACAGCTGACATAGAAAAGATTTATCGACAGATTTGGATACACCCGAATGATCAAGTATACCAATGAATTCTGTGGGGAAGTGACCCTGCATCTCCGATTCTTGAGTATCAGTTGAAGACTAACATATGGTATGGCCAGTTCTCCATTTTTAGCTATTCGTTGTCTGCAGCAATTGGTTCATGAAGAAGCCCATATCTTTTCCAAAGCAGCAGTAACTACCTTGAGAGATTTCTATGTTGACTGTATTTCAGGATCTACTACTTTAGAAGAGGCAGTTGAGCTTCAAAAGGAATGGATTGCTACGCTGAAGAAAAGTGAATTTTCATTACGTAAATGGTCTAGTAACAATCCAGATAAGCAAACTTTCCACTACATCTGAGAGAACCCAAACTGCCACTACAGCTTGACAAAAGTAGAGTCAAGACCTTGGATTATTATGGCATCCGAATTTGGATTAGTTTCACATTATGAGCAATCTAGGTGCGAAAGATTCATCTGAAATTGCTTGTCAGTAATTTCTGGCATTTTTTATCTTTGGGATTCATAAGTCCTATTGTTTTATCCAAGATGTTTCTTCAAAACCTATAGCAGGAACAAGTTAATTGGGATCAGCCTTTGTCAGAGAAATTGACAACTGATTTGGAAGATGCACTACAATCAATTTCCTCTAATTAACAATATTAATATTGATCGCAAGGTAATAGGGTGGCTGAGATTCAAGAACTGTGCCAAGATGCTGTATGGACACACGCTCCTTCACAACGAATGACACAAACTTTGTAGGTGCAAAAAGAAATTCAGAGAACTACAAGAGCTTTTTAGATGTGAGCAAACTAAGCAGAAAATCCAACGGTTTACTAATGCTGAGGGCATAAACTGGCATTTTACTCCACCAAGAACACCACATTTTGGTGGTCTTTGGGAAGCTGGGGTAAAGTCATTCAAACATCATCTTAGACGTGTGATGGGTGTAGCATGTCTAACCTATGAATGCTCGATTTCACCAACAGATGTTAAGACTTAACGAGTTTATCAATAGTTAAAACGAAAAATTGCATTTCACCAACAAGTGTTAGCGTAACACTCGTGTTAAATCTCTTGTTAAACTAACAAGTCAAATTTCTGATGTTACGTCCTTAACAATTGTAAATTGTCAAGATGGCGGGCATGAACTCAGCTGTTGATGTCGATTTGCTATATTTAAGACCGTCTAAATGACATTCGCAATAGAGTACGGCCTATGAGAAGAAATAATTTTGAGGAGCTATCCGAAGAAAACTTTTTACGGAGGTATAAAACAGGTTGCTATGAATGTTACTGCGGAAGTACAAGAGAGGTTAGAGCATGCATCGAAAGGAATATGCCGATCTCGCCTTTTGCTTCAAGTATAATAACTGAATTATGTGGATAATAACTGTCCACCTCCCGTCTTGAAACGTTAAAGTGACTTGTCCTTCGCACCTCGTGTTAAATTTACGTAATACTGACAAGTTGTTTGGTGCTTGTAGTAGTGACACATGCATTTGAATTAAATTCGTTTCCAATATTTTCCCCGTGACATCTTTCTCTTTTACATTCACCGCATCCGTCCTCTTATGTGTCACGATATCCTTACACTTCGTCACCAATTCAATTAACAATTCTTTCTCCATCGGTGAAAAATTTGTCTCACGGCTTTATTTATGATTTTGTTCATCCGCCATTTTTCAGCTTCTGCAGACAAAAGCGCATCGCAGTACGTTCAGAAAATAATACGACTCATCCATAGCCTTTTATAGCTGTAATATTTACACGTTTCTTGGCGTTAACACAGGTTTGTTAACATTTTCAGAAAACAGGTTGGTGAAATGCAAGAAAGTTAACATTAGTGTTAGCGCTGTGACAATTGTTACCTTACATTTGTTAACGACGATTTTAACATTTGTTGGTGAAATCGGGCAGAAGAGTTTTATACTTCATCCTGTCAAATTGAAGCATTTTTGAATTCCAGGCCCTTAATTCCTCTTTCTTCTGATCCAAAAGATCTGAAAGTTCTAACTCCTGGCCATTTCTTGATTGGTACTCCTCTTGCCAGCCTACCTCCGCCACATTTCGGTAGTGTGAAACTTAGTTTGCTAACCAGGTGGAAGAGACTGCAGCAACAGTTACAGCAATTCTGGTCCAGATAGTCAGATGATTATCTACATAATCTTCAGCAGCGAGCCAAGTGGACTAGTAAGGGTGTAAATATCCAGCCGGGTACCTTAGTCATAGTGAAGGAAGACAACGTTAGGCCGCGCCGTGGCTCAGTGGTTAGACCGCTTGGCTCTCACCAAGGCGGCCCGGGTTCGATCACAGGCGACCGCAAAGTGAGATTTGCAGTGGACAACACGGCGCTGGGCGGGTTTTCTCCGGGACCTCCGGTTTCCCCCGCCATCTCATTCCACCGGTGCTCCATCTTCATCTCATATACCGTAAGTGTCACCGCCTGCGGTGCCATATGTAGTAAAAGCGGGCGTAAAACACTACACATTTCACATTAAGACAATGTTCCTCCACTTTACTGGAAGCGTATTGGTGGAACAAGTACATCCAGGAGACGACGGACTAGTTCGAGTTGTAACTATTCGCACGCCAGCGGGTCATTTAAGAGCCTATTGTAAAGCTTTGCCCTCTTCCTACAGAAACAAATTTGTGAGTTTGCAATTGTTTGAACATTTTAGTTAACTTTAGTGTTTTAAGAAATATTACTTATTTCTTGGCAGCCGGTATGTTCAGTGACAGTTGGTCGCGTTGTATGCACGGGAGTTGGTGCACCTGCTTTTAGAAAGAAAGACAGTTGAGAATCGTGGTGGTAACAAGCAGTGTTGCCAGGTCTACTGATTAAGGAAACTTCCTGCTTTTTACATTTTTGGTAAATTTAAACAACATTAATTCTATAAGAATACATAACACTCTTCTAAACTTTAATTTTCCCAAACAAGGCATTTCTTAATGAGTGATTCTGGATATGTTTGAATCCGCGAATTTCCCGAGGTGCTATCTGAGTACTGCATAAACAAAAAATATAAGCGAAGTTATCAATAAATACTACGGACGCATATGCTCATCTCAGCCCACATCTTGTGTTTACTGTTTTAAACCCAAGACCAGCGACGAGCTATCAGCTAACGAATGAACACTAACACCTTAATCAGCACACGGGAGATATTTCTCGTCTGCTTTCCTCATACCACTTGTGTCGTATGCAGCAGTTGAGTTTAGTTTGGTTATTTGAATTGTTAGTGTTCATCTCGGTGTCATACATAAATGTACGTGCAATTTGCCACTATACATTTTTATTACTTACGTATTGATTTATTTTCTACCTCTTAGCCAATCGTTGGTTTCACTGGTGGCATGTAATTCAGCAAAATTGAATATTACGGCGACTTTAAACCAACATACCTTCTTCTCTTCCTCTGTAGTTGAGCTTGAGATCGAAGTTTGCTACTGTTAGTGTTCGATTCTTTCCTAGCGACGGTTTAGTACGCGGTTTTTTTTCTTTCATTTTTCCGTGTAAGCTTACTGTTAGGTACCTACCTATTGTCTTCTTAAGCATGAGTATGAAGCAGAAATAGCTTTACAAACCTGAGTGGGAGCAAGAAAATAATTTCAGCGGCTGGTTAAAATCTTCTGATAAGGGGTCTAATTTTGCATTGTGCAAAGTGTGTGATTAGAACAAATATTTCATCAGGTGGGAAAAATGCTTTAGATAGACATGTAGCAACTGAAAAAAATTCAATCTGCCAAACGGCTAGTTGGACAGAAATCTATCATCATATGCTCATCAGTCTACCTCATTGATTACCGAAGTAAAGGAAGCAGAAATTCGGCTTGCAGCATTCTAGAAGAACATAACATTTCTCTCACTGTTATGGAACATATGCCGTCTCTAGTTAAATCCATTTGCCCTGATTCTGAAATTGCAGAATAAATTTTCCCGATCGAAAGCAACAGCAATTCTAAACAATGTTTTGGGTCTTGAAAGTAAAGAAATGCTAAATGCAATACTGAGAGAAAATAAATTTTCTCTCATTGTGGATGAATTGACAGATAACAGTTCGTACAATCATTTGAGTTTAGTTGAGGTTTCGATCCGATACTGGCAAGATTTCAGATTCATTTTTTCGATTTGAGATCTGTAAGCAACGCTAATAGAATTTATCTCTACCGAAGTGTGGTAAACTCTTTTGCTTCTAGGAATATTCCTTACAATGACAACCTCATTGGATTAACTACATGGAGCTAGTGAAAAGAATAATTAATTTCCATTAATTAACCTAATAGTGGTTTACTATATGAACCCCGGGCCTTGTACTTACAATATGTAAGTCGCCATTAAGGTAGTTGTCTCATGTGTGTGTGTGAGAACCACCTAAGTGGTTTACCGGGAAAATACGAGTCAGTTGGAGAATTTAATGTCATATCGGCACGTTGGCCATAGTAGCACAATGGTAGTGCGGCTGGACGGAAACCAGAAGATCCGTGGTTCAAATCCCGGCTATGGCATTGAATTTTTCAGTCTGACTCTACGTTTCCACAATTTAGCCTACACACGGCCAGTGTGAAAGAATAATTAATTTCCATTAATTAACCTACATGGAGCTAGTGTTAAGATGGGTAAACAACATTCTTTATCGGTTCTCTTAAAGAATGACATACCGCATTTATTTATAATGACCTGCGTTTGTCATTAATTCAATTTAATTTCTTCATATGCTTGCACAAAACTTCCACGTGAACCAGAAGATCTGGTTCGAGAAATCTTCAATTATTTTCGTGCCAGTGCAAAAAGTATAGAAGCTCACAAAGAGTTCCAAGCTTTTGTTAATGTCAAACCACACAAATTACTACAACCAAACCAAACAAGATGGTTATCTCTTAAGTTGTTTCTCATGTATTAGAGCAGTATGACGCTCTTATTCTGTACTTCACTCATGCTTCTTTCGAAGATGAACTTCAAGCACTGGAAGCAATCCTTAAACTGCAATCGCCATACAACAAAATATATCTGGAATTGCTTCAGTTTATTTTACCCACTTTTAATTGGCTCAACAAGCAAATGCAAAGTGAAGAACCTCAGATTCATAATCTGGAAGTTGCTGTAGTTTCTGCATTGCGAACTATCCTTGATTGTTACATAAAACCAGAACATTTGAAGTTTCCTGACATAAGCAAACTTGAATATAGGGATCCAAGATTCTTTCTTCCTGTAGAAACCATGTACTTTGGAGCTTAAGTTGAAATATCTCTTACAAAATTATCCCTGCCAGACAATCATGTGCAAATTTTCAAATTACGCTGTGTTGACTTTTACACTGAGTCAATTAGTCACTTAGCTGCTTCTCCTTAAATTATCCCATTCTTATATCATTAGAAGTATTAGAACCAGCTAACATTCAAATTGTGTAGTCAATTGCACCATTTGCTTCTCATTTTCCTAATTCAGTGAAGCCAGAAGAAATCCAACTAGGCAGTGAGTGCAGGCTCCTGCGTAACACCTACCTTGCATGTGGTAGTAGCGCTTCAGTGCCAGAATTTTGTAACCAAGTAAAGAAAATGACATGCCGATTCAAAACCAGTTTTTCCTGTTTTGTCCAAATTTATCTGGTGCCTTCTGAGTCTTCCACATTCTAGTGCTACAGTGGAACGGGTGTTCTCAACTGTAAATATGATGAAAACAAAAGTATGAAATCGATTGTCAACAAAAACAATGGTTGGATTGTTACATGCAAGGAGTTTTGTCAGATTCCGAGTGACATTCTTTCGAAATTTCCAGTTCAATGTGAAGAAACTAAAAAAACGATATGTATGATAGTGACTGACGACTATAGGATACTCATCTGCTTCTGTGCACCAGAGAAGAATCGACAAATTGGAGAGTGCTATTTCAACATTCGTTTAAATAAAATACATTATAAATTATTAAACTTCAATAACGAAATTAGATATTCAATGGCCGCCTAATAATAGCAATAATAATAAACAACGCTTTACAATCTATACACATGAACAAAATTTAAAAGTAAAAGAATCTGTCGCTTTCCCTTTTTTAAAACAAAATCTCCTGCTTTTGTTTTGGCAGACCTGGCAATACTGGTAACAAGAAGAAGCATGTTCATAGCAGCTGCACTTAAGATTGAATTGTAACTCGTTTTAGTGTTTAAACTAGCCAGCATTCTTTATACGTGAAATGTGCAAAGTGTAGTAGATGTGTGATTGCACGGATGAACTTGTTGTGAAAGTAATAAATTGAATACATCACGATAAGCGTCAAGCATTTCATTCTTGTGATAATTCGCTGATTCTTCTTCATAGTCCAGTTAGGTTGTGAGCTTTGATTTGACCATAACGGAACATACCCATTCATATCTCATTTTAAATACGAAAATAAAAACTAAAGTAATTTAATCAATACACCACCATTTCACAATAGCCAACCATGTTACGCGTCGCGGATGGCAACGTGATACATTTGACTTTCTACAAGTATTATAGCGTAATACACTGATGTTTCCCAAAAGGAAAATATTTCAGAAAATTAGTTCACAAATGTAGTGTTGACTAATACCGTATATCTAAAGTATTTCTACGATACCTTGCAATGAATAAATAAAACCTAAGGAGAAAGGCGACTGTCATTTTTGTTGTTCTATAACAACGTATTCTTTCAATTCGTAAGCACAATATATTAACCCCAGATCCCGGTAACGCCATTTTTAACCTCCAAAGAGGATTCTCCATGTTTAGAATATTTCAGTATTTTATGTTGCATATTCCTGCTCAAAACTTCATTTGTTTGATTTGCTTGATGGCATTTAACAGCAGTAGTAGTAATAATAAATGTAGCTGTACAATATGCCGTATGTAACAACAATTTCAAGAAACAAAATAAATAGGAGAATAGAAAATGGATAAACACTTGGCAAGACTAGAACTTATAATCTGGGGTTTGACAACCCCCTCCCCCCATACTTACACGACAATCGCTTTGAACAATGGTTATGATCAATCGAATGCGAACAAATTCTGTACTTTACTACTAAGCCACAAATGTACACTTCCTGGCACTGTAGCAAATGTGCGGATATACCAAATAGTCAGTATCAGTGACGTACTGGCGCGAATTTACTGTGGGTTCTTGTACAAATTCATGCTAAGACCGTAAGTGTATTAGCTCCTATTGTTCCCACAGCGACCTTCTATAACCTTTTAAACTTAATCGGCCGAATCCTGAAACACCCTACATGTTTATTAAGGGACTTTGATTCACATCAGCACTATAGGTCATCATAATCATTATTATTACAGTTTTTCGCATTGCCACCTCTGTGTTACCATTATTTCTTTTTAATCTAAAGTGTGAAACGGCAATTTTATTGCCGTCTCTAGTTTTATACGACTGTATATCTGAAACAAAGACAAAAGATAGATTTTTTAATTGTGTCATCCGATAAAAAATATTTATATACCGACTTTACATATTTTATATTTTACACAGCGGACTACAAACTATTGTAGCAGATGCTAACTAGTATTGTTAACGTATTTTAAGTGGCTAATAGAATTGGCTGTCCAGGGAGAAAGCATTTACAAACTAGATATAAATAGGCGTGCCTAGCAGCTATTTAACGTTAATTTTTTCATAAATATTTTAAAGTCTATTTTTAAAGTTATGGAGTAAATATTGCAGAAGTTTTTCCTGCCTTACTAAATTTAAAATAATTTATTACAAACTATTATTTAAGCAATCGCTAAACAAATACATTTACGAGTCGTTAATTGAAGGTAATTAATAGTTTCTTCACACTAGCCGTGTGTAGGCAAAGGTTTTGGATAGAGTCAAACTGAAAAATTCAATGCCATGGCCAGGATTTGAACCACGGGTCTCCGGGTTTCCGTCCAGTCGCTCTTACCCATTGTACTACCATGGCCAAAGTGCCGTCATGTCAAACTACAATATGTGACATCATGACTATCTATTTCATTTTGTATTTATTGTAATTCTAGTTCTACTAATTAACTTCAGATTAACACAGCTCTTACTCCTGATCTATTATATATTGATCTGCATATGCAGTGTAAGAAATCAGCAAATTTTACCTAGTTTGAAAATTTGTAATACAATTTAAATATCTCATAGTATAAAACGTATCTCAAATTAACCAATACAAGGAAGCCAGGTAGAAATCAGCTATATAGTTGCAAGGTTATCTGTTTAATTTTACGGTTTCTGTTTCGATAATATTAAAACAGAATACTTGGCATTATATAAGTGAAATGAAAAGTAGATATCTGCTACTTTAAACATTGATTTAAGACATGCCCATCTCAATTAAATTGGCCCTTGACTATGCGATTCAAAATGGCGGATTGGTCTGCTTTTACAATACAGTAATTTAGCGCAGACCAACCAAAAACCAGCGGCGCTTATCACACACATTTATTTACCACAGTGCGATCCATATAAACCTGAACCATTTCAATAGGCCATAACTTTTGAACCAATAATAGGACAAACGTGCAACTTTGGGAGAATATAATGCACAATTGGGAAATTACATTACACTACTTACATCTCAGGAAAAATGTTGGAGGTGTCCTCCACCAGCATCTATTGATCCTTGGTCCCATTTTCTTTTATACGACTGTAGACACTGAAGTTTATATGGGTATCTTCAAGACATTTGTCAATCAGCTGGATGATATCAAATTGCGAGAAGATTATTTCCAACAACATGGAGCAACGTGCCACACCATGCACTTGTAACCAGTTTCATTGATAATCGAATAATCTCAAAAGGTCTGAGCCCTCCAGATCCCCTGACTTAACCTCACCGGATTTTTCCTTGTGGGGGTATTTAAAAATAGTGTACAAGAATAGGCCACGGACAATTGATGTTCTCTAGGAATCCATTAGAAAATAAGGAACATTGGGGAGGATACTCTCCGTAAAACTTCAGAGAATATGGTGAGGCCAGTGTAAACATGTATAGATGCTGATGGAGGAAACTTCCAACATTTTCTCTGAGATGTAAATACTGTAATGTAATCTCCCAATTGTGTATTATATTCTCCCAAAGTTGCACATGTGTCCTACTATTGGTTTAAAAGTTATGGCCTATTGAAATAGTTCAGGTTGTATGGATCGTACTATATAATTCCACCATGGGCTGGTATAACCGATTTCTCAACACCCAGTACAGCACGTCACATGCATAAAGGCCAGCAAAAATTCTGACAATTCTCATCATTACTTGAGGTAAATACAAGTCGCATGGGATATGAGCCTTAAACTGCGTTCTAGCTGTCTGAGAAGATAAATACACGTTTACCAGTGTAAACTTGGTTTTTGTGCCTACATATTAAAATATATTGTTTTCTAACATCAATTTGTTTGTAAGCTGTAGTATATTTACACATGGGTAAACATTTACCTTTTGTACTTATGTCATACACGCCGAATGCTGTTCCTGAGGCATTCTTCGAGTTCTCTGTAAATCAAAGTTCTCAGGAGTTGACATAGTTATCACTCCAGTGCTGGGGATCAATAATGATCTGGATTTCTTCAAATGCCATTTGAACGATAGAGTCTGACTGAATTCCTAAGATGCATCTGTTATGTATTCAATGCTTGACAATCCTGAGCCTATTGCAGCAATTCCTAATTGCTTGACGTTTTGCAGGAATGCCGTTCTTGTCTCCATTACACCCAAATGCAGTAGTGTAACAGGTTCAAGAGTCTGTTGCAGAAGGTTGAAACAAGTGTAGTGCAAATACAGAGGTCATTATAGACTTCATAGCTAGAATTCACATTTAGAAACATGAATCAATTGCACGCATACATTTAAATGAATATTATCACATGTTATATTCACATGACTTTCTCTGCGAACTATTCTAACAAAAGTTTGTCCTTCTGCCGAGTCGAAACAAACGTTTCCACGCTCTTTGCATGTCCACGAGGAGAAACGAATAAGAACCTCGAACATGAAAGAACATTAGAATCATTGCCTAAAAGTATACAAATTGTGCTTCAACACGATCTTTATGCAACAAATTGTCAATTTCTATTGTTTGCCAGTTTTACATAATTTTACAACATTAATTTACATTTATGAGACCATTAATGAGGTAATTTGTAAAAACAAAACAAAAAAATCAATAAATAAAAGATAAGACAACATTGGTAGTTAGAAATGGTAGGGATTTTCTTTAAAATCTGTTGCATCTTGCGAAAATTGTATTTAAATATCAAACATGTATATACGGCTTTATCTAATCTTTGTTGCCCGCCTCGGTAGAGTGCTTGCCTCACGTTCAAGAGGTCCCGAGTTAGAATCTCGTATAACTAAGCTCTATGGACCCTGGGCTCATGAGCATCATTTCGCCCATTCCATTCATCGTTCGATATGATTTAACGTTGGAGGTCGTAAATTAAAAAAAAACACCTTTTGTTTATAAGTAATGCATGCATGTAAGGAAGTACGCGCATCGATCGTTTTCTAAAACCTTTTAAAATCAATGTACGTCAAAAGGTTAGTTTCGGCAAATCGCGGTATCTAATTACTAGGAGACATAACATCCTCTAATTATCATTGAGAAAGTAGAAAAGAAAATAAATGCCGCTTGTAAACCGGAAAAGCAACAATGGGGGAACAACTTGGAATCTATCGATAAGATAAGTGTGCAGTTGCAATTTTATTAAAACAAATTTGGACAAGGTTTTCCACTATTTACGGTTAATACTCTTTTGGTTTGTTTCCTTTTCTAATTTTAGTTCTATTTCTCAGGAAGCAGAAGAGTAACGTAACGGAAAGGACTGTACAGCTAGATAGGAGAGGAAGGGAAGGAGGGAGGGAGGAGGAGAGGGGGAAAGGTCCCAGACATTCACAACCACCTCTGCGCTGGTTGGTTGCCTCTCCTGGTCAGCCATTTTCTCTCCCTCACAGTGCTCGCTGCTTCCACTACTCACGGTTGAGTTTTTGGTTCATGTGGAAAGTAGCACGTTCTCATATCTTGTGCTTGGTGTGATAAGTGTGTGTGTATGTTAATATCAATATGTTTAACAGTAAAATGCCGTCGATCCCAAAATAAAGTGCTGCATTAGTGTTACTCTTACGCGTTCACAATGGATATTTTACAAATATGACAAGTAAATCTAACATGCCACACAGAAGGTACGCTTTATTTACCTTATTGTTTACACAATAATTACTCACTGCAAGCCTTTTAAACAGTAACGCTATAATCGATTTAATCTATTGCAGGTAACGCAGCTAGTCAGAAAAAGAAAAACCACCCAAACTGCAATAATGCACATTTGTGAAAGATGAGAGAAAATAAAGGGAGAAGGGATGTTTCGGCACCCCACGCAATTCTATCTTCATCCCTCCTCCTGCTGTTGATTACTGTCCACCATGGGGTACAGGCTGTGCGTGTAAACATGGAAGACTCTACGACATTGAGACATCGTACTCGACACTCGGGTTCTTTGTCCCACATGTCAGTTGCAAGTTCTTGCGTGTACAATTCCTCTTCAATGACCTGCCACGGTGCAGATTTAGCTGACATTCAGATTAACACAAATATCACCCACCTACTTTTTATTTCCGTGAATGTCACCAACATTCATGCTAACACGCTCAGCAATGCCACGATGCTGAGAAACCTTACCTGGATTAGAAGTGATATTAGAGTCATAGATAAAAATGCTTTCTTGAATAATGGGTTGCTGAATGTGCTGGATCTTAGCTGTAATGCATTAGATACTTTACATGATCATATCTTCCATCCATTGTCGCAACTGCAAATGCTCAATCTGTCAAATAATAATTTACATGATCTTCCAGAAAATATTTTTAAAGGCCTTGACAAACTTGAAGCATTGTCACTAAGTTGCAATCACTTCACTGTCATTCCATTTCATCCATTTCCAGTTTTTTCTCCCCTTACAAACCTTAAGCTGCTAGATCTATCATTTAATGATATTCCTGAAATTCCAAACGATTTGTTTGCAACACACAAAAATCTGTCCAGTCTTCTGCTGAAAGGAAATGGTTTAAGTCACATATATGCACAGTCATTTAATGGTCTTGAAAATTTGAAAATACTGGACCTGTCAAACAACTCTCTGCCAGATGTGCCAGCAAATTTTTTCAGCAAGCTTACTACTCTTCAGTACTTAAATCTAGAGAGAAATAACATAGCTGAATTTTCTAGCAACTCCTTTCATGGTCTCAAAAACCTGAGGCAACTCAACATGAGTTATAACCCCATAAAATATTTGCCAGCAAGACTATTTAGCCAATGCCCACATCTGCAAACACTTGGGTTGACAAATACTCTTCTTAGAGTGCTTCTGGATACTGATCTTATTGGTCTCAAGAACCTCCAATATCTTATAATAAGTAATAATGTATACCTCAGGGAAATTGATGATTACACATTCACCCACTGTCCAAATCTGAAGTACATTGATGTCAAAGGAAATAATTTAACCAAACTCCCTCTCTCCATATCAAACCTTGCTTACATTAATGAACTGAAGCTGGATAATAATCCCTGGACATGTGATTGTCGTAATCTTTGGTTTCTCCACTGGAGCAAAAACCATTCTTTCCAGACTGATGTACAGTGTGTGAGTCCTTCCTATGCCAATGGTAGACGCAACATGCTGCTGACTTTAAAAGGCCTTAATTGTAAAGCAACTAGACTGCTGCATGTATCGCCTACTACTCAATATCCTCTTGGTTCTGATGCACTTCTTGAATGTTTATTTGATGGCAGTCCTTCGCCTTCCATCACATGGGTGACTCCTACAAGTCTCGTTCTGCATTGGAATCCAAATCCTAACCTTCCAAATGAATTTTATAAACATCCTCCAGCCCATTATACAGATCTTGCTTCAATTGTTGCTGATGAGGAAAGAATACGAGTTTTAGAGAATGGAACTCTCTTCATACATAATGTACAGAGGTCTGACTGTGGAACATACATCTGCTTTGCATCAAATCCCACTGCAAATGTGACAGCTTCTGTGGAGCTGCATATCGACCCTGTCACCATACAGCGGATAAAGATAATCAGTGTGCTAATCGGAGCAGCTTGTGCTGTGGCATTCTTGTTAATAACCCTCTTCCTACAACTACTGCGATACTTGTACGACAGGTGAGTGCAATATTGTCTACATGTTTGAATTTCGAACTTTCTATTTTGTTTTGCTTCCTCTAACCAGCTCTTTTCCTTACTTCTTTTTGGGAGGGGGAAAGGTATTTTTTCTTATAAGAATTCCCTAAATGGCTTAGTATTTTCCCCCGATTTTATCTATTCTGTAGGTAAAACCGTCTAGCTGTAATATGTGAATTATTCTTAAAGAAATATTACCAATTATTGGTGTATCAACACGTATCTGCTAGCATATTCGTTTACATCCCAATAAATATACAAATGTTAGAAAGTTTCAATTCACATAGAAGTACTGTTCTGAAAACATAATTTAACATGTTCACTACAGTGTTATATTTATCAGAAATTTGAATGTTTAATCTGATGTGGCAATGATTTAGATTCACATATTTAGAAGACTGAAAACACACAATTTGATAGTTACATTTATTTTATAATGTTGTCTAAAATGTAGGTGAAATCATTCAGTTTTTTATTGGTACTACACTTACAAATATTAAAATGCTCTATTAATGATTGAGTAAAATTAGTATCCCTTGTGTTTCTCATGTTTCATTCATAATATTCCACAGTTTGTATTATTTATATGCCTATTTCAGAGAATTCACTTTCTTAATTTTCCCCTATGTTCCTGCTTCACAACCAAAGCTTAGTTATCATCTAATACTTTCCCTTCAAGGAGATTCTTCTACTTTCCATTGTAGCATAATTGCACACATTTTTGTTGCATTAAAGAGTGAAATGTCAATACTGACTAATTTAGAAACATAGCACTAAAAATCTTTAATCTAAAATTTCTTTCAAATATCTGTTTTCGCAGAACACTGTTCATGTATTGTATTCACTGCAGAATTGCATTTGTGCATATTGACAATACTAAATATGAAAATTAAATTGGTTTTTCTATACTCTCCTTTTATTTAAAAAAGTTTAATGTGAGTTAATATTGCCTTTTTAGAGCAGTTTGATTTGAGAAAACACTTGAACATAACTTTAAGGTGTGTAATTTTTATCTATTGGAGAAGTACCCACATTTAATGCAATGTAACCAAATTAACCCTCTTGCTGCACAAAATTTCATTTTGTCTCTAAAGCACATTGGTTAACTTTATGTATATCAAGTCAATTACTACCCTGAAAATATTTAAAATGTCATGTTTTTAAAATAAACTTTCTTTAGATATGACAGATACTTTTTAATGTTTTGCAAGTTGATTGCTATATAGTTTGTAGCATTTGTTTTTATGGTTTATCAATTATCAGCATTTAAAGAAGTAGTCTTCATTCAAAAATGAAATTAATTGAAAAATATTTTTGGGCTATTATTTTTATGATTTTAAATTGTTATGAATGCCTAAACAAAGTGAACATTGACTTAGAAATACATTAGAAGGAATCCCATCTAAGGCAGCAATTTATAATTGGCACAACAAATTCAAGAGATATAAGTTTTTTCTTACTGATGCATTTTGAGAAGAATACCCAAGCTGCTCTTGCTGATGAAATGCAGTTCAAGTAAGGCTTGAAGAATGGACATTGATGAATTTATTGAGGCAACATTTGTACAAGTTTTTACTGGATTCCACGTGAACTGTAAAAAACTGCATTAATTGGTGGGGGAAAAAAACTGAAAAAATACCAAGGCAGCACTTGAAATTTGGTTTGGAGCCAATGGGCTCATTGGTCTCTCTGAACAGAACCTTAATCTTATAACAGTGCAACTCACAATGCTGGTAAGAAGATGGTTGCTAGTTTTTTGTAAAACAAGTCATACTTCCAGTAATGCATTAGGAGATAAAACATTTAATTTCTGAAGACTGACCCACAAAATGTGTTCACTGCAAATTTTTGAAAAAGCTCAAAAGGAAAAATATATTTTACATCATGACAATGCCTAGTTGCATACAACAAAACTAATAGAGTACCTGGATCAAAAAAGGATACTCTTATATACTGTCCTAACCTGTTTGTTTCTAAATCACCCTTTCATCGTCAGATGAAATAGTTGGAACATTAACGTGACTTAAACATCAAAATTTACATTTTTTAAAACTGATCATGGTTTAATTTTCTAAAAATGCTTGTGTTACTTTGTACCTCATGACCTTCAAGTAGAACTATTAGCCGCACTGCAGGTTAGACCTAACCTAATGTCTTAATGTAAGTTCTTGGAAAGGTTTGCTGGATGGTACTTGGTTTTTAAAGTGGGCATCTAGATTTTCATGTTGCCACCCCTGATATATTATTCTGCCAGTGTGGGCACATTATCACCATATCGGCAAATGTGAAGTCCAATATTGTCTACAGTATTGTCATTCATATAATTATAATGGAGAACGATTTGATCAATACATGTTACTTTGTACACAAGCATGACCATAACTTTCTTAAAATGACCTGCTGCTAATGCTTCCACATACTGCTTCACAGTATTTGTTTACATGTCTAGTAGTTTTTTTTGTACCTGTTGGCGGCAATACAAGAAGCACTAGGACTAATCTACATCTGATATTTTATATGCTTGCCCATAACTGTGAATTTTTAAGACAATTTCTTGCATCACATGCTATGATTCCGCAAATATTTCAATGAAATCAGCAACAGAGCAAAAAGTTTCACTGAAATAAACTGATGACATTTTTATATCTGTGATGCTAATACACTCCCATTGAACATGGTGTAAGGGATGAGTAGATTCCTCTTTAATTAAAAAATATTAAGAATAAATATGTAATTCAAGTATTAATGCAAACAAAAGCTTCAAACAGGAGTGAATGGAATATTAAATTCACATTTTCAACCATCTGAAATTTTTACATAAGTTGCCCCCCCCCCCCCCCCTTCTGAATTATATTGATATTTTTGCAAACCAGGAATGAGATTTGTAATGGTATTAGTTCACAGCATTTAAAATGCTGTCATCTTTACTTGAAAAAAGTACATTAATAATGTGTCTAGCTGACACTACTCAAGAAAAGGACATACAATGAAAACTTTTAGAAATATTTGAATTTAAGACTATGATTTATGAACAGCAAGGAACAGTTTTTGTTGTGCTATGCCTCGCCCCTTCAATAGTGCATAAAATTGGAAGTCTGCATCTGTTCAAGGGGTTAATGTTCTGGGTTCATCTGAATCGATGGAATTTTTCCTCACAATCATTTGCTATGCTCCACAGAGTCTAGGATATGTATTGCATAATAATTAATTAAACCAATGTTAAAATAAACAAATAAGAAAACAGACAGTTCAAGCTTTGCCATTAGTTGTTTCAAATGTGACAAATTTCGGGGGGTTATGGAAATATAAGAAAACATTTCAAACTATTACACAAATAAACATATTTGTAACAGAGTCTCCACTTAACTTAAGAAGTTGATAATTCCTTCTTAAGTTAAGTGGAGACGCTGTTACAAATATTTTTATTTCTGTAATATTTGTTGCTTCACTGTAACTAGCTTCATTTTCTGTGTGATTTCAAACAGTTGAGCTAACTTCAACTAAATTCATTAATGGAAACTTGACTCATTTACTTTGCAAATGCTTTATTTAGTTGTGATTCCTCAGAAACAATATTCTCAAATTGTCAATATTAATAGTGGCAACATATTACACGATTACTTTAGCAGACTTTAATATACCCATAAGTCTATTATCTGTTATTAAAAATGTGCTGAAAGTGATACTTTTGTTTGGAAATGTAATACAACTGCCTACTATCTTAAAGTTGTCTTTGATTTCCTTTGTATTCGAGTACTTTAACCTCTGTTTATCTAAGGGCAAAGGTTATTTTGTTAGCTATGGAAACATTTATCAATACCACACATCAAGGCTACCTTGCAAAATGAAACGAAAATATAAGCAATCATCTTTAACAATTTCCTCTTTTAAGAAGTATCACCTTAAGTTTTTTAAATTATCAAGTTATGAAATCAGAGCATACCTATGCAAATACATGAAGATTAATTATGACTTCCAACATGTAACAGTTTTTGTCACCACCAGCCTGCGAGGTAGTGAATAACAGGTCAAAATTAAAAACCTTTTTTCATTATCCACTAATATTTGTATTGGGTGACAATTTATCTAACATTACCACAAAAGTCAAGTGTACCTGTAAACAAATATAGCATCTAAAATGTATACAAAGGAAGCAATATGATTTTAAGTATTTAAGCTGAATCCACTGCTAAATGGACAAGTAACTGGAGCATGGGTTTTTCTGCACATACAGAAATATTTTTATAAACTGACATAAGCAATATGATACTATCATGCACAGTTAATTGTATATACTTAGAATAAAAACAAACAAGGCCACAATATGCACATAGCAGGACCATTTTGTATTTAGCTTCCTCCTTTCAAATGCATGTTACAGCATTCCACAATAGATCTGTTCTTAAAAGTTTAGGCATTACAGGACAGAAGTCATAATTATTCCGAAGTGCATAAATTCAGGTTTTATAACTTGTTGCAATGACTTCAGACAATATTTATCCGGTATGCAAATTTTAAGGACAAAGTTTGTTTATAGTTTGCTTTTATTTCTTGCGTGGTGCCATGAGAAATTTTTCCATAGCTATCAAGTCAGACTAGTTTTAATTTTTGGAAACTGAACTTTTACTTGATTTAGTAATGCGGTGAAACTTGTTCTTTTATTTCTATAATTTTCAGTTTAGAAACAACTTTATGCATATATATTTAAAGAAAAATACACGTTAATTCATGAAATTAAAGCATTTTGGTAAGTCTGGGAACAGAGAATGTGTTAAGAATTTGCAAAATAAATTTTTAAATTCTATAAGATTACACGAGGTAATGAGCCTTATTTATGTAATGCTGCTAATGAAGTATATTTTATATTACATTTTGTACAAATCACTCTTATTTTCCTAATAATAGTTGGTAAGACTAGATTACTTGAAAGCTTTGTATTTTGCATGGTACAATATTATAAAACTGCAGACAAGATGCATAGAGTGTAGATTTTCAGTGATATTAACTTCTTGTAGGATACTTCAACATAAACTTAATTTTCAATTAACCACAAATTAAATGTTTTTCTTAACCAACAAAAACATAAGTTTGGTTAGACTACAGATAATTTTATTTTCTAGATTTGGGTGGATGAGTAAATGCTGCTGTTGCTGTCGCCATGACCGCGTTAGCCCAAGAGCCAGACAGATTTACCAGATGCTGGACAACATTGAGCAATATAAAACCCAGCAACTTGAGCGCCTTCGTGAAAATTATACACAGCAGGTAGAAGAATCATCACAATATATCACACTTCATGACAAAAAAGATAAGCGAAACATATCTAATGCTTTTTTTCTTCTCTCTCTCTCTTTTAAATATTGGTGTGAAGCAATAGCATCATTTTGTGTTACTGCAATGTTGAAAAGTATTTGTAATTTCTTATGTTTACATTAAACAGTTCTGCTTGTAGCTTTGTTCTATAAAAAAAGAGATAAGCACTTTTTTTTGTAAACAACAGCAGTAGCATGCTTTGTAGCTTGAGATCTGTGCGCTTCATTTCTGTGAATAAGCAATAGATTTTGCTACACAGTCAGCCATTGATTATCATATATTCATATTATAGCTATATTTATTTCCAATTGAAAACCAAATCAAACAGAATACAAATCAAATCCCATTTGGAAAGAATAATGCAAAAAAGATGTCATATTCAGGCCAAATAATTTGTTCTTTGAATTGCTTATGCCATGAAGTAAGAAGTGTGCTGGCTTCTCAGTCTTCATGTTTGGATTTCAACTATCAGAAAGGATAGAAGTAATTTTTTCTCTTAATTCATCCTTTATTTTCCATACACTGGGCTGGAGGGAATGTGGGTTACCTACTTAGTTAACGAAACAAATCTATCAATTGTAGTTCAAATTATAAACTTGAATGTTATCATAGAAGTTAAAGGAAGCAAAAACAAATACCTACCTGGCTAGTTAACCACGTTTTGCAATATTTTTACTTCTAATTTTCTAAAAAAGAATATTTCCTATAGACAATTAGTACAGTTTTGTTAACTACTTCATACTGATTGATACTCTAATTATGCATTTAAAAGTGAACTTTATTATACAAAAAACCAAAGTGATCAGTTGGGTCAACCTGTCCTAAATTTTACCACTTCCAGGTGTGCTCATTGCTAATAATTTTTAGTGCTCAGAAGTTTTAAGACTGCAAACTTTATTTTATTTTTAAACATTTTTACTGAAAATGAAATCAATTTTTAGACCTATGAACATGGAGAAAATATTTAGACCTTGCATGGAGCATGTTGTAAAGGTAAAAGATTTTGTGCTTTGCTTCGTTTTTCACTCTAGAATTTGCTAGAATTTAGCATTCTAGAAAAGTTGTGTATTAAAAAATGTTACTCGCTAAAGCAATGTATATTCTTGAATGTTAGGTGCACCGAATTAGAGACAACTGTGTGCAACAGGTGGAGTGGATTCAGGGCAGTTATCAAGGGCAAGTTAAACACCTTCGGGACATTCGTGATTATGGCACAAATCACCTTACTGCTCTTCGAGATCAATATTATGATCAGGTATGTCTTAATCATTAGCTGTTTCATGAATTATTAATTTTAGCTGCATACCAGCTGCAGTGTATTCAACTTATTTTAAACTAGTGTCCTTAAGCACTATATAAACATCTAATCACGGTTGATTTTAATATTTCAGGTTAGACGTGTACGAGATTACTCAACTAGTCAACTCAACTGGGTTAGAGAGAATTATGTCTTCCAACGCAATCGAATAAGAAAATTCAGTGCTCATCAGGTTCTTCGGTTCAGAGAATCCTATAAATACCAGCAACAAACTTTAAATAAGTTGCTAGAAAACTTGCCAAGTTTGTACCTTGAAAACTGTAGGTCTGGTTCCTGTGGTCGTACAGATTCTGTTATTTTTGATCCAAGTGAGGCTTCTGGTGTGGACGTTTATGTCAAATCAAAAATTCATAGAACTTCAAACTTAGACGAGACCAGAAGTGAAGACACGCAAAGCCATCTGTCCTTATATTATACCCCAACAGAACTATCTGAGTCTCCTCATCTTTCCCCAGGAACATTTATTAGTGAACTTGCTGCAAAAATGGATGGTGCATTTGATGAAAGAAAAGAAATTGAATTGGAAGAAACAGAACAAGAAGAAACCGAACCACAAACTTCTCCATATTTTTCACCTGTGTCACAAAAACGCCACAGTAATAAAAACATCTCTAGGTTTGCAAAGCATGGTTATTCTATGCCATCTTTTGAAGATCCATGTGCAGTGTTCAAAACTACAAGAACAAATTTTGTAGGTGAAAACAAAACTAGAGAGAGTGGCTCTGCAGAAGAAGTTTCTATTCTCTTGCCAAGTTCAAACTCTGCTGATTCAAATGTTAGTGCAAGTTTACCAAATATAAGTGGGTTTAAAACAAATACTGAGACACTGCTAACTTCAGGCAGTGCAGCAAAAAGGCCTCGTCATGAAACTGCCTTGTAGTGCCAAGTAGAATTTTTTTTTTCTTTTCAATTTGTTTGAAATGAAAAAAAGAATTAATTTATTCAAACTGTGATAGAAAAGAGGGGTAGTTCCTTAAAGGATTAAAGTGAATGCTCATTCAGAGGTGGAAGGTTTGGAGGGAGGAAGAAAATATTTTGTAAGTAGGGTCATTGTATAGAAAAATAAAATGTGTATTAATATGGTGGCATTTCTGCAATGAGATCTTAAAAACAGCTTCTAGCCAATGTTTTATGTCATTTACAATTGTCAACAATTAAACCCTTTAGAAGAGAGAGCATTTTCTCTTCTGTATATTATAGCAAACAGGAAAATGTTACCTAAGATTAGCCACCTTCAGAGTTAACTAGTCATGTGAAAGATAGCACAAGGAAAATTCATGTATGCTCACTGCACACACCTTTGGCTCTGGGGAAAGTAGCTATGTTCCTCAGTGCTTTCAATCTTATGCTTGTAGCTCTTCTATGCAGAAGTGAAGTGCTTGAAGATTAGATGACAGTTGTGAATGTGGTGTTCCTAAATTTTACTTCCAATCAAATGCTCTTGCTTACCTTCCACCTCTCTACATTTCCATTATGCCCCATGGAAGTGCAAATGTGAACAATTCATTAACAATGTTCAATGCCTATAAACTTTAAGCAATATTTATTTTTATGTAATACTGGATGTACCAAAGATTCCATAAGCAGAAGCAGTTACATTTTAAATATATATCCACAAGTAAGCTCCATGTGGAAATGCAGATTAGCTTAGTTATGTGCAATGGAATATTCAGACATACTACTTATGGAATCATGGACTGAATTTTCATCTCTCCATATACATTAGTTTGATTAAATCTTGTCAGTATAACGTAATCTCATATCTGTGCAAATTCAGGGTGAAATATGTAAGTAGGCACAAATAAGAAACAATGAATGGCAAGATTTGTTTTTTTTATATTTTATTTGAATTACTATAAGAATCACAATAACTTTGTCAATTTCTATTTATATTCTCAGGAGAAAACTTAAGTACACAAAAAGATACCAACAATATTTTGTTGTGATGTTTCAAGGAGAAAGGGCAGTTAGGAAATAAAACCATGACTTTATTTTTAACTAAGGTTTTCTCTGTTAAAAATATGCAAAATGTTACACCCTGCTTAACTAAATTCAGGATATAATGTAATGAATTCATATGATTCTAGGTTATAATCTAATGTGAGATTTAAACTTTTATCATTTATTCCTATTAAAGCAGGATCTAATTTAATTTTTGTTTATAATTCACACTTTTATAAAATATCCATTCCATAGAAATTTTGTAGGGGATTTAGAAGTTACACAAGGGCATGAGGGATTTAATAATGTCATGATTTGAACTGTGAACTTTATTTATTTATTCATTCACTTAGAGCTATAGACTCAACCAAATTCAGTCTGCATGGGAATATATGTTCCCTTAAATTAAAATAGCATAGGGAACCACTGTAGGAAAATAAAATATTTACTATTTATATTTTTTGAATAATGGGTTTGAAAATTAAGAATAAATTTCTGCTATATCAGTATTGTTGTGACTGGAGTGTTATTATCCAGCTAGATTTGTAGATGATTATTTACAATACAAAAGAACTGTTAACAAGAATTATATTGTTTTCAACTTAATATATATTTCCTAAAACTGAAATCCCTCCCTTGATTCATGTTCCCTAATCCTCATATATTTACAATTCCATAATATGAATCCGATCTGAAGTTCATTAACAGTAGACATTAACTAGAAGAGATAAGAGAAAGCACCCAATTTTATTTCCCTTTAAGGGTAAACCTACGTGATCTTAATACATAAAACTTTCTTAATACCAGTTTCCTGAGAGAATTTGGTTTCATAAATTAATTTTATTATCCTTTTAGCTGCAGAGCCAAATCATTGTTCATTGTATATTCAAAATGTAGCAGGTATAATTAGTGTAGACAAGTGAGAATCTCGCAGTCATGAAGTTACTTGCCAGGTGAGGAAGTAACTGGTTGCTGTAAAGTGTGTGGAACAAACAGTGTTAAATATCCCGACACTGCTTATGTGGTGCATCATATCTTTATTGCTTTATCTATGCCTCTTGCTTCATGAACTTGATATTTGCAATTATCTCCTCCTCCATGTATGTTTTGCCAGTTAGTTTAAAAATATAAAAGGCCATTATTATAGATTTCATAAATAAAAAAAGCATTATTCAGTGCTCCCTTTGAAAACAACCAGATACAGGATACTTTCAACGTAAACTGTAGGTACATATGGATTGTGAGTAAAGAAAAATATCATAGCTTACTCCCAGTAATTGAATATTTAAACAATTTCTAGGTTCAGCAACAGCATCGCAATTCCAGAAATTTTGTGTGAGCAGTAGTTTAAATTTTACACACCAATCACATATGAAATATTGCAGTTTGAAAATGTTTAAAATCTAAAATCCATAATTTCATATATATATATATATATTGTAATTTACGTCCTCCAACGTTAAGTCATATTGGACAGTGAATGAATTGGGTGAAATGATTTTCAAATGAGTCCAGGGTTCATAGAGATCAGAGTTACCCGACATTTGTCTTGAAGGATAAGGGAAAACCCTGGAAAAAACCTTATCCAGGTAACTCATCATGATTCGAACTCGGGACCTCTTGAACGTGAGGCAGACACGCTACCAAGGCAGGCAATTTGATAATAGTAATATAGAAACCAATTGTGTCAAAAATTTATAGCATCTTAAAAGTAATAATGTGCCTCTGTGGCATGGTGACATGTCTCTGTCCCACGTTCAACAGCTCCTGAATTCAAATCTTGGTCAGAGTGAGTTATCTGGATGAACTATTTTTTTCTGTGGGATTTTCCGTTAGATGGAGATGAATGTCTAACTAAAACCATGGACATTGGCTCATTTGAGCCTCTATTCACACATTTCTTATATTGTCTTATATAACTTGAATTGGAAGGCTTAAAAAAAGGCAATATAAAATATTATTACTCTTGATTAATTAGTGTATATATAAAAAGAGCTAACTGTAGAAATTTTCAATTTTATCAACTGAATTCTGAAAAGTACTTAATTGCAGATACACTACATATTTATATTTAAGAAGTGCATTAACATTAATGAATCTTGTATTATCTGAAGCTTACATTAACATTTCAGGTATATAAAAATAAAGGTATATTAATTGGAAACTTAACCTTTGCTTATCTAAACTGCATAGTCTATTTGAAAGGAAAGTTTTAAATATAGATAATATTAAGAAAATAACAATGTAGCAATATTAAGTGTAACCACAGATTTTTTTTTTTTTTTTTTTTTTTTTTTTGCCTGTAGATTTTCATAATTATTGTGTTAAGAGACTGCCTTAAGCAACTACACTAAAGATACTATCTGTGTTTATCTGTACTTGCACCTACAGATTTGTTTCCTATAAGTTGCATTGCAGTTCATTGGTTAATGCTTCTGCTTGGCTACTAATATACACAAACTATAATGAAAACTGTAACATTCATAAATGTTAAGTTATTAACATTTATCAAGGTGGTACTAATGTTTGAGCATTTATTATTTTCACCATATTTCAGCTGAATTTCAGGTTTTACAAAGTCAATTGGGAAGGTGTATTTTAACATGAGATTTTTATATTGCATTAGCAATATTTTGTCATGCCTACAGAGGTAACTCTTATTGATAAATAATAGTATATAAGGACATTAGAACCCTAATCTGATTCCTATTGAACACAACTCCTTTACACTAACAAATCCCAACCTATCCCTCACAGTCACAAAATTCTTTATAGTTGGGCATACAGTAAATGAAAGCTGGCATTTAGCCTGTCAGCAACAGAAAGGCCAGACTCTGCCCATTATCTTGACAGCACTTCACATAGATAAAAGAGGAAAGAATGGGAAAATTCTAATGATATTTACAACTCCCTTATTCACTTTTTTCACTCAAAATTAGCAATAGCATATGGAGTAGTAAGTCTCCAAGTAGGAGACAATGCATGTTGCCACTGTCCAATGACAAATGTTTATTGGTTGATTTTCCTTTCATTTAAAGTATATAAAAAAAAAAGCCACTTGCAGAGGACTTGCCATAACAAGTTACATATATCTCAAATAAATAATACCTAATTAGAAAAACAAGGAAACTATCCTGAATTAGTATACTTTTATAAAGATGTCGCCAACATTTGTACTTTTCTACAATGAATCCATATAGAGGAAGTATAGAATTTAACCCAAGAATTCTTTATTATGGTTTTACTAATATACATGCTTGGAAAGTCATTGAATTTTTCAACCTGTTGCCAAAGAAAGTATTTTAAAGGAAGCTGTATGATTGAAAAGCACAATTCAAAATGGATGAATCTTAGTATTTATGTTCAGACATTACTGAAGATGTAATGCAAAGATTTTCATGAAAAAACTCACCTTCCAAACCATCCCTTCCAAGGAAAAATATTTTCATTTTTGGGGTTTTCTCACTATTTTTTAAATACAATATGTTTATCTTGCCATAGTAAAATGTATATCTAATTTGCCTACAGATAGTTTTTGGAAGTCCTAGTCATTCCATAAATTTAGCATTATTTTATTTAACTGCTAAATCATGAGACGAAGGATACCTGTACTAAAATTGTAGATCAGCTACAACTAGTTTCTTCTTCTATTATTATTATTATTATTGCACTAACAATATTAATATCTGTTGTCCTACATTTCGTTCTCAAATAATTTAAAAAACTGTGACAGCTTATTATTTTGTATCTAGCAATGTCATGTACAGAAATTTCAAATCACTATATAGGGACCGGCTTTTTAAACATTTAACTATCATTTCCCATATCCCCTTTGGAAATACAATGAAATAAGCAATGAAACTGTTTCTGCAAATACTCATCTTGATTTACATGAAGTAGATAGTCAATAGTGGATAGAAGAAAAGTAATGTGAATTACAGCTCATTTTACTTTAGTTGCAAATTGCCACAAATTTTTACATATTTCAGAAACAATCTTCTTTTAAACTTCTGTGCAACTTGTGGTTTGTCTTGTCTGCAGAAGTTAACAATCCTCTGGTGCCTTCATTACTCTGCTGATCAACCTTGCTCAAATCAGAAGATGGTTTTGACTACTTTTACTATAACAATGCCAAAACTGATAAGTAAGAATAGAATACATAACTTTTGTTGTGTACTTCTCATACAAAACAAGGGGTCCAATTTCACTTATTTTTGCTTCATTTTGTAACATGTTTTCGCTCTAGATGAAACTAGAAAACTCTTGTTGCTGTATACTGCTTTATGCAAAGTATGAATAAAATTACACAGAAAATGAAGCTAGTTACAGTGGAATAATAAATATAATACAAATAAAGCATTTGCCCACATCTTCAGTCAAACACATTTTGTTGTCAAGAATACTATGTATTTACGTATTACCAACATCTGAAGATGAAAAAAAAACCTAAAAAACAGAATCAATTGCCTGTTAACATTCATTACGCGATTTTTATTTTTTAGAATAAATACTTTTTCCCAAACCATTAAATCAATGGGAACATTTAATGGATTTCTTCCTTTTCTAGATTTGAAAATAATAAGAAATAATAACAAATTAGATTTTGGTATTTATAGGAAATCTACTCATATTGATAATTACATAAAAAATAAAAGTTTTAACCCTTTTCCACATAAATTTGCTGTTTTAATGATCTGATTCATAGATTAATAAATATACCCCTGAATAAAGAATTTAATAAAGAATATAAACATATTATTAATACTACTTTAATTAATGGTTTTAATAAAGATTTTATACAAAAGAAAGTTGAAAAATTTAAATATAAAAAAGTAATAATGATATTTCTACTTTTAAAAAAATAAAAGATGATTATAAATTTAAAAAATTTACTTACCATCCTTGGGTTAATAAACATTTCAAAATTTTTTTAAAGTTGGTATAACTTTAGTTCCTCAAAATAAATATAGTATTAAAAATTTATTACAATTTTCTAAAAAAGATAAAATTCCTAATAATAAAAAATTTTGTATTTATCAATTTAGTTGCTTAGATTGTGATCAGGTTTATATTGGAAAGACAAAACATAGTTTGGAAACCAGAAAGAAAGAACTTTTTCATAACATTAGATATAAACAAATTGATAAATCGGCCGTGGCAGATCATTTTTGGTCATTTAACCATGAAATAAATCCGGAAGTTAAATTATCAAAACAATTAAATGTACAATTACTTTCTTGGAAGTGTTGAAAACAGTGTTGTTATGATAAATTAACTTTAAAGAGAGTCGATTAAAGACACTAGACAACACTTGTTGTCTAGTGTCTTTAATCGACTCTCTTTAAAGTTAACAATTAAATGTTCCCAGAGTTAACGGTTTGGGGAAAAAACAAATATTTATTCTAAAAAATAAAAATCACGTAAAGAATTTTTACATACCGGCAATTGATTCTGTTTTTAGGTTTGTTTCGTCTTCAGATGTTAGTAATACGTAAATACATAGTATCCTTAACAACGAAGTGTGTTTGACTGAAGATGTGGGCAAATGCTTACGAAATTAATTTCAAATAGAATATAGAAGTTTTGTCATCAACTTCTTAAGAAAGATAAGTGGAAAATAATCACTAAATATTTTATTTGTATTATATGAATAAAATGTTTTCATGAACAAATGTGTATTAAAATCTGCACTTAAGTTCTAAATGTCTTTAAATACAACTTAATACTATTGCATTATACAATTATATCAATAAAATTTGGGATCATACTGTGGATTACTATTGAAATTCTTAAAGTTCTAAAGTGGATTCAAAGGAATAATGCATTTATGTGTATCGTTTTCATGTTTTTCTAACAACAAAACTTATGTTGCAACATTTACAAACACACCGGATGAAAAAAGGCCTTCAAGGACATCCAGCATTTAACTGACTACATTTCATAAATGTACATAGAATAACTCCTCAAACATTGTGGAAACAGAATTGTGACTTTGCACTTTTGGATGTTTAAACTGTCAATGCAGGCGTGCATACAAAGGAGACATTTTAAAACTTGCTTTTTCCCCATAGTCTTATATTTGTGGATATTTTGCCATTTTAAAATGCTTGCCTATTTTTTGCATTTTCTTTCAATTTTCAGCAATATTCATGAAGGTTGATGTGGAGATCTAAAGACTTAACAAGTGGATTTAGGGATTTATTATTATTATTATTATTATTATTATTATTATTATTATTATTATTATTATTATTATTATTATTTTCTTTAATTTTCAATAAGTATACACATTTAAATTTTCCATATTTTAATCAAGGCATATTCACAAAACTCAATTTTTATATATGAATGTTTCCTATTCAGCTAAAAATGGTAAACATACACATGCTAATATGTAATTAATAGAGGAGGGCACCAGACTGTTTGCACCACTTTCCCTTTCTTTTTAATACATGTATAATATGGCTTTAAGAGCAGTTGTTTCTAGGTACAGTAGTAATTAGTACTACTATAGTGAAGTGGACTTTTGAAGCAGTGCCCCAAGAGGAAAATACTGTCAGAATACTATTCCATAAAAGGCATAATAGACAAAACGAAGAAAGAACACCTATATTCACAAGTATTACTAGCAGTATCAAAGTAATTATTGCAGAACTCTAATAAATATTAAAAAGAGCATATTACTTTCATTCTTAGTCAAGAGATCAGCATGTAACAAACTATTCATCCTGAGTTTGGTAATGCAATAACAGACACTGTGTAAATAGTTGAACAAGAGTGAATGTTGAACTTAAAAAGCCATTGTGTAGTACCAGTCTTTAGTTAAATTTTACAATTTGCATCTAAAATATTACTTCCTCTTAACCATTTATCTAACTGATGAGATTTAATCTATAATCATATAATCCTACGCATTATAAGAAAACTTGCCTAATGAAGGGAAAGAAGGGAGGCTACATAAAAAAATATGTGAGACTGATTTGTAAAGCTCTCAGTAATGAATTTGGCACTGACTAGCTTCTGTTCTAAATTATTACTAAATAAGTACTTACAAAACTGCACATGTAACTATTTATGCATGGAAAATCCTTGGATCTTAAAAATTATTCCATGACCAGTTTTGGTTCAGAATGATATAAACAATGGCAAAACTTTTGCTATGGAGGCATGAATTGGTGCTAAATCATTAATGGAGAGTTGCAGTAAGACAGTTACACTATTAAAGTACGGGTTGCATTAAACAATTGTTCTGAAATTCTGAATGCCTGATTTACATGATCTATTGATACTGGACTGCTGTGCAGAGGTTAAATTTACAACCAATAAGTTTTTCAACTTATGCTGTTAGAATCTTTACTTGCAGCATCATGGAAAACACAAAGGAAGCTTTTCCATGTGTATTACTTTTGATGGTTAAGACAGAAGAGAACTTCGCAAGCTGGAGATACTGGCAACAGTGAAATTTTAATTTAAGCAGAGGAAATGGAGGCAGAACCTTTGAATGAAAAGAAAATAAGTCTTCTCTAACTATGCCTTAACCAGCAATAAGATACATAAAATAAATGAATGTTCCTAAAACCCTCTACTATGCATTTCCTGTGCCCTGTTACCTCCAAAAATGATAACAGTCCAGAATAGAACAATTTTCATAGCATGGACACCACAGTGAAAATTCTGGTTGCAGATTTGGTTCTGCAGTAAAATAGAACTTTAAAATGAAGTGAGATGAACTCAGGACTACTATTAAAGTATACCAAGGAGCTTAGTTTAGTGTGAGGGAAGACCATTTTTTGGTTGGAGGGTAACTAATTCTTAAACCTAAGTATTAAATAATTGAATAACAACACTAATTTTCAGAGCAGATGTCTTGATATGAGTACTGCAATTAGAAAACAAATGAGAATAGGATGTGCACTGCTATGCTACCTATAATATATTTTAAACTAATATTAATGATATTAGTGACCCTGCATTACCCTTAAATGATTCACAATGTCCAAATCATACTCTTGGCTTCAACTACTTGGCTTCTGCTATTCCACACATTTCATTGTTTTTATATAAACATGTTGATAGTATAACAGCAACACTATGCTATCTCAGATTTTGGTCACCATTTTAGATTTTTAGTGCTGCAATTTAATCAATCACTGCAACCAGTAGGTTGCGCATAATGCATCAATGATAAATGTAACCTTTGGTAACACTTTTACTGGTATTACAGCCAAAGTTAAATTTGATTCATTGTATTACCTTGATAGTTATATTAAGGACTAACATCAAGGGCAAGGGTTGGGATAAATTAAAACAGAATCTTTACGATTTTCCTTGTCATGGCCCAGAGTTGTGTGTCCAAGCTTATACATATATTGTGCTATGAGGATAAATATTTTATTAAGTGCCACTAAAATTTTAAGTCATTTGGAGTGCCAATACTTAATCAAAAGTGCCATTTGCTTTCTCTTAAACTTTATATAATATAGTCTGAGGTTTGATAATATACACCATCTGATATTTGATAGTCCCAGTGTGAAAGGACGGATTTCTCTTTAAGGATATCCTCAAGTTCAATTTATACTAAGCTGCAGTACAGGTATCTTGCCATATTCTTCTTCTTGTTCTTATAATAATAATAATAATAATAATAATAATAATAATAATAATAATAATAATAATAATAATAATGTAGTCATTTATTTTATGAAACATTCCATAAATTCATCTTTCTTCTTTTACTGACATCAATTTCTGTTTTCCTTTGGCCAAACACTCACCTACCTTCTTGCTATCCTTGCAAGAAAATTTAAACTTCCATTGGTCGCATGGGGCCCAGGAGGGCCCTAGCTTTATTTAATTACACATTATAATGCACACACTATCCCTATTTTATTTTTGCTGATGTATTTAATAAGATTATACTAATAAGTCACATTTAACCTAAATAAAGTAAAAAAAAGGGGGGGCAAAGAAAACTTAAAAAAAGGAAATAGACATAACTATACAAATATAGTGCAGGCCTCTCTGGCCCAGGGCAACCAATGCTTCTGCCAAGTCGCACACCTAACGGAGTGTTGAAGGCAACCTTTTGACCTATTTTCAACCTTTCCCATTTAAGCAATCTTTCCTCCTATGCCCTGTCCCTTTACACTCAAAAACTGCATGTTCTAAGTGTTCCTTTCCTCAACATATTGTGCACTTATTCTGCGGGAGATCTTTTCTTATACACTTAGTCTCCACAAACCCATATAGCCAACACTCTTTGTTCTTTATTTGATTTATCCACATACTCTTCTTTTTTCTATGCAATTTTTATTGGTATATGATTTTAATTGTTTTTCCCCATATGTTACTGAACAATGTTTGTACTTCCGTACCTCCTCCGGGCTTCTTTCCTCCTCCAATCCACTATTTTCTAAATTATTTATCATTAAATAGGTCTACTAATTTTTTCCCAAATTATGGTCTTGAAATGCTACGCATTGCCTTAAGTTCCTTTCCATCTATATTTAATATTCTAAACAAACATTTAAATGCTATCTCCTTGATATCTTTCCTTCCCATTTGAGCAAATTCCTTTACTGTTGCATTTGGTAGACCTAATGCTTCCCTGCAGAACATTCTATGCATTGTATACACAGCTTCCCAACCACAATTCCATATAGCATTTTTTGCTTCAATATATATATATATATTTTAGCCAGTTAACATTTATATCTGGTATTTTATATTTACACCCATTAATTACTACCAATGCTCATTTCCCTTTTGCCAAAGCCAACTTCTCCCATTTTCTTACTCCAATTTTGACTCCTAAATATATACATTCTGTAAACTACTTAATATTTTTTACCTTCTTCCCCTTTCATACTTGCTCAATTTTGTCACTTTTTTACATACTATAATTTGAATCTTCTCCTGATTTACCATTAAGTTCCATTCTTACAAAACTTGTCAATTTGTTGCAAGGATTCCTTAGGATCAGTTAAGATACATCCTACGACTAATTGTCTACAAATAACTCAAGGATTGTAATGTTTATTACTGGCAAATAATTATTGCATCAATGAAGACATTAAATAGTATAGGACTTAGCTTAACCGTTACCATAACCCCTTCTTTTGATTTATTTCTTCTGTTACTATTCCTGGTCCTACTCACACAGAATGTAATTCAACTTATATAGGGCTTTAAGAATATTTGACTGATTTCCTTGCTCAATAATTTATATGATAAATTATCTGCAGCTCTTCTTCCCCAACAAACAGCTATTTGAAATTCAGAAGGATGTTATATTCCTCTGACCCATTTTGGTAACCTACTTAAGCTAACCTGCAAAAAGTTTTTCAACATTCATAGCAAAGCTATACCTCTGCAATGGTTAGACTTGTCTATGCTTGCTTAAAGTTAAATTACCTAGGATATTGAGTTTTATAGCCTATCTGTATATTTGGAGAGAAAAACTATTACTTCAAAAAAAAATATATATATAAAACAATTTGTAACTTAAAACTTCACTTAGTGTTGTTGGTTCCGGCTGACGATGTGGAAGTATTTCCATGAAATCGCTATCCCAAGCAATTTATAAGAAAAGTGTCATGATTTCGTGTAAGATAAGTGAAGTTTTAAGTTACAAATTGTTATATTTGTATATATTTGTTTGCTTCACTGCCAATAGCTTCATACTTTACGTATTCAATAAAATAGTTGTTATATTCTAATAAAAGGAAGACTGCATTGTACAAATGGTTGCATTTAGCACTGCACTGTGGCATAAGCAGCTTTATTTGGATTATTAGTTTCTTGTATAAATTAATGGTTTATTGATGACTACTAAAACGAGCATCACATTTTAACAGTTCTATTTCAACATTTTTATTTTACCTTTTTTGAACTCAGCATCCCTTTACTCTTACAATTCTTGGTTACTATTTTTCTATCAGCTGCATGACCTTATAATCTGGATTCATCTCTTTCTCTTAGTCGAATATGACCCATTTACCCCTTACATTACCTATTTAATAATATCTACTCTGCATTTCCTTAAAAAAAAAACCACCACCCTCTAAACCCACCTCTGGAAACAAGGTGGTAACACGTCTGCTTCACATTTAAGAGGAACCAATTCCACTCTCAGACAAGTTATCTCGATAAGGCTACACAAATAAAAATATTTACTAAATATTTTTATTTGCGTAGTGTTTGTTACTCCACTGTAAATAGCTTCATTTTCTGTGTATCTCGATAAGGTTTTTTCAGGAGTTTTTCCTTCTCCTGAAAGAGCTCTATTGAACTCTGGGCTCATTTGAGCATCATTTCACACATTTCATTCACCATCTGATATGAGGTACGTTGGAGGAGGTTAATTAAAAAATACATTTTCCCCTAAATAATTCTGTTCCTTTACACTGCTTTATATGCTCAAGTGTAATCTAAACTAAGTGTAGGCTCATAGGTGAAATTCCAACTATATGTATCTTTTAAGTTTTTAATTTTATGTGCATATATTTAGGACATAAAAAGCAATAGCTTGAGCTATATTTGCAATAAAATATTACCTTTTTAATTCTTTAATCTTTTAAAAACTTCAGATTATAAAAATTACACAATTTTTACTTTTTCTACCACATATGTAGTAGTTAGAAAAGATATTGCATTCCACCCAAAAATTTTATGGCAATATTTCACTGGAAATACAGTCAAGGTATTGTAATAAATAAATTATATAGAAAGCATTTTTAGAAAAATTTGTGTGTGTGTTTTCTCACCATAACTAAAAACGTTAAAGTCTGCTAAATACAAATTTGGTATTTAAGTTCAGCTTTAGATATTTAAGTATCATTTTTCAAGGAGACCACATTTAAGATTTTCAAGAACACCCCACTCAAACTTACCCTTTATTTGAAAACTTTTCGAAAATTGATTTTTTAAAAAGTAGCTGTAATGATTTTGATCGAAATGCCACTATAAGATATTTTTATGATAAATGAATTTATCTTTAATTTTTTTGGGAATGCTCCCAGAAGTCCTATTCATTCTGAATGACTTTTGTATAACTAGGAAACCACAAGGCATACACAAAATCTTACTTTTTTTTAAAAAAAAATATGTAGATTTTGTTACTGTACATGCATTATTTTTTTAAGAAGTATATGTTTCAAACATATTCATAGCTATATGAATATAGCTATATATTCATAGTTACAATTTTCCAACATAGGATGTTATTCTTGATTTCTTGACCATGCAAAGAGAACAGAATTTCAAAACTATCACAAATCGACCAGCTGTGCTATTAAAAGATTTTATTATTTCTTAAAATCTACTGTATTTTCATATTCACCTTGTATCTGCAAGAAAATTAACAATAAGATCTACAAATTTTTATCTTGATTAATATAAAGTAGACGAATTAGCATTTGTAAAACTAATTTGTACTAGAGTTCAGAACACCTTGTGAGTGCACACATCAGATTCCCTCCCCCACCTTAAAATGGCTAGGCCTCCATTCCTAGGCCTCTAAAATTTTGCTTCAATAGCAAACAATTACACTTGTTATAATATATTTTAACCTTGTTAGTTTCTCTTAAACTTGTAAGTAGAGTAAGTATAACATTCCACCAAAAAGTTAGTAAAGAAATTCTACTGGAAATACAAATTACAAAGTACTATGACAAAAAGAAAATTGTAAATAGGTCTGTATGTTTGAGTAATACATACCAAACTGGTTCGTAAAGGCAAGAATCAGATTTGATATTAGAATTCAGTAACTTTACAAAAACAAAAATCAAGATTTTCAAAAACTCCCCCACCCATATTAGCCTTTACATGGAGAAAGTTTTACTGCTTTTGAGTTTTTCAAGAATGGCTAATGATGACTAAAATTCCTTTAACATCCAAAATAAAATATACATCTTGAAATTTCTTTGAGGTCCTATTCACTCAAAATAAATGTATAATTTTGTTTGGAAGTAGTGGCTGACAATACATTAAGAGCACAAGAGCAGGTGATCATCTTAACTTTTGAAATCTTATGGATTAATTGTTTTTCCTTTGAATGCTATTAAATGAAACATATACAGTATTTAGCTAATGGATGCAATTTTTGAGTTTGATTTATGAGTCACTATGTTTACAGTCAAACTTCACTTACTTGTATAATTGAAACGTTTTCAAGATCATTCGATCTCATCCTCAGCTGTTTGGTGACTAAATGAACATTCCTCTTCTTCCACTACTACGGAGCTCCGATCATCACATAGTGACTCATAAATCAAACTCAAAAATGAATAATACTTCACTGTTAATAATGCTTTTGCTTTTAATATTTATAATTGATGGAAATTAATATTTCCTCCATACTAGCCGTGAATATGCTAAGTTTTTGTATAGATAGACAACCTGAAAAATTCAATGCCATGGCCAGGATTTGAACCACAGATCTCCCGGTTTCCATCCTGTTAAGAGCGACCAGACGGAAACCAGAAGATCTGTGGTTTAAATCCTGGCCATGGCATTGAATTTTTCAGGTTGACTATATATAAAGTAACTGAAAATCTACATGCTACTCCTCAAAACTGAATAAGGCATGGCGAGAAGGTCCCCTAACCATCTTGTATTGGAGTTTCTGCATATGTACAACTGATATAATGTAATAAACTTCTTTCTCTATTTCTTATGCCTTTAGGCATTCGGTTGAGGAACAGAAACTCTAGATCAGGTACAGTACCCAGGATGGGTAATCAGTGCAATGCCTGGTAAGAGTGAGAGAAGTAGATGACAGAATGAGGCAAAATGAATCCAAGGATAGAAGATAATGGAGCAATTGGTGGAATGATGGCTGGGGAAACTGGAGATACTGGAGAAAACCTGCCCCTGCAATGTGTTGTCCCCCACAAATCTAGTAGTGGTTGCCTGGGATTGAACCCAGGGTACCTTGTTGAGAGTTAAGCAGTCTAACCATTCAGCCACAGCATGGCTGTAATTAACTTATGAGGCCAAATATCTACACGTCATGCAAACTAGCAGGCCAAGATTTTTCTGTACTCTTGTTTCTATATTATCACCACAATCTATGTCAATGCCACCAAGTGGTGGCAATGCACATTAAGGCAGAAATCAAGGTTGCTAGATGGCAGAGTTAAAGCTTCTGGTGCATTCTAGCAACCACAGCACAATGGAGGGTAACTGAAAGGACGTCTTACCATGCTGTGGTGTGCAAGATGCTCAAGATGACAAACCCTGCAAATGGAGGAAGCCTGCCAAGCTCTCATCCACATCATCAGTGTTTCACTGTCAAGCTTGTTTTAATGCTAGATGTTGCATTGTTCCCTACAGTGTATCATTCATTATAATCTACACTTCTACCCCTAGAAGATGCTTGTACAACTTAATGACAAAGTTGCTAATTTTTTTGTTGTGTTTTTATAATTTACGTCCTCCAACATTTAGTCATATCAAACGATGAATGAAATGGGTGAAATGAACTCAATGCGTCCGGGGTCCATGGAGCTTAAGAGTTACCTGACATTCGTCTTTCAGGATAAGGGAAAACCCCAGAAAGAACCTTATCCAGATAACTCACCCTGACCGAGATTCGAACTCGGGACTTCTTGAACGTGAGGCAGACACGCTACCATTTACACTACCGAGGCGGCACAAAGTTGCTCAAAGCAAGTTTGCAGTGACTTCCTTGGTTACTTATCAGCTGAACTGCAGATCTTGAGCAACTTAGTGATGTCTGATGATGCCCATTTTGAACTTATTGGGGATATGAACAAGTTAAATTTCTGCTACTATGCACCAGGTAACCCATATGCAATACACGAGTGAAGCATTATGTGAAGCAGACTCCTGTTCATTGCTTGGAGGTATGCATAAAACAATGGTGATCATTCACCTGGCTTCACATTCAAGAAACAGTAACTATTTTCTCTAATGACTAAATGACACACCATTACCTATGCTTTCACGATACATTAACAAACTGCTGTACTACTTAAAATATGCCAGTCTGTATGTATGCTACTATTCTTTCTGACTAAACCTGAAGAAAATGGATAAAGAAGTTGATTTAACTTGTATGAGATGCAAAAAGAGATGAAACAGGAGACAGACATTTACAGGTCAATGGATTAAGCAGTTAAGACAAGGGTTTGCACAATTGCATAAACTTATTAAGCTTTTAGTAATAAAGCTAACCTCCTTTATAAAGGATGCAGGCATTCTGTGAGATTAGAAAAGAAAGGAGTGAACAACAGATCAGAACTGGTTGATATGCTTAGAGCTTTGTTAACCCACCCTTTCTAAATGTAAACATGAAGTAGACTAGAGAAATAAACCTTTGCAAACTTAGTTTGTAGAAGATATAAATAAAATTAATCTAGACCAGCTAGGGATAGTAATGTGAATGTAACAATCAGATTATATATATTTCCATTTGGTTCTTGTGAATCAACAATTATACTACACTGGTATTAAAACCACGCCAGTTTCTAATATGGGCTACCCACAACTATGTATCAGTTAAGTAGTGATAAGTTGTTCTAATTTTTATTACAATAGTAACCATACAATTTACTTTAAATTTAAGAAATTGTTTAAAAGATGTTCAAAAAGTGCTTTGCATGACAGATTAACATCACTTTTGCTTGCTGGTTATTAATACAAATGGCTAAGGAAGCATTCCCAAGATTTCAGTGTGTAACCACCAGTTGTATGGTTTATCCCTAATTTCTTTCAAATTATGCATTACTCCAGAAGCTGGTTTCCCATTGTTTTAGGAACTTTAATATATTGTTGCTAATTTTGTTGATTACTCCTTTTTTTTCTTCACAATTAACTTTTTCCAAAATTAAAAGTTCAGTAAGAATAACAATTCTTTGATGATGATGATTATTATTATTATTATTATTCAAAATAATGGTTTATACTATATTTTGAATATATTTATATAAAGGCATAAGTAAAATTTAATTTTTTTTACCTCAATTTGAGATACATATGTACTAAAATATCTGATGTGTTGTATTCACATAACTGTGCTCACTCACCTACATACTGTTCTTCAGAAAAGCTAATTCTTCTATCTACTTTTAGTTAAAATAAATTCATTATACTTTTCAATGAAGATATAAGGGAAATTAAACTAACACATTTATTAAAAGCAGACTACTATGCAATGGCTTTGAAGCTCCATGCTGATTGAAAGGAGTGTAGGAAAAAAGGATTAACTTATTACTAGAAAGGTATAATTATTTGAAAATTCAAAACAATAACAAAGTATATCTTGGAACTAGTTACCATAAAAGTATTTCTCATATATTGTGTGGTTTAAGATCAACTTACAAAAGTCATTTCAATGAAGAGGTCTTCACAGGCTATTTGCAAAAATTAAGAGATACCCATATTTTATATGGCCTACAAATATATTAATCTTATTTCATTTTAAACAAAATCACTGAAGTCATTTAAAATATGTAAAGATAGTTTTGGGTGGGGAATTTTTATTTTTTTTATAATCTTGTGGCATCCTTGAATGGTGCAAATCTTGTGTTTTAACTTTCCATTTTTGAATTATGCTGGTGCCTCATTCACCTTTTTTCTACAATTATTTTATTTGGACTCAGGGGACCTCAGAACCTGTACATCCAGCAAAATTTCCATATCAAATTTTTGGATGGTATAAAATACCTTTTTTATAGTACAGAAAATACAATGAATAAATAATATGAAATTAAAACTCAAACTTTTTGTGCATATGCAGTTTAAATTAGGTGCAAACTTCTGTTATTTAAAGTCTATATCTAAAAAAGTCCTTTTTACTTAAGTTTTAGCAGATTTTGTAAAATATCACTAAACACTACAAACTAATGTGTGTGTGTGTTTGTGTTTTCTTCATATGCTAATTTAACCACAACCTTGGCTATTTTACTATAGGAAAATTCCAATTCCAAAATATTCATTACCCTGAAGCTAAGAACCAGAATTTATCGAATTTTTGGCCTCTATTTCTCCCCTTTTGATATCACTTTATTAGTGACAGGCCATACAGAATTTATCATAATTTAAAGGGTATAAACTGAGACTTAAGGCAATCCTTTTTATTCTTCTTTTAAGTTTCAGGTTTTGGCTTTTGGATAAAAAGGTTCACAACTATACAAACACAAAAATAAACAACCATAAATCAGTGATTGCAGAAAAGTTGTATGCACCAACAGAGAGTGAACATTTATCACTCAGAATAAAATTCAAATTATATCTGCAAATTCTCCAATCACTGGTATATAATAAAAATTTAATAATTTATAGTACAGGTACCTTTATTTTCTAAGTTATAGTACAAATAGCTGCATAAGTTTAAACCCATAAATCTTACTGAAAAAAATAAAAATAAATTATTTCTGCCAACAGAAACTCTCCATAAACATTCAGAAACATTTAGACTTATTAAGGACAAGAGTAACCAATAAAGAATATGTGGAAGTGCTCATCACATACAACATTTGAGTATAGCATTACTTTTTGGTGGTCTCATAAGTAAAGTCGGTTTTTTAATTTCATATGCTTTGGAAAATTTATTGGGTTTATTTTTGGTTTGGCAATGCTATTTACAGGATGCAATGGCTAGTGTTGAATACATTGCAAGCATGTATCAGTCTTCAGTTGTTAATAAACATTCACAAAATGGAGATAACAAAGTTCTAACTTAGTGTCCTAAAACACTAATGGAAACAAGATTATAAAGTGCTGCTGCAGATTGAAGAATATGTGAGGGGGATGAAGGTGTCATTAGTGAGCATGTGGCACAATGGTTCCAACATTTCAACAATGGAGTCAAACACTAAAGATTTACTATGTTCTGGAAGACCTAAAGTACAGAATATGGAGGTTACAGCCCGAGGCTTTCAGAAGAACTTGCATCAAAAGATACCATACATTGACACATTAACACATTGGGAAAATCATACAGCTGTAAATCTGTATCTCATGAACTGACACCTCAACAGGCTGAACGTAGAGTGCATAACTGTTGTCACCTTACCCGTAATCCTGTGAAAGATAGATTTGTCAGGAAAATTGTCACTTGTGACAAAAAATGGGTACATTACCAAAAACTTGATGCCTCAAAACAGTGGCTTGATCCCCGCCAACCTGCCAAAGCCATTTTTAAAGAAAATCAGATTGACCCGAAGTAATGTGCATTTGGAGGAAAATGAAATGTGTAGTGTTTAACGCCCACTTTTACTACATACGGCACCGCAGGCGATGACACTGATGATACATGAGATGAAGATGGAGCACTGGTGGAATGAGATGGCGGGGGAAACTGGAGATCTCGGAGAAAACCCGCCCAAGCGCCGTGTTGTCCACCACAAATCTCACTTTGCAGTCACCTGGGATCGAACCCGGGCCTCCTTGGTGAGAGCCAAGCAGTCTAACCACTGAGCCACGGCGCGGCTGCATTTGGAGGAATTTTGAATGTGCGATTCACTGGGAGTTTGTTCCAAACAGGCGGACATTTGATGCGGATCTTTATTCCCAACAACTGGAATGAATTCATGAAATTTTGAGATGGAGGTACCCAGCATTAGTTAACTGAAATAGAGTTCTATAGCAACAGGACAATGCAACACCCCACACTGCATGAACAATCATGGAAAAATTTCAGGAATTGGGAGGAATAGAACTGCTACCACACCCAGCATACAGCCCTGATCTCCCACCATCAGATTATTTTTTTCGATTCATGGCCCATTTTCCAGATGGCAGAAATTGACAACATTGAAGCAGTGCAAGTGAGTGCCACCAAATTCTTTGCATCAAAAACCAAAGACTGATACCATCGTGGGATAATAAACCTCGCTGAACAATGCTAAAGAACCTAAAACCTAATGATCCCTACTTTGAAAGTTAGTTAAATGCCTGTCAGAACACATTTCAAATAACTGTTTTCCTTTAAAAACGACATTACTTATGAGACAGTATCTATAGTATGCACCACTAATAAATTACTACACTCACAATTCACGAAATGGAAATTATACACATTATCAAAATTCACTAGCAGATAATTTGTCAATATTTTCCTTTCTTTTTTGTGCACTTAAGGAGATAACTTCAACTACAAGTTTCTACATTAAATCTTCAAATCTTATTAATTTTAAATTATTTCTTTAACTTTTCTACCTCAGATACTGTTTAATGCCTCTTCTTAATATATACTGTGGTGCCAAAAGCGGTAAAATACATTATATATGAAATCATAAATGAGAAAGAAAGAATTTAGGAAGAAAGTGTTTCTGGCATCTACCAATTATGAGAGTTTAGAAAAACTCTCAAAAGCACCTCAGTCAGGAAAGTTGGTCATGGCAGACTTTAAAAACTGTAGACTTCACAAGTACCTGTCTCTTCTTTCACAATCTTGACAGCATGGCTCAATTCCAAATAAAGGGACAAAGATGTAAAGTTCATGCTAATTTATGTTGTCAATTATAGTCTAGAATTCAAGATAACATTGGCACAACTTTTATACACCAACACCATGCAATTTCATTGAGATGGTTAAAAAGTAAATTAAGAGAATTTTAGAATTTTAAGTAGCATTTTCAGTAAATTTTACATATTTTACAATTTCTTTTTTTTTTTTTTTTTTTTTATTCTACATCTAGTATGCATAAAGGTCTGAAGAGCACTAATACTATGTAATTTACAAAGTGAGAAAATATTGTTTATAGATTTGCTTGCTGCATAATTCAGAAATGGATGGAATTGACTAGCATTTTAGAAAATAGAGGTTAACTGTTACATATTCTATGCAGTATTCCTATTGTTTCCAAATTAATTCAAATACTTCAAATGTGGTCTAGCTCCAAAATTAAACTTCCCAACCTAAGCATTCCACAATTTGCTTGTAGTCCCTATTTTTGTGTGTTATTAATCACAAAATTCTCTTTTGGCAATTTTTAGCTTGTCTTCATTTAACTGACTTATATTTGCAATAGTACAATAATAATGCTCAATAAGCATGTAAACATATTTTCAAATACATAGTTGATGGAATATTTTTTTTAAACAGTATAAAATGTTCATATTGTCATGTAATTTTAGTTTGCTTCCTCAAACACCAACACTACCGCTTTAAGATAACTATGATTTAATTGGCCAAAATTACTTTCTAGCAGTCAAATCAAGAGAGAGAATTATTATTTTTAACATAAAGAACAACCAATGTTACAATTGAAGCATTTGGACATTTTTCAGTTGTTTCATTTATTGGTCTTAGAAATACTGGAGAACTGCTAATATTTTTCAATTTTTTCATATATCACATTTATGCATATTATATTATATTTACATTTACATATTTATAATTATTATATTAGTAATTAGTTAATTTTATTTTGACATAATACCTGTCCAAATGTCAGAGACAAAAATTGAAGAGATAATGAAATTCATTGGAGTTTCAGATATTATACCAATTTAAGTTTCTCCTCTAAATGGAAGTAAATAATTTTCAAAATATCAGGAAAAAACAAAAATGGTGTAATTTTAAAAAAAATTATACCAAAACACAAAATGTAATATTCCTTGTTCCTTTTGCACTTAAAAATATAATATTTTCTTCATTAATTTGACTGCTAGTATGAACACCTTCCGAAGTACATGTATGTATGTATTTTCAATAACTTCAACAACTGGTATCTGTTACTCAAGACTTCAGGGTTCTGCAATATCAAATTTAAAATGTTTAAATTTGGAAGCTCCTTTTGAACAGGCTTCTACTTCAAGCCAATCAGAGCACACAACAGAACATACTCAACACACAGTTGTACTATATACAGGTTAAAGGTCTCGCACCATCTAAATAAGTACACGTCTCAAACATGAAACATAGAGATAGTTACACACAGGAGGCTCAAAAAATATGTATGAATATTTTTTTAACTTTTAGTTTAACCGCAAGTGACTGCTACTTTGTTATTTTAAATAGAATACCCCCTCCTTTTTTTTTACAGATTTGGATAGCACTCTTTAACAGCTTTTCAACAAGTAACCACCGCTTTTTCATAAACAAACTATTCTATTATTGGAGGAACTTAGTAACAGTGATGCAAAAAAAAGTACAAATAGTTTTCTCAACTAAATTATTCTATGCCTTCATGCAGGGATAACTTCGTCACACGAGTCAAATTGAACAATTATGTGGAGAATGTTGAGAAATTGTTATTGATTTAGAATTCAAGATAGATAGGGAGGTATAACACGGATGTGATTTAATTTAAAACAGAATCGTTACCTATAGATAAACCTATAATACAATGTAAGAATATCAGCAAGACATACAGTAATATAACAAGTGAGATTAAAATGTTATTTATGTAACAAAGTGAAAATTATCAGCCATCCATTATCAACTGCTTCTTGGAAATGTTCTTCTGATGAAGCAAATCAGGGATTCTGTTGGCAGTTGTTTATCTCCATACTCAATTCTTGTCTAAGAGACTATTTTAACTTTTTTTTAAATTAATACTTTGGTAATTTTGTACAACATCTATTTTAATGTACCCTCAGAATTATAATTTTGTATTTCAACATGCTTGAGGTCATTCACAATTACTTCTCAGCATAACAATCAGTTTAAATAAGAAATAATGTCAGATTAGGAATAGCTCGCTCACAAAATCAAATGCAAAATTCAAATGCTTCAAAGTTTCAGTCAAATAGATCTCAAGCCAACTACTTCATGAGTACACATTAAGTTGGCCATGAATTACTCAATTGTCAAAATAATTTTTTAAATATTTCAACAATAGAATAGTCGTCCAAGGATTAAAAGAGCATCATAGTGCTTATTGCTTCATTTATTCTCTAGTTAGGGTAATCCAAGTTTAATTAATCTAAGATTCATGCCGCACTTTTGCAGCCACAAAGAGAACAGTGGTAGTATTGTTATTCTTGAAATTTCCAACTAGCATGACAAGCACATCTTATTACGTTGCTGCTAATTCTTCTTTCTTCATTTTAATATTTGTGATCAGATTCATTAGCAACATGTTTATAGATCTACATGTTAAACTGCCAGGAGCAGTCATAAAATAATGCAGAAAATGTAATGAATATGCACCCCTAAATAAAGAACAATCATGAAGCCTGTAAAAATCACAGCTATGGACACTGTTTAATCTCTTTAGTGTTAAGTCCTGAAAGAAGCTTCATAATTCAGTGCAATATATTTATGCAGTGTACTAAAATGATTGAGAAAAAGTAATTAAACATGACAATATATATTACATATGATTTGCCTAAAAAGTAGAAAATTCTTACCTTGTCAGGTGTTCGGTTCCATACAATAACCGAATGGCCGGAGTTGAGAAGATTCTTCACAATTCCAGACCCCATAATTCCAAGGCCAAGGAATCCAAATTTCAGTGCAGAAGGAAGAATATTCTTCTGCTTCAGTGTTTGTGACACACTCTCAACGTCTAATGGAGGAGTGATCTGGAAGACACAGAAGGGATTGAAATGGCTACTTTTACAGGGTTGGGAATTCCTGGTTCAGTAAGCCTCAAGAATTTTCCCTCCATATTATTTAAATCTATCATGTTGAAACTTTGTTCATGTCAATTAATACAGATTTATGCAAGCATTCATATTCACAGTGAACGTTTGCATTCAGAAAAATATAGTTTTAACATAACATTATTTCTGAAGTAATATAAAATATTATGCTTTAATATTCTTAGTCATTAAGCAGAACATGTAACTCATTACCAGATTCATCATTTCATGTATTTTTGCTGCAGGCTTGTATTTTGTGGGTAATATATTACCTTCATAATGTTGTTTTCAGCTATTATCATTGATATTCAGTATCATTTAGATCAGAGGGCTTTCAAAGACTAAAATAGCCATTAGAAGGCTATTTTGATTTTCACTGTGCATTTCTAATTTAGATCCAGCCAACGATGTCCCATTAAGTTGTACAGTAGCAAAAATAGCAGCTTATGCTTATTTTGCTGAAATCCTCATGTTCTGCTCAATTTAGAAACATGTTTATATAATTTAGTTACATTCTTACTAATGCCCTAGAGGAATTAAAACAATATTTCTGCATAATAGTGGTTTTAAAAATTAATAATTCTGAAAGAATATTTCCAGTGGTCGCATAACATTTAATGATCATGTACATCATTTTGCTTTCTAGCAAGATAATATGTATTTTATAACATCAGCCACTTCAAAGAGAATCCCAAAGAGAAGAGAGAAAACTTTATTAATCTATGTTCACTTATACAGAAATTGGAAGTACATTAATCAAACTATGAATAAGTGAATGCATTAATAATTAAGTATTAAAGCTAATATTTTTCAAAGAAAGATAAATGATTTAAAAACACTAAACATATCAGACCAAGTATGAAAGTGCAATATATCCTTAAAATAAAATTTGATTAGATAGTGGAACATACAATCAAAATAAGAAAATTAAACATACCATCCAAAATAACTTACTTTTGAAAATGTTTTTGCCATATGAAACGTTTAACTTAAGTTTAGCTTTACAATAAACAAATTTAAAAAATTTCAAGTCACCACTCCTGGAATGCTGTAGAACAATAATTTAAGCCACCTCCAGCAAAGATTTGAAATTTGCCAAAGAAGTCACAAAGAAATTCAATGCTTCTTTATCTTATTTTACTTTCTTCTTGCGCTGGCACAGTTATATAATGCCATCAGCAAAAGAAACAACTCCTATAGACATGATTACTCAAACAATACTTAAAGCATTTTTTTTAAAAGGTGTTAAACACAATGACTATTTCTGCACACAAAAAAAGCTTTTGTCTTAATGAGGAATACAATGTTCCTAACACTCTCATATCTGCTTGCAAGATTCTTCTCTTTTAAATATATTAATCACTAAATTCAACTCCAAAACATATGTACTGGAGTACCACAAGGAAATGTAGTCCATTTCTATATAAATTTAGGTCACCAACTTAATCACATGAAAGCGTAACAATAGTGTGATTTGGAGATTTCACTGCATTCCTTAAACAGTCTGCAGATATTGGGGCTCGAAATGGAGCTTCCATATAAAAAAAGCATACTGCGATTAATAAAAAATCAAAGAATATATTAAGTATGGCAATGAATAAATACAAGCTAAGATGGTACAATTATTTGGCTTAATACGGACACCAAGCTTCTTGGAACATCAAAACAACCCATAAAGGAATAATAAAGTTTTATTAAACAGTGAAAAGAACTGGAGAAGGATTAACATTTTGTATTATATGTGTAAAGAACAAAATATTGAAACAGAACAAAAAGTAAGGAAGGCAGGACCCCATTTTGTTTAACATATTAATATCTAACAAGAATAGCATTTTAGGGAGCAATAAGAGGGGCAGAATCAAAGTTACCAGAGCATGGTATTATAGTTTTAATGTGTTTACAATGTCCTGTGTACATAGTAATACTCACAGAAGGAAAATGGGACATTGGTTCTGTCTTATTTTGTTTAATATTTTATCCTAAGATAGTTTTAAATAATTTTGTCTCAATTTTACAGCACTTGGAAACCTTTTACTTCTATGGATTGTGGAAGCACGAATCTTTCCAGAGCCTTCAATCTCGTCTCTCCTAATATTCTTTTAAAGAAACTTAGCTTTTATGGTTTTCAGGACAAAAGCATTAAATTTCTAAATTCTTATTTTAGTAATAGGTCTAAGGCAACTTATTTTAATGAAAGATTATTGAGTTCAAACCTGTAAATTATGGTGTTCCACAAGGCTCAATTTTGGGACCTGTACCTTTTATCATTTATATTAATGATCTCCCCGTTTCAATTTGTGACAAAAGACTTACTCCATATCTTTATGCTGATGATTTAACAATTATTATGATAAAGCTGAAAACACATTAAAACTTAAACTACCTATTGCAACTTCAGTGGTTAATGATTGGTGTAATGCAGTCTAACTATAAACACAGGTAAAACCACTGATATTCAGTATAAATTTAACACTGGTGGATCTGGTTCCTCTATAAAATTTTTGGGTATTTATTTTGATTCAGATCTTGACTGGTCAACACATCAATTATGTATCAAAAAAGATCACAACAGGAATTTTCATGTTGAGAATTTTAAGGAACAGTGTTAACAAGGACATTCTGATGAAAGGTTACTATGCTCATTTATTTGCATACTAATTGTGGTATACTTTTCTGGGGAAATCACTCTTTAGCAGCTAAAATATTTATATTGCAAAAAAAGGCCCTTAGATTAATTTGCGGAATTCATTCAAAAGAACATTGTAAACCACTTTTTATTCATTTAGGTATTTTAACGTTGCCATCAATGTATGTGCTGAAATGTCTTTTATATGTTAAAGAAAATCTTAATGGCTTTATACTTTGCTCTAATATACATAATTACTCAACAGGAAACTGAATTTATATATAAATAAATTTAGACACTAAAATTCAGAATAGTTTTATAGTCGTTTCAATTAAATTATACAAATTTTTACTACAGACTAGGAGAGCTCCCTATTTTAAGTTTTAAAAGGACTATATGCCATACATTGGTGGCAAACCCATTAGATTAAATAAATGACTTTTATAATGTGGCTTGGTAAGTTTTAAATTATGACGTTGCTATACTGTAAAGCCTGATCAGAAGGTTTCAGCTACTAGATAGTTTTGCAACAAAACGTTTTAAAATTTTAGCACCTTCCAAACAGTTAATCATAAAATAATCCCCCCTCCCTCATATGCCAGCCATAGCATACTTCAAAGCTTTTCCTCTGCAGTGAGTAACTGAAAGGGTGTTTGCTTAGAAGTTCAGTGATATCTGGATAGGCATAGTATGGATATTTTGCTTTAAAAATTGCAGCTTTTCTATGGCCATTTAGAAGGATTTTATTAGTATGTGTTGGCAGCTCTGATGTACATATTATAAAACTAAAATAAGGTAGGTAAGCTGTGGTGAAAAGTTAACTATATATATTTTTTTTTCTCTAAGAAAATACATCAACTTAAAGATAAGAAAGGTCACACATGTGAACTGTTGGGTGTGCTGTCCAGCATTTCTAACTGCAATGACTTAACACTAGAATGGCTTGAAGCTGGTACTAGAAGCCAAGGTAAACATACCCATGATTGCATAGTACAACTAAATCATTTTAATTTAAATTTTTCAAGAGAGACTTCATCACACAATATGGAATATTTCTCTATACTTAGAAGTCAATATTCAGAAAAATCCTTCAATGTTTCTTTTATGATCTTAAAAGTAATCAAGATATTAAACAAAGAAGCCTTGTTGATTTTGTGTGTGTATGTGTGTGCATGTGCATGTACGCGTGCATGTGATGTTAAGTCATATCGGACAATGAATGAAATTGGTGAAATGATGCTCAAATGAGTCCGGGGTATATGGAGCTTAGGGCTACTTTACATTCATCTTTAAGGATAAGGGAAAACTCAAAAAAATCTTATCCAGGTAACTCATCCTGACCAAGATTCAAACTTGGGATCTCTTGAACGTAAGGCAGACACACTAATATCTAAATGGCTCTGTGGTCTTACATCACACAAATACCATGACATCAAGTTGGTTGAATCAATGAATTTGCAAATTTAAGACAAATGCACTGGTCAAGACTGGAGCAGAAAGTAAACAATGGGTACAAGTGCACAAATTAGTAATGTATGATTCAGCCAACTAATGAATTAGATGAAGTGCATGCAGTTTGGAAGCAATGCTTATTTACTCTTCTAGAGATATTGCATGATTGTCCCTAGAAGTCTCCTTTTTGGGTTGACGCGATCAAGTAATTGGAGCTAAGTTCTGAACACACTTAATTTAAGAAACTATGCTTACTTACCGGTCTACTGATATTAGCAGGCCTGTCCAAAAGATTGCACACTGGTCCTTTTCTCGGAGTATGACTGCTGTCGTTGGTGTGTATTGAAATGTCATTCAATAATCTGTGTTGGTTGGCGTCATCCAAAGAATTGCTACGCATTTTCTTCACTGGGGTACTATGCACACTTGAACTGTCATGTGATGTGCGTTTTGTAGCTTTACTGCTGCCATGCTCCTGAAGAAAATCATTGTAATGTGATTACATTTAGAAGCACAAATAGCATCACTATAAAATAACACATTAACTGAATAAAAGAAATATTAATGGGGAATGATTACCACATTGATTTCCACATATTTCATGGTTTCAACATGAATGTGTAAGTACATTCTGACTTGGCCTCTCTCCCCTCTGCCTCTTTTGCAAAAATCATAAATAGCTACAGCAAGTAGAATCCACTTCAGTGCTTTAATTTTACACAGGAGTATAACTGAGGGAGCTGGATGGCAATATAACTATTTTACCTAACACTATTACAGCAGGTACAGATATATTACATTCAACCCATACAATTTAAAGATATTACTAAACTGCAAAATACATTTTTTTTAAAAAATATGTCTTAACCCACAACCCAAAAATGAAATATCAATCAATACCAAAAAACTTGGTACTTAAAATTCAGCAACTTTCAAAAACACAATGCAAAATATTTAAGAAAATAGCCCCCTAATTTTATGAAACAACAGAACTTTGCATTTTCCAACTTCCATCTTTCAGGAAAAGGTTTTTTTTTTTTTTTTTTTTTTCCTTCCAAATGCTAGGCGAATTCTGGAAAGTATACTCGAATTCCCTTCACTTCACGTTTCAGCATGTTTGGCTATCTCAGGTTTGAAATGTCAGCAGAGGCTTCGTTGTTAATGGCAGGAAATATGCTCTTGAGAATCCTCAAGGAGCATCTCAGTGTCCCGGACCATTCAGGGGTTGCGTATGCCCACTGGAGGGAGGCGAGCCTATACAGCCTCAACCGAAAAATCTGTAGCTGTTGGAAGATCCTGCCCTCTGCCGTCGTCTCTCCTCAGGCCTGGCCGCCCTTAGTATACTCAACCCTTTCCATCTCAAGGACAGACACCCAATTTCTTCTACAGATCAAGGTGCTATCCCCCCTCCGAACCTTGTCATAGTCATGTTATATAAATCATCCGACTCTAATCATGCCTTTAACAATACCAGATTACTTCAGACGATTTTACAATGTACCACGCTTCATATTCGTTCTATAAAGTTACGATTTTGTGGGCTTTTGAAAATAACTAATTTAGTTGTCCTCAAATTAGCGCACTATTCGTTTGATAATATAACGTAATACAGAAGTAAACTTTACGGCTGGCTTTCACAACATTGTCTTGCTTTCTATTTTCCAAGACAATCTGATCGTAAACCGCGGTTGACAAGTTTGTTTTGTAACAAGCCGTATTCTACTCGTGACCTTGAATATCACGGTCCGCAAACATATAACGTGATAATTAGTTAAAAGGGAATGCACAGAAAAGCAGAATAAAGTGTTGCGGTAGGTAGTAATCACAACACGGAGTAGTGATTCACTTTATACTTACTGTGCTGCAAAGCAAATGCGGCGCTTATAAATAATAACATCAAAGAGCTTACAGCTATGTTCTGTTCGGATGAGAATCCCACGAATGAAGGATGGAGGGGATATTTTGTGTCGTTGCTCGCGTAAGCTGACATTTCCTACGGAAGCTGCGAAATCTGAATTAAATCCACTGCTGAATTTTCTCAATATGATTACAACTGAAGAAATGTGAGACTCCATAACAAAGCGTAATGCACACTACTGCAGCTTTACCGGTGAGTATTTTCCTACTATGCGTCGAGGAGCATGTGAATTTAAATCTTCTGGTTCTGCCTTAAAGTAGACATTTATTGGATTCAAATGCCCAATCACTTAAGTGTTCCTATCCAGTATAAATCCGTACATATACTTACCTTATATATTATGTTATTCAATTAAAAGTAACTTTTCTATCCAGTTATATAACCTTAGAATTGATTTCAAATTAAATGTGAATTTAGTTATACACAATATGGTGAAGAAGGGAAATCACAGAAATTCAGGTCGTACGTAGAACACCTCGTGCAGGAAGTGAAGTACTTCAAACTTTAAAGTAATTATCTCCTTATTGATGGACGCTATTTTGAACATTTTGGAAAAGGATCCGCGTACATGTGTGAACAGCATAGCTCAAAACGCAAAGTTGCTTAACACTAAACTTGGCAATGAAGTTCAGCTTCTCCAAAGAATGCGACAACCATTTTTATGAAAATCCTTCACTCTAAGTTACAGTAATATAATTTTAACTACAATTTTTATTTTCTGGAAAAAAAAAAAAACTAATATTTTGCTTAAATTTGAATATGTTTAAGGTATCTTCAAGACAAAACCTACACCTTGAAAATCCTGGGAAGAGCCTCCGAAGAAACTTTTATTCTGAATAAAACAAATCTTACCTCTTTCTTTCTTTCTCTCACACACACGCACGCACGCACACACACACACACACACACACACACACACACACACACACACAGAGAGAGAGAGAGAGAGAGAGAGAGAGAGAGAGAGAGAGAGAGAGAGAGAGAGAGAGAGAGAGAGATCGTTAAAAGCACGTAATAATTTGGAATTTTTTTCTTTCTTTTTTGTGGAATTAAGCATCTCCGAGATATACACTGTTATTGTTGCTAATTTCAAGTTATTTTTTCACTTCTACATATCTACAGAGGCCGACAGAAGTATTCGAATAGTATAACATGTAACATTGCACGCACTTTAAGTACTGTATTATTTATTTGGCAGCGTTGAATTGTTAAACATGTTAACATTAACCTTTTGTGTTTCGGAAACAATATTTAAAATATCATTTTGCATGTACTTATTACACAACCTGTACTGTATTTATTCTATTGTTCCTCTTATTGGAGGACATACATAAGTACTCGAATGTACCCAATCGAACAGAGAGAAAGGTGGTAGGACGTACCCTACACGCCCCTACCACAGCAGTTGTGTTTATGTTATGCCTCGAGACAGTGTGCTCAAAGTTATTCAGGCGATTGTGAACTCACAGGTAATATGGGACGTAAAGGTAAGGAGACAAAGGTGGCAGAGAGGAATATCGTGATAAATATGTAAAAACAAATCAAATCTTTCTCTATGCCAAAACCATTAATAGAAGCAAAACTACAGTGTTCTGCATAATTCAACGCTTCAAACAGACACATACTGTTGTAAATAAACCTAGAAATGGCGCTCCTTCTAAATTCACCACCAGAGACAGGAGGCAAATAATAAAAATGGTGAAGCAAAATCCGAGAGTCACTGCATCTGAGATTAGAGGAAGCCTTGAGCTATATTCTGGCACTGTGGTTCACACTAGAACAGTTGAACGGGTTTCTAATAGGACTGGGTACAATGCCCGCGTTCCTAGAAAGAAACCATACGTTAACAAGGCGAATAAGAAAAAGCGTATAGAATTTGCTAAACAGTATGTGATGAAACCAACAGAATTCTGGGATAAGTTTCTCTTGTCGGACGAGAGCAAATTCTGCTTGTACAAGAGTGATGGACGTCTTAAAGTGTGGAGACTGCCAGATACAGAATGGGAACCTAAGAACATGGTAGCTACAGTGAAACATGGTGGCAGTAGTGTGGTGGTATGGGGCTGTATAGCTTTGGGGAACTGGTGTTAATAGATGGAATCATGGACAAATTTGAATACAAGAGGATTCCTGAAAACAATCATAAAAAGAGTGCAGCGAAGCTGGGATTAGGGCATGATTATTACTTCCAGCAGGACAATGATCCGAAGCATACTGCAGAAATTGTAAGGCTTTGGATCGTGTACAACACTCCTCACACTTTGAAGACACCGCCCCAATCTCCGGATTTAAATCCTATAGAGAACATCTGGAAGGAACTCGAGGAACATGTGAGGAAGGATCACATCAGAAGCAAGGACCATCTGAAAGAACTTCTTCAAACAGAGTGGAGAAATATGGACTCTGCAGTCTCTAAACAACACATACAGACAATGCCCAAGTGATTATCAGCAGTAATTCAAAGAAAGGGAATAACTAAATACTATCTGTTCGAATTCTTATGTCCAGATGTAAAGTAACTGTTTTATTTCTCCTTGTAGTGCACATTAGTTTCAGTTGCTATTTATGAGTTTATATGTTTAATGGAATATCAAGTTTTTTGTACCAGTTGTATTTATGTATGCTTACTTTGCGTAGCTTTAAAATAATATAAGTAATAAATATGTTTATTACTTATGTCGGTCTCTGTACATGATAGTAAAGAAGCTATTTTATTGCAGCCTTCAGTAACAAGATTTCGATGAAAATGTATTTTAGTGTAGTGTACTGTAGTGTGCGCGTGTGTCCTGAACCAATTTTCCAGCTGGGGAATGCATGGCATGTTTTGGCACATCAGCACCTCATATCGGTTGGCAGAGGATACGTAAACATACACATGTTTGTCACATTCTTTCAAAGAACGCTACACAAAGATATTTAAGAAATTCCCCCACCTAATATAAGCACTGCTCACTGTACAGAAAGACGTATTTTAGCAAAAAAAAAAAAAAATCGATTTCGGGATTTCACCAGTGGCCCCCCTCTCCAAAGAACGTCCTGCGTCTTTGAACAGTATAATTCAAAATACCTGAAAAACATCTGAAATGTTGCAATCACAGTACTTTCTCTATCCATTTTTCAAAAACTTTATAATTTCATACACTCCACACATAAAGAGGTATTTTTTAGAACTGGCGTGTGACCTTGTTCGGGTGTGTGCCAGGGACATCGTGCAAATCAATGGTGGGGGTAAGATCTCTGTTTTCACTAGCAGACTGCTGATAAAGGTAATGTATCAGATGACATAACTAATCTGACAGCCCTTTTTCTTACACATAGATAAATGGACTAAACTACTGCGCAACATTACGTTACACGCCACGTCTAAAAAAAATCTTTGTACTACATATGCTTCATAAGTTGGCAATTTCCTGGTGGATATTTTGTTTTAAATCTTCCAGGATATGTGGAGTTTGTCTTGTACACTTTATTGCAGAGATAGAAATAACATGGGGTTAGTGAGGACTGGGGGCCGAGGGGCTACAAATCTCTACTAATAATTCTGTCCTAGAACACATTTTCAATTGTTCTCATCGAAAGATTGGCTGTATGAGGTGTCGCAGGATCTTACTGAAACAAGGTAAAATCAGGCTGTTTATTTTTCTAAAAAAAAAATGGGGTCAAAATTGTATTCATGAGCATCAACTGTTGACTAAGAAAAATTGGACATACAATTCTTTCTCCGTTAATGGAGAATGGTCAGCATTTCTTATCATGAACTACGACGAGTGACGGACAGTTTCCTAAAGAAGTGCTAAACATGTATGGACAACGGCGGTGGCCAGTTTGAGCATCTCCTTTACTAAGTAGTCTTTGAAATTAGTTTTAAAAATGCTGCATAGTTTCATCCGTGACTTTTTATGATAGGGCAGACGGCAACGAGCGCCGAGCTCACGGACAAGCAAAACACGCAGCCGTTTCCTACGTTTTTGGGTCCGGTATTATCACTTATATGATACATTCAAGCAATGAACCAGGTGAATAAATACTGTAAAGCAATTTTCAAAACGTTTAAGCATGAGCTTAAATATTTTACTTCCATTTGTCACGTGGTACTCGGTACCTCCTCGATTGCGTTTACTGCAGTGAAGCGATGCCCTGCCACTCGCCTATAGTATTGTATGTTCGCAATTATAGAGAAGTGCTCAATTCCCCAGAGTACAGAAATACGAGTGTGGAAAGCCTCTAAAATGTGATGAAATGATATTCTATTAGATAAATGTGTTTAACTTCTTTCAACGTTATGACACCCTGGCTGTTAAAGACATTACTAAACTGACATCTCAAGCAACTGGTGTATATGTGCACACTGTTTCAAATGCGAGAACCGAAATTACACAAACAGGAACTATAAAAAACCCTAAGGAAAAAAAGGGAAATGCCATGCATCCTATAACCTATCTCAACCTACTAGTTTGATCCTGCTGTAAACATCTGGGTGGGAAGAAAGACAGAGATACTGGGACAAAACGATTAAGCTGTTGATTGGTTTAGCGAAGTTAATGGGTGTTTTCTTTTACTTGCATGCGTACGATAAATCTCGCCTTTAAATACAATGCTGTAAGCAGCTTTGCGCCAGCTAATTTCGGAAAGAGAAGAAAGAGTATGCAAATGTTTACAACCCCACATTTTTATCTTTCTGCTTCACATACCACATAAATGTGTTCTGGGCTCGTGAATTCTGAAAAGAATATTTACAACAGATATATACATAATAATATACTATATACAGATTAGATAGGGGACAGGTGAAATAATACACACTATTAACTTACGTTAAATTAAGCTGCATTTTATTTAATTACTAAAGGACACTGCTGTTATATTTTTGCATTCCTGTACCAAAGAGCTCTCTCGCAACGAGGTCTGTATGGAGTTGAATGCTGATTAAGATGTTATTGTTTATAGTGTGGAGTTGCTTCTGATATTTAACACTGTACTTCCTGTATTATAGCGATGCTGGAACGCTAACGCGTTGCAACTTCAGTGGTTAATGATTTGTGTAGCGCAGTCTAACTATAAACACAGGTAAAACCACCACACCAATGAACGCATCACTTCAACCAATGGAATTTTCAGAAATCACAAATGACATATATGTTCACTCCACGTGGAGTAATCAGTGCGTTATCTGAGAGGTATCTGTTACCAGAGACAAATCCATGGTAACCGTTCCAACAGCGCCACAATACTACATGGCAAAGCGAGAAGGCGTATCGGAAAAAAATTCGCAATACAGAGATGTTTATACCTCAGCTTATCGCACATACACGGCGAGTCCGGTGTATGTATACCTTACCCTGTTCAGATATAATCATGTCTTCTGGACAGCAATGCGTCATACATCGGCAGGCGCGAGAAAACATTGTGACTTTGTGGGTTCGTAGAATTAAAAGTCCAAGTTACAGAAGTTCAAAACGTTCTTTATTTGCGTAGAGTAACACTGTTTAATCCTTAGGTAACAGAAAAAATCTAATCCAGGTAACTCACCCTCACCGAGATTCGAACTCGGGACCTCTTGAACGCGAGGCAGACATGCTACCATCTACGCTACCGAGGCGGGCAACAGACTTTAGCGTGTCTGCCTCACGTTCAAGAGGTCCCGAGTTCGAATCTCGGTCAGGGTGAGTTACCTGGATAAGGTTTTTTCCGGGATTTCCCCTTATCCTGAAAGATGAATGTCAGGCAACTCTAAGGTCCATGAACCCCGGGCTCATTTGAGCATCATTTCACCCCATTTCATTCATCGTCCGATGACATAACGTTGGAGGACGTAAATTACTATATATAGTAAACAGCAAATTGTAAACTGGCTGACCGAAAAAAATGCTCGTGTTGATTAATCTGACGTAAAAGCTCAGCTACTGAAAGTTGCACAAACACCAGACCAAGACGAAAAGAAATGCACTGTATGCAGATCTAGCATGTAAAGCTAGAAGTCACACAGATTACACGCCACCATTCACAGCTTAAACAGCATTGAACCTGCATGGGAGTATGTTGTGGCGAGGAAGAATAAGATTTAAGTTCAAAGAAGTGCGTCAGTTACCAGAGAAGTCAATGGCTGAGGTTATAGTAGTATGCGGCAAGTACGTATCAGGATGTCATACGAGAGGAAGACAAGATGTGACAGGTTGATGGCATGTGCACCCAGGTAGTAGACAGGCTGATCATTATAAACCTGGTCTCAAGTGACACTAATTCTGAGCGGAGTGCAGCTTCTCTATCTGACCACCCAAATTAATTTGACTCACAAAATTATCTTCCGTAACTTTTCTTTTGCAGTTTATTGTGTTTTTCATATGGGAAGAGTTCTGCACCGCGGCGAATCAGATGCCTTAGCGCGCTCAGCGTTGCCAACAAGTTAAAGGTATTTCTGTTTGCAACATATGAGCACACAGTAATTCAATTGTATTGGCAGTGTAAAGGGGAAAGGCGGATTGCCTCGTGTCTCGTTTCAATTGCAACTTGATCCAACTGATACTTTTCCATGGTTTTTGAACAGAAAAACTGGATCATACTGAGATGAACTAAGTAAATAGAGATTACGAACCATTCATAAACAAACATATGTGACGACTCACGCTCTGCAGATGCAGCATTGTACAGGCCAGCAGTAAGTGTGCTGTTTGCTCTCTCTCTAATTTAACAAACACCTTGGATTATTTACAGTAACTCCTTTATCATGTCATGTCAGATGTTTTCATTTCAGTTCTGAGTAATTGCAAATATAAGTACACACATACATGCCCAACAATAATGTTCATAATAGTCCTTACGAACCGAAGCATTGCTATACTATATTGGCATTTTATTTGTATTAGGAAAAATATTTGAGTTAAAAATATGAGGTTTTCACGGTTGTGTTTGACACACTACTCATACCTACCTCGTGGCTCACTATGCAAAATTTGAATTTTTGTCTTAACGCTAATAGTATTTATTACAAATGAATTCACTTGGCCGTCGTCACACCCTACTTACTGGGAATGCAATATGATAACACCAAAGGATTCCGATTGGCTGCTAACCTAACAGCGTTCAAAGACAAATATCATTTCATCTGAAAGCCACAGTACTGTCTATTCACCATAAGTGAAGGCAGAGGAATGTGTAGGGTCATCACTTTCGCTGTGTTTATGCTCGCCTTCCGGATATGGATGCTAGGTTCATGTGTTGTCACATAACTCACCCATGCATAATACCTATCACTGCAGTTACTGAAACAGGCAGTAGATCTGGTAGCATAGGTGACTCATATATACTCACACTTATTTCGTAGATACACTTAACAGCAGATAAACAGTTCAAGCTCCTCTTCCCTTCCTTCCCCGCTTGCCTTTTTGTGGTGGGTACTCAGTATGTGTGGTAACTCACATAAACATCTGTTAGCATATTTTCGGTAGCATATTTCCCGGCTAGTAGCCGGGAATATTAATGGCTTCCCTCAACCCCGTCCGGAGACCGAACTCCTAGAGGGAAGGGCTCGAATGCTCGGCCCCAGGTTCCTCTAGGAACGTCAGAGGTACCACGAGTGCTAAGGGTCCGCAGCGCTCGCACCACGGCAGCTGAAGGGGACGGATCCCCTCCCCTACGGGAATGTGAATGTATAATATATATTGTCGCGAACCCATTGTTGCGACGGGCGCGGCCGGCGAGCACAAAGAGACAGATAGTGCACCGCGGAGATAAAAGCTTGCCGAAACAGATAAAGAAAGTGACAACTGACTGGAAGGTTCGCATTTTTTGTTGCATTTATACCTCGCCTTTAACTGCAATGGTCTTATCGGCCGTTCTCCTTTGGAACATATCGAAGGTGTTAACTCTTGTTCGGTTGGTTTTAATGATTACATCACGCACACATTCGCACTCTCATTCATACTTCCAGAATTTGGGGAAGAAGAGGAATTTATCTTGGACGGAGAAAAATCCTCACCCCCACCACTGGGAATCGAAACCGGGACCCCTAGCACAGTAGGCAGATGCTCTACCGACTGAGCTACGGGGCCAGCCAGTTCGCTTTCTTGTTTGTTACAGAATATTCGATTAATTTCTAGAACAACGAGTAAAGGTATAAAAAAGAAGCCGCGGTTAGTCGTTAAGACAAAGCCATTACGTATCAGTCAGCTGTTAAAAAGATTTGACTTCCCTGAAAACTTGAAACATTTCCCCATTCTTGCTGTACCTACAAGGAAATATGAAATAAGACTATACAAATGTTTGTTCCTATTTACACGAATAGATAGAAGAATAAGCTTTTGTAAGAATAGTTTGTCGTCACGTAATCAAGTGGAAAGGCTATTTCAGGTTAACGTACGTGGTAGGCACTGAAGATGTCATGGATAGACTTAGGACTTTTAGGACTCGGCTTGTACGTGCGCATGCTGTGAGTATAGGAAGAGGGGCGTGGTTTAACTCCAGTAGTAAATAAGGTCGGCCGCCTTAGGGGTATAGCCTCTTTATGGCTCTGGTCCTCCCTGTCATGCTCTATGCGTGCGAAGTCTGGGGTATGGCCGCAGGCTCAAACCTAGTTCGGATTATTTATTCTGTTTGCACAAGGTTCTCCGTGAGACTACTTCACGAGGCTTCATCCCTCCGATATGTGGAGGATGAAATTAGGCGCCGGGCGACAAAATTCTTCGACAGTTTGCCTCAACATCAGAGCGCCCTCGTCAGATCCCTTGGGGATTATGTACCTCGTGAGCATCGCTTAAAGCGATACCGGTTACCCCGCATGTCTTGCGGTCATTACCGGTAACCACATGATCTCCATTCCAGCCTAAACTAAATTACAGCTATCCAAAATTTATTCTGGAAAACTCAAAATCATACATATCTTCTTCCTAGTTTATTAACTAATCCACCAGCGGTGCACGCTGTCTGTGGCACCCGGTTCATCATTCCCTGAGGAGCAACAAGCTACCTACCTTCTCAACACCCACTTAATTTACACCCGCCATCCTGTAACTTCCACAACCCCCCATTACGTGGTTAAGTTCTTCCCAGAGCAGGTACACGATTTGACCACCCTTCGGGCTGTTCCAAACAGCCCGCCAGCCTGGAGTTGAGTATACAAATGTGCTAACAAACTGTTTTAATAAAACAATATATAAACTATGTCACTGTTTTCAGAATCACTCAGTAGAAGTAGTTGTATAACAAAACACATTTTGAATAATAAAGTAAAATAAATTACTTTTGCAAGACAAAATAAATGCTTATTCTTCAATTGTTCAACTTATTACAGTGTATAACGGCATACATTTTATACTTTTCGAAGGTGAATCTCCTTCTGTCACTCAAGCAATATTTGTAACTTGAAAAACTTCTCTCGAAATCAGATGATGTAACAGGTGCAAACATAAAATACTGCAGATCACATTGCCTTGTAAGCGATCTTTCCTTCTGCGCTTCCAAATTATTTTTAATGTTTACCATTTTAAAATAGCCTGGGTTTTTCTCAAGTACGGTTTTCATTTTGTTGGATAGAGTCAACATGAAAAATTCAATGCCATGGCCGGGATTTGAACCACGGTTCTCCTGGTATCCGTCCAGTCGCTCTTAACCTTTGAGCTACCATGACCAACGTCCGTGCTGACAAATTCTCCAGTTGACTCGTATATTTCCCCGGTAGACCACTAGGGGCTCTCGCATCCGAGATACACCGATTGTGGCGACTTACTATTGTAAGTACTTAAGTCCCAGGCTTCATCATTTAACTCTTATTATTTTAGTAAATTGATGGAAATTAATAATTTCTCCATACTAGCCGTATATAGGCTAAGATATTTGATGGATAGTCAACATGAAAAATCCAATGCCATGGCCGGGATTTGAACCGAAAAATTAGGTTCAACGGATCTCTTGGTTTCCGTCCAGTCGCTCTTAACCTTTGAGCTACCATGGAGTTAAATGATGAAGCCTGGGACTTAAGTACTTACAATAGTAAGTCGCCACAATCGGTGTATCTCGGATGCGAGAGCCCCTAGTGGTCTACCGGGGAAATATACGAGTCAACTGGAGAATTTAATGTCAGGACGGTGCGTTGGCCATGGTAGCTCAAAGGTAAAGAGCGACTGGACGGAAACCAGAAGATCCGTGGTTCAAATTCCGGCCATGGCATTGAATTTTCATGTTGACTCTATCCATCAAATATCTTGGCCTATATACGGCTAGTGTGGAGAAATGATTAATTTCCATCAATTAACTAAAATTTCATTTTGTTTTTTGTTTTATTCATGACAGGTCCAGCTCAGTCTATCCGTCGAGCTAGTTCTTCTATGAGCCCTATGGCATGAGGCATTTTATTACCCCTCTTTTGTAGCTGAACAATGGTTTTGGACAGCTCTGAAAAACTGTTTCTATGAAGAGCAAATCTTCGTGTAATTTGCTTGAAATGAGGGACTGAGCGGCTTTTGCTGCAGAACTATGTTTGTTAACTAATACACTAAGAATTTCAATAACTATATCGTAATGTTCTGCATTATACATAGCGGCATTTAGCCAGGTGCCCCAGCGAGTTGTAACCGGCTGAAGAGGTAAGGCACCATTTCTTGGTAGGGCGCCACATTAACGTTAGGCGCCATTTCTTTATATTTACGTTTTGTGTTTGGAGCTTTCAAAAATATCTTTTCTGCGTTTGCAATGAAACTGTCTACTCACTGTAACTACTGCGAATTCTGCTACACTATATGACGTAGTGCTTAAAAATCGGACTGAGGCGGTGAAGTTACACTTGGCCCTCATTGTTCCTCGACCTCTGTTCTTGCTAAAATCCTTGCTTGATGTTTCTTAGTGTTACAGTGCTGTCTCAGGCATTTGGGTTTAGTGCCCTTAATTTCTTCATAGCACACCTTGCATTGGATATTTTCTCCCTTCTGTGTGAAAATATCACCTCTTGCTAACTCTTCATCCATCGTGCATTTACGCTTTTCTGACACTTTTCACTGTCAGCGAACAAATCACTGTCTCCAAACATAGCCACTCTGCCACTAATGGCAGAGCGTGCAGTGTTTGTACGGCCCTGAGCGTTTTGACGCATGGCGTTGCAGGTTGTATTACGTCGCGTAGCATTTAACTGTTCTCCCGCGGGGTCCCAAAAGTCCTAACTCTGGTCATGGAATATGATTAAGAGCCAGGATTGGAGGATTTTATTTATATGGCATGTAAATAACTTAGGAGATAACTAACTGCAAACTTCCTTCTATTAGCTTATAAAATGTTCATACGAGTTTGCGGCAACAACCTTTCGGAACAGAATTCGATGGTTTAAGTCGTGTTACATTAGGTTCTTTTCCACAGTACTTTACTGGTTTAATCCGGATTACCTTATGCGCATGCGATTTAGTCGCCGGTATCGGTAGGTGCAGATACATTTAACGTTTGTTGGAATACCTGAATGCAATATGTAAAATACACGGCAGCAATCAGTTTTTATGACCTGCTGCAAGTAGCACATACTCATGCTACCGGGAACGGCTAAAGAAACCTGTTATGCCTGGTGCACAACTGTCCTGAACCAGAAGGCAACAGAAATGCAGGAAAAGTTCAGAGCACTAATAATTTTTTAAACGTGTTCATCGTTCCATTTGATTTGGACATTATGATGAACTTTCTCGGTTTCTGTGGTGGTTATTAGCGATATTCGACTGTTTTCAGGATTTGGAATCCAGTGAGAACTAGTAGAGAAAAACCATTACTTGCCCAATACAAAAGGTAGATAAAATCCTAGTAGGCTATCTTTCCACTAAATCAACGAGTAAGCACAATGTGATGTTATCTCCTTTCTGATACAGCGCTAGAGGGTGGGGGTTCTGCTGATAAACAGAGGACCTTGAAACTCGTATAGGAAAGAGTAAAGACCCTCGAATGCACAAGTTGTGGGAATCACAAAACTAGAACAGTCATACATACGTCGATCATGTTTCGTTTCCTAGAAAGTCTCCAACAAAGTTCCGCATTTGTATTTTATTGTAATAAAAGTATACACTACATATTAATCCAATCGTATGTTACATTTGCAAGATCAAATCTCTCGAGCTTTTTGCTTACACAATCGTATTTAATTACTATAAAAGCTTTATGTTCCGCAACACGCAGGACAGTTTGAACTCTCGCGGAAAAGACCCGAAGCAGATACCTAACGTTTCTTAAATAGTTTTTTTTTTTCGGTTTTTATAATACCTAATTGTAGAATCATTAGCATATAAAAATATTTTAAAGCTTTTTAGTATATATCTGTGCCCTAATCAACGTGTTTATACCTGTGTGATGTTTTCCCAAAATTTATTCAATGGGTGAGGAGCAGATGAGGGCTCGCGTGAAATATGACAAGTCCACCATGGGCGTTTCGTTAGAGAATCATTGTGCCCGAATCGGCGTATTGTACGAGGGTGGGTCAAAAAGTAATGCCTCCTATTTTTATTCCTTAAATAAGGTATGTGAAAAACTTTGAATTTGGCGCAATGCCTCAAACTTTCTTCTCCAATCCCCTGCAGTAGAAAATTCAGCAGCACTACACCCTCTTGCAAAATGGCTGACATCGACATTCGTATTAGACAGCGTTCTGTGATTGAATTTTTGACTACGGAAGGTGAAACGCCAATTCGCATTCACGAAAGGCTAAAAAATGTGTATGGTGATGCAACGGTGGATGTCAACACTGTTAGACGATGGGCTCGTCGTTGTAACGAAGCTGAAGGGCAAACACCATTGGCAGATGAAAAGCGAAGCGGCAGGCCGGTGACTGCAGTGACTCCATGCAACATTCAGCGAGTCGATGACCTCATTCGTGATGATCGCCGGGCAACAACCGGTGAATTGTGTCGCATTACCTCCCTCAGTAAAGGCAGTGTGATGACGATTATTCAACAACTGGGTTACTCAAAGTCTGTTCACGTTGGGTACCAAGAATGTTAACCGCCCAAAACAAAGAAACAAGGAAAACAATAGCCTCCGAACACTTGCAGCGTTTCAATTTGGAGGGAGAGGAGTTTCAGGAAAAAATTGTTACTGGAGACGAAACGTGGGTTCATTTTTTTTAACCTGAATCAAAGAGGCAGTCAATGGAATGGCATCAGACAGTCACCGAAGAAAAAAAATTCAAAACTCAGCGGTCGGCAGGGAAAGTTATGGCGACAGTGTTTTGGGATACAGAGGGTGTGTTTATGATTGATTTTTGGAGCAGGGATGCACAATAAATTCTGTCCAATACGTCAGAACTCTCAAAAAGCTGAAAGCACGTCTTCGCCGAGTTCGCCCAACAAAAACTATGGCTGATGTTCTTTTGCATGGCAATGCAAGACCACGCAGCAGCCGTTACACCACTGCAGAAATGGAGAAATTGGGATGGCAAGTCTTACCTCACTCCCCATACAGCCCTGACCTGGCACCAGACTTACATTTGTTCGGGCCACTAAAGGAAGCTCATCGTGGGATTCATTTTGAAGATGAGGAGTCTGTGAAACCATCCGTGCGTCAATGGCTTAAGAAGCAAGACCGTGTGTTTTACCACACTGGAATACATGCCCTAGTTAAAAGGTGGACCAAAACTGTGGAAAAGGACGGAGATTATATTGAATAGTGACAACTTTCTGGTTTTCAAGCTATGTAAATTGGATTCAATTTTCTTGGATAGTGAAAGAGAAAAAAAATAGGAGGCATTACTTTTTGACCCACCCTCGTAACAGAGTAAAATTAAAGAAAACGAAGAATAACAAAGGGGTACTATTGTTATGGTTTTAAGTGCTCTAATTTTGACGTTCTTTATTATTGTAGTGTGGAGCTCAACTCTGGACCACAGATGAAGACGTTCGGACGATGTTAGAAGGGAAGAATAGCAGATTAAAGATTGGTCAAGAATATGGAATACAAAAAGAAATATACGTAAAACATTTTGAAGAAAAATAAGTGAACTTTGATTTGAATCAAAGAATGAGATACCTAAAAAAGATAGAACAAGTCATTGAAAGAGGAATTTAATCGTTTTTGGATGCGAAGTAAAAGGTAAATGATAACTGGAGTTGGCAACAAGTGGAGGTCATCATCAGGAATAACCAATGATTGAACTAGCAGGTGGGAAATATTTATTTTGAATAGGAAGAAAACCAACCCCATAACGCATATTAATAAAGTTCGCAATAAACTAATTTTGTTGTAATTTTACGTCCTCCAACGTAAGTCATATCGGCCGGTGAATGAAGTGGGTGAAATGCTCAAATGTGTCCAAGGTCCATGGAGCTTAGAGCCATCCGACATTGGTCTTTAAGTATAAGGGAGAAAGCCCAGAAAAACTTTATCCAGGTAACAAACCCTGACCGAGATTCGAACTCGGGACCTCTTGAACGTGAGGCAGACACGCTACCATCTACGCTACCGAGGCGGGCAAACTTTAAATGGAGTAACTTAAGCAAAACATAAGTTATTAGGGGCAAACATTTTGACAGAATTGCACTACAGCGAATATAAAATAAATGAAACTGGTCAAAGATCAAGGAAAGAAAGCTTTCGAAAAAGGGTATTGATATGGATTGATGGTATTAACCTGGATATTAGCCAACGAATTCCCACATAAGTCACATTTACAGGAAACGTTAGGAAATAGAAACAATGATAAATACTACAAACGCAGGGAGGGAGGAAGTGACGTGGAAGGGAAAGGGAAGTATACGATCAGCGTGCACAGCTGATGGAACCACGATATCCACAATGCATACGTCCCCAACAAAACAACTGAGATAAGAAATCTAGCAGAGAAACAGAAGACAGGCGCCAAGGTGATCTTACTGTTGTGTTAACGTCGACTGGGAGTATAATGCAATTGGAAAGTCTGGTAGGTAATAGGTGAAACGGAAGAATGACGCGCAATAAGGCTAGGAAGGACAAATTCCTTTCTGAAAGGGAAGTTTCAGTATAGGACAAATCATAGGTGGTGTTATTTTGGAATGTTGAGGGTCTACTAGATAAGATCAAAAGTGAAGTTAATTACTAAACGTTGATATTCTCGTGGTGGTGGTAGGGGTGTGGTTATGAAAAAAAGTTATTTTATTCAAGTGGCAACCAAGTGGCCAGAAAGAGTGAACATTATGTGGAACAGGTATTTTTATAAAGAAAGAGAAGTTCAGATAAAAGTATTAAAGGAAGTAGGTAATGTAAAAATGCAGTGTATATTAGCAATACTAGTAGAGAAAACAAGTGATATTAAGTTTTGCATATAACCCAGTCTAAATTATACCGCAAATTATATCAAGACACTGAATTATTATATAACACCCAGAGACAAAAATTGTTTTGTTCCGCGATTTTAATGGTAGATTAGTGCCAGCAATAAGACTGGCTTAGAAGAAAAAAACACGATATGAAGTCAAAAAAGACAGAGATAAGGTTGTAAACTAAGAAGATGGAACACGATTACAGCTCTGAAGAAAATAACGCGTGTTTGCATTGGGTTAGTAGGAAAGGGATATAGGTAAGGGGATTATACTTTTATAAATAACAATGGTTATTCACTAGATGTTGTGGATGTTTTGATAGATTTTGAAATAGTACAAGGCGTCTTAACTGTCATTTTCCAATGAAGACTATTTTGAGAATTACGGGTAATATAGTTGATCAACCTGTTAGATTAGAAATTAAAATGTATTTAAATGGAGAAGGAGAGGACAGACTTAAGACATTAAATTCAATTATGGATTAGGATTAGGGTAGCATTAATGAATTATCTATTGCAAAGGATGAGAGTAGACCTTATAACTTCTAAAACAGTGGGTAGTGAAAAAAAAAAAAAAGGGTTTACAATGAAACAAAAGGAATAACCATAAAACGAAGGAATGGTTTGATGAGGAATGTAACAGGACTAATTGAAATGTAGCGTAGGAATTACGAACTTTATTAAAAAGGAAGGAATGGAGCGAAAAACGTAGAAACTTATCCGAAGCAGCCACTATTGTGTGTTTCAAATGCGAAGGTGTTTGTCCTTGAGTGCTACTAGGTGAGCAACTAATCGGAGTACTGCGGTGTTGTCGTATTGCATTCTCCCTAAGTGGTGTGTGAGGAGCGCCAACCTAATCAATCTGTAATGTGTAAATGTATAGTGTTTAACGCCCGCTTTTACTACATATGGACTGATGATAGATGAGATGAAGATGGAGCAGCGGTGGAATGAGATGGCGGGGGAAACCGGAGGTCCCGGAGAAATACCCGCCCCAGCGCCGTGTTGTCCACCACAAATCTCACTTTGCGGTCACCTGGGATCGAAGCCGGGCCGCCTTGGTGAGAGCCAAGCGGTCTAACCACTGAGCCACGGCGCGGCCTAATCAATCTGTATGAAATGCTGTTCGCGCTAAGATAAAAATCCAGATTTTGCCAAAACTGAACCATATGGAAAGTAGAGAGTAATGTATCTAACATAACCATGAAAACTCCATATTTTTAGCTCAATTAGTTTTTCTAATATAAATAAAGCACTATTACCTGTATTATAACACTACATCGAGACGTAAGCAATGTAATGAATATCATTATTGGTTGGCATGTATGCGTGTACGTATATTTGTAATTACTCAGAACTGAAACGTACATGTTTGACATGACATGATAAAAAGAATTACTTTAAATAAGCGAGAGGAAACAGCTGTCCTGGCAGAACGTGTCTGGTCACATATCTTTGTTTATGAATAGTTCGAAATCTCTATTTACTCTAGAGAGTTCTAAGTGGTTGGTGTGTATGTATATATACTTTTAATTACTCAGATCTGAAAATTATTTAATCACTCAGAACTGAAATTTAAACTACTGACATGACATGATAAAAGAATTACTGTGAATAAGTCAAGGTGTTAAATTCGAGAAAGAGCAAACGCTTTATTTCCTGTTAGCCTGTGGAATGCTGTATGCTTATGTTTATGAATGAATGCTGGATAACAAGTGTTTATTTACTCTGGAGAGTTCAGATCAGTATTATGCAGTACTTTATACAACAGTAGAGTAAGAGTTAATAGTGCAGGCTTCTTGCGGTGAATTTAGTGGCGAGTCTAAGGCAGGTATTGCGAAGTCAGGCTCGAAGTATTTTTAAGGTGTACACGCTCTTCAAAAAATTGGGCAATGAGGAATATAGAAATCAGCGCGATTTCAAAAATGCTCAACGGCTTACTGCTGAAGCATGTTGGTCCTCCGAAGAGGGCTACAAATTTAAGTGACTTTGACAAGGACGTTGCGTAGAACTGTGTTCGAGTTTTATGACCAAGGTGAATTTCCAACTATATAGAAAACAACTTGCGCTCCTAGAACCAAAATTTCATACACTGGGTCAAAATCGTCTTTCAGAATTTTGAGGGAATTAGGGTTTAGGTACAGAAAGACAAATGATGGGCGTCAATTTTTAATGGAGAGGAGTGACATTGTTGCGGCAAGATTAAAATTCTTACGCAAAATGCATGAAATTAGACATTCACTGATGCGAGACCTATCTTTTACTTAGACGAGACATGGGTAAATAAAAACCACACTCAAAAGTCAATCTGTCAAGACTCCTCAAAAAGGGCAGCATAAAGGTACCTGTTGGAAAAGGCAATCGGCTCATTTGTCATTCTGGATCTGCTATGACAGCGTTTCTGCCAGAAAGCAAATGGATTTTTCTCTCCAAAAGTACCTCAGACTATCACGAAGAGATGAAAGAATGGTTTCTTAACAGATTCTTAAATTATTTAGAAGAGGGAAGCATTATAATGGATAATGTACCCATAATTCGGTTATTGCAAATAAAATACCAAATTCGGCCAGCAAAAAAAAAAAAAAAAATAAATAAATAAATAAAAAATTGAATGGTTACAAAAAAGGGGCTTTGAATTTTCGGAAACAAATTAAAAATGAGTTATTGCAAAGAGTACTTCCGTTTAAAAACACGGAAAAAGTATCAGCTGGATGAACTTGCAATTGAAATGGGACACGGGGTAATACGCCTCCCACCTTACCACTGCCAATATTATCCAATTGAGTTGGTGTGGGCTCAAATAAAAAGGGTGGTTGCAAACACAAATAATGCCTTTAAACTGACGGACGTTGAACTTGTTCACGAAGAAATTGACAAGGTAACAGAACAGGGAAAACTGCATAAGGCATGCAGAAAACCCTCAAGAAGACGATTTTAAGAAAGAAATGGCACGTGACGAGATTTTGGTCACATAACATTAATGGTTGTCACATAAGACAAATATTACTGTACCATATCATTTAGAATTCTACTCCATTTCATATACTTATTTTATGTGAGCCAGGCTATTTGTATCTTTGTCAAAGATAATAATCGCAATTAGAACACTGCCAACATAAGAAAAATTGTGAACGTGTAGAGCCAGACTGAAAAATTCAATGCCATAGCCGGGATTTGAACCACAGATCTTCTGGTTTCCGTCCAGCCGCTCTAACCATTTGAGCTACTATGGCCAACGTGACATTAAATTCCCAGCTGACTCGTGTTTCTCCCGGTAAACCACTAGGAGTTCTCATGAACACATGAGACAACTACCTTAATGGTGACTTACTATCCTGTAAGTACTTTAAGGCTCTGGCTTTTATAGTTCGGACCACTGTTAGGTACAATTAATGGAAATTAATTGTTCTTTCACACTAGCCGTGTGTAGGACGCACTATGAAAGTGTAGAGCCAAACTGAAAAATTCAATGCCATAGCCGGGATTTGAACCACGGATCTTCTGGTTTCCTTCCAGCCGCTCTAACCATTTGAGCTACTAAGGCCAACGTGCCAACATGACATTAAATTCTCCTAGTGGTTTACCGGGAGAAACACGAGTCAGTTGGAGAATTAAATGTCATGTTGGCACGTTGGCCATAGTAGCTCAAATGGTTAGAGCGGCTGGACGGAAACCAGAAGATCCGTGGATCAAATCCCGACTATGGCATTGACATTTTTCAGTCTGGCTCTACACTTTCATAGTGCGTCCTACACACGGCTAGTGTGAAAGAACAATTAATTTCCATAAGAAAAATTACTTGCATTTTGGTGGCCACATAAAATAAAGGAACAGTTAGTTTATATAATATTTGTTAATCTCCTCTCTAGCATCGATCATGAAGTAATAACACAGTTAAATATTATTTATCTTGTTCTGACTGACTTGTGAAATTAAATGTTTTGTAACTAAAATTTTGAGCACTAAATACCTCTTGGGCTATCCTCTCTGGGTCCTTGCCCTATATGTTAACCCCCTACAACACAAGACGTTACAAAATGACATTTAGCACGTGCAAGTTTACTTCCTTTTAATTAACTCTCCTTAATGCAATTTTCTTCCCTTAATTGTTTAGCACTACATTTCTCTAGTTCCAAATAACTACATCACAATCTACACTGCTGCATAGCTTTTATTTAACTTTATTACATTTTCCACTCATCCCTTTATCTTTCTTATTAGTTTAAATGCCTTTAGCCTTCTAAGAGCTTATTTTTCCCTAATTCTTATCCCTCAGCAATTTTACGTGTATTAACTGCTTATGTTCTATTTTCCCATGCACAACTATCATCTTTCATTTTGATTTATTTATCCTGCTATGGTTTCAAACACCTACACTTTCGATACTATCTCCTTCAAATCGACTTTCTTGTACTTTCTCAGTGTAATGATGTTCTATGATCTTGTGTTAGTTACTGAAAATAAAGTTATATATTCTTTGAATGCAATAATGAAATCACTCAGCGGTATTAATGAACAATCACCATTACAAACGACAATATTTGTGGCTATTCAACAGTGCTTTTGCGTAGTATTTTCCCAGCATTTTTATTACATATATTTTTTATCTTTTATAGTATCCTGAGAATATTAATTCATTGTATCTCTTTAATAATATTTGTTAAATTACTCCAAAATGCTAATAAGCACATTAATTTTTCAACGTCTAAAATGCAAACCGAGAAAGTGCATCCTAACTCTAAAAGTTGTAGGGATAAATTGTGAAACCAGAGACAATGCAGAGTGGTTCAGCTATTAATTAATAAAAGTAGAATAAATATTCTTTCAGTATTTCCTAATAAGGTTTCAAAAGGTGCCCATGGAATTATATTAGGTTACAAAATCTGACCAAGTTTTTATCTTATTATTTTAATGTTTACTGCTTACTTTGATGATACTGACATGTGAAAGGTTTGCTCCCAATGTCAATATTTTGGATATAATAATCCATCTCTCAGTATTCGTAAGAACCAAAATAATATGATTTAATGCAACTAGGGACATTACAGAAAATAACAGGTACATTCTTTATTGATTCTATAATGGTTCACATAATACTGAATATCATCTTATTTTCAATATAACTATGCCCTCACTCAAAAATGTAAATGAGAACAACTTTTCCTTTTATATTCTTTGGATCTCTCTGGATGTACTATTCCCCATACATAGACTTCCATTATTGCACAATTCGAACATCCCTGAAACCTTCTTTCCATAAGTTGACTATTCTGGTGGAATCATTCTCCATTTTCCTTGCTCACATTCCCCAAATTTGGTCTAAAGAAATTTTAGTCCCAAGGTTGATATGGAGTGGCAGTAAAGAAATCTTAAACACAAGAAGTTCATATTTTATTTTGTGTGCATGGAAGCAAGTATCTTCTGGTTGGCTGATCTTTCCCGGTGTAATGCCTTTATTATAAACAGAGGATAAAGAAATACTTGGTTAGCCACCTGGAGCCCCAGAAAATATACACATTTTGAAATCAACACAAATATCCCAATTGTGACATTCGTAATAAAGTTTTTCCAAGACCAGCTTTACATTTTTATATTCATTTCAGTTAAGTTGACTGAACGATAGGGATGGAAGTAAACTTGGCCACATTGTATAGTAGGACAGCTCTAAGATTTGTACTTAAGCTATCTGGTCTGGCTCATAAGCAATCTCTGCATGTTGAAAAAGAGCATTAACACTGCTGCAAAAACATAGATGTTTTGACAGGCAAAATACTTGTGACATATTATTTCATTACTTTCCATCCTTGGCAAGCAAGTTATTTTCCTTAACGAGTTCAGTCTTTGATTTTGATAATTCAACTTCCTTATTAGGTCATCCAACTTGGTTCCTTTCCATTGCTATCATCATTTTGAAAAAATCACTGTCATCACTAGGAATGTGTTCTTGTTTTCAGTATTGAAAGGATGTGGTACAATAAAATTGACAGCTCCTCAGAGTGTGGTTCTGGAGTGACAGATATGGTATGCTAGATATGAAATATGTTTTCTATTCCTGGTATTTTTGTAACAGGTAATTCAACCATACGAAAGTTATACTTGTCAAGATGGTTGGCTGGCTCTCTCTAAATTCAAGAAACTGCAAACACATAGATTTTCTTGCTCCCCATAACCAACAGTCTAGACCTAGAGTTACTGTGCCTGCCTCGGTAGCATAGATGGTAGCATGTCTGCCTCACGTTCTAGGTTCCAAGTTCGAATCTCGGTTAGGGTGAGTTACCTGGATAAGGTTTTTTCCAGGGTTTTCCCTTATCCTGAAAGACGAATGCCAGGTAGCTCCAAGCTCCATGGACCACGGATTCATTTGAGCATCATTTCACCAATTTCATTCATCGTCCGATATGACTTAATGTTGTAGGATGTAAATTAAAAAAGAGAGAGAGACCCGTGGAGCCCAAGCAACATTTTGATCTCCAATAGATACATTAAAATAGGTTTTGTAAGCATCACAGAATTTCGTGCTAAACACAACTTTATGTTTTACTTGTTTAGATAGGATATTATGTCCACAAAAATAACAAAATGTAATATAATTTTGAGTCAAACTAATACTCAATACTCCACTTATTGCTAAGGACTCAAAATTATATTCATTTTGGACTTCATTGTATCATAGTCCTTACACAATGGAATAACAAAATGTTTTTGCAGGCAATTTACAATGCCTGGATATTGACATGTTTAATTTAAAGACTACAACCATTCTTATATGTATAAAAAAAACAGTATTTTATTTCACAAACAAGAGGAAGGCAATACAATATCACACAATAGAAATAATACAGAGCTTGGTATACTGATTTTGCAAACGTGCCATCTTTTGCTGACGGCTTTGAACTACAAATGTCAGAAAAAGGTGGTAATTTCAAAACAATTAGTAAATTATTAAAGTACCATTATATAAATTTTTATTTTCAAACATATCCAAATTTGGAAAATCTAATGGAATGTGTGTTCAGCTCATTGATTTTATCCAACAAACATTAAAAAGGATATTAAACAACTTCATTACATAGTGGTATGAGGAGAGAAGCCTCAATGGTGAAAAATAATGCTTAATCACAAGAAAAGACCAGCAACATAACGCACAAGGTGGAAACAAGGTAGCACATAAAGACAAAGGAAACTGATTGTTGTACAATGGACAAGAACCAGTGGAGATCAATATGACAAGCAGTGCAAAATTGAAAGAATGATGATAAAAAACATGGATTACAAAAGTCACCATGCAAATCCAACTGATCTTCAGGAGCCATTCAGAACTAGATACAAAACTAAATAAATCCTACTGACTGGTCTGATGCTTAGTATTAAAATTAGAAATCCCAAGTTTGATTTCTGTAGAACCCTCTCTTCCACTAGGATTATTTCCTTATCGTACCAGGAGTGTGAAATTATGAAGAGAGAGTGAACGCATGCACGTGTGGTGTGGTGTGGTGTGGGGTGTATGTGGTGTGTGGGGTGTGTGTGGTGTGTGGGGTGTGTGTGGTGTGTGGGGTGTGTGTGGGGTGTGTGTGGTGTGGTGTGGTGTGGTGTGTGGGGTGTGTGGTGTGTGTGGTGTGTGTGTGTGTGTGTGTGTGTGTGTGTGTGTGTGTGTGTGTGTGTGTGTGTGTGTGTGTGTGTGTGTGTGTGTGTGTGTGTGTGTGTGTGTGTGTGTGTGTGTGTGTGTGTGTGTGTGTGTTTTATGTGCGCGTGTGCACGCATGTAAAGAGACAGAATGTTCAAGACAATGAAAAGAGGCGGAAAAAAATTCAACAGAAACAAGTAAATTATTAACAATAGACTGGTGGTCAAAGCCACTGATAAATATCGCCTAAGTTAAAATAAGCCCTGGATTATTTTTTAAATGACAATGAAAACTTAAACAAACTATATGATTTGTTTGACAACAACAACATAACGCACAAGGTGGAAACAAGGTAGCACATAAAGACAAAGGAAACTGATTGTTGTACAATGGACAAGAACCAGTGGAGATCAATATGACAAGCAGTGCAAAATTGAAAGAATGATGATAAAAAACATGGATTACAAAAGTCACCATGCAAATCCAACTGATCTTCAGGAGCCATTCAGAACTAGATACAAAACTAAATAAATCCTACTGACTGGTCTGATGCTTAGTATTAAAATTAGAAATCCCAAGTTTGATTTCTGTAGAACCCTCTCTTCCACTAGGATTATTTCCTTATCGTACCAGGAGTGTGAAATTATGAAGAGAGAGTGAACGCATGCACGTGTGGTGTGGTGTGGTGTGGGGTGTGTGTGGTGTGTGGGGTGTGTGTGGTGTGTGGGGTGTGTGTGGTGTGGTGTGGTGTGGTGTGGTGTGGTGTGGTGTGTGGGGTGTGTGTGTGTGTGTGTGTGTGTGTGTGTGTGTGTGTGTGTGTGTGTGTGTGTGTGTGTGTGTGTGTGTTTTATGTGCGCGTGTGCACGCATGTAAAGAGACAGAATGTTCAAGACAATGAAAAGAGGCGGAAAAAAATTCAACAGAAACAAGTAAATTATTAACAATAGACTGGTGGTCAAAGCCACTGATAAATATCGCCTAAGTTAAAATAAGCCCTGGATTATTTTTTAAATGACAATGAAAACTTAAACAAACTATATGATTTGTTTGGGTTTGTTTTCTACTTTTCAAATGACAATTTGAAATGCATATCAGAACACATTAACAAAAAAATAAAATAAAAATACATAAAAAAAAATGGAAAATAAATTCATAAACTGAAAAATATAATAATAATAATAATAATAATAATAATAATAATAATAATAATAATAATAATAATAATAATAATAATAATAATAAGAAGAAGAAGAAGAAGAAGAAGAAGAAGAAGAAGAAGAAATATAACCAAACAAACCAACATATAGAACATTAGAAAACCAAAATCAACTTATTGGGAAAAACTTTGCATCTGTGGAATTAAACTTACAAAACAAGAACTTAAAAAAGTGCAATATACTCCATAAAAGCTAGATTACCATACAAAACCTATAAAATTCAGCAAAAACAAAAGCCAAATATGAAAAAATTCTAGTTAAAAAACTACAAACTTAGTACATACGAAAACCATAAAATCTCTCAAAGAAAAACATTGTATACAGCAAAGCTGACATGCAATCCTAGACATGTCAGAATATAGCAAAAATGAAATACCTCCTTAACACTGAGGAATACATAAAAATCGACTTCAGGTCCATAACCGAACAATAAATCCTATTCTATGATAAATAAAAAGATAAAGCTAAATGGAAACCAGGCAACCCGTCTTTGTTCACAATCTATGATTTTCCAAAAAAATGCAACCAATATAACGATGCAACCCTCCTGCAGTCAGCATCAAGTTGAGGATATAACTGAGCTTTTGAGCTTTATTTATGAGTGCTTTTGAAACACATCACAAAAACTTTTCCAAGTTATTTCAAAGTTTGGTATTGCTATGTTGATGACATTTTTGCAACAGTACTTACAAAACTCATACAAGATGGTCTTAGAGTTTTGAATATACAAAATCCAGCTATAAAATTTACATTGGAAACAGAAGAGGATGGTGTGCTCCCCTTTATGAACATCAAGATAAAAAAAAATGAACAAACTCACTTTTGGTATTTACAGGAAATCGACACACACAGATAATTATATTAAGAACAACAGTTTCAACCCAAAACACCAACATGCCATTTTCAACAGTTTAATCTTTCGGATGATCAACATTCCACTAAATAGAGAAGCTATTGCCATGTCCAACGGTTTCAACCCAAATTTAGTGGACAAAACAGTTAAGACTCAACAAAGCTAAGAAAATAAAAGAAACCACCACCCTAGAACCTACAGGAGAAAAAGAGAAATTTTTAAAAAATTTACCTTCCATCCATCAGCCTATAATAAATTCCAACAAATCTTCTCAAAATCCAACATAATTCTTGCACCTCAAAATAGATTTAATATCAGAAATTTGTTAAAAGCCCCCCCCCCCCCAAAAAATTCAATTAGTACCAAAGAAAAACCAGGAATCTATGAGATCAAATGTGAAACTTGTCCTAAAATTTATGTAGGAAAAACAAAAAGAAATATTGACATCAGAACTAAAGACCATATAAGAGACATTAAAAATGGTGAAACAGAAAAATCAGCAGTGGCTTTTTATTTTTTGAATACTAGACATGACATCAACTTGGAAGCATCTTTAATAAAATACGTTAATCACTCCATAGATCTTCCCGTATGGGAAAAAATCTTCATTAACAAAAATCGTGATAGAGTCATGAATTTGGAAACTCCACCACCGGACATCTTTGACAAGTACATCATGCGATCTATCGACAACACGGAGAAAGAGGAAACCACTACAATTTGCACCAGTCGAGTTCCAGCAGATAGCAAAAGCTCTTGAAACTTGTCATGTGAAAAAATAGTGCGAGTGAAACAGTGTGTCAATATTTTCTCATTTCACTTTTGTGCTAAGTTGTGCTTCACTGTCTCTACGCTTCTTTCAGTTTTATACTTTGATTCATCACCAGAACCTGCTCCAAAGGATCAGTGGTGTTAACAATTCCATGATCAGACAAATTCTTCATTTGCTTTTCTAGCAGTTGTAACTATGTACACATATTGCACCTGTACTGAAAACTTGTTTACATTTTTTAGTGACTAAAGTAGAAATATAAATGTGCATACAGAGTTACACACCAAATGTTAGGATGTATCTCAAACGACAGCATTTCCATGCAAAGATTGTCTATGAGAAAGTCAGCTAAGAGAAAAGTAGCCCTTTTGTGTATGTGCATGCAGGTGTTATGCTATAGGCTAGGGTGGATCTCATCCAAGAAAAATTCTGTGTAATGACTTTCTATGACTGAAGTCAGTTTAGGGAAGAGAGAATGCCTTGAAACTCTGCATTGGGCTTTGAGGATCTTTGCCCTCTGTAACCCACAATTTATCAAGGTTTGCAGAGTTAAGAACAGGAAGGGATTCCCTCAATCCCTTCAAGACAGTGCAGGTTATCCTATATAGGATTTCTCAAAACCTGATGATCTCCAAGGAAGATCACTCCTCCAGCCCCTGGGTAATACATATTAGCAAACAAAAGGCAAATCTCACACAAGGCAAGAGGTAATTAAAGATGGTCATTTTAAACAGCAAATGGTAAGCCCAAAATCTCAAAGTAACATTGTCTTTGGCAAAGAAGTGGGGTAAGATCATGTTTCGAAAAAATATAGTTCAACAGAAACAGGAAGAAAGCAGCAAAGCATTTGCCGATTATCACTGCACATGACAGATTCCTGAATAATGGTAACAGTGAAAACCAATTTTAAAGAAACCTGCACATTAGGAAGCTCTTCAGTCATTGGGTCACCCTCTCTCATTCCACCACAAATGACAGAAACAGGCATACATACAACAGCTGTTGCATAAGGCTTTTTTTTTTTTTTTTTTTTTTTTTTTTTTTTTTTTTTTTTAAACAACGTACCTTTACCCATGCATATAATTTAAATGGTCCTTCTCTAAATAGTTTCCCTTAGATGCGATGCACTTGTCCCAGTATTTCTGTCAGTCTGCAAAGACATGCTGGAAACCATTTTTTGAGAGGTCCAAAATCACCTCAAATGCCTTCCCTACTGCTCGCTTCTGAAGACAGATGATGCTTACCACGAAGGTGTTTCTTCACATTAACGAATAGGAAAAAGTTACACTGGACTAAATCCAGAATATGGAGGGTGAGGGACATACTTCATGCTGATTTTTGCAAGATATTTAGCTACAACATTGGCAATATGCAGCCTGTTTCATGGAAATGTGGTATTTTATGCCTGATATTGTCTTGCAATGTTCTCAGGACATTCCTGTAGTATTGTCCAGTTGTTGATGGGTGAGCAGATGCATGCTGATTAAGCATTTCATGAATGTCAAAAACTGAGATGACCATAACTTTCCCGGAAGAAGCAACCACTTTTGCTTTTTTGGGGGTTGATGGAGATATACTGAGCTTGGTTGTTCGCTCAGGATCCAAGTTTCATCAGCAGTGATTACCTTCAAAGAAAGCTCCAAATCTTCCTCTAACATCAACTTCAACTGCATGCAGACCCGCACATGAATGTCCTTTAATTTGGGAATCAACAATCTTGGAACCGATCATGCACAAACACATCATGTGTAAATTTTCTGTCAACATGTGGGTGGCATCAAGTGAAATGTTCAGCATTTGAGAAAGGGTTCTTGAGGTTATTCACCTATTTCTCACAATGACAGCAGCAGTATTTGTTTTCTTCCGTAAGACCAATAACTGGAGTGCTGGGACCACCTTCCTTTTAAAATTGTCTTCCCTCTTTAAACAACTTAAACTATCTTCAAGCTATGCTGTAGGGAAGAACAGCCCTCCAAAGGTCTCCTGGAAAGCTTGTTTGTTTTGCTGAGACAAAATAGAACTTCAAAACAGCATATTGTTCCTCGCACATCACCTCCATTATTTTGGTAGGCAATAATGAACATGTCTGTTTGCTTGCCTCTCACAGGCAGGAACCAAGAGTACTAACAATAAAACTACTACAGCGTGTTTGTTACACATTAAGCTAATAGAATATTATAAGATTAAATTCTAGTGCAAAAAACTATGATCATAAAAGAAGTATGATCATTCTTTATTGAACAGCCTGGTCATATAATGGTATTAAGAAATGACAACAAGCTTGATAAAAGACACAAAAGCATATTTAATAGTGTACTGTCCGTGCAGGCAGATAGACATGAACAGTGTAAACATGATGCACAGTGGGATGAGGAGTCGGCTGCTCGGTCAGCAAGTAGCTGTGGCTATGTGTTTAACATGGATGATGTCATTTGTGCAAGGCACTGCCTCTTTCTCCCACTTTGTACTGCACATCTGACTGCTCATATCTATTTGCATGGACAGTAACAGGTAACAAATATAGGATACACAGATATGATCCTAAGCAATAGTCATTTGTTTCCCAGGAGAAGATCCTCTAACAAAAGTGAGATGAGCAAGAAATGTTGGCAAGAAAGATAATCAGTTCGCTCTTCTCTGTAAAAGCTGTACTGCGACAATTCTGCTTGAGACAAAAACTGTCATTGCCATATGCTACCTCACAAAATGTCTATCACAAGTCTTCAATGAATTGAAAATTTACACTGGTCTGGTTAAATTTTGTTGCACCACAGCCCACTGACCACAATGAACTAGAAATAACCCAATTTCTGCAAGAGTATAATAATTCCATCCTTGCTTAAGTCTGGATCTGACTATATGCAGCTCTTTCTATTTCCCAAAATAACAAAATTTGAAGTCAATGATTTCAGTTGAAGGAAGCTGCAGTAACCTGTAATGAATGTATTTGCATCTCTTCTGAGAATGACATTCAGCATTTGAAGTGTTTGAAAGGATGAGAAATTGCATAGGAAAATACTCTCAAAAGATACAATTATCAAATCTAAATTTTTACAATGTTATTGCAATTATTCTTAAAAAGTGTAGCGGCTACTGGATCCTCATACAAATTATGCAAAATTCAGTCAAATTCAAGAACACTTAAGAGGCTTTTCACAGAAAATCTAAAACATTTTATCATTCAACTATGTTTATGGTATTTGAAAATCTCTATAGCCAGTTTTTGAAGAATAAGGAAAAGTGGGTCATGTAAAGGTTTTTTTCTTGAGAGGGGAGTTTCAAGCGTTTTCTTAAACAAAGTCTCCAGCTTTTCATTTTTAAAGTGCTTTCTCACTTACAGCTGTTGTAAACATGCCTTTCGAGTTCAAGGATTCAAAATATGTATTTCTGGTAAAATCTGAATATCAATTTTAGGGTGGAATAAAATATTTCCTGTAGCTATTAGTGGTAGGTTATTAAGAAAGCAAACGTGTGTGCCTATACAATAAGGAAATACAGTGAATATTTTAATATGATGCAGTATTGTGTAAACAGTACCATCACAAATTGTGTCAAGGACGAAGGTTTGGTACAAAACATAGGGGAAGGTATCAGTCTATAACTGTCAAATCAACAAATCAACTTTCATAAATGGAAACTAAATGCGGGAAAAAAAAAAAAAACAACTTAGGAATGTTCCTGGGCAAAAGCAACTTAAAAGACACCCAAACAGACACGATGATAAAATAATTCTTTTATTCTTTCTAGTGTTCTAAACCACTTCTTTTTCGAGATTCAAACTCGGGACCTCTTGAACTTTAAGCAGACACGCTACCATCTATGCTATTGAGGTGGATGCAGCACCTATTTCAAGTATAGTAGTATTTCAATGTTATTTACTCATTACAGAAAGTGTAAGGAAAATTAAGTTGTGGAGTTAATAGTAAAATATTACCTGAAAAGTGACAAAAGCAACTCATTTGCACCTTAAATTACACACAGTCCATTCTAAAAATTCTGGAACATTCATAATTTCAGACAATGAATTGTTGGAGCAAAACACGGTTGGCATCCTTGCACATATACTGCTTGCTTGTATGTTACCTGCTTTAGGGGGATATTTAAGGAATAATTTTGCCTGGATTCCTTGTGATATTTTTCCTATTATATTCAACTGACAAGCCTCACTATGCACCACAAGATTTCGATTACAAATGGCCTCTGATGAACCCTCATCCACAATAATTTACAATAGCTTGGACTTGTAACAAACAAATGTTTAGAAGCGAGAGCACCACCACTAATGCTCATGTAAGGAACAATAATCTCAAGTGATAATTTCTGTTTATACAAGCATTGCCACATGTCTCCAGCTTACTCCCCTCTTCACCCTGCTCCTCTAGCCACAAACACACAGAGCTTGGGCCCTACCAGTAGAATGTTGTTGCACTGTTTGTGAATTTTGAGATGGCTGAGTTAGAGGAACAAAACAAACACATTAAATTTTGCATGAAACTCAAAGAAAGCTTTACAGAGACACATCAAATGATGCAGAACGTTTATAGTGATGAGTGCTTATTTCATATTCTGTGTTACTTCATGCAGTAAGGCAGAAGTTAAAAATGTCCCTTGTCCAGGATGATGTCTACCGACGACGCTCATGTCAGGAATGTCAACGAAAATGTGCCTAACAATAGATACTGTCCTAGACATTGCAGAGCAATGTAAAATTTCAATTGTATCTGTCCTGATATCTAGACATGGCATCTTAGAATGCATTGTATTGCCAAGTTCGTTCTAGGGCTCATGGGTCAGGAACACAAAGACCATCACCTCGCAATCTGTGAAGAGCTTTTGGAATGCGCAAATGACAATGAGATGTTCCTTAAGAGAATCATAACTGGGATGAAACATGGGTCTACTGTTATGATGTTGAGACCAAGGTTCGATCTCCACAATGGGTCTGGGAGAAGGTTCTCCAAGGCCATAAAAGTCTGTCAGGTCAGTTCAAATGTCAAATCAAACTATGCTGATAGTTTTCTTTGACTTTGAACAATTAGTTCATTGTGAATTTGTGCTACAGAGACAAACTGTTAGTGGTAGCGGCATATTTTGTGATGCCTACGAGAAAATGTGAGAAGGAAATGGACTGAAATGTGGCGAAACAATTCATGGCTCTTGCATCACGGTAACTCCAAATTCATCCCTGTTGGTGGGTGACTATTGCACAAAAAATGAGATCACAGTGCTGACTCATCCTCCGTACCTTCTAGACCTAGCCACAGCGGACATTTTACAGTTCCAAAACTGAAAACCCCGATGAACGGAAGAAGATTGCAATGGTAGACAAGATAAAAAAATTTGCAGAGGGCCCTTCGCGCGATCCAGAAATGAATATATGAAAACTGCTTCCAGAAATGGAAACTGCATTGGGAGCAGTGTATCATTTGTGGAGGAGAGTATTTCGAAGGAGACCATGCACAATAATTCAAGGCTAAGAGTAGGGAGGGAGAGAGAAAAAAAAAAAACCCTAAAAGTGGTCGTAGTGATGAAATGCAATAAAAAAAATTTCTGTATGCATATGCTCTGTAACAGCCCATAAGCAAAATATTTTTTATTAAAATTCCATTCTTCTGCCATTCCCAGGGTTTTAAATTGTGCTTCAGCGGTGCTACAAATTGCTAGAATTTAAGCTTCCAAAGGCTTTGTTGGTAAACTGATTTTTATAATAAAAATATTAATTCTTACCTTTTTGATTTTCGGTTTAATGTCTTTCTTCACTGTCATTGACTCCCGCAACCTGTTGAATTCTGCATCAGGATCCGAGATGTCATGAAATTTCTGAAATTAAGATTTTCTTTTAAGCCATACTGACATGAATTTATAAATATTTCCTGTAATATAGAAGTACATCAAAACCCTTCCTAAGAAAATACACAGGATGGAAGGAATATATGGAATTTACGGTGATCCTCTTAAGGTGTAAGAAATAAGCATTGCTTTTTTTTTTTCTCTCTGAGCACTACTATTTGATGCACTAATGTCTTGTGTGCTCCATTTAAGCGTTTCTCTACAGAATCATTATTTTTCTTTTTATAAATAATAAATCTGACATTAAAGTAGTTTTCATTATACATTTTGTCACAGGTACAAAACAAAAGGAACACATGTGGCTGAAGCAAGTCTATCTTTAGATACTGCCATTAAATTTCATTGATTTATTATCTTTTCTCCTATTACTCTTCCTAAAATTATTCTATTTACTTTTGTAATTGAGATAAACTTTCTTTACATATTTATGTTTTCATTTTAGTCATAATGATTACAATAGGCTAAAGCAATACATTATTTTTACTTTCTTTACATTGTATAAACAAGAAGTATTTCATTTCATCTAAGAATTTGATAGAGATTTTATCAGAAATACATGCTTGCTACCCACCAAATATAAAACATGCATTTTTAGAGAAAGTGTGTGTGTGTGTGTGTGTGTGTGTGTGTGTGCGCGCGCGCACGTGTGCGCGCAGCGTAACAAAAAGTTGGTTAAATAATAAACTTTGTGTTAATACTCGGCAACTTCCAAGGAAAGAGACAATTTTCAAGAAAATGCCACTACCCCAAACCAAATTTTTATATGGAAGTTTCAATTTTTTTTTATGGCCGATAATTTTTTATTAAAATATCACAGGTTTAAGATATTTTCATGACAAATGAAATGTGTATCTTCAATTTTCTGCAAATGTCCTCAGAAGTTCTGTTTGTTCTGGATGGGGTTTGATTACAGCTAAACCATAAGAGATCAGACAAAATCTTGCTACATAAAAAAGTACAGCAAATTCATAATTTGTGTCAAATACTTTTTTATCCATTGGTTATGGAAAAGGAATGGAATTTCGAAGACATTATCCTGACATCTTCAGATTTAAAATTTATTAGAAATAACATCTCTGCAGAGACACTTCAACAGTACCCTAAGCAACCCACAACTATCGATGAAACCCAAACAGCAGTTGGAAGAGATGCAAATAATGTCCAAATAGGTGAGGCATTCTTTTATTTAATGACACCAAGAGCAAAATAGTGGAATTTTCAACTGCAACAAATATTACAAAACCTTGTGCTGTCTCGCAAACTTATGGAGATAGAACTGCTATCCACATTTCTGCCAGCTATTCACCCACACGCAATTATAAATAATTTAACAGTGCCATTGGTGTTCTGCTTATTAGGAAATAAAAGTAAGGAGCCTTACAACAGCTGCTGACATATACATATGTACTTCTTTTGGCCTAAGCTTCCAGCCAAAGGAAGTGTAGATTTTGAAATAGCCATTGACTCACAAAAACTGATCCGTGTACCATTCAGGTGGCCCTCATAGAATTCAGGTGCTTTTAGGGATCTTGCATGGAACTGAAGATTACCAAATGCAACACATTAGATTTTTAAAAAGCAGGTCACTAGTGGATTGCTTTGAAATCTTATTTCTAGCATGACCAAGGGAAAACACAGAAGCCACTTACCACTTTTACTCTGGATCTTTTTTGTTTTGATTTTACCAGATATTCGGACTCTTATGTGGTTTACCAATTATAGCATGTCTCACGCTTAGAAGATAGTACAGATCTTATGGGGCACCCTGTTGCCACATGTACTATAAGTACAATTGCAACTTCGGCTATGGCAGTGACAGGTCTGCCAGTTTAATATTGTATTGCAAATGATACATCATTAATACGGAACTATCTACACTGGTATTAAATTCTATTTTAAGATATTCAACTTTTGAGTGCATGCATTTTAATTTTTACTCCTTTTACTTGTTACTTTTATGCCTCCTTTTACTTATTACTTTAGTACTTCAAAACACAATTTTGAAGACAAAAATATATATTACAGCAAACCGAATGGAGGCATGCAATGATAAAGGCTTTAAATATGTCGGTTACTTTTATGCTTCATCTCTGTCATCTGATAAGGGTGCAATTCCTTCCATTTCGTCGTCCATTAGCCTCGACAAATCTAATATCTTTTCTATCTACCCCTTCTTTCATATTCGAACCCCAAATTGTGTAGGAACTGATTCAATGTGGCTCTTGAGAAATTACGTAAGGCATAGTCATCACTGTTTACCCTTGCCAAAACTAGATTCAGCGTGGGTGGAATGTTTTCAAGCAGTAAAGAATGAAAATACGTCGCACTCCTTTTTTGCACTATTACATCATATTATGTTAATCTAGCATTCGTTTCCCCACCCCCTTCTTTTGTGGTGTTCATAGGGGCCTTTCATTCATTCCTTTTTTATTCTATACACTAATGTTTCTGAACACGCAATAACCTTAACTGTCTTTCATTGCCTTACTGATAATTTTACTTGAAAAATAACATAAGACATCCAATACAAACGTGCTCTCCTTACTTCTTAGTTTACCAATATTTTGTTTCTTCTTAGCTTCCCCTTCGATACTTTTAAGTATTTATAAAACTGTTAAATAGCTTCATGTAACACATCACAATCTTTCTCATGCTATAAACATACTCTTACGAATTCTTATCACAAACTGTGTTCACTTCGCGTGCATCACATTAGACGAGTGGCGCCTGTCTTGCCTTACGCATGTCGCCGTTTCTTTGAATAGATGAATTCCTTTTGTTTGACACATACGACGAATGCAAGAAGTTAAAGGATTGTGGTTTCTTTAAAAATTGCCTTCAACCCTCCTTTACATTTCTCTTGGTTTGATCCCCACAATAAACCCCATACAAAAAAGTTTCTAGCTGCCTACATTTTCTAGTATGTATATATAAAATTTTCCGAAATTACTTAATGTATAAAATTATAACACTCATCTTATTTAAGATAGAGCATTCAAACTTGGCAGGTAAGAGTACTGCAGTCTTCTCTACCTAAGAAAAAATTGTAGTATTATAGCAGTAAGCTTTATGGTTATGGCATGAACATACAAATAGCAAATATTGAACTTTTATAAAAAACAAGCATTTTCAAAAAATTTGGACCCATAGAAACACAAAATGACTAAAAATGACAATCTGATAGAGAACATATTCTGGATAAGACAAGTGTGCTCAAAGCTGCAAATTATTACAATTATTCATACCATGTTATTAGCAAGTGGCAACAACGCGAGGGTAAAAAGGACGAAGTTAATGAGAATTCCCGTGTGTAATATGCAGAGAGATATATCCCATTTACTTCCATACTGTCTTTCAAGGTTGAGACAAGCTATATATGTAAGTTAGAATGAAACAGACTTGATTGGCTATCCCTGAAAATTCGAATATTTCACGGATGCCCCCCTCCCCCATGAGAAACTGTCTCCAAAATTCAAATGAGTGTTATAATTTAAACTGATAATAAAATGCCCAATATTTGATTTGAATTTCCCACCAATCTTAAAGATGGCGAAATAGCTGATGCCACATTAAACCTATTACTATTTGGAAACATTGGATTTCACTGGCAGTAGCAACAGTGTACTCATGTGACAAACTACAGTTGTCCGGATTCATGTCACCCTTCCAATCCGCCATCACACTTCTTGTTCACAATGTGTCATTGTAGACTGCGCTGTAACTGAACTTGAACTGAACGTGATGTGTTATCAGAACCAACAGGACCACCTAGAATTCTAGATTCATTTAGATGTCCTGTAAATAGTACAATATTTTTGCCAGTAGTAAGTTTCATTAAGAAAAACAAAACGCATTCATCATAACGAAAGCTATGCAACAAGTAAAGGCATATGCAGAAGAACATCCAAACAGAGCAGCTGAAGATCATTTCAGACAAAAAAATAATCAGATTGGTGGGTGAGTAAAGAGCTGGAAAAAAATGAAAAGCAAATGTGCAATTAGAAGATGGCGTACCAAAATGGAGTCAAGGAGATCGTGAAAATGGAATCTGAATTCATTCAAAAATTATTCAAATACACGCAGTATGCTAGCACTACAGTATAATTAACAGACTAAGGGTGGTTTATGTTGTTGCTTAGCATGCGAACCAAAACCTATACAGAGGAAAATGCTATAGTAAGGGTGTGAACAGAAAATCCCTCTGTAGTTTTATTACTCAACATCGAAAGGAAACCAGTGTGGAACTAGGCCAAATAACGAATATGGACGGAACTCCTGACATTTGATGAGCCGAGCACAGAAGTTCCTGTTAAGTGCTAAAACTAAAAGCTAAAACTAAAAACAAGTGGAAATAACACTGCACTGTTCTTACATGTGCTGGTAGGATTAAACTTAATCCAATGATCATTTTCATGCAAAACCTTGCAAAAACTTTCGAGATACCGCCAGTTGGTGTCCCCGTACCTAATAAGGGTTGGATGGACGAGGCTAATATGAAATTGTGGAATTAACCCGTTAATACTCAAACATAGAACATGCTTAGTAAAAAAAAAAAATTTTACAAATCATTTCAGGCTTATTTATTGACAGTAAATGAACTTTCATATGAAAAATATGTATCATCCACCCTGATTACTTCTAGCAGGCGTGATTTCATATTAGAAATTATCGTCGTATAGATAGGCTCAATGTTTACCCATTCTTCAAGCAGTCTCATGATCCAGGTCGCACTTAAAAGTATTTCTTATTCCTAATTTCTCCATACACTGATGAAAATTTTCTTTAAGAATGTTGAAGTACTGGAACCTTATATTCAGCTTTGTATCCATATTGGGCTTGCGCCAAACACAAACCCTTCCTTCTGTATCAAGCACAAAAACGGATTTTCATCAATAAAGATTACATCTACAGAATTCTACAGAATTGTTTAGCAAACTGCAACCTCTTTGCTTTGTTAGTTTTATTTACTTAAGGCTTTTTTTTTTTTTTTTTTTTTTTTTTCGTTTTTCCATTGCAGTATTAAAGAGCTGCTGTCTGTGGGTGCACATCTTCACCAGTAGTCATACGCAATGCGGTCGCCAATTTTGGGGCATTTATTTTGGGATAATTTATTACCTTTCTCATAAATAGGGCTAGGAAGTTGAGGATATATCCTCCGCCCCCCCTAATGTCTGAAGATGAGGCCCAACATAATGTTAATTATGGATCACTATAGCCAGAATATTGAGGATTTTATTTGTCCTTTAGCTATTGTTTCATTTAAATGTTCTTTTTATAGCATTTTTGTTTCCTTTAACTGCTTTTCTTTGCAAATTTAACTTCGTTTGAATATCCCTTTCCTGTTCAAAAGAGTCTAGAGTCAATTCTAATTTCTTTTAACTAATACTCACTCTTAAGACTGGCTACAGCAGGTAGCGGTGGGCAGGGGCGGCCGGTGAGGCATTGTATTGACGGTGCCATAAATAAATAATAAATTTATATAAATAAATATATAAATTAATTATTTAAATAAATAATAAATGAGTGAATGAATAAATAAATAAGGGTTGTTAAAATATAAATGTGTACCAATTTCGAACTATTTAGGTAATCTTATCAATAATCCATCCTATTTTATAACATACTGTACCAAACAACGTACAGGGATACGGAAATCGATATTTATTACATCCGTACTCTTATTACGCACAGGTGCAACACGTACAGTAACAGTTTGATAATACAATTCGTGGAGAATGTGATACGAAGCGTTCGTGTACGATTTCGCGACAGAGACAGTTATCTTAAGTCCCGTGCTTTACTGCATTCAAACGGAAGAAGAGTAAGTTATGCGCCAGAGAAACCTCGGCACCACCTTCTCCTATAAGAAGCTGTGTATAAGCAGACATCCTAGCCCTTAACACAGGCGCTTATGAGCTTATGAGCGCCAAGCCACGGAAAACAACCAGGACAGAGCGCTTGCGTTTAGCGCGCAAATTCACACGAGGGAGCAGATACTCAATCTTTTTTGCACAATTCCTATACACTTCTCTTTCCTTCATTTTCATACAGATGGTGCCATGGCACAGCCGCACTACCCCAGAAGCCGCCCCTGGTGGTGGGAGAACCCTTTCTATTGTATTTGTCAGACCAGCAGAGAACTATATTCGGCAGTGTGTACGGATGTCAACATTGCGCTGTAGCACAACTATTAGAGCGAGCATAACAGCGAAACGCGAGTGGAAATAGCTCGTTACTACATTGCATCTGTTATCACTGTACACATTCAAGTAATGAACGGGGTGAATAATTACCGCAATTGAAGTTCTAAAAATTTTGAACATGAGCTTAAACATTTTACTTCCAGTTATTGTCACGTGGTATTCCGTATTTCCCCAATTGCGTTGTATACTGCAGTAAAGCGTTGCTTTGCCACTCGCCCTGTTAGCTTGTGTGCGAGCGGTAATTTTTTGTTGTTGTTGTAATTTACATCCTCCAACGTTAAGTCATAACGGACGATGGATGAAATGGGTGAAATGATGCTCATATGAGTCCGGGGTCCATAGAGCTTAGAGTTACCTGACATTCGTCTTACAGGATAAAGGAAACCCCGGAAAAAACCTTATCCAGGTAACTCACCCTGACCGAGATTCGAACTCGGGACCTCTTGAACATGAGGCAGACATGCTACCACCACGCTACCAAGGCGGGCGGTAAATGAAAACGGTGGAGTGCTCGGTTCCTCATGGTTTATAGAAGTATAAAAGTGGAAATCCTCTAAAAACAGGTGAAACGGCTACTGTATTAAATGCGTTCAACCTTTTCCTTCAACGTTATGACATCTTGGCTGTGAGCGTCTGAAGCAACTGGTGTATCTATGAACAAATGTGAACCGAAATTAAACAAACAGGAACTGTAAAAACCCCTAAAGAGAAAAGGGAAATGCGATGTGTTTTAGAGCAAGTGAATGATTTTGTTAAGAGTGCTATTCGTTTTAAAGTGCACTGTTTCTTTTTAAACAAGTCTCCTACCATAGATAGGGTGGTGAACAGTAACCCAGATCTTCAAAATCTTAAGAAAACCATGTTCTCCGCGAGACATTTTGGTGTAGAACGGCGCACAATTACTTACACGAAACCAGGGTAAATGAGGGGCCTGTCACTTCAGACCTGAACAGACAACACTGAATCAAAGAATGGCGCATTGTTTTCTGCGTTTTATACATTTTAAATAATCCAACTGGCAAAACGTAAGCGTCTCATCACTTTGCATATTGGCAGTGATAACGTGTTTCATTAGGGGATATTAACGCAGATTTACGTAAGTTTTTACTCACACAATTCTATTTCATAAATGTTCTTTAGCAGTTTCTTTAATTACTTGATTACCTGCACTGCTACTATACTGGTCGCCAAACTAGAATGTGATTGACAGTAACCACCCTAAATAAATGGGAGGGGATGATTACGTCATAACGGTTGTCATAGTAACGATTATAATGACCAATTAGAGTCGAGACGTTTCCATGACAACGTTAGACGCTAAACCTTGGTTGCCGATATTCTAACACGTGCTTAGCATGACTTGCGGCCGAGCGAGTTTACGCAAACGCTGCAGTAATCATACCTTGGTGTTTGTTTCTCTTGCTGATAACGCTGCATAAACAGAATACCCTCACGTATGCAAAAGTTAGAGATCCTGTACTGGCAAGCTACTTTGCATTTTATTTGTGGCAATTTGCCTTGGTTTACGTGTGCCCTAAGTCCGTGTATCTGAGCGCGTGTTGTGATCATTTGCAATTGTGTTTAATGAATGTTTAATTGTCAAAATATCGGACAAGTGGAAACCTCAACGTGCTCGGGAACCAAATAAAACTGTATCTGGTAAAGGTATTCCAAATAAAAGACATACACGGGAAATAATATGCTCTGTGAGAGAATACTTCGATGAGGAGAAATTGAAAGGGGAGACAGTATTTCATTCTCTAAGTTGCTTCATAGGAGTTCACGTGCGTAGGTATCAGTAAGGGCATTAAGGTTAAGATTGGGAAAGAAAAGTATTTCAAAGAAGAAAGTTTGACATTGGGGTATAAATTATAAACTCCCGGGAAAACTTATGTAAACTGCATTATCCCCACTTCAATAAACATCAAAATGTCACAGGTATGCCTCTTTTGTTACCATTATCTTTACATTCATGTGCTCTTGCATGTTCTAGCGTTTGCATATAGATCCACGACTGTACTATTGTCTTTGTGTATAGTATTATAAATAATTAATAATAACAATAATAATAAAATACCCATTGCAGTCGGAACTGAATCACTTTCGCACGCGTAATGCTATCGCGCTCTCCACGTGGCAGCAATAAGCGGCAACGTCACCTCTCTCTCCGTACGAAATGTCAATCACTTTCTAGATTGGCGACTAGTATAAAAATCCACCACAAGAACGCAAGAGAGGAATGAAGGGGAAAAGAGTTTGAACTGTTCACCCATGTTGTCAGATCTAATGCGCCAAGTAACTGCAGTGATAGGTATTATGCATGGGTGAGTTATGTGATAACACTTGCGCATTTTAAACGAACCCAGCATCCTGTGTAGGCAGACAGTACAGAGAAGGATATAACGGTTAAGAGTAAACTCTAAACAGCTGACGGCAGCCAGCTCCAACCACGTGTTTTTGGCGGAGTGATACAAACCGCAATGTTTATGTGCGTCCCCACTGGAGGGGACTATTACTTCCTCTCTAATATCCAGTTATTTTTCTCCACAAGATTTCACCGGGCAGGCCATTCCCGCCTTCCCGCGCAAAACACTGTCACTGCTGACTGAGGGGCGTGACGTCACTGAGAATACAACGCAAAAGCGCTTACACGTGAATGTACGTAATGCAATATTGTGATTGCACATTATAAGATAAGATAAGGCGCTGGTGCATGCAAATTCCACAACCCTTCAGATGAAATAAACGAGATGCAGTTGCTTTTGAGCTATTGTAGTTATTGGCTGTGTTTTTTGTCGTAACATTATAAAAACCATTGCGCTGTTGCTGAAAGCAAACATACTTCGTATAAAACTACGAATGTGATGTTCCATTGTTTGCCTAAAGATCGAGAACTACAGCGCAAGTGGGTTTTACGCTGTAAAAGGGCTGATCCGGTTAATGTGAATAATGCAAGGAGTTGTTCCGATCACTTCCTGCCCGAAAACTATGAACGGGATTTAAAAAACGAGCTGTTAGGTTTGCCGCTGAAAAGAAAATTAAAGGGCGACGCTGTACCGTCACAGAAAATTCCTAATTGGCATGGGGATGTATTTGAGGCGGTAGTAGCAGGTACCAGCAAAACCAATTCGCAGGTAATTATCAGATAAATTCCATTTATGTATTTGTTTCTATGTGTACACTGAGTTTATTCGCTCCTTTTTTTATAAGAAAAGTTTGATGCGTGGAATAATAATAATAATAATAATAATAATGATGATGATGATGATGATGATGATGATGATGATGATGATGATGATGATGATAATAATAATAATAATAATAATAATAAAACTTTTTATTAATAGGCAATATCAGCAAGAGATCGCCGGTGCGAAGTTAGGACCGTGCGAAAGAGGGCGCTGTCTACTATAGTATGTTTATCTCCCCCAAAAAAAAGAATTGGACCCGTCGACCAGCACGGAGGTAGCTCCTGACCACTCTGTTGTTGCTGAAGAGGAAATAATTAGACTAAAGACTCGGATACAAGCCCTGAAGAAAGAAAACAGTGTTTTGAAACGGCAGAACAAGGTACAGAAGTAATATTTTGTAGCTTCCATGGACAAAGTGCTGCGAAGTGTAATGGAGTGATGCAAAACTTAATTTCTATAATAAGTTCCAAGTTTCCCGAAATTCATCACAAAGTGATCTCTCTTAATGTGAGGACAAGAACCTTATTAGAATTAGGCACTTAAATAAAAGAGCGAAGGCAGAAATGATCAGGAAACTTGCAGTAAAGAAAAATCTTCAATGGGTTGCTTCGTCATTTTCTTGAGCTACACTGATTAAGTACATATGAATAGTAACATGTTTTAAACTCTTAATACAACTGCTAGAAAGAACCTTCATTATAATACACAAGTGGGTGTTTATTCCTTCCGATTTTACACGTAGCAGAGCTTAAATAACACATACTGAGGGGCTAGTGTTTAACCCTCGCGGTTGAACTGTATTCTCAGTGACGTCATGCGCGTTAGCCAATGGCAGCGCGACTCTCCGGAATGGCCTACCTGAGTATTCTAGTTGCCTTGAGATTTCACTCCTTTCAAGAACGCACCAATGACATCCGTTGGCGCGGAGAGAAGTTTTCGCAACGTGTGCTGTCAGAAAACAGATGATCATCTACACCTAAAAATTTAGAGATGACTTGTGTTTTACTGCAGTGTCAACTGAAATGAATGTCTGTAACCCTAGGGTGGTTAAGCCAAGTATAATTCAGCTCATTTCCCCAGAATGTCCATTGCTGGTTCTGAATCAGAAGAGGCATTTCTTAAATGTAGTTTTTCTTGTTCCATGCATTACATATCACTTGAATGTATACTTTAAAACTTATTCATTATATATCTAATTGAAAATTAGTTTATTAATTTGAAGGTGTCACTTGTTTACGTCTCTTTTTTTTTTTTTTTTTTTCAATCTTCAAATCCTTTTGGGGATATTTTCAGGTCTTTTTAGACAATTTATAGGTCCTAAACTTCCTAGCCCTTGTGACGCAACTACTCTCGGTGTTCCCCCAGGGGCCTACTTCGGTAGGTACGGGTTTGGCGCACCCGGGGTCCCGAGCCAACAGTCTCCCTCGTGTGGGCTCCTCTTCGTGGTTGAGGGAGACGGTCAACAGGTCCACCCACGTGTAGGCCGTGCGTGGAGACCCGTGGAGAAGGTTTTTAGATTCTTGTCTAGTTTAGAGTTTAGGATTTAGTGAACGAAATCTTTAGTAGGTTTTGATTGATGTTTTTTATGTACGTGTATTTTTAATAGGTTCTGTTACACTTGTATAGTTTTTAGAAAGTTTTATATCTGGCTTTTGCCATGACTAGTTTTTTAAAGGGCGCTGATGACCGCCGTAGTTGAGCGCCCTTATATATATATATATATATATATATATATATATATATATATATATATATATATATATATAATTTTTTTTTAACTCTCGGTGTCCTATTTGCAGCAGATTCAAATCTGCCTTCTCTGTTGGAGACACCTGACGACACTATTCTCTATTGTATATTCATTTAGCTTAGCATAAGCTTCTGTGAGTAAGACCTTTAACATAGTGAAAGATCACAAGCAAATTCAAATGATATATTGTTTTCCCTGCATCTCATATAGGTTGGTAACTAATCATAATGGGGGTGCAAGCCTTTCCTTTTTATAAATTCTAAGTGGATGCATACAAGCACAACTAGGAGTGACAGAATATTTAAGTGGCGAATGTATAACTTGCTTTGGATTCAAACGGTACTTCATAAGTTATTTTTGTTGCAAAAATAAGTGGCCTTATTCATTTCATACTCTTTGTGCTTTACATTTAACATAAACATTGTTTAATTTCTGTCTTGGGTCTTCCAGATATCATTTTCTTATATTACCACTTCTGTTGCCTGTTCCTTACCTTAGCGGTTAAGACTTTTCTGTGACAGGTTTCCTGAAAAAGGGAGAAAATGCTCTGCCTATTTGTTTTTCTATTAGTTGTAATTCTGAAATGTTGTTTGTTCTGTAGGTTTCCTTTTTACGTTTTCTATGTAATTTCTATAACGCTTGCATTGAATCTCATGTATTCTTGATCTTTCACTTTGTGCAATTTCATATTTTAATTTTATGTTGATCGGTTGCACTTTAGTATCAGGGTAACATGTTCTTTGTAAATTCCAACTTTACTTTCCTTTGCAATTGTGAAAACAAATCTCTGCTTCCTCAAAACTATTCTCAAATTTCATTCTGCTTAAAAAATTTTTAATTTAACATAAACCAGGATGCAGCACTAGATATCCAATGGAAATTTAAATCAAGGTGCATTAGTGCACTAGTAAAGGCTTTCCAGGTTTTCTTGTACCATAAAGCTTTTGTTCAATCACATCTAGATATATTCCTCATGCCAAAGTAAAGTTCATCCACAACACTCAAAGTCCCCATTGTTTTGATATTAAAAATATACATGTAGTAAAGATACATAAGTTACTTTTATCATAGCTTTACAATATCAGCAGTTTTAACAGCTACAGAATTTCTTCATAGATGCTATTGTGATACAGGTTAATTTGGTTTTCAAAGCCAACATTTACTACTAAGAATGGGAATGTAAAAAGAGTGCAATTTAATTTTCTATATTTTCTTTGGGGGGGGGGTTTAAAGTGAACATGTTTCACATTACAGCACTACACTTTTAATAAGTTTCAAATTTTGTTTAAAGAATTTGATATTTTATTGGTTCCTCAAATTAAATATAAATAATTTTCTAAATTCTTCTAAAAATGATAAAATTTCCAATAGTAAAAAATCTGGCATTTATCAATTTAACTGTTTGGATTGCAACCGAGTTTACTATGGATGAACTAAATATAATCTAGAAACTAGAATGAAGGAACATTTTAGAAATATTTTTGGTTCTTTAAACATGAAATAAATTCTGAAGTTAAAGTATTACAGCAATTAAAGGGACCTACAGATTTATAGGTTTGGGAGAAAATCTTAATCTTAAAAAATTGAAATCACATGATGAATTTTGAAATAGTGCCAATTGATTCTGTTCAATAATTTGTTTTACTTTCAGAGGTTGGTAATAGATATAAAATTAATCAGTCACCTAACAGCAGTAATGATGGCAACAACCTTGTTTGCTGATGTGAATGATTTGCAAAATAGTCCTGAGTACTGCGCAGAATTCATAATTTCTTGATAAGATAAAGTGGTTTATTATAATTATTATACATTATTGTAATATTTGTATTGCTTCAACTGTTATTAGCTGCAGTTTTTACAGAATATATTTTAAGTTCAGTGTAACATCTTTTTTAAGTTCCCTAACTGGCCTTCAAATAGTATATTATTTATTCTCTCTTTTTTTTACATGTTCCATTTATACCCCGCCTTTAACTGCTCTGGTCATATCGGTGGCCCTTCTCCTTTCAAACATACTGAAGGTGTTAACGCGTTATCTTTGGTTTTTAATCATTAGATCACGCATACATTCACACTCTCATTCATACTTCCAGACTCTGGGAAGGATGGGGAATTATCTTGGTCGGAGAAAAATCCCCACCCACACCGCCGGGAATCGAACCGGGACCCTTAGCACAGCAGGCAGGTGCTCTACCGACTGAGCTATGGGGCCAGTCTATTTATTTTCTTTTTCACATATATTTAGGATTTTTAAAATTGTTATTCCAATGTCTTGCAGTTATTACATTTACGTCAACATGGCGAGTCTCTTGTACTCCATATGAGAAGCCGTAAAAACACATGCATCTTCCATGATGGTAAAAATGATGTGCAATGTTAAAGCATCCAGAATACAAAAACTACTCCAATACTGATGCTAATATCAAAACATTTTAATATCTCTTAGTGCTCATCTGCATATCAGTTCACACACAACCAGTATTATGTCAGATTTCATTAATAATGTCAGTATTATTGACCATGTAGGGTCTCATATAATGACCAGTACTGTACAACAAGGCATTTTGTTTAAATCTCAAATGTCAGTTTTCATAATAGGACAATCTAATATGATGGATTTAATCTTGAGCTTATAGCACAGTAAAATTATGCAACCATCCAACAAAACGAGTTCTAATGGTAACATATGTAGATAGGTGCAAAAAGCATTGGAAATATTCTTTCGCAATAAGGATATGTAGAACAAGGTTGATATTACTTGCTTTTCAAAGATTTAATATCTCTGGCAATATTTATTTTGATTTCTTATTTTCTTGTTTAAACTTCAAGTTAATGAAAGTATCTTCTTTAGTAAAAACTGCAATGTTTAAAAAGAACTTCAAAAAGCATAAAAATCAACTAGTACATTACTTTCCATGCTTTTCAAAATTTAAATGAAAATATCATTTAGTATTATAGTTATGCCTGACAACTGAAATTCCTGTTCACTTCAAAATTAAACTTGGTTAGAAATGTATTTACTTTTCACTACATTATATATATGTATATAGTGTGTGTGTAATAAAACAAAAACAATACTTACGTCACCATTGGAGCTGATATATTCTTCAATAGCTGACAATGCATCTTTAAATCCTCCTGATTTGTTTGATTTAACAAGTTGATCTTTGAATTCAAAATATGGTTTTATCTGGCTTTCTTCAATCCAGGCACTAGAAGAAAGAAACAATTTACAAAGTGTAAAGCAAATTTGAATAGAATTACAACTAAAAATTATAAAAAAATATATATGTATACTTACTAATTATTTGAACCAAAGAAGAATATACAGTATAAAGGCTTATTTTTGCTAGTTGGCCTTTTCAAATCTTTAGTTGGATTGGAAACCTGAAAAGCAAAGACAAAAATGAATATCATCTTTCTTGACCTTTATATATACACATAGTTTGCAGAAGAAAATATGTTTCGACTGCTGCTATGATCTAGTGGTTAGCATGGTCATTTGTCATCCTATTGGACCTTTTGATTTCTATCAGTTGGAATGTTTCTCTAATTAGTCACTGCATACCCTTTAGTGCCTGGAAGTTGAATGCTGTAGTAAATGCATGTGTATTTCAAAGTTATAAATTGTAAAACTTGAACTAAAAACTCAAGTGTTAACAAAGCCCTCCATATAGCCCAATTACTAGTTTTTCTTTTTAAAAGCACAATAATTTTGTTTGCTAATGATGCTATCAATTGCGAGGATCATATCTGCACCATAGCATGCCAAAATTTAGTCTTGAAGGAGTTTTTACCTGCTAGTACAGAGGTATTTTTTTAGACATGGCACATAACCTTGCTTGGATGTGCATGAGTGACGTCATGCAAATTAATGGTAGGGTTAAGATCTCTGCTTCCAGCAGCAGATTGCTGATAAAGCTAGTAGGTGAGATAACAGATGACAAACCTGACACACCTTTTTCTTTCAAATAAACAAGTGGACTCGACCATAAAGTACTGAGGAACATTACGTCATACGCCACGTCTAAAAAATGCATCTGTACATCTGACATTGGGCTATCACTTTTAAACAGACTTAAAAACCATAAGCCAAGAGATGGTTTGAACCCACGACCTTGGGATCAGTAGGCCTGTGCTTAACCAACTCAGCCACTAAGTTTTGATTTTTGGTAAGCACAGAATAATGGGCAAGATACATGTGCATGTGCTCTGTGCATTATTTTTATTCAATTTTTGCTTAATTTATTGTCATTATTGCTTAAAAACCCATCAGTTATAAACTAATTTAATACATGCGACTTTGTCTACTACTTACATCTAAAAGTAGTAGAGGAAATTTTGTATTCCATACAAAAAATGATACTGAGGTTTCACCAGAAATATGTATTTTGAAGTCCCTAAATAAATTTAGTGTGTAGGTGTGTGCGCACACACACTTAAGACCTGGTTATGGACCAAACACCTGGATATGTACCAAACTTGATATTTCAATTCATTATCTTAAATGGGTATGACAAAGACTTGCAAGAAAATAGCATCTCCCCAAATTGTCCTTATGAAACAAATTTGCATGGAATAAAATCTCAAATGTTTTGGGAATAGACTTAAGATGCCTTCATATGTATTGAGTTGTGCAATTTATAGGGAAACATTCAAAGATAAAATCTTAGTAGTGAAAAAATAAACATTTAATTAAAAACATTCCTCATTTTATTTCCAAAGCATAGAGGTTGTTGCAGGGAACACCTGAATAGCATTTCCACATGTTTTAACTAAACACATATTATTTTAGTTAATTGATGGAAATTAATCATTTCTCCACACTAGCCGTATATAGGCTAAGGTTTTTGATAGAGCCAACATGAAAAATTCAATGTCATGGCCGGGATTTGAACCACGGATCTCCTGGTTTCCGTCCAGTCGCTCTTAACCTTTGAGATACCATGGCCAACGTGCCGTCCTGACATTAAATTCTCCAGCTGACTCATATTGTCCCAGTAGACCACTAGGGGCTCTCGCATACATGATACACCGTTTGTGGCGACTTGCTATCGTAAGTACTTAAGTCCCAGGCTTCATCATTTAACTCTCATTATTTTAGTTAATTGATGGAAATTAATCATTTCTCCACACTAGCCGTATATAAGCTAAGGTTTTTGATAGTCAACATGAAAAATGCAATGCCATGGCCGGGATTTGAACCACGGATCTCCTGGTTTCCACCCATGACACGCCTGAATGTACAATTTTCTACTCAGAATATTACAATTCCTAAGCATGGACGAAGTGACAATTCTGTTGCCTGCGCTTGAACACGTATTGCACGGACTAGTACAACGTGGTGTTTATAGCGGACCCAGTATAGTTTATTCAGTTCCTCCCTTGCCCTCATACCTGCGAAAGTAGTGAGTGCTGCGTGATTTAATCGATTAACCCAAACGATTAATCGATTAATTTTATTTTAAGTTAAAGACTAAAAAATTTGAATCAAATAATCGAGTCGATTAAAATTAATCGATTACAATAAACATTAATCAAAGCTCTTTGCCAAATTTGGCCCTCTTTGTTTTTGATGTATTGCTTCCCACCTAAACAGCATTTCCAACGCATCAAGCTTTCACTAGACACGTAATGTTCTTTGAACTCTGAGATAATATAACTCCTGATAGCTGAAAGAAATCACTCTGAAACCCCGAGAGAATCTAAATAACACTTTTGTTGTGAAACATTCTAAGAGGTACATAACCACATACAGATGCTGACAGAGGTTTCTTTCCTTACAGCTTGTGACAACATATCGTATACAAATGATTACTTATTGCTTGCTAGCATAAACTGAGCTGTACAACTTTGAATAGAACACTTCGCTTACGCAGCTATTGAAACAGCTGATCCCTCTTCTCTGGGCTAGTGATGGTGTAACTTTGCTGTAAACTGCAGTAAGCCAGTAACGTTTGAGCTCGTGACAGTGAGTGAAAGTTGTGTGTTAAAAAGTTAAAATAAGGAAAAACGATGTACTGAGTGGAATTAAAATTCTGGCATATGAAAATTTCCGAGGGAGACTCGTCGTACATTTTTGCTTTAAGCTAAATGAATCTGGTAAAGTGTCTGACAAAAAAAAAGTAAAATATGTGGGAAATCATTAAGTATTAGTGCCAGTAGTTTGAATTATTTGAAACACACCCATCCCTTTCAAAGTTCCAACGAATCACCTCCAACTGTTCCTGAGGCATCGCAGTCCAGTTTAAATAATTTCATAGCCCAACCGATTTCTTCCAACAAGGAAGCTGATTTTTTATTTTATTTTTCTTATTTTACGTCCTCCAACGTTAAGTCATATCGGACGATGAATGGGATGGGTGAAATGATGCTCAAATGAGCCCAGGGTCCCTAGAGCTTAGAGTTACCCGACATACGTCCTTCAGGTTAAGGGAAAACCCCGGAATAAACCTTATCTAGGTAACTCACCCTGACCGAGATTCGAACTCGGGACCTCTTGAACGTGAGGCAGACATGTTACCACTACGCTACCAAGGCGGGCGGAAGCTGAATTAACAAATAAAATCGTAAAATGGATAGTAAAGAATAGCCGACCTATCAATATTGTTTCGGATGAAGGACTAAAAGAAGTTTTAAGAGAAGCCGTTGGAAACAGTTCGTATAATCTTCCATCAAAAGATGTAAGTAGACGAATTGACAAGTTATACGGTATTGAAAGATCTAAGCTATTGGACACATTAAAGTATGCGGAATATGCTAGCTTAACAGGAGATTTCTGGACTTCAGTAGCGAATCAAAGTTACTTAGGAGTTATTTATTGCCCAATGGATTGATTCTAAGTGGGAGTACTGCAGTGCAACGTTGCCAGTGAAAAACGTAACTGAACAGTACAGCGCAATCACTTGTGATAATCAGTTCGAACAGGTTGTAAATGATTGGAGCTTGCAAAATTAAGTCAATGCAATTTGTACAGACAATGCTAGGAATATTGTCCTTGGTATTGAGAAATCAAAATGACATTTTTGCTCATATTTTACAATTAAGTATCAATATGTCGATTAAAAGTGTTTCTATCGATATCCTTAGTAAATGCAGAAAAGTAGTGGACCTAAGATTAGGCGTGTGGCTGGAAAAACGACCCACTTGCCGATCTCTGGTCTGAATACTTCTGCAGGAGTTGCGGATCCCTTTGCTGTGGCCAACACCCTTGGCAGAGCTTTCGCTCACGTGTCTAGCTCTGTCTAAAAAGTTGAACGATCTGAATATTCTACAGATAAATTTAAAACAAGACGTTGTAACCCGATGGAACAGTAATTGTATTATGTTTGAAAGTTTTCTCAAAGCTAAAAGAGCAGTTATTGATATATTAGATACCCAACCTCAGATATTATTCCATTAACTGAAATTGAATGGGAAATGACACAAAGAATGTTTGAATGTCTGAATATTTGTGACTTTCTTGGGGAAACTAAATACGTCACAGCAAGTGTTGTGCTACCTGCAATAACTTATCTAAGGTTAAGTGTCAAAGTCGCTGATTCAGATGTTTTGTATGTGATCAGGTTCTAAACTGCTCTTATCGAAGATTTAACAGAAAGAATTGCCCGCCTCGGTAGCGTCTATGGTAGCGTGTCTGCCTCACGTTCAAGAGGTCCCGAGTTCGAATCTCGGTTAGGGTAAGTTACCTGGATAAGGTTTTCCCCCGGGGTTTTCCCTTATCCTGTTAGACAAATGTCAGGTAACTCTAAGCTCCATGGACCCCGGACTCATTTGAGCATCACTTCATCCATTTCATTCATCGTCCGATATGACAACGTTGGAGGACGTAAATTACAAAAATAAAAAAACCAGAAAGAATTAATAACTGGCCTAAATTAGAAATGTACGAAGAAGTTACAGCTATCGATCCGAGATTCAAAACCTTGAAATGTCTTCCAAGAGGCACAAGAGAATTAGTATGGAAAATACTTTCAAAAATTCTGCGGTAAGCGCGAAAAGTACGACAGCAGTAAATCTGAAGAGAAAACTGAATTTTAATGACAATGACGATGTCGAGAAAACCGCCCCATTAATACCACTTCATAATGAAGTCTACAAGTCTTTGGGTGAACTGGATGACGACTTCGCAAATCCTCTTCAGTGGTGGAAGACACATTCTATTCTGTCGCCAATTCTTTCATCCATAGTGAAGAAATTGCTTTGTGTACCAGCTACATCGGTTCCCTGTGAACGCGTGTTTAGTGATGCAGGAAAATATTGTCACCAAACGAAGAGCAGCACTTAATGCAAAACATGTGAATGCACTTACATGTTTAAAATCATGGATGAAACAACAGTGACAGGTGAGTCTTCTTGTAAACTATTATTTGCAGTCTCAGAAATCTTAGTAGATATTGATAAAATACGTTACTAAATAATTACTTTCAAAAATGTTGTATATAGATCTAATTCAATACATATATAAAGCATGTGCACTTGATGAAAACACAAATTTTGAATCCAAATATTTAAAAGTTTCATAAATAATTAGATATACAGAGTATTAAAGTACTTTATATAATCCTTACACCTAATTTTCGAACGGATAATATTTCGATTAATCGATTAAAGTAACATGTTTAATCGATTAAAATTTTTGATCTATCCACAGCACTATGTGAAAGTCGTTTCATCAATTTCTATTTTTGCTTTAGATAGAGGGACTTGCGGTGCAAGTTCTAACTACCGGTCAGTCATACGATGGTCAGAACCGGTGCAACATGCGTCAGTATCCTTAACGTTACGCGTCGTCATAAACAACACGAGATTGCAAAACGTGGCAAACAGGTGGTTTTATTAAATCGTTGAGGCAAGCACTGTTAAATACCACTGTGCCTATAAGTTTGACTAAAGAAATGTAATTTTCACCATGAACCTATGTGATCATGCGCACGGCATGATCTTAATTCATTTTACAGTAATTCGAGACGGAAAAGTCAACATCAAAGCGAAGTATTCAAACATACTAGACCTTGACCTTGCAAATCCCGCTGAGATTGCTTTAAAGGTGTTCCTAACTTTACAGAAAATAAAAATAATAGGTGTCAAGTTTTGGGAGTTTATTCCAAACACAAAATATTCTTTAAATTAAGCCCTGGAATTCATGTTTAATTCGTTAAGCGGCTAATAAATCATTACACTATCTAGCTTTTAAACGTGGTGGTATCAACATTTACAGCCAGACACGACTTGGACTTTCAAAACAGCAATGAAGCAAGACAGGAACAACGGGATGAATGGGTACAATTTTTTTCCCCTCTCATATTTCTTCCCTTCCAGTTAGGAGGGACCGACCAAGGTGCTGGCTGGCTGCCTGTATAAAGCCAGGTTTTTGCTGCGAGCCCACCCTTTAAGGGCTTTTTTTACCACAGGTAAGGTTTATCAATTGTGATTTTGTAGGATGTGTTGTGGGTTTTGATGTTGGAGTTTCTTTTGATGTTACAAATTTATGTACCTTCGGGTTGAAGGACAGGATGCAATACCTTGCACCCTGGTATTTTAATTTTGAAGTTAGTTTTCAGTTGGACAATTTAGATGCCAAACAGCTTAGAAAAATTATGAAGAGCTTAGCTTTAGCTACTGTTAGGATTAGCTCCTGGGTTATCTCGGGTGCCCGCAAGCCATGCGAGGTACAATCTGAGTGGACAGGCTTATTTAGTTTCGCATAAACGAAATGCATCATTTAATGGATGAACTTGAGTCATTTAAAGAATGTGATTTATGTACAAAGTTTTGGTGGTCCAAATCATTTTAATCGCATGATTCTCTTCTCCCTCTGAATCTGACGATGTGAGAATTCATTGAATGGCCTCGATCGCTGATTCGATTCCAATTTTGGACAAAGGCATTCGATTTGGTAATCATTCATGTAGACGAAGTTCTGAGACTTCATATCCAGATGTCCCTTGTTAATGATTCAAGGGTTGTACATATGATCACTTTTGCTGTGGAAATACCATGGAAATGCTAGCAATAAGCTGATAGTCCATTACTTATTTGTTTTGGAATGTAGTGACAGTCTCATCTGGTGGATTTCTATACTGATTTTATGTTATTCGAAATTAAGCCCACACCTGTTATAAAGTTCCATTTGCAGTATCAAATAAATGCAAAAACATTATTTGTATATAATGGAATATGCTGGATGTAATATAGAAATGCTTAAAAATGTCAATTAGAAGTAACAAAATCAGAACAGATCAGTTGCGAAAGGGATTTTGAAACAGCTTTCATGGTTACCAACCAGTGTGCCAGTGAAATATCTTGGGGTGCTACTAGACACTCGACTTACTTAGAACGTCACATCTGTCGGTCTGTTACACCTGCATCTGCCCAGCCCACGTCGGTAGCGTGGTGGTAGCATGTCTGCCTCACGTTCAAGAGGTCCCGAGTTCGAATCTCGGTCAAGGTGAGTTACCTGGATAAGGTTTTTGCCGGGGTTTTCCCTTATCCTTCAAGACGAATGTCGGGTAACTAAGGTCCATGGACCCTGGACTCATTTGACCAGCATTTCACCCAATTCATTCACCGTCCGATATAACTTAACGTTGGGGCGGACGTAAATTACAAAAAAAAAAAAAAAAAAAAAAAAAAAAAAAAAAAAAAAAAAAAAAAAATTGAAGAAGAAACTGCATCCTTTACTCAACAGGCGCACCTCACTTGGTTATGAATCCCCCCTTTATCTTTACACATCTGTAGTCCTCCTTACCTAATGCAGCTCCAGTCTGGGGTGGCACCTACAAAACTAATCTCCGCCGACTGCAGGTACTCAAAACAGGGTGCTGCGTATAGCTACAAATGCTCCATGGTTCGTCAGAAACCAACAACTTCATCATGAGTTTGGTCTTCTACCCATTCACCAGTACATCCGCCGGCTGGCACCTTTCTTTTACCATCTCCAGGAGATCCCTGGAGCTGTTCTAGTCTCGTTGGTGGAACGGTTACCATGGATTTATCTTTGTTAACAGAAACCTCTCAGATAACGCACTGATTATTCTAGTAAGAGTGAGAGGGGTACCTACGCGCCTCCCGGTCGTGTGCTAGGCACCAATGAACGCATCACTTCAGCCAATGGAATTCGCAGGAATCACAAATGACAGATATATGTTCACTCCACGTGGAGTAATCAGTGAGTTATCTGAGAGGTGTCGATTACCAAAGATAAATCCTGGTAACCGTTCGAACAGCGCCACTATACCTACAATCTCGGCGCTCGCACTCGCCAACCAACTGGCCTCAAACGCAGACTGCCACAAGATCGACCTCTCCAGTACAGACGACCCAGATGATAAATATCAGACAAAGTCTCCAATTTGTGTTAGTTATTCTGTCATATTTAGCTAGAGGAGTCATTCACGTCTACCTCAACTGTTATGTATACTTTTACAAACTTTCTCAATAACAAACAACTGTAAAGCATACTTGCTGATTGATCGATAATTTAAAAAAATAAAAAAGGGATGTCGTATTCCTTTTGTAACGCATTAATACTCTTGCAACCATGTTTGCAGAAGTATTTATGGAAAAGAAGTTGAGTGTACATATATTGCCAAATTGTATAATACAGTTGCAACAGAAATGTGGAACCAAGTTTGCTATACACAATTTGTGTAAATAACATTTGCGATTACCAAAATGATGTCTTACTTTAATGCCATGAAGGGATCGACCTGTATCATTTTCAGTCGTGCAACAATATCGCAGCCGAAATAAGCGGGGATAAATTGTGGTTCTGCTTATTTTCAATTGTGCCAAAGACACAATTCACAAGACTACCACTTGTACTGCACGTTATCATCCGGCAAACACACTTTCATTTGCAATAGATTTCTTATTTAAGTTATCTTTCAAAATGGGCCCATAATATTTATTCCCAAAACCATGCCATCAACATTTCTTCCAAGTCTAAGATGTATAAGCTAGAACTGCGTATATAACTGATATGCTAGCAATATTCTTCGCTGGCATAGGTCTGCATAATTTATCCAATAATTTGTAAACTGTTAATGCTCCCATTACACCTGGAGAGGAAAACCTATGCCAGTACACTGCGTCTATTTAGAAACATGTGTGAATTCAGTGTTACGCTGGTCATTATGTACGTGCAGAATTTAAGATTGTTTTAAACTGAAAAGGATTAAAATAAAACTTTACTACCAATTTTGAAAAATATTTAAATTGTAGGACAACTGGGGGCATATCCACTGGACAGAATATGGAATATATTTAACAGTAGAATTGCTAAATGAATGGAATAACGGCAAAAAATGCTAGACGTAGCCCAACTGAAAAAAAAAAAAGTTCTTCAAATGTTGATAACCATTGGCACCTTTTCACGCCAGTAGACCATTAGCATCCACATTCTATTTCGTCACCCCCAAAATGACTTACAGGAATGCTTTTTTCTTCTTATTTTCTTTAACTCCAATGGTCATATCGGCGGCCGTTCTCCTTTGGAACTTAATTCGTTGGGTTTTAATCACTAGACAATCACACATTCGCACTCTCATTCATACTTCCAGACTCTGGGGAACATGAGGAATTAACTTGGAGAAAAATCGCCACTCCCACTGCCGGGAATGGAATCCGGGACCCCTAGCACGGCAGACAGGTGCTCTACCGATTGAACTACATGGCCAGCCAATGAATGCTTCAACTGAGCTGAACCTGCACAAAACTAAAAGGGAGAAGTCCTGCATTGCAGTTTGCTCTTAGGGTTTGTGATATTGAATGATTATAATGTTCTGGCTCTTCCAGTTAATCAGAAACTTTGAAAAGAAGACAACTGGCTCCATTACAAGCACGACAAACCATTTGTTAATGTCATGTTCTATTATGCGATAACAGTTCTGAATTTGTTGGCACTGTGTTAGCAGTGGAACCACACACAGGTTTAATGAGGCGAGAATTAAGTAATCATTAGCGTATTCAACGGGCAAATTATTTTCCTTGTGGCTTGTCTAACTTCTGAGCACACGACTGCAGCTATTAACAAGAAAACAGCTGGACACGGAAAACTGAATTATTGAACACGTCTCTGTGCATATTAAAATTCATATACTTCGTTTGCATGGTGTATATGAACCAATTTTAAAACATTTCCATTAAAGGAAAATCTTTCGCTCAATTTTTCAAAATAACATTACTAGGAGAAATCCATGAGGCGTATAGAAAGAACATGAAAGTGCCGAATTATTTACGCGAGACTATTACACATACACGTTACGTCAGTGAATATACACTCCTCAGGTGAAGTCATGTCTTTGGACAGCAACTTGTCATAGCTATGGGTCGGTTTTGTATGTAAATAAATATTTCGCCCCCCCCCTCTCATAATATTTGCATACATAAAAAAGTTTAATACTAAGATCTCGGTCCAAGAAGTTTAGTTTTCTCATAAATACACATTTTAGGGTGTTTCAGATATGATGCAGAATGCTACTTTTCCAAACATTAAGGCATAAACACTTATGCAAGACTATATGTCACTGATCTGCAATCTGGAGATGACATTTGTTGTGCACTGCAACTCCAACCAGATGTTTAATTACAAATGGCGAGTTCCAATATTCATTGCTCTGTAAGCTGGACGTTTTCTTATACTTTATCCTAATTTTTTAAAAATACTTTTCAGTTTTGTAGCAAACTTTGGAATCATACGCACATAAAAATACTTTAAATGTTTTTAGAATATAAAAATCAAAGACTTAGTCACATCGGCAGGCGCGAGAAAACATTCATTTTCACAATTATTAAATTATATCACATTTGTTTCAGTAGTAATTACATGTATAGTATCTCAAATTACATACACACAATTTTGTATAGTTTAACATTCTGAAGAACTATGTTCCTTTATATAGTGGCAGTGGCCCATTTGTACAGATTGATAACACTTCAGAAAATGTTATATTACCGTACACTTCCTGTAGTTACAAGAATTATATAACAAAAGTGCAGTGACTGATAAGAACAGTTTTCCATTAACGTCAGAGTTTTTCTGCAACTGAGAAGACAGAAAAATTACGATTGCGAAAATATGGATTATCGAAGCAAAGAGATTGATTTCTATACGATAATAGCGACAACAATGCGACATCTTTCAGTGACAAGACATGTCTCTGCCAATTTAGTAAATCACTGTTTTTTTAATTTTTTTATTTATTTGTTTTTTATTTATTCCTATTCTGCACTTCTTATTGCTGTACAAGTTAACCTCATTCATACTTCGAAAAACTGCTATCCGCGAAAGTGAACATTTCATTGATAAATGTATTTATCTTTAATAAAATTTAAATGTAATTACTTTTGCATGCCAACGTCTGACAAATCTTTTCGATTCACTTCTCCTGTAGGATTGGATTTCGAATTTAGTTAAAACCGGATTTCAATTTTGGATACTGTGTCCACCACACTTTGCTATCTGGGTATGAATGGAACATGCGAGGAACTGTGTTAAATCTTAAATTAGTGTTTATTACATATCTTAAGGTTGTGTTAATGCTTAATGTTGTCAACTTAACACTAATAATATTTACGAACAGGCGTAGCTGATTTCTCAAGTTTCATTTTTTGCTTCTTACGAGCATTTAAACAAACATTCGGTTAAGTACTGGCAAATTATTGAGGAACTTGGCATAAAAATCGTGCAGGGAACAAACGTAATGGTTTATGTGGGTAGTGTAAATAGATTTCTGTAAAGTTATTTTCGTTTACATGGGCAGGAATACGAAAAATGGACAAACGAACCAAGTGAACTTCTAAACTGCATAATACTCATTATCACAAATACCCCTATCACCCAAGCACTCACATACACAGAAAGATGCTTTAATTTCAATGAAGGTTATCCCTATTACTCCCATTATCCACGTTTCTTTACCTCCCCCTTCTTACCTTGTCGATACTTCCGCCATGTGCTAAAACAGGGCCGTGTGTCATAGCTAAGACATTGGATTTATATGCAAATGCATATTGTGCATACATTTGCATATTTAAGGTATAGTTATAAATTTCTTGATATTAGTTTTTAAAGTATTGACTCATTTTATAAATTAATAACATAAATACTCCCCCTCTTCTAACTTCAAAAACGAATTTTCCAGTGATGTATGCCAAGAGGTAATTGCAGCAAAAGTACCGTGGAATTCAATAGCAATCCCAATTCCGGAATTTCTTAGATAAATATTGTAGTAAAACTATTCCATGAGAAACTACCCTGAAGACCGTTACGGAACAGCAATTAAGGAATCCAAGATTTTTGTCTTGTATGGGGTGCGGTGGACGAAACATGACTCCTATGGACGTCATTAGGAAATTTTCTGGTAGGTAGCTCGTTGAAGACGAGCCGGCAGAGCCCTTTTTGATCACTTCTAAGGTGTTAGAGAATCTAGTAATTCCACCATTGCTCTCTTTGTCAACGATGCTTTAAGAATATTATAGCCACAAGCAGGTAATGAACATAAATTTCGGATTTTGCTTTCAGATACTGCAGCCTACATGCTGCGAGCTGCTTCAGCTCTGAAAATTTTATCTCCATTTAATCCAGGTTACATGTATTATCCATGCGCCTCAAAGAGTAGCAGAAGTTATACGGGAGCAATTTTTTGAAATAAATAATTTCTACCACGAAGAAAATATAAAAGCTCCTGGTCGAGTAGCTGCTTATAGGGAAAAACTCCCGGAACCAATACCCGTACGCACCCGCTGGGGTACGTGGATAAACGCCGCCCTAGTTTATGCTGACAATTTCAATGCATCTAAATCCAAATGATGCTTTCGCAATTCAAAGTTCTATTAAACATTGCAGACACGCTTGGCTATTATAATTTATAACGGCACATTTCAAAATTATACCTCAAGCAATACCAAAGCTAGAAATGTGGGACAAAAGTGAACTTGAGTATACCCCTTCAAAATATCAGGAAATATTGGAGTGCAAAACTGTGCAGCGTATTACAAAGAAATCCGGATTTTAATATTTTATGTTTTGCTAGCAAATATCTCCAAGGTAAGCGGAGCTTCCAGGAGAAATTCCTCCAGAGCTACTTAGTGCTATATTGTCCAATCACGTCTGTGTGTGTTGGAAGGTCCTCTGCCTACAAACTGATTATCTGATAAACGTCATAAATTTACTTTTGAAAATTTGGAAAAAAGATTATCATTACTGCAAATCAAATTATCTCCTCCATGTTGACGTAATATAATTAAGATTCAATGCGAGTAAATGTATCTAATTATTTACCTATATATATATATATATATATATATATATATATATATATATATATATATATATATATATATATATATATATAAAATGCATATTAGCATATTTTAGTGATGCATGCAATGCAAATGCATGCACATTTTAGAGATTGTTAGGGCATACAAATCCGATGTCTTGTCCTACCATTGCAAACCAACCCAACGTTCACACTGCCCCACCGGTTGCAATCCTCACATATTTCTATATTTCTTGTACACAGCTGTTTATGAATATACTTTTAGGTAATTTTCTGAATATAATATTAATTAAAATTTCAAGTCAATGTGCAGTAATATGTAAGTTGAATAATGGATTACAATAAATTTTATTTATATGGATTGTTATTGAAAAATAATTTGAAGTTATAATTCCCCACTCATCATCACATAATATAAAATAAATAAAATTAAAATAATTTCTAATCTAAGCTGATTTCCAGCGGGACTCCAAAAACTCCCTTAGTGAACTTCTCTTTTCACTCCACTTTTACCTTGATCCACCATCATCAAAAAATTAAAAACTCGGTGTAATCTTACGTATAGAACTGTAGAACTGAATAGAATAAACCAAGCTGAAAGACCTTTGGACGCATTTTTATTAAGGACCTCATCGTAACCTTGTTTGCCCCTACTAATGAATTTCACAAAATCCGGCTTTCTGCAAGAGTGAAACAAATGACAAAGCGTTGAGGCGCGTTTTGCCCTCAGTGAAAAGCGTGCATTTGCTTATTTTGTTTACTATAAGAGCGAAATGTTACTAACTTGGTGTATCATGAGTGTGTGTGTGTGTGTGTGTGTGTGTGTGTGTGTGAGAGAGAGAGAGAGAGAGAGAGAGAGAGAGAGAGAGAGAGAGAGAGAGAGAGAGATAGGACCCGGCATGTTTTTGTACACAAGGGCATACTTTCGCGATTTATAAATCATATTTTGAATATTTTCATGCTTACATGGCATATTTTAATGCGTTTTAACTTCTACTTAATTTTTAACACAATCTGGATCATATAATGGGGAGTGAACTTGCGCAAGCTGAATTGGTGATGACTAGGGCCCGGACGTTTAGCCAAAAAACAATACAACAGATTAATAGTGACAGGGTTATACGCTACCTACGTCTCGTAAACATAGGGGAGCGGGTTGAGTGCCATGCAGTCGCGCACGTACTCATACAACTAAGGTCACGATAATCTATCAAACGAAGAAACACGGCAGACACAGTGTAATAGGATATATTACACGTTTCTTAAAAAATTATACAAAAAACTTATCTTTTCCAGATATGAATATAAACAAAAGAATCATTAATATTTACAGTGTGCACAGTAAATGAAAAGCCAATTCGTTGTGACAATACATTATGTCTGTGCATATGCCTCAATGTACAACTTTTTTCCCCCTAGAAACTGCTTGAAATAACTATATTCTGCTTCCCAGAAGGTGATGTTTGCTCCCATTATCACGATGCATACAAAAATTACTGTCTCCACTAGCGTTAGACGCTGAAGGCCCATTTTCCTATTTACCAGCAGCACGAATTGATGACTTACATCAGTTGATCTATGCCTCGTGGACAACTAATTTCACGAATGTTTGGCCAAACCTCCGGGCCCCTAGTGATGACGCTATGAAAAATAACGCAACTTCACGTGAAGAGCAGGTGGTATTTTTTTTTTAATTTACGTCCGCCCCAACATTAAGTTATATCGGACGGTGAATGAACTGGGTGAAATGATGCTCAAATGAGTCCAGGGTCCATGGAGCTTAGAGTTACCCGACATTCGTCATGAAGGATAAGGGAAACCCCGGAAAAACCCTATCTAGGTAACTCACCCTGACCGAGATTCGAACTCGGGACCTCTTGAACGAGCAGGTGGTGTATCAGCCGATCATTGCGGTGAATCCCCTCGTTTGCTTCTATGTGCGAAGAGATCGCATCGCATACATAGCCAAAGCAGTGCTGCTTGTTGTAATGATAAAATTGAATCAGCTGAAGAATTAAGTTCGTATATAATTGTGTGCGTTTGTGTAAAGAGTGCGTGTTACTTGGGCAATGGGAACCGGATGTGGACAAATTAAGATACAAATTACTGAAAAATGCCGAAAGTGAAATCCAATTCTCGTGCTTGATTTTGACTTGCAGAAGGAATTTGCAGGTGGCTTAATATCTACAGATAACATGGCAGTGTTTTGTGGAGCTTGCGAGAAAAACGTAGGGAGTAAAAAAATGTTCAAGTAGTTCAGCATATGAGCACAGCAAAAAATAAAGAATTTAAACAGAACACTCGCAAATAACGAGACGTTCAAAAGCAATTAGTAGAGTGCTTAGAAAGTTAGTTTTCTTAAGAGATGTGCGAGGCACTTTTAGCTGCTGATATCCCACTGTAGAAAATTAATAAGCCCAAACTGAAAGATTTTTTTCCCCCTTTAACTACAATGGTCATATCGGCGGCTGTTCTCCTTTGGAACACGTTGAGGATGTTAACTCGTAAACGTTAGGTTTTAATCATTAGATCACGCACACATTCACACTCTCATTCATACTTGCAGACTCTGGGAAGATGAGGAATTATCTTGGTTGGAGATACCCCCACCGCCGGGAATCGAACCCGGGACCCCTAGCACGGCAGGCAGGTGCTCTACCGACTGAGCTACGGGGCCAGCCAAGATTTTCTTATCAAATGCATCATGTGCCTGAAGAAGAACGCTGCTACAATAGAGTATTCTCACATTTACAAAAACTAGTGGATCAGTTCGATATGGATGTCAATTGATGGAAGCAGTGATGCTGATGACCATATTATTGCTAATATAATTGTCGGTGCCTTAAATACGGAGCAAAATACATCTTCTGAATGTGTGAATTACGCAGCCACTAACACAGTGAGCCAGTGAAATTATGACCTCCTGGTATTAAATACTACCAGCTACTTTCAGTCGTTAACAGATTAAAATCTGGATAAACACTGAAAAGTATATTTCGTAACTTATATCATGTCTGGTACATTGCTGAGACAATACGAAATTCTTAATTCTTTCCAATTAGTAGACTTATAGCCTCTGCAAAGAAACTTTTTTTCGAAATCCCCTTCTAGAATCCAGTTATTTAAATCAACGGCACCTAATATTGCACTTCCTCCTAGACCGGTGTTAACTAGATGGGGAACGTGGCTGGATACAGCCTAATATTATGTCCAGCACGTCCACTCAGTCAAAGAGGCTGTTAATCAACTGGATTCGAATGAATCTGCATCAATAGAAGCAGTTCAGAATATTTTGCCAGGCAGTGGATTAGAAGATGATCTTGTTTTCATATCTGCCCATTTTTCTTACTTGCTAACAGCCATCAAATCAAGGGAACTGTGGGGACTCACCTATTATGTGTTTCAAATGTGAAGGTGTTTGTCCTTGAGCGCTACTAGGTGAGCAACCAATCGGAATCCTGCGGTGTTTTCGCATTGCATTCCCGCTAAATGGTGTGTTGACGTAATAAAAGAATTACTATGAATAATCCAATTCGAGCGAGAGGAAACAAATTTCCTGCTGCCCTGGCAGAACGTGTCTGCTCACATATCTTTGTTTATGAATGGTTCGTAATCTCTATTTACTCTAGAGAGTTCAAAGTGGTTGATGTGTATGTATGCACATATACTTTTATATTGGTCGCCAATCTAGAAAGTGATTGACATTTCGTCCGGAGAGAGAGGCGATGTTGCCGCTTATTGCTGCCACGTGGAGAGCGCGATAGCACTACGCGTGCGAGGGTGATTCAGTTGCGACTGCAATGGGTATTTTATTATTATTGTTATTATTATCTATAATGTTGTACACAAAGACAATAGTGCAGTCGTGGCTCTACATGCAAACGCTAGAGCATGCAAGAACACAAATGTAAAGATAATCGTAACAAAAGAGGCATACCTGTGACATTTTGATGCTTATTGAAGTGGGAAAATGCCGCTTACATAATTTTTCCCGGGAGTTTCTAATTTATACCCCAATGTCTAACTTTCTTCTTTAAAATACTTTCCTTTCCCAGTCTTAACCTTAATGCCCTTACTGATACCTACGCACGTGAAGTCCTATCAAGCACCTTAGAGAATGGAATACTAGACTCCCCTTTCAAGTTCTCCTCATCGAAGTATTCTCTCACAAAGCATATTATGTCCTTTATTTGGAATACCTTTACCCGATACAGTTTTATTTGGTTCCCGAGCACTTGTCACTATACTTAGACATAATTAAACATTCATCAAACACAATTGCAAATGATCACAACACGCGCTCAGATACACAGACTTAGGCACACGTAAACCAAGGCAAATTGCCACGAATAAAATGCAAAGTAGCTTGCCAGTATAGGATCTCTTTGAGAGCATTCTGTTTATGCAGCGTTATCAGCAAGAGAAACAAACACCAAGGTGTGATTACTGCAGCGTTTGCGTAAACTCGCTCGGCCGCAAGTCATGCACGTGTTAGAATATCGGCAACCAAGGTTTAGCGTCTAACGTTGTCATGGAAACGTCTCGACTCTAATTGGTCATTTTAATCGTTACTATAACAACCGTTATGACGTACTCATCCCCTCCCATTTATTTAGACCGTTATTCCATGTGGTTACTGACTGTCATTCACATTCTAGTTTGGCGACCAGTATAATTACTCAGAACTGAAATTTAAACTACTGGCATGACGGATAAAAGAACTACTGTGAATAAGTCAAGGTGTTAAATTCGAGAAAGAGCAAACACTTCATTTCCTGTTAGCCTGTAGAAATCACTATGCTTATGTTTATGAATGAACGCTGGATAAGTGTATATTTACTCTGGAGAGTTCAGATCAATATTATTCAGTTATTCTTTACACAACAGTAGAGTAAGAGTTAAACAGTGCAATGGCCTCTTGCAGTGAATTTAGTGGCGAGTCAAAAAGGCAGGTATCGCGAAGTCAGGCCAGAAGTATTATTTTTAAGGTGTACACTTCTTCAAAAACTTTTCGCAAACAGAAACTAAAAATGAGTTATTGCAAAGAGTACTTCCGTTTAAAAAACACGGAAAAAGTATCAGCTGGATCAACTTGCAATTGAAACGGGACACGAGGTAATACGCCTCCCACCTTACCTACCACTGCCAATATAATCCAATTGAGTTGGTGTGGGCTCAAATAAAAAGGGGGATTGCAAACATAAATAATACTGACGGACGTTAAACGACTTGTTCACGAAGAAATTGACAAGGTGACACAACAGGACTGAAAAAACTGTGAGGCATGCGGAAAAACTTCAAGATGATTTTATGAAAGAAATAGCACTGACGAGATTTTGGAACCTATAATCATAAATTTGCAAGACTCATACGATAAAGACAGTGACAATGACGAATTTTCTCTTAACGGAAGTGACATTGACAGCGATATGGATGAAGCACTGGCAGTTCCATTGGATTAGAAAAACAGGTAATTCATAAACTATAATTATAGTTATCGTATTTTAAAATATACATAATTTTCGAAAATGCTTTTCCAATTTTGGTTTTGTCAACTGCATCGTTGTAAAAGTTCGTAAAATATAATTTGTTTACCCTTACGTCTGCGCCAAACAAACCTGCATGTTGTATGTGTACGAGAGAGGGAAATATAAAGGAGTGGGGTAACAAGCTGGTAACGCTGAGTTTAATACGGCATCTGATTAGCCGGACTCCAGAACTCTTCCCCTTTGAAACACATAATAAATGAAACACTATGCAAACAAAGTTGTGTTCCTGGTACTGTAGGTCAAAAAAAGTAGAAGAGGAAGTGAACAATACTTCCAAAAAATCTTGGTTATAAACAAATGTGCAATATTCAAGACATTCTTGAGGGAAATTCAATTACCACGCTTAGAGACTCATATTTATCGGTGGAGCACTTAGCATCATTTAAATTATGTCCAGTAACATTTTGCGATGTAGAGAAGTTTTTCGCGATACAAAAGTGTTTTGCGCGATAACAAAGGAAGCTTTTCAGTTGGAAACTTGTGTAAAGTGATGATCGTGAACTGCAATAATTCATTAGTGAATGTCGGCACGGGGGGGCACATCCACTTAAACCTCTAAAGAGCGGAGTTTATTAATTTGTTGCTAACTTGTTTTTTCTATTCTCAGGGATCATTAATCGATTCAGTTGCTTTTTTAAGGTTTTAAGGGCATATTTGCATACATATTTTGTAAGTTTTTAGAATTTCCAGGCCCTAGTATATGGAAGGTTAGCCAATTAAGTACACGTAAATGTAGATTACCATAGCAGCCGTCCGTTTTGTCTAGACAAAAAGGGATTTTTATTCTCTTCTTTCTCCTCACAAAATTCAATCATATGTATGTCTACATATACACAGTTGAACCTCCTTTATACTTAAACCAGTTATACGTAATTCGTATTTATAAGTAAATTTTAATAAGTCCCGGAAAAGTGTAATTTAGAAATATATTAATACATTATTGATTCGTAATACATTTATAAGTGATTAGCAGTTAATACGTAATCAATTTCCGTGAAACACAATCGAGTTCAACGTATTTAGATTAGCATGCGGCTTGGGCTATCTTAAAAGAAATTCGAAACGCATTTTCCTTATCGCTGACAAAGGACGCAAGCTGAGAGGGTTGCTTTCGACCGCTGAAACAAGAGACGAGCTCGTATACACGTCTTTCGGCGCAACAGTGCCGTAGCAACACATGAGAAGTAAAGATAATTTTCGGTATCTGGTGTTTACTGTTAACCCCGGTTTTGTCTTTCAATTCTCAGTAGCTTGTTCTCAGTTCTCAGCCATGGATAAAAGAAATAGAAAAATATATACGCTATATCGAAAATTAAAATTTATAGGAGTGGTGACACTTAATAGGCACAAAACAAAAATCATATTTACTTCCGACTTAGGAATTGGTTATACAAGCTATGTGGTCATCGGTGATGGAAAACTCTGGGGAAAAAACCTATCTGGATAACTCGCCCACACCAAGATTCAAACGCGGGACCTCTCGAACGCCGGCTGAGTACATACATCAGTGCGAAAACTTGTAGTGAAAAAGCTCTAAGTTCATTAATATGTTTTACAAAATGAGTTGTATGCATTTAATACAAGAAAAGTGAAACAAACCAATTTAGCGGGACTAATTTCTAAATAATGTTTGTTTCGCACGTATCTTTATTTTTCGAGAAGTTTTTATACATACAGGTCCACTGTACCAATTTTAAATGATGCATTATCGAAACCTCATTTGCATGTACATTTGTCACAACAAAGAAAGTCCCAGAGGAATTAGTCGCAAGAGGGGTTAGACACTTGCGATATCCTGCCTCTTAGTGGTTTATGACACATGAGTCATCAGTTACAGCCCATTCAAAAACATTACGACGCCCTCAACTTTCGTGAATAGATCATCTCGATTTTACCAAAAGTGAATAGGGCGCAAGGTTTTTTTTAGTTTTTTTTTTCTCTGCCACACATTCGCTGTCCTTGTCACATTGTGTAAGGTTGGCACATTCCTCTCAGCGACTTTCTTTACGTTGGCCAACAATAATTCTGAATTATAAGTAAACTTTATATACGTATAAATCAGGTTCAACCGTATAGGATTTTTCGCACCTTCCGATGTGTGCTGCGATGCTGTCCAGAAGACATTACATCTTGAATAGCGCACAGAGATTGAGACACCGTGTACGTGCGATAGGCTTGCATAAACCCAGTTCTTTCACGTTCTTTCCGACACGCCTCCACATTCTGCCATGTAGTATTAATATTTCACTCTTCTCGTTAAAATAGTAACTAATGTCGCTCTGCCGGCACAGGTCAATGCCTCTTGACGCTTTGCAAGGTAGTAGAACACAAGTATAACGTCCCTATGGAGAATTCAGACAATGAGTTGCAAATTACTGCTTCAGCTCTTGCAAAGCAATTCTGTATAGTATTCTCTTTAATACCTGAAAAAATTAGGTCCATTAAGTGCGGATTTTTCGAAGCTTGATTTTTTTGGTGCATAAGAGTGTGGTACAGAGCAGGGGAGAGAAACACGTCGAGCTTACTTCCCTAATCGACAGGATATAAATGACTTAGAGACGATATAGACTTCCAAAGCCGAAAGCAGACATTTTGATTTTGAGAGGAAGTAATGGAATCTGGTGAACGAAACCGTGAGCGAGCCTGAGCAGAGGAAGCTGCACCATCTCTTCTTCGCTCACCAGATTCCATTACCTCGTCTCGAAATCAAAATTTCTGCTTTCGGCTTCGGAAGTCTATATCGGCTCCAAGTCATTTATATCCTGTTGATTAACGAAGTAAGCTCGATGTTTTTTTCGGAAACCATCGGAATTTTTCGAAGAAATAGAAATGGAATAGTATCAGCTATTCTTATGCTGTATAACGAAAGCCAGCCCCTCTGCCTCTATTGCTTATTAAACTAATCAAGGAACATTATATTGGAGACGAGCGTTTCTCATGGAATAGCCTCAAGCATTACAAAAACTTATCTCAGAGACGTAAGTTTATTGACGGCAGTCACTGGTTGTCTATACCACAATTTTAATGCTGCCACTATATATTTACTCCTCCTTATGAAACTATTTTAAAAGGACTATACCAAGAATCCGAGACATTTCAGAAAATTCGAGACAAATTCCTTAAGTTGTCGGAAGCTAAATTTAAAGGATATATCTTAATAGAGCCACTAATTAAAAATATCATGAAGCAGAAAGATTTTAGCCCGGGAAAAGGTTTGATTCGGTGTGACAAGACTTCAAGAACCACAAGGGAGAACACTATCAGATCTTGATCAAAGAGTTGCTGGACATATTTGATACAATGGAATGTTCCCTGCCTCTCAAGCTGAATTTGTTGAATTCTCGTCTCGAGACACTTACGAACAATATAAGGGTTTCTCGGAAAAGGTTCTACCAATACATTATGGAGATGGAGCTATGCAATCATCGAATAGTATGACTGAGATTGTATTTGGAGACTCCCACGCAAAAGTTTAATGGAATACCCAATGAAGTTAAAGCCACGTAAATATGGTTATTTTTCATGCCATAGTAGCTGCTCATCTTCCAAACGACCCATCCAAGTGTTCCATTTGTTTTTGAACTCCGTAAATAGAGCATATATGTACATCTTTACTAAGCGGTGTCAAATCGGCTACTCTGCGAGATTTAGAGTAGCAAAAATGAATTGTGTATTAAAATTTTGTGCGTAAGCTTCAATATCCTTTCGTTAGAACACGTTAGTTATAAATTAAACTGTACTCCATTGGCACTTAAAGATACCGTATACGTCGTTTCCCCGCCTCTTGTGGAACTTCCTGACATACCAGACTAGATAAATAGATATTGAGCTTTTATTTATAGACGCTCCTTAACTGCTGTGATTCTCAAGCGTCCCGATCTATACCGGGTGTGGAAGATCGCTTAATTATGCTCACAGGCTTCTTGATAGGCTTGAGATTATTTTACCTGCTGTAAGCCTACGACACGAGACCACCGACTTTACTTCCCTTCCGAGGAAGCCATGTTAAGGAATTTTACGCCGGAAAAAGTCCATCTTCCTGCGTCGGGTTTGAAACCGCGAACTCGGAAACTGATGTCAAATACAGTTCCATTTCACACATAATTGCTGTTTTGCATTTTAAAATGCTTTTCTGAAATAGGTGCTCACCCTTCTCTTCTTTGTCTTTTGACCGTGAAAGAGAACGAAATTTCAAAGTAATCCTATGACAAACCTTACTATTGCTTAAGCATATCCCCTATTACCTATAAAGAAATATGCAACAAGACACTTTCTGCAAGCGTTATCTCGATGAGATAAAGGCATTGTATAAACAGTTTGCACAAGGGTAGAAGAACTTTTCCATTTCCTGTGCGTATTTGTTTAGTCTAATAGGTTATCTCTAAAACCCGCATTTTGATAAACAGTCATATTTTTTCTGAGAAGTCACAACGATGCTTATTGGAAATTAAGTGCATTCTGGAACAAATATGTTAAGTATGTATGGTTTTTATAGGTCATCAAAATGCATGTTCCACACTTTTATAAGTCATTGTTTAACATTTAGATGCATTTTTCGGCCATTTTCTTTTTCACGAATTTATTGGGCATTTTCATGTATAGCCCGCATTCGGGAGGCCCGGTTTCGATTCCAGTGGCCGACCTGACCCTGACCCATGGACTTCATACATGCAACTGCATGTATACCACTGACAATTTTGAAATAGTGAGAGAAGTGGTGAATAGCTTTTATAGGTTATATTCTAAGGCTATTGAGAGCGCACAGGTAAATTAGCCTTCATTAAATCAAATTTTGCATTTTTTTACGGATACCATAACCTGCCTTGAACAAAGTGGCATGACATTGGATAGCTCGATTGAGTTAGTGAGGAGTGCGGAAGAGAGAATACAAAATGTAAAAGGTGAGATTGGGGACAAAATTAGACAAACTAAAATTTGTGTTGGACAAAAATAAAGGATGCCAGTTTGTCAGATTGCCAGTATCAGAGGAGAAAACTTCAGAACTGATATTTTTGAACAGAATTTAATAGGCAGTGACATAGTGTTGCTTTCTTTTTTAATATGCACCTATAATATCTGTGGAAGTTGAGAAGTTTCTCAAAGTATAAAACAGTTTTAGCTGACAACTGCAGTTCCTTTATTTCAGATAACTTGAATATGACCATGGTGGTGTCCTGCAACGCTAAGTAAGGTATGTTTTGGCTAATGGGTACAGTAACTTATATTTTCATATTTTATAAAATTGAAAATTACCTAATGAATTTTGAGTTCCATATATTCATTGCATGTGACAGTTATTAGTTTATTAAAAAAGAAATTGTTAATTTTTATTAGGTCACTTTTTTTTTTTTTTTTGCATTTCATGTGCATTTTTTATATTTTAAGGGCATTTCATAGATCATTTTTAGAGGATTTTTAGTTCAACAACTTCCGGGCCCTAGTTATCTCTTTAAAGTTCGGGATAACAATTCAGTAATGACTACCAGCATTTTTTGAAATGTCCCAACCATTTAACTTGCATATGCATTACTTCTCAAAAAAAAAAATAAATAAAGCAAAAGGAACTTCAACATAGATTACAGCCTAAGAAAAGACATTAAGGTTCAATTATGAGGGGAAAAAACATTAATAAAGAACAGGTTTATTTAATTTAAACATTGGCTACTATGTTTTAAGTTAACTTATTTGTTAAACATTGCTATTTACTATCTAGTTGGCGGCGCCTTCCCTTTCATATCGTGCAGCTTTCATAATATGGCATATTTTAAATCAGGGCAATCATATTTAAAATTCAAAACATAACGAGAGAGAGGAAGTGTACTTATAGGATGAATGTGTCATTCCATCCATTAACAAGGAATATCCGTTGCGGTTCTGCATTATATAAGCATGCCATGATAATAGTGTTACTAAGTTCCTTGCTGCAATTACCTGCAACATGCCAAATGCTCTTTGGCACGCCCAGCGGTTTTAGGATTAATATATATAGGGGTTTATTACCTCCATCTTCGTATTTATACTGTTTTATTTTTTGTGAGGGAGTTTCTTTGAGACTGTCCCCTTCTAATTCGAAGTGGGACAGTAACTGTACGTTCCATTTAAATAACTTGTCAGAAATTCATTGATAATATGAGCATGAGTGATATAATTAACACGATTGTTACAATTTACGCTTCCAAAGTAAATTTAAATTTATGTAGAGTTAAAGACGTATCCCTGAAATTTAAGGACTATATTTAATTGATCTAGCCTGAAGGTATATTTTCTTTGTATCAGCGCGGATGTTAAAGAATAAAATGGACACGGTGGTTTAAAGGAAATTAATTGTTCTTTCACAATAGCCGTGTGTAGGACGCACTATAAAAGAGTAGAGCCAGACTGAAAAATCCAATGGCATAGCCAGAATTTGAACCACGTATCTTCTGGTCTCCGTACAGCCGCTCTAACCACTGAGCTACTATGCCCAACGTGCCAACATGACATTAAATTCCCCAACTGACTCGTGTTTTTCCCGGTAAACCACTAGGAGTTCTCATAAACACATGAGACAACTAACTTAATGGCGACTGTTAATTAAAAGAACAAGATTAAAATAGATTGTTAATTAAAAGAACAATTAATTTCCATTAATTGTACCTAATAGTGGCCCGCACTATAAAGCCCGGGCCTTAAAGTACTTACAGCATAGTAAGTCGCCATTAAGGTAGTTGTCTCATGTGTTTATGACAACTCCTAGTGGTTTACCGGGAAAAACACGAGTCAGTTGGAGAATTTAATGGCACGTGGGCACGTTGGCCATAGTAGCTCAATGGTTAGAGCGGCTGGGCGGAGACCAGAAGATCTGTGGTTCAAATCCCGGTTATGGCATTGAATTTTTCAGTCTGGCTGTACCCTGTCATGTTGGTTTAAAGTTTCCAAGAAACTGAATGCTTAGTTCTTTTACTGTAGTAATTCAATTCTAACAGTGAACAGTAGCGGATTTTATTAATACATGTGACAACTGAAAACTTCAAAAGCGAATGTTTATGATGCATTATTTTTATACTCCGAACACATCATAACTGTTTATATTTCCCCTGTTCATATTTTAAATTACATGTTCCATTACACAAATAAAATCTTTGTTTACAAATCTTAACCCCTAACCTCCACTACTTGTTATAACCAGTTTTAAAGCTCATCCTTCTCCCTTGGAGATTAAAACCACTCGAAATCTTCTTATACCAATGTTGTAATGGTAGTATCAAACATATGGAATAATTCCTCCAACTGTAATAATTTAAATGCTGCAACGTGCAATTTCTCAAATAGGCCTTCGTTTGAATTATATTCCGAAAACGGGCTATCAAATGCCATACAGCAATTAATTCGCATTAAATGTTTAAAGCCTTCCACTCGAGATTTCTCATCGATATTCGGTAAACAAACGGGCGTGAAATTTAAACGGTACCTTAGTTGTGTTAATGAGAGGCTACTTGCCGCCAGGACGTCGCGAAAATCAACGAAACAGGCCAAGTGAGTTTGTATAATGGAAAAATCTCATTAGATCACGTCTGGAACACTTTGCACCAGCAATTTACAAATGAGTTTATTCGGACCAGGGAAAGTAACCCCGGCCGTCCTGGATATCATCTGGACTCTGAAAAATGCTATGGGTGTCGTGTTCATCAATCGTCAATCAGAACGGCAACCGAATCAACATCGAGTGCTTGACACGTTCAGGCTCAACTCTAACGACTTGTGCAGACTGCCGTTGGAAGTATGCATCACTATCACACGCCGGAGACGAAGCAATAGACATGTTAGTGGACATGGGTAAAACCATTAGGGAGAGTACCGTGTAGAACATGAAGGATGTTATGGCCAAACGTCTGCATTCATTAGAGAAAGTTCTTTTCTACTGACAATGCACTGGCGCACACGAGTTGAATGACGCTATTTGAACTGCTTTACCATCTTCACACAGAACGAGTTAATCCTCTCGACAACCTATACAAACAGCCTCCTGTATACTGAAACTACCTCAGAAGTGGAGTTCGTAATTCATATTCCTATTTTATAAAATTGAAAAAAAAAAGTTTTATTTCTTGTACCAAAGGTATAAAAAAGTTAAAAATATAGCTATATCAACTGTAGAGACTTGAATATTTTGAAGAGTATGTGGAGGAGGGTTTTCTTTCTCAGACGAGAGCCCGCCTCGGTAGCGTAGATGGTAGCGTGTCTGCCTCACGTTCAAGAGGTCCCGAGTTCGAATCTCGGTCAGGGTGAGTTACCTGGATAAGGTTTTCCCTTATCCTGAAAGAAGAATGTCAGGTAACTAAGTTCCATGGACCCCGGACGCATTGAGCATCATTTCACCCATTTCATTCATCGTCCGATATGACTAAACGTTGGAGGACGTAAATTACAAAAACAAAATTTTTCAGACGAGAATTTTCCCTGGTTTTTGTTCTTCCTCTACATGTGTGCATACAAGGGTGAATCAAATGAAAACCGGAAAACTCGCACAGAAAATGAAAATGTTCATTTTACGATCAGGCCTGCTACCTATTTGCGTTGATTCTCCCGCCATCAATTGGCATTGGTACTGTGACCCCATGTGACTCAACGCGATGTGGGAGTGTTCAATATGGCAGCCCATCTGTTGGAGTGATCCAAAGCAAAGCAGCGCGGAGTTATGTTGGCACAGTACGGGGTTGCATGTCTATCGCAGACTCAAGCGTACCAATGGTGTACGAAATTCAGCAGCGGCATAAGTACGGCGGGGGCGCCGAGCGATGACACTGCGGCGCAATTACAGGTCATTCATGGTTCTGCTCACCACATTGTTCATGAGTTGAAGTACCGGATAGTGGCCGCAAGATGGGTGCATCGTTGGCTGACTCTCGAAATGAAGGAGAGCCGAGTCGATGTCTGGTAGAAGCTGCTCCGCTGCTACGAACTTGGTGATTTTGACCGGAGACGAGTCCTGGGCCAATTACTATCAACCAGAGACCAAGGGACAAATTCGCGACCGACACGAAGGTGAAAAGGGCTGTGCACATGTGCCTACGCGCACAGCCAAAATCTCCCCCCCCCCCTCAGGTATTCATGCCCTCCCGACTCAGTGACGGAAATGTATTTTAAAGCAGGGGCCATTGAAAAATAGTGTACTTGTTTCAACTCTGTAATAAAGAATATGTGAAAAAAAATATTTCCGGTTATCATTTGACTCACCCTCTTATCAAAATATTCTATACTGCCACAAAGACCAATTGTAAAGTCTGTCTACTCAACGCAAGTGCACGGCGGCCGCTTTCTTTGAGGAACCCTCATAATCGTTTTACAACATGGACCCTCCTCCTGACGGTCCCCTCTACAAGGTTGCAACATTTAAACATCACCGTCTTGCACCTAATGAAACAGAACAACTGGAAGTTGGAACTTTGGCAACTGAGACTCCACGCGGAGTAGACATGCAACTGTCATTTTCAGAAAATCGGGGCTGCTATTGGTCCCCAACGTCAGTGTTCCATTTCTGAAGTGTGGAGATAGATTTATGACGGTCATTAGTGGGCGGAAAGGTCAGGTTCTTTGAGGTCCCTTTGACTGGGAACTGCACACACGTTGGCTAAACAGACTTTATAACAATTATGGTACTCAGCGAAAGCTATACAGGAAATATATAAGCATATAGTTGTATGATTAGTAAATTTGGTGTATAAAGGAGTAATTTTGATTCGTATTATTGTACTAAAATGTGGTCGACCAGTCACTGTTACAACTCCTGAAAACGAAATGCTAGTTGCTCAGACGTTTGTCCGAAGTCCACAAAAGTCAATCCAAATGGCAGCCATGGAACTGAACACCTCACGAAGATCTGTGTCGCATGTTACCTTTAAAACTGAAAATGTATCGACTATGAGTGATACATGGTTTACTCGATTTATCCATGGCTTCCAGTTCTGTGAAACTATTTTGAATCAAGATTATGAAGGTGATGGAATTGTTCGAACGTGTGATGAAGCACACTTTAAACGGTCGGGTGTTGCAACTGACTACCGCTCCACAGAAAACCTCCACTTAAATGAACTGAATCTACCATAAGTAATATTAGTAATACGTCAATGATAGAATTTTTATGTGTCTACTGCAGTGATTTTCTTTATATATATTTAATATATAATCCACATATACAATGTGGCAATAAAGTATACCTACATATGCCCACCATGTATATTTCAAAAGCACGTCAAAAAATAAGTGAAGCTGATAATCTGAATTTCCTTAATAGCGAAACGTTGTTACAGATACACTGATTGTACGTCAATTATCACATAGGCTTTGGCTTTTCATTTTTCCAGAAAAATTACACATACAATGTTGTTCGGAATAGACATACCATTTAATTGAAACCGTGGGAAACAATTTGACAGGTGACCCGAAGTAGTTAATTTCTATGTAGTTTAATAGATAAAAAAGCGAAAACGACCTGACCATCGCCATCGTCACTTGCCGCACTGCTTTCGTCCAGAAACTCGTAATTCGTACACTGTGCGAAGGCATTTCAATCTTGATGCAACAGTCAATCCTTTCCATTAAGGAATTTACGATCGTAATTGGTTTTCCTATATCTGAAGCCTATTTTATTTTCCAGAATCCTTAAGATAGAAGAAGTAGAAACTTTATAAGATATTTTTTCGCGTAGATTCTTTTTGACAGTAAAAAATTCGCTGCAGTCATCAAATTCCAAAACTGTTCTACGAACTAATGTTTTTCAACATATTCTAAGTGCATTGTTCTTTTTGGTAAGTTAATGTGTTTTCTAAACGAGACAAAAATTCTAGCAGAACTGCTCACATACTTTTACCTCTGAACTGATCCGAGAAACAATTCACTCCACACGCCTAGCAGTTGCTTCCTTACTCTTCAAAACTAAGTTTGTACCTTTCTCCATCGTTTGAGATTCTTTCAAAAAATTGATACACCTGTCGCGCTTGATTAAGTAAACACTAAATTCTATTTCTCCTTTCTCACTAATACGATCAGCTTCTTTACTTCGCGATGTTGCAAACTACAACTTTATATAACTGTACATTCTCTACTTGTTTTGTCCCACAGTCAGAGTATTTAAGGATGTACTAAGAGAAGGGGGAAGAATTAACAAGTCATTTCTGACCAAATACATGTAAAATATAATTGTAAATACCGAACTATTGAAGCTAAAATTACACTTTTCGTGCATTTATATCTGACGTAAGTTTTAAGCTTTTAATAAATTATTAATATCCCAGCGTCGTAATAATAATTCAAGGTGAGAGTAAGCCTAGTTCTGAATAGGCAACGTCGCTAGCCTGTGATTCGCTACAACCGTCACATGCAGAAGGTTTGACGCGCACAATAGTTCCCCGGCTTGGCTTCTGATAGTTACACCTTTCCGTAAAACGCGCGTTTTGTGTTCACCACTCTGTATGGCATTTTAAAGTCAACAGTGTACTCATAGTTCTATGATGAGAATACCACTAATGTGCGCAAGATAAAATTTTAAATATAACACTTAGAACTATTAAATCCTTATGGAATAACTGTACATAACACTAACCAACACTTGGCTTCACTGAAATGCCTGCAGCAAAGAATCAGATCCACACATGTGAAGACGATGGTAAATTTCCGGGGGAAAGTACAGTATACCACAGGAGAGAAAGTCTCCGGGGCCTGAGACGCAGGGGGATTGCAGAAGGTTCCCACACTCTCCCTGGACAGGTTTATGATACCCCATGTCAGTACAGTTACAAAGCACTCAAAAAAATTCTGACAGCTTCTCTTTTGTGAATGAATCTTCTCGGTTTTGGTGTACAGAGTAAATAGGACGCATGTTTTTAATGGTTCTGCTCCTTGTGTAGCATGCGTTTCCTGTGCACACATTCGCTGTCCTTGTCCCACTGTGTAAGGGGGGCACATACCTTTCAGGCCCTTCTTTGCGTTGCTGGACAGTAGTTGTTGCAACGCGGATGATGTCGTGCCTCTGAAGACAATGTATTCTTACTACCTGACTGGTCGGCGATCTGACGAGCCCCTGCAAGCCGGTAACGCACCTCCCAACTGTTAACCACAACGACATTTCTCAGGTAGCAGGCCGGCAACCAATCTGAGTCCTGCGGCGTTGTCATGCTGCATTCCCCTTAAGTGGGGCGAGACGAAACTCATACTATTCTGGTTAAGTAAAAAATTCAAAATTTTCAAAAAGTGATCCCTGAGGAAGGTAGGAGCAATGTTTCTTACACAACCGTAAAAACACCATTCTTTTAGTTCAAATAGTCTTCATAATACAAACAAATATAACTAACGGCCGGAGGCTTGTACGTTTATCCATAAGTACACTGCACATGGACTGTACTGTTACCAGTTGCGCACATAATTACTACAGGTAGGTATAGCCTGACCATGAAAACCACCTCACTGCCAGAGGAAACAAAAGAGTCACGTTATATTGCACCTGGACCCTGCGTCTACATACCCTTGCCAGGCAATGCTTCACTAGTTCGCGGAGTACTAAGATACGTTGATTTCGATGTCTGCACATTTGATGGTCGTGCTGTACTTCTGACGTCATTAATACTGTGTCCAGCTAAGTTGTATCGCATGCGAACGCACATCTCTATGGGCCTTAATAATCATACGAGGGCCGTTCAAGTCAACCCGGGACATTTCCTCCCCTCCCCCAAGTTTAAGGAGGTTTTGTATGCAGTACACAGTGGCACCTATGTCCTTTTACTGGCAGACGGCGCTCATTTTCCGTGCTTCTGGATAGACCGTTATTCAAGATGGCGGACAACAGTGTGAACGTATTGTACACATGGAAGTGTTGTAAAGAAGTTTTTAGTGAACGACGGCATAAAACCTGTTGAAGTTTACAGAATACTTCAGGCCCAGTACGGTGATGAGACAGTCGCAGTAAGACATTTGAATGGTGTAAGCGCTTCAAAGATGGGCTAACATGGGCTGTGATCCACCACGACCAGGATCATCAGTGATTTGAGATGCGGCCATTTTTGAAGCGCTTACAACATAAATAGTAAACGTAAAAACAGAATAGTAAACAATCTAACCAATATCATATATGGCCTTAAGTACATCTTCGTGTTTTTAACTGCTTAACTTGTTTTATAATTCTACTTACATGCCCCAAACTGCTAACGAAATAATAAAACGTCATCACTTTGGAACTGTTCGTAAAGTTTCCATTAGGTTATTTCAATAATTACGGCAATAAGTATTGTTAGTAGTACCAGTATTCTATATTAGTTAAAATAACGATATCGAAAAACATGTAAAAATTATGGGAAATGCGCAATAGTGTGTAAACCACCAACAAAATTTTTGTGTTCCATATAACTCCAATGGTCACATCGGCGGCTGTTCTCCTTTGGAACATAACGAAGGCGTTAACTCGTATTCGTTGGGTTTTAATCATTAGATCACGCACACAATCGCACCCTCATTCACACTTCCAGATTTTGGGGAAGATGAATTATCTTGGTCGGAGAGAAAAGCCCACCCCCACCGCCGGAAATTGAACCGGGGACCCCTAGCACGGCAGACAGGTGCTCTGCCGACTGAGCTACGGGGCCAGCTGAACAACATTTGTTGGGGTATAAACAGATAAATGTTGCAAAATGGAGAAAATTATTCACACGCTTTCGTTTTTAATACTAATTTTAGGAATGCTTGGCTGCCAATGTTTGTTCAAATGTACCCATTGTTTTATTCACAATCCATGTGTATTAAATTTGTATACGATCAACAAGATTTCATATCCTACAGAGATATTACAGTAACTGATTGCACTGGCAAGTGAGCAGAGGAGGGTTGGAGAAAAAATAACGCATCCCCTCGCGACAAGTTAAGAACTCATGCAACAGCAGTTTTTCTGAAGCCCAAACTAAGCATTTAGGTTGAAATAATTTCTAGAGAACATATACGAGACGGAAGAACCACTTGTAGTGTGTATGTGTATTTCAGATGTAAAGTGATGAGTGGAGAAAGTTGTGCAAATGTTCAGACTATATCAGAAATGCTTGTACTCAAGAATAAATGAATAAACATTCGAAGATTTCAACAACCACAACAGTACCATAAGATTCAAGAAAAAATTATACAATAACAAGAATATCTAATAGAAATATATACCAATGACAAACTCTCGCATGCAGGTACTCACAAATATTCAGTTCATATAAGACTTAATAAAATGCAGTTATTTGAAATTGTGAATTTGTATTAAAGTTTACGTTGAATATTAAGTACAGACAAAATATTAAATAAACCCAGCTATTCTAGAATTTTCCAAGGAAGGCAATAATTATTATATACCATAAGAGTCCAAATATCCAGTCACTATTACACTTCAACCACGGTATAAAAAGGAAAGGTTCATACTGGCACCTATCACAATGTTTCGTTGCTGCCGCAGGTCGCGGCCGGCATGTAGACTAGCGATTGGCGCCTGCCGAGAGAGAGAGAGAGAGAGAGAGAGAGAGAGAGAGAGAGAGAGAGAGAGAGAGAGAGAAACGGGGAGAGAACGAGACAAGAGTGATGTCTGGAGAGTTCTTTCCTTCTCTTGCCGCCGTGAAAGGCCTGAAACGTCGGCGGCTTTCTAGACATAATAATTGGAGGTATAAAAGCCGCAAGAGTTGAGTTGCCAGTCAGTTGCAAGTCAGTTGTTAATTGAGTGTACAGTTGTGTGGACATTTGTGAGTGTACCACAGTAATTTCTTTAGTTTACGTGTGGCAGACGACCTTCAGGACTGCGTCTGTGTATGTGACGTCATTTCGCTGCCGTAAGGGGTGTACAAAACGTTTTTTTTTTTTTTTTACCGAAATAAAGAGCATTTTAAATTTCTGCCAACAAGACTTTTAATCCTACGAACCCACAGTAGTTGATTACCATTAATGAAAACTTGTACTTCTTGCTGTTGTGGTGTGCCGAAAAATCAAATTAGAGGCAAAGGAAACACATTTGAGCATCAACTGCTTGTGACCTTCCACCAAGCAAAAGGTCTCACACAGAGAAATTTCTGCTAAGGTGAATATACCAAGAAGCACTCCTGGAAAAACTATCCAAAGATAAGACAGAATCAAATCTTAGCCACAAACAGGGCATACACAGAAGTTCAGTGCTGTGACTGATGACGAGAAGGGTCACTTGAAATTGGTGACATAACTACATCTGACAATGGTAAAAATCTGAAACCAGAAACAGAAGAGTTATCAAAAAGACTAAAATGGAATGGTGGCCATAAAAAGGCCAATGTGAATAAAACTTAAGAGAACAAAGAAGTTGCAGTTTAGTAGGTAAAGAATTCTGCAAAAGAAATCAAGAATGGTGAAATGTCCTTTTTGTCGAAAAGTTACTTTTATACACAGAAGAGAGGGTTCTTGTTTGGTACAAGAGTTGGACACAAGGAATTTACACCCTAAAAGAAAACACAAAGGTGGCAACGTAATGGTGTGGGAGTGTATAAGATAGGGGGAAATTTTGTTCTCAATGAGAACACCAGTACCTCAACATTCTCAGGAAAAATTTTCAAAGTGCAGAGAAGTACAAATCACATTCAAATTATATTGGATAATGAGCTAAAGCATCAGGCATAAGTTGTCAGGAAACGGCTGTTAAAATATACCACCCTTACAACTATGTAGTAGATTATAAAAGTGATAAAGAATTAGATTTTTTCTTTAAATTTACATCCTCCAATGTTAAGTCATCAGATGAATAAAAAGGGGTAAATGATGCTCAAATGAGTTTAAGAGTTACCTGACATTCACCTTACAGGTTACAAGAAAACCCCGGAAGAAAACCTTAACCAGATCCTGACCAACATTCGAACTCGGGACCTAATGAACATGAGGAAGACATGCTACCATACATACTACTAAGGTGGGCAAGGAATTAGATGCTTCTATGTTTACAAGCAGTAAATATTCACTTTCCACTTAGAGCAAGACTCATTTCTTATTCTATATTATACTTATTCAAAACTATACTTTATCTGGAAGTCACAATAAAGACTTTTGTTCAGAGTGTATCTTGTCTAATATTAACAGGAAAACAAAAACACCATCTCATAGATAAGGTAAAAACGAAATCAGCCCATGCTTTGCTCAGATGAATGCAGAAAATCCCAGGCAAAGCCTCTGCTCCCGTTAACAGTACTACATACACCAGCTGATTTAAACTTCAAAATTGTACATGATTTTGCTTTAATGAATACAATTCAGGGACCATGCCCACCCATGCATGCTCAATTACAATTCAGCACAAGCGATGGTAGGTCCTGCGCCGTGGCATAGCGGGCTAAGGCAGCATGCTTTGGTCCCTGGCCACGGAAAGCGGCCCGGGTTCGATCCCACCAATGGGGTGCGGATTTTAGGTCCCGGGCACAGGACCGGTGCCCACTCAGCATCGTGAGGAAAGTGAGGAGCTTACGGCCCTGGTCACGGAAACCAACATTCCCGCTGGGGGATGCCGAGATGCTGACCACATTTCCTCCCCATATCGGTTGATCGTCCACCTCTGCCGTGCGTAAGTGGGCGTGAGGCCGGCAGTCGGGTTGGTAGGCCTTGGCCTTCTAAGGGCTGTCGCGCCATGGGTTATTATTACAAGCGATGGTAGAATTTGAATGTACAAAATATATAATCTAAAGCAAAATAAGAAAATGGATTTTTCACCAACTTTCAATTTCAGGTCCACATTAAATATAGTACAGTTTGCGCATTAATTTATTTCTAATACACATAAATTATTAAAAAGACCAAATTAATCATGTATATTAATCAAGGTGATGGAATTGTTCAAGCATTTCTGACATGTTTGTGTACATGCTATTGCACTCTGCAATTCCCTGCAGAACCATATGTTAGTGGTCTTATAACACATGTACTTCCTGTAATGAGAAGCTAGCATGTGGCATTGCTGAATCCTTCTGAAAGGTCACTAGAGCATATTCTCTATTTGTTAATTGGTCATAAAAAGACAGAAAATGTTCTGCACATGCCTCAATTGCTTCTTGGAGGAGGAAAAATCCCCATTATTCTCTTACTAATAAAAGCATTTCATACTTTTATTTTTTCTGTAATGTAGTGGTTCTTCATACATATATTAGGCTTTTCAAACTCCAATAAGTCATTTTGTGAAGATAATATTAACACTCCCTTGTTTAATGCATGTGAGTAATTTACTTTTCACTTAAGTGTTTATGTGATGCTCATTAGACAATCCATACTATACTGGGCCATGCTGTGGCTGAGTGGTCGGACTACTTGGTCTTCACTAAGGCAACCGCAAAGTGAGATTTGTGGTGGACAACACGACACTGGGGCAGGTTTTCTCCAGGATTGCCAGTTTCCTCTGCTATCTCATACCACCAATGCTCCATCTTGATCTCATGTATCAGTGTCACCTCCTGCGGTGCCTATGTAGTAAAAGTGGGCGTTAGAACATTACAATTTCATTTTGTAAACTGCGCGCGCGCGTGTGTGTGTGTAAATTTCTGGTTATAAAGAAACCCCAGTATATGGAATTTGTAATGAGTAGAGGAAGTTATGAATGCTGTATATAATGTTTAAATCAACATGTATGCATAATGTAATGATACTGTGCATCTACACCAGAAAATATTGTTTCCGTCCCTTCTACATCATTCTAGTATAATCTGACAGAGATATGGTAAAATTCATAGAAACAATGGATAATGGAATTAAATCCTGGTTTCCTTGTGTGATATTTTTGGGTCACTTTAATGTCTGACATCTCCAAGGAAAAAATAAATTTGTTTTTCAGTTTCTCATATGAAGACATTCAGAAGCTTGTTTGAATATCAACCTGCAAATATCGATAGGCACTCATAATTTGAGAGAATATTCCTCAGAGCATGATTCCATAATGGGTGGAAAACACAAGAGCATATGACTTAAATGAACTTTAGACAAGAATGCTATCGAGCAATGAAGATAAAATTTGCATTAAACCCATTCAGAATCCATTTTCTGTTGAAGCAGAAATATAAGGTGTTAGGGGTATGAGTGTACAGACTTCAATGGCAAATTCCTGAGGTTAAGCTGAAATATAAGTTGCTGTACCATTTTCCTCTACAGTGCATGGTTACAGAAAATAAAAATGATCAAAGTTTTGACTGCAAATATGTCACCACACATTTATCCATTACTTCTGCCATTAGAATACCACAGTAGCTACAAAAGATGAGCTATTTGTGTCTTTACCATAGGTTCTAAAATGATACATTTAGCCACAAAATATTAAAGAATTGCCTGCTTCATTAGAGTAGATGGTAGCATGTCTGCATCATGTTCAAGAGGTCTTGAGTACAAATCCCGGTCAGGGTTAGTTACCTGGATAAGGTTTTTTCCGGGGTTTTCCCTTATCCTATAAGGCGAATGTTAGTACCTCTAAGCTCTATCGACTCTTGGCTCATTTGATCATCATTTCATACATTCCATTCGTGCTACATGACTTAATGTTGGAGGACGTAAATTACAAAAAACAAAGAACTAGATTTCAACGCGTCTATTTGAGTAAAGTCGTGAGCATACATTTACACCCCCCACAGCACTGACGTGTGTGAAGTGGAAAGTCAGGAATTTGAACACTAGAGCTACCTGCCATGAAACTTCACACAACAGCAGATTCCGTTTGTGTTTCAGATGTGTCTAATGCATTCAGAACTATTACAAACTTTGCAAATCCAAGGTGTACTTCTTGCCATAGCTTAGAGTCTAATGGAGAACATTTCGAGCATCTTCTGTAAATAGACATCTTGTTGATGTTGCAGTTATTGACCATTACTTAATTTCCTGTTTAGCAAATATGTGGCTTTGATTTAATTTTACATGATACACTTGAATGAGGTATTTCCATAATTAACAGCTGCATTTGCTATCTTTGGTCATCAGACTATATCTTATGCATAACTTATGCAGCTTTCAATTTAAGTCTTGTGAATACAACTGAATAACTCAAAAGAGAAGCGCTGCACCAGTCGCTGTAACTAGTTGATAAACACACAGGCATGTAGCTAACCGGCTTTAAAGCACTGGCCCTGGCATAGTTAGTTAAATAGTGCAATGGCCTCTTTCACCTGTTGCAGATGCGAAGCATGCCTGGCAGCAAAGCAAAACAAAAACATTCAGCTCTTCAATCCTACTGTTGCCAGACTTTGTAGATGTGTTCAGTAATGTTCAATTATTGCCTTTAATTACACAAATAATTATATTTGTGTAATATTTATTGCTTCACTGTAGCTAGCTTAATTTTCTACGTAATATCGCCATTAACTTTCAAGATAGACGAAATTTATATGGCACTTTATTATGTCATATTTGGCTTTCTCAGCTCCCAAAATCTGTACACTCACCCACAACACCCTGCATATTTGTCAAACTCCAGATATAAGTTATTGATCTCCAATATTCTGAAAATTATTAGGTAAAACAAAGTGTTTTGTCCTATTTTGTATCAGGATAAATTTAGAAGCTTGTTGGATGCTGCTTACCAAACTAGAGGAGCACACTTGTAAAGTAACATTTTCGGTCATGATTATAGTTAACCACTATTAGGTCAATTATTGGAAGTTAATTGTTCTTTCACACTGGCCGTGTGTAGGCTAAATTGTGGAAACGTAGAATCAGAATGAAAAATTCCTTGCCATAGCCGGCATCTGAACCACGGATCTTCTGGTTTTCGTCCAGCCGCTCTACCATTGAGCTACTACAGCCAACGTGCCGATATGACATTAAATTAAAATAAATTTTAATGAAATTAAAACCAGAACAATTAATTTTCAATAATTGACCTAATAGTGGTTAACTATAAAGCCCGGGCCTTAAAGTACTTACATGTAGTAAGTCACCATTAAGGTAGTTGTCTCATGTGTTTGAGAACTCCTACGTGGTTTACCGGGAAAATACAAGTCAGTTGGAGAATTTAATGTCATATCGGCAAGTTGGCCATAGTAGCTCAATGGTAGAGCGGCTGGACGGAAACCAGAAGATCCGTGGTTCAAATCCCAGATATGGCATTGAATTTTTCATTCTGACTCTACGTTTCCAGGAGTAAACATTAATGAATTATAATCTGTCACGCAAGATTGGTGACAAAAGAAAACTGAGCATTCCTGGAGAACAAACAAAGCTAAAGCACAAGTGCAAGAAATTTACTGCTCTGTTAGAGTACTTCAAAGAGAAAACGGCTGCTTATTTTGATCTCTAATGTATTTGTTAGGGCTCACATGCTTTAGGAACAAATAAGAATAACGGAGAGCCAAAAACTTCTGAAGCACCTGTGCATGGTTTTTCAATTGAGCATGTGGAAACTGTTAATGCACTGCTGCTATATACGCTATGTTGCTGACAAGTAATGCTTGCCTCAGAGTGTGAAGTACAGTAGTGAGTTGATAGTGATGCGATGTGTGTTTTTTTTTGTGTAATTTACGTCCTCCAATGTTGTCATATCAGACGGTGAATGAATTGGGTGAAATGGTGCTCAAATGAGTCCAGGGTCCATGGAGCTTAGAGTTACCCGACATTCGTCTTTCAGGATAAGGGACAACCCCGGAAAAACCGTATCCAGGTAACTCACCCTGACCGAGATTCGAACTCGGGATCTCTTGAACGTGAGGCAGACACGCTACCATCTACGCTGCCGAGGCGGGCTGATGATGTGATGTGGATCAGATACTATATGATTTATCACTTTACTTTCTCTTATGATTTGTACTGTAAGAAATGGAAGTTTCTTTTAAAAACCTTGACAACAGATGGTACAAGATGATTAATTAAGCAAAAATTTAAACCAGGTAACACTGCATAAATGCAGCAGTTCTGTGAATAAACTTTGAACAGGGTGCATGATGGAGAAATCTATCCAAAACTAATTTTCTTTTTGGACATCACGGTGGGCTAAATTTGTGAATTAACACACCATAATTGGAGTTCTGAGAAACCTAACGTAATGCACATGGAACCCCTGAAAGATAAAAATTAAGGAAATGGTGAGAACAATAGGCCTCTTTTTTACAGGAAATTAATAAGAGATACATGTGCAATACATTTTGCCATCTTTTATGACTATTTACTGAGAAAGAATGTGCTTTGACCTTTCAGAAGGTATTGATGGCTCATATAGCCAACCTTCCATTTTGGGAAATTTATGTATTTCACGATAGTTACCACTGACAATATCTGGCATCCTTGTTATCCTGACTTAAGCCCCTATGATTTTTATTTCTGGAGAGCATTAAAAGAGAAAGTGTACAAAACTAGGCTGTGCCATGGTCGAGCAATTAGACCACTTGACTCTCACCAAGGCGGCCTGAGTTCAATTTTAGGCAACCACATGTGAGATTGGTGGTGGACAACACAGTGCAGGGGAGGGTTTTCTCTAGGATCTCTGGTTTCCCCTGCCATCACTCCATTATTGTCTTTCCTTTCATTCATTTTGCACTGTCATCCGCCTCTCTCTCATACTGATCACCTATCCTGGGTTCGCTATCTGATCCAGAATATTTGTTCCTCAACCACATGCCCATGGGCACAAGGGATAGAGGAACAAGAATCTTCTAACACCATGATAGTGGCAAAACTAGGGAAATTAAAGAAGTACAAAACTAAATGCACACTTTGGATGAACTTAAAAGTAACATTTGTTGAGAAATTGCTGCCATTTCTCAAAGGGAAATAATGAGTGGAATGCACAATTTCCTAAGCAGGTGTCAGAAATGAAAGTAAGCACTTCCCCCTGTTTAATATATACAAATAATTTACTTTTCTTTTTAGTGTTTATGTTATGCATGTTAGAAATAACTTACATAACATATTTACTACACACTTTCTATTTATTACCTGCAGCATCAACATAACAGAGCCAGCTTTGCTGGCTGACCAAGTGTCATGAAACCCATTGTGTTAATGAATGTTCACCTCAGTTTTTCAAACAGAGTGGATAGATTAAAACCTTACATTTCTCTAAAAAAGTTAAAATTCCTAATAAAAAAATCTGATATTTATCAATTCAATTGTTTGGATTGTGATCAGGTTTATATTGGAAAGACGAAACGTTATTTGGAAACCAGAATGAAAGAACATTTTTGTAACAAACTGATAAATCAGCCGCAGCAGGTCATTTTTGGCCATTTAACCTTGAAATAAATCCTGAAGTTACATTATTAAAACTTAAATGCTCCAATAGATTTAATGGTTCGGGAAAAGATATTTATTTTAAAAATTAAGCATCGCATAATGAATTTTGAAATACCAGCAGCTGATTCTGTTTTTAGGTTTGCTTCGTTGATTAATACTGTAAAAACATAGTAACCTTTATCCTTGACGACGAAGTGTGTTGATTGAAGATGCGAGCAAATGTCCGTGAAATTGATCTCAATAAGAAAAATTGACATTTTCTTAAGATAAGTGAAGTATTTGTTACAAATAGTTATATTTGGGTAAGATTCATTGCTTCACTTTAGCTAGCCTCATTTTTATGTAATTAATAGTTTGTGTGTACACAAATTCTGTAAAATGAGTTCTAAACATAAAACATTATCACTGGAGGAAAAAATTAAGGTTATTGAAGAACACGAAAAGAACGTCCAGCTAAAGAATTAACTGTCGTTTAAAGTGGGAAAATCTCAGACTTATGAGATTTTGGGGAAAAAAATAAATAAATAATAATCAGTGATAAGTGGTTAAAGGGAACAGCACGGCATGTGAAACGCATCACGAAATTTAGTGAATATGAACTAAATCTCGATGTTTGAATGGTTTGTCAGTGCACATAGTACTAAAGGAATTCCCATTTCTGGACCATTGTTTCACTCAAGCTTTAGAGACAGCAAGAAAATTATGCAAAGACAATTTCAGAGTTTCCAATAGATGCCTCATGTTAATTCAAACTAACACATTTTCATACAGTAAATAGGTACCACATTCACTTTTAATCAAGATCATTAACATTTTTTTAAAATCTTAGGCACAGTCGCCATCATTACATAATTTCAATATTCAAAATGCATGGCCAACAATAAAATATCAATTTTCTAAACATTCCTGCAATTTTTTGGTCCTCAAAAAAAATTGCAACAGTCAGTAATTCACTACAAGAACCGTCCTGGTTGTTTTACTAATCTTCCACATCTAGTATGGTTGATCTCCAAGTCAGTGACCCTCTTTGAGGCATCAATCTTATGGACAGCCTCTTCACTTGATGACAGGGAACATTCTAACAGGATTACACATTGAACAGGACGCATAATCACTCCGCTTTGTACAAAGTCTCACAACTCGTACTCGCCCGTCCTTCCCAGGTAACAGATCTGCAGTAATGGCCAGCAGCCACTCCAGTTTATTTAGAATGTTCATTTCAATTAGCACAACATCACCTTTGCTAACGTCATGCTGATTCTGCTTAAGCTGAAGCTGATCAAGGTACTCCTTGCAGGTACATGTCTTCAAGCTTCCTTAGGAGTCAGTTGTCTTATTTCCCTCACTCTGTTCTCAATGAAGACTGACCAAAGAACTTCTCGCTGTATTTATGTCAACACTGTCAGAGTCTGTCCATAAGTAAACTAACTCAGTGTCAAACTCCTTTCTCACATTAAAGAACAATCAAGCACTAATCGTAGCTCTCATGAATTTGAGTTGAGAAATGGTAGTTTGGGGTAAAGGAGCTATTCTTGATTTTGCTTGGAGGAGCTGAACCTGAACTCCAGACCCAGTTTGTGTACATAGAAATACCACTGCAGAATATACATCTTGATTTGCACCGCAGAACATGTGGATGCCATGTACTACATGCAATTGAGGGAATCTTCTGGAAATTTCCATTTGATGTAATTCACTAAGTTTATAGAGCCATTTCCCAAAAGTCATTTTTATTTCCAAAGGCACTTCCATGTCCCATGCAACCTCGTCCATGGAGCAACAACTTTGGCAACAGCATAATGGGTACCAAAAATCCAATGGGGTGATTTGCTGAACTGTAGACAGTAACGTTCTTTTAGTTAACTTCTCTGGTAAGATATTTTCTAGAGCCTCGCAGTTCAAAATAAGAGTAACTTCTTTTTTTGTAATTTATGTCCTCCAACGTTAAGTCATATCGGACGGTGAATGAATTGGGTAAAATGATGCTCAAATGAGTCCAGAATTCAAGGAGCTTAGAGTTACCTGACATTCATCTTGAAGGATAAGGGAAAACCCTGGAAAAAACCTTATCCAGGTAACTCACCCGGACCGAGATTCGAACTTGGGACCTCTTGAACGTGAAGCAGACATGCTACCATCTACGCTACCGAGGTGGGCAGTAACTTCCTTGCAATTCCACATTATTTCAAGGATGGATGACCACTTGAAGTTATCTTGAAGCAGTGGGTCAGTGCTCTTCCAACCTCTGAGCTCAAATTTGTGTTGGGGGCAAAAATATCTTGAGCTGTATTGACAAACAGTTCCCATTCTTCCTTATTTGACACACTTGTCTACATAAAAGCTGTCTTTCAGCTGTCTAATAATATCAATAGTCACCTTATTTCCATCTTGAGCGTCAAGAAAGGCTTGACCTAAAATAAGCCCAATCACAGCTGCTGGCAGAAAAGGGCTCGATTTCACTCCAAAAACTATTTGCTTCTGTCTGTATATTTCCAAGTCTTCCTTGCCCACAGGTATCTCAAAAATCTGTCTTCTTGTGCTACCGAAATTTGAAGACAAATATTTGCAATAATCCCAATTGTCTTCTTTCAGAATTGTAGGAGCAGGGAAGGAATTAGTTTGATGAGATTGAGATCTTTTTCTAAACTATCATTGAGGGAAGGATTGTCACCTCTTCTAGCACAATCATCAAAGACTGCTCTAACTGGTGCTGTTAAAGAATTCTTAAAAACTGGTCAATGACGTAGATAAAGTCAGCTGATCTCAGTCTGGTCACCAGGAACTTCAATTATCCCTTCACATAGAGTCTTGAAAAAACTTTTGTCATATTCTTCTAAGTGCCTGTTGCTTTCAAGTTTTCTTTTCATACTTTCTAGTCACTTTTCTGCTATCTCGAATGATGGCTCCAAAGGGAGACGATCTGTCAGCCATGGAAGTCGAACTCAGTATCTACCAACTTCTTTTATCTGAACAGTTTCAAGGAAATCCAGTCTTGCTTCTTCTTTTAGCTGACATTTCTTCTTTTCAGAGATAGGATCTTCCATTCCCAAAATGTCCAGTTCCCATAAGTTGCTTATTTTCTCAATATTTAGCAGTATTGGTGTTGTTTCTCTCTCAACACATCCTGAGCACTGTTCTCTACCAAATACTGTCCATCCTAATGCAGGCAACATTGCTGTCAAGTCTCCCAACGTTCTACATTCATTCAAGAGGACTGACCTAAGAAATCTGCACCAATAAGGATTTCTATATCCTTATCTCTCCCTGCATCTAGATGTGTAAGTCCAAGTTTCACCGCTTGCTCTGCTGTAAAGCGAGGAACCTGACTGCAAATGACAGGCTGGCTAAGAGGAGTCAGTTTCAGCTGATTCGAATCATCTAGATTCTGAAGAAAAAGCTCAAATACATGATGCTCCACAGGAGAACCAGTATTACCACCAAATACAGCGTGGCTCACTGACACCTTCTTAACCTCCTGAAGACCCTATCTTTCTGCTAGTTCTTCTTTCAAGTAAGAATGCTGCAAAGCAGAGTCTAGAAGAACACACCAGTTCCTGATTATATCCATGTACTACTTCAACCAAAACTGTTTTAAGTTAGACAAATGGAGTATTAATGCAGAAATTAGTCACTGACTTAAACTGCAGTGAAGCCTGTGGCTCTTTCTCAGCCCTTCTTTCTGCAAGATCACACAACTGGATAATGTCGCTTACATATGTTACAGGAAAGGTGCGAGTGACATCTTGCAGCATGCCCAAACTTGAGGCATCTGAAGCATGAACCGTCCTAGGAGAGTCACTTTTTAACCTGCTGACATCTCGATGAAGTATGTGTCTCCACTTTACCGAAAGCACATGCATTACTTACTCCACCAGTTGTAGCCAAACCCTGAGCATTTGGAACATTAGGTTTGCTCAAATGTTTTTATGTGACTCTTACCCCACTAATGTTGCTGATCTTTCTAGTCAAATGTAAATATTCATTTTCTACTTCAGATTTCAGAAATTTTAACAAGTTTTTGAATCTTCCTTGTGACCCTGTTTCTTGCATATTATCCCCACTTCTCAGACACACTTGAATTAATTGAATGAATTGTCAAACAAGACTGCACTAAAGAAAATAATAATGCAGCATAGCTGTCGTTAGTTAGACCCATCGCTTCTAGTGACCAAACATTAACCTCAATTCCGTCATACAACACTGACAAGAAAGGTTTTTCAGTCACTAGATTTATAATGTCCCTTACATAAAGCTCTATCAATAAATCCTTTCGACCATATCATGCTTTTAACAACTCAACAACTTTATTATGATTTTCAGCAAAAGGCACAAAACATTCACAAGTTCATAAGCTCGTGTCCCAGGTGTCAGATTCTCATAAATACAGAATCCTTTCTGCATCATCCAACTCACTAATTTCATGTATTCGCTCAAAATGAGCCCAAAATGGTAGCCACTGCTTGATATCACCAGAGAATTTTATAAGCGACAAATTCGGCAACTTATTGATCAATCTGACTGTTTGTGAAACACTCCATCTTGTGAAAGAAAGATCATTCAATACTTGATATGTAGTAAATTTCTCATAACCACATTTCGCTATTGCCTACTATCTTGATTTGATTGGACTTATCATACTCTAACTGCATGGCCTATTGCCACACCCGGCTTCATGAATTTCCTTGTCCAGCACTAATAGTGGATCAGCCCTGTCTTCCAGGAGCTTAAATCTGGTCAAAACATCGTCTTGCATCACATTTTCCTCAGAAATTTTGTTCTGGAATACGTTGAATGCTCTTGTAAATGAACAGTGTAACTGTGTTCTTTCTTTCAAAAGTGTATTTAAAACAACAATGTCAAACAGTGAACCGCTAATAACCTTTATCTTAATTTACCTTTGTATTGTTATTGCACGGCCCGAAGCTGTCTTGTCACGGGTGCCAAATGTTAATAATTCAAACTCTAACACATCATGTCATACAATAAATAGGTATCACATTCAATTTTAAATAAGAACATAATTCACTTTTTTTTTTCAGTTGCTATCCTTACATAATTTCAATATTTAAAATGCATAGCAACATTGAAATATCAACTTTCCCAACACCTCAAGAGTTTAAAACATCGCTTTGAATTTCAAACACATTGTTTAGAATGCTGTGTGTGATGAAGTAAATGATATGCAGAGTTACAGATTGGAACGGGAAAATTGAAAACAGAAAAACTAGGCAATAAACTACAATTATTGTATGTAAGTTGAAAATATAGTACATGATATATATCAGCCTATTATTAACACTTCATTCTACATTATTCCTTCAGTAAATCTGCAAATATTGCCCGCCTCGGTAGCGTGGTGGTAGAGTGTCTGCCTCACGTTCAAGAGGTCCCGAGTTCGAATCTCTGTCAGGGTGAGTTACCTGGATAAGGTTTTTCCGGGGTTTTCCCTTATCCTGAAAGACGAATGTTGGGTAACTCTAAGCTCTATGGAGCATGGGCACATTTGAGCATAATTTCACCCATTCAATTCACTGTCCGATATGACTTAATGTTGGAGGACATAAATTACACCAAAAAAAATTCTATGCAACTATTTCATAATTTTTTTGTATTCAAACACAGCCCTCTGTAATACAAGAACCTGTGTAAACGGAAAATAAATGCCAGGCATTTTATTTTAGAAAGGTTTTACTCCATTTGGAAATGTTCCTTCAATTTTGCTATTTCTTGTATAAATCTAACTTGAGTATTTACAGCGCGATGATATTGGGTTTTTGTTTCCAACACATGTGAGGTGTTAAAAAAAAAGGAATGAAAATAACTGCAAAGCAGTAAAATATTAAATAACTAAAGCAAGCACAAAGCAGTGAAAAAAAATATATATATATTTACATATGGCAAACATCCAAGTTACCAGTATAATTTAAGAGTTACTTTTAGAGTAGTTGTGGCTGCTTTCAGAGCCTATCACCCATGCACTGACCCTGTTTCTTTTTGCAATAAAATTATCACATTATAGATAGTCAACATGAAAAATTCAATGCCATGGCCGGGATTTGAACCATGCATCTCCTGGTTTCCATCCAGTCGCTCTAACCCATTGAGCTACCATGGCCAACTCAATGTTCAATGGGTTAGAGCGACTGGACAGAAACCAGGAAATGCGTGGTTCAAATCCTGGCCATGGCATTGAATTTTTCATGTTGACTATCAAAAGCCTTAGCTTGCATACGGCTAGTGTGAAGAAATGAATTTCCATCAATTAACTAAAATTATTGCATTATGTTGACCAAACATACCATTATAGCACATAAGTAGAGGTGTCAACATAATTGAGGGATTGAAATCTTAAGATAGCCAACAATCATGGTTCATGTATTATTAAATTTTAGATGAGTCGTATTTTTTACACATCTGCTTCACTTTCGTACCTATTTTGAGGACATGTTTCGCAAATTATCGTTTGCATCTACGGTTCTTATGCGACTGAGTAGATGCAAACGATGATTTGCGAAACATATCCTCAAAATAGGTACGAAAGTGAAGCAGATGTGTAAAAAATACGACTCATCTAAAATTTAATAATTTTTCGCTTCACTGTGGTGTTCCAATACAGTTAAATCTCGATAGATGGATCATGTAGTTTAGCATCACATCTTATGTCTATAATTTGTTATTGGGTAGTTGTGGTCAAAAATTCTCTTAGAAGCCTCAATCCTATGCTTCACAGCTTAAGAGCCTTAAACATTGGACTACACTTTAATGGCTGTTGTCAGTGATATACTGGCACCTCTGCAGCTGAAACACAAGATGTATTGGTTGCCCTTACAGTATAATTTCCATATTAATGAAAGCACTGTAAACAGCACTAGTTGGTAGATTGGGTTACAGGCTCTAAAAGTGGTCCCACCAACTCTAAAAGCAATTGTTAAGATATTTCTAAGATATTCTAGTCAGTACATTCACATTCTAGTTCTTTCACTATTAAGATGAGACCCACAGAAAACATGCAACTAAATAAACATAAAGCAGTAGACAAGCACATATGTGACTAAATAATAACTGTAATATAATTCAACTAAATAATTACCTTGAAGTTGTAAACAAATGCAACACAACTAAATGATAAACTCAAAGCTAAAAACAAATTAATGGAAATGAATAGTAGGAGACATAATGCCAAAACATGAAGAAAATACAGGAGCATACAGATAGGGAACTCAATATTTGCAACTTCGGATCTAACCAAAAATAACTAACTTTATTTTAGTTAACTAATGGAAATTAATCATTTCTTCACACTAGCCATATACAGGCTAAGGTTTCTTTACCAAAAACCTTAGCCTATATATGGCTCGTGTGAAGAAATGATTAATTTCCATCAATTAACTAATAAGAGTTAAATGATGAAGCCTGGGACTCAAGTACTTACGGTAGTAAGTCGCCACAAACTGTATCTCGAATGCAAGAGCCCCTAGTGGTTTACCGGGGAAATATACAAGTCAAATGGAGAATTTAATGTCATGACGGCAATTGGGCATGGTAGCTCAATGGTTAAGAGCGACTGGATGGAAACCAGGAGATCCGTGGTTCAAATCCTGGCCGTGGCATTGAATTTTTCAAGTTGACTATCTATTAATTAACTTTATGTTAAACAGAATATTCCTATATTTCTTTTACAGATCCAAATAACATTCAATAGCTTTTCAAACAAGTCCCTACATGGATAATTTCATGTAATTCATTAATGTTAAATAAGAAAAGTAGGTTTTGTTTATATAAATAAAAGCATGCTTATTTGATTGTCCCTTATTTATCTCTGGATAACTGTTTCAGTATCCGCCATCTAGGAATAGTACAGCACTGTCATTGCAGTGGACTTAGTGCCATTCCATGTGTAGGGTATGGACCAAATACGAAATCCTCTGGCGAGGGGAAATATGGATATGAGTGAAAGTTGTCACTTCCCCTCTCCAGCTGTCTGTGCTGTCATTCTTTCTGGTCGAAACAGAGAAATGGAGGCGAGTTACACACTGGACTGGTGGCCAGTGCGCATACACTGCCAAAGAACTTCCTAGCTGGTCTGCACTCTAATAATGTAAGCTTACATAAAAGCAAAACTAAATTAGACCTTACCTAACCTTTCATCATTTTTATATAAAACAAATACTAAAAATCAGAATACAGTATTATTACTCGTGTGGAAGTGCTGAAACATTTAAAATGGACTATAAAGGTAAGAATAATGACTCATGTGTTAGTTACTTTAGGACCAGGACCTACAGAAGAATTATCACTTGTCTATTTAACACCTGTTTGTTTATATCAATGAAAACATTTATTGTTACTGATTGGTTTACTGACAGACTAAATCTGACATCTAGTGTGTTAAACAATACCTACTTTATGTGTTATTGAGCATTCTGACTTTAATGATAGTTGATTATGCTGACAAAGCAGCAACCTCTTCACAAGGAAGAGAATTTACTTAATATGTATCTCTGTATCATGATCCTAATCCACATACAATGGTGAGGATTGCAAGAAATTTCATCTATTTTGATTGTTTAACATGGAACATTACAAATTCAAAACAAGTATTTAGTGTGGTAAAGTTAAAATTAATTTCATCAGTTGTGTGTAAACTACTGATGTCGACATTCCTCAAATGACATGGTAATGCATAGAATAGAATGTGTTCACAAGGAACCGACTTTCATTTACGTTTTTCTTACCAAAATAAGCTATAATAGAACTTTTCAGACATCAATATTTTTCTTCTTGCACCACAGTTCATCAGAATCGCTCATTTTTGCAATAATGTCTATATGTTCCCCTAATTACCTATATAATCACCTGGTTTCCTACATGCCCCTCCACATCCAACTATTGACTAGAAAATCAACATATATAGCCATCATACATACCAAAGTAGATAAAACATATATACATAATACAATACTATATTAGTTATCAGACTCAAGCTACAGCCTGGTCTGACAATATTCCAGTCTTGTGTTGTAATTTGAGAGGCTACGATATTGATATCACAAATATTACTGGAACGTACAAAGAACTTTCCAAGATAAGGTAGCTAGAAAAGTGCAGCTGATGAAATACTTCATTGGATGTTGTCTTCAGTGTGCAAGAAAATTCAAAAGTAACTACTACAAATTTTTCGATAGAATCCAATATAAGCCAAAGATACACAAAAAAATTGTTAATAAGTACCATACAACAATTATAAAATCAAACTTTTGCATCTATTTTTAGAGGAGAACCCTGATAGAAAAATACAGTTTAGGGATGTAAACAAAGAAAAAGTCAAATAAATGTGCTTTCATGGATATAATCAGAGGACAGTCAAATCACAAAAAAATGGTCATTTTACTCTGTTAAGGTTACACCTTTGCATTTTTGTGTAACAGTAACACTTTGCACAAAATTAGCTACTTGAATACTCGTTCAGAAGGTATTAAGTTCTATCTGAATCTGTAAAAAGATAGTGTTTTAATTAAAACAAAGTTGGGAAAACATTTCAAACTTAATCCATAATGCTGACTTAGCATTTGACCAGTAGAGTGGTTTGTAGCTCTGCTACTTAAAACAAAAAGCTGCCAACTGAATGAAATGAATGAAAAATGGAAAGAGATAATCAACTGTGATCAAATTCCCAATGATGCAGTTCTAAGAAAATTATGGTTTTATGTATTTTTGCTTGTTACTAACATGCATTTTACTACCATATTTATAGAAAGCTGTTTTTATACATGGCAGTCTATCAAGAATTAAGCACCATTAACGTCTTACTACTATATTAATGTAAACAAGTTAAAAGTTAGGTTAGCCCTATATAATCAGTTTAAAGAAAAATGTGATACTATACACTGTAAAATAAAAGTTAAAATATTTACAGATATCGATAAAGAAATCATTGTTGCAAAGGATATTCAAAAGATTTTTACTCATTTCACTACAACCCATATAATGGCACTCTCCTGAATGCATGTGCTGTTGAAACAAAATGGAGACTTTCTTTAATTAACACCCTAAGTCATATCAGACCATGACAAATACAGGAAACGATCGTCACATAAGCACAGGGTCCATAGAGTTTAGAGTCGCCTGACATTCATCATTTAGGATAAGTGAAAACCCATCCTGACCAACTATCAAATTCAGGGCCTCTTGAATTTGAGGCAGACATACTATCCCATGCTACACAGGATACATGTTTACATTTTGCAATTCATTTCTTATATAAGAAAGTGTGAGGGATGGTATGTGTCCTCCAGGTTTCAAACTGATCACACCTAGTATCTTTAGTGTCTCAAGTGCAGTTTTAATCTTAAAATTGCCCTTCTCCATTTATTTTATGGGCTTAAGTATGAAACTTTTAGCGAAAGATGTGGTCACTTTCAGTTAAACCAGACATAGCAAAATATCATTAACATAATGTCCAAGTTCCTGTACATGACTATGTCCGTACCTAAGTTCTGTATTAATCAGCTACATGATTAAGTTATTTTGGTGGTGCAGGACTACACAATCTGGTTTTTAAGAGAAGCCATCAGCTCTACTGCATGCAGAACCGCACTGATGCCGAGAAGCAGGTAGCAATTACACATCCCCCCTTAATATCTTAATGCTTGTAACATATAAACAAGCATTCCAGTTTATCACACATCAGCAAAAGTTTGCAGATGTAAACTGTGTTAACAAACTTTAAAAACAAAGTATTTTGTTCTTAATATGAATTCAATGCATTACCTATTTGTGAACAGGAATATCTATTATAACACACAATTCGCTTCAAGTAAGGTAAACTCGGCTAATTTCATGGTATGGGTAATTTTGTTATATTTTTCTTTTCGCTTGTAACGATATTGGACAGATGCACATCAAAGTTGTTGAAGTGTCCTAAAGATAGAGGCATCTTCTGGCTTACGGAGTTCCTCCTTGTAGGCTATTCTAGCACTTTCAACAACTGTATTAGACACTTAAAGGAAAACCCAGCAGTCGACAAAGGTTTGTTTGTAAGAGCAATGTGTGAATCAACAGTGTTCTTTTCCCATTTTTCTGCTGGGAGCACCATCTGATGGTAAGAATGCAAGTTATCTATGTTCTACTTTAATAAAACGGAGGTAGGGGAGAGGTTTCTTTTCTCAAGCAGAATGTTGTGCTTGTTGCAGATGTCTAGGGGCAAGTATGGATCAAAATATTCATCTGATTTGAAAGCAGCTCTGAAGTGCACTCGTGAAAGAAAACGGAACTGTTAACGTCAAGGACGCGGCAGAGCCTCCTCTAGTGCCTCTCAACACCATTGTTGGGGTCAGAAAAAGGGCAAGTGCGGCTCAGAAACCATATCTCTTCCTGCCAGCCATGTGCAAAGTGTATGCTCCAGGAAGACTATTAAGAGATCCACAAGAACCTGACAGTGATATTCGGCCTAAAAAGTCTAAGAAATCCACCAAAGCCATTGAAACAAAGTGATGAAAAGAAATGGTGATGTGTGTTCATCATGCTCTGGTCACTATAATGACAAAAATGGTGAAACATAGATTCAGTGCACAGAATGCTATGATTGGTTTCACAAAATGTGCTAGACTTTCTGCTTATAAATATAACAAGTGCTTTGGCTGCACTTCAGATTCGGAATAGAAACTTACCACGAAATTAGACTTAGTGTACCACGAAATTACCCTTAGTGAGATGCTAAATTTGTGACCTTATTTACTTTCAACCTGATGGTTAATTTTATCGAGTTCAAATATTAATGTATTTTAATTTTGTAGATATAATACCTAATGATACAAAGTGATTTTCATCTTCATATTCTATTTCCAAAAGCTTCCATATGATCGTAAGCTTAGTACCACGAAATTTGCCGAGTTTGTCTCAATTATTCTGCATCTCTCGTAAAAGAAAGCCCTAAAATATAAAATACCTAATCTTTCAAATTTTAGTTTTGTTATTTTTTTGACCATGGAGGACCTTGTTCAAAGAGCTAAGACTATCCTCAAATAGCTCTGCTTCTTTAAGAAAAGAAATACGCTTATATGAGCTAGGATGCTCCTCTAAGGTATAACTGCCACAGACATGCCTTCTTATGGCATAATTATTGATAACTGTTTAGATGTGTGACTGGAGATGCTGTTAGTCTCTTTCCCAGATGTTAAATTGGCGTTATACCTGGCTGCAGCTGCTGCTTTTAGAAGCATTAGCTCACTTATTTCAAAAGCACATATAGCCTTTTCCTCACTGGCTTACAAAAAAATTCCTCACTTTGGCTGTGGAATTTAACACCCCAAATTGATCTTTGTCTTGCATCATGAATCCTTGGTCTATCTCAAGCAGGTGTTTCTTCTATAACTATGCACTTTGAGATAAAGGCTAACAACACATACTATCTGCTCATGTAAGCTCAGTTTCCCATACGATAGCGATAACTGACGAGGAGCAGTTGATTCACTAGTGTAGCTACTCCGTTTTGACCTCCAAGTAAGTCTTCCACTCATACCCTCCAACCTATCTTTGCTTAACATCCATCATGTATCTAATATTAAAAATCAATTGTAATCCTGCATAATACAAATATTAAAAATGAAGCAGTGAACAAATATAATACAACTAAACCTAACCATAAAACAATAAACAAATGTATACAAATGGAATAAATTCCATTATAATTACACCCAAACACACACTTCATTTTTCCATGATGCAATTGTTATGCATATACCTAAGAAGCATATACCTAATTGTTATGCTGTTGAAGATGAGAATTCTAGAGTATAAACAGTACCAGAATAGTTAACTGGATGTGATTTAACAACTTTCAAGTACTTAAAACATTAGAAATTAGAGCAAAATTTCAGCAATGTCTGTATCTAAAAGATGTCCTGCTTGGTGTGCAATACCCCAATGAAATAGTGCCTGCCTCCTTAGTGTAGGGTCAACATGCCTGCCTCACATTCATTAGGTCCGGAGTTCAAATCTTGATCACACTGAGTTACCTGGATAAGAATTTTTCTGAAAAACGAATGTCGGACATCTCTAAGCTCGAAGGACCCTGGGCTCATTTGAGCATCATTTCATACATTGTACAGTATGACTTATTATGGAGGTTAATTTAATATCTATATCTATCTTTCTCGCTATATATACAAAGAGCGAGACACAATATAAATTAAACAGCTAGCAAGTTAAAATATCCAATATAACTCCTCTATTTAGGTTTGTTGCTGAAATGCTTTAAGCTAATTGTCAGAATTAAATGATACAATACTCGATGTCACTCAAAATTTATTCGCGAATGATGGCAGATGTGCACATTTGAATAACTCTGGACACTCCCAATGGTTTCACATATTCTAGGACATTTAATCATTCCCTAACCTTCCCCAACATTGTTTGAATTCCAATATTATCATTATTTTTATTCACCTGGATGTAACTCTAATTTAGCTATACTTTAGCGTATTATAAGCAGTTTTAAGAAAAATATTTGCCGACCATCGCATTCTAACCTTTCATTTTACTTTTTTTTAAGGTTATTATATGAAAGACATGCAAACGCTTCCTAATATTGTTTACAAATATTTCACGATACAAAGTTTCAATGATTTAGTGACTAGTTATCTAAAAATAACGTAACGCTTTGACAAAATGACGAAATGTATATACACTTCCTTAACGACTCCGTGTTTATGTACTCACCCGGCCAGGCCAAGGAGAAAATCCTTTCATTTTCGCCCTGAAACAAAGCAAATTTTCAGCCAAAATAGATTTGTGTGCTTTTAAAACCATGTTTTATATAGAAAGTGCATTATATGTACAGTAATCGAACATAGTAAACTCACCACACTAGATCACCCGTTTTGAACGCCTCCGCCATACCCTTCCCGCTTAGTTGAACTACACCAACTGCTGTATGGTGCGATTCCAAAGAATCGTGGAAATAGCGTCCCGAGATATTCCTTAGAATAGCTTTTAAAAGATGATCAACAATTCACCAAAAGAACACTTTCAACAGAAAGAGAGTTAAAATCTGTAATAAAAGACAAAATTTTAAAACTTAAACACACAACAACTGTGTATCAGAGTACGTCAATTACAGAGTGAAGCTCTCACAGCTCCACACAGCTCTCACTCATACAATGGCGAGTAACCCAGCAACGCACTACTCTCAGGCTGCTTTCCATTAGAACCTGACCATCACAGAATAATCAAACAAGCGTTCTCTGATTAAAATCCACAGAGTAATTAATCGATCCTTTACAACTCTACGAGTATAAATCAAGAGGAAAGAACAAAAACAGAGTTAGGAAAGCAGAATAGCAATGGAATGATTTGATATACTGCTAGTCCATTATTAAAATTGTTATCAATCAACTACTCAAACAAACTGTATACCACAATTTATCAACATATATACGTAGTAACGAAAAACATGAAGACTTAATATAATTAACAAATGAAGATGATTAAATAATTGCGGGTAGTAACGACATCAGAAGTGAAAAAATTATAACCATTACAAAACACTTTCAGCATGAATTAAGAAAACCATCATATAGAATACTGTGATGGTGAAACTTCCGCAAAGACACAATTTAGCACGCGGTTCCAGTATAAATAAAGAAATCGTTAAGGTAAACATGCCGATAAATTCTATTTGCAAGTCGTAAGTATGAGGCTTGTAAATATCTACAATACAAACATGACTTATATAATAAACATGATTTGCTTTTCAGTACGATGGGGAAAGGGATTTTAAATAATATAATATATATGGTAGTGAAGAATCAATTACCTGAACGAACAAGCTTAAAGGATACGATCTCAGAAAAAATAAGCAAAACGTACATTTAAGCATAGTTTAAAATTATTTCACTTGAAAATTAACTCATTAAGGAATTAGGTACACCTATTGAATTCCTTAACCAGCCTAAATCTGTATATTTTGATATCTGAACTTGGTTAAAGAGAACTTGAAATTCATTGCAAGTTTAAATAAGTTTTAAATGGTATTTAAGTACTTCAGAGAGAATAGGAAAAAGACGAGGTGGCAACATATAAAAAGAGTTTAATCATTTCTATGATAATTATGCAGAACCAAGAAGCTTCAAATTTTCATCGTTTTAACCAAAGAGGGCATAGTGATATACCTGGAATAAAGTTTAAATTTGGATCTAAATCATTTTATGTTATAAGCCTATGCAGACCACCCAATAGTAATCTTAAAATGTTTTAAAAGTTGCCACTAAATTTCCTTCATGAATTTAAATTAAACTATTATTTTAATGTGCTAAGAGTAGGATGGTTTTAAAATTGTGACAAAAGAGGACGAAATCCACCTTAAACTGCTTTATTTGTCATTAAATTGTTAGCGTAATGCTAAAGTACAATCGGTGTACATAGATGCACCACTTCGAAACGTTTCTGCAAAGATTCTTTATGTCTCTTTAGCACACTCCATTATTACTGAAACAGGATCTGAAGCTTTTCTGGCTACGTATACCTTCTAGGCGTTCTTGGGCTTCCAACCAAGTGCAGTGATGAAGAGCCATCGACGTTTCGGGAGTGTGCATCTCTCCCATCATCAAGATGATGAATGAATCAATCAACATGCTGATGGTGGAAGAGATGCACACTCCCGAAACGTCGCTGGCTCTTCATCACCACACTTGGTTTGGGGCCGAGAACGTATAGAACATCCATTAGTACTGCTACTAATCTCTCTCAGCTACACACAGATCCACATAGTGTACAGAGCCCTACTCCGAATCTCAAAACACTAATCCGATATTCACCCACAACTGCTTCACTACCTGTCCTACAGCCCTTCGATTCCTCACCATACAGCTTTACTCACTTACTGTAAATTGCTTCCTGCACCGTTTCACGGCCTGATGACATCACATCGCGGAGCCTGGGACATACCACACTTCAATGCAACCCTCAGACGACTCACTAGCGGGGATAAACCCAGATCATGGCTACCCAGTCTGCTGATTTGGATCCTTGCTCTACTACGACTACTACCACCACGGTCATTGCACAGGCAACACCCCCTGCCCGTCATCACACACAGGCAGCTCGGAAGCTTCCCCAACATCGGGAACTTACAGCTGCCAAGAACACGGCAAGACGCAGAATTCAGCTCATTGGTTCCCTCATGGACAAACAGGCCTATAACCAAATCCGCCATCGTCTCAAGCTGGAACTAGCTGAACACCTTAATGACGAATGCAAGAACCGCCTTAGCATGCTTAACACAGAACACCAATCCCCCTGGTGCCTATCCAAGGCCCTGTTACGCCTTCCAACACAGGACAAACCCCTGCGCCAAGGACCTATACTGGCTCAATTTATCCGAGAGAAAGTGGAGCTGATGGTCACCTTCCTCGAAGGCATCTTCCACTCCGCTGATACCTGTAACGGGGACCATGTTCAACAGATCACTACCGACGTCTCTCTCTCTTCCTATCCAGACCCTATGACCCCACTATAATACCTCTGATATCTCTTGCTGAAGTTACTACAATTCTTTCCTCTGTGTCACCTTTCAAAGCAATGGGCAATCACAATATCCCCTACGCCGCTCTAAAAGCTCTTCTTCCAAACTGGCTACAGCTCATTGTGCACCTCTTCAAAGGGCTCCTCCATCTAGCATACTTCCCTAGTACCTGGAAGCATGCCAAGATTTTCACCCTCCCCAAACCCAGGAAAGATACATCCACTCCAGCAGGCCATCGACCTATCAGCCTACTGTTGACACTCAGCAAACTATTTGAAAAGGCCATTCAATCTGGGCTTCAGCAAACCCTCTCTGCGCAGAAAATCCTTCGCCAGGAGAAATTTGGATTTCGTCAGCAACATTCCACGCTGCATCAACTTCGTCTTGTCGACGAAATCGTCAAAGGCTTCAACAACCGGCATTTTGTCGTCGCCTTGTTCCTTGAACTCACTCGCGCCTACGACACTATGTGGCACGAAGGCCTCCTTCACCGCCTCATCCATTACCACTTCCCACCATATATAATCCATCTGATCCATTCCTACCTACACAGCCGGACTTTTAGTGCCACAAAAAAGGACATTTCCTCATCCTCCCACTCAATTCATGCGGGGGTTCCTTAGGGAAGTGCCTTTGGACCCCTGCTCTTCCTCATATTTATCAATACGCTACCCTCCTACCAAGGCTGTACGTTGTAATAGTTTGCTGACGATACTACTATAACAACCGCCTCCACACTCCAACAAGTTGCAGTACGCAGGCTGCAGATCTATACGGACAACCTGATCACATGGTTTAATACCTTGCGCCTCACAGCAAATCCCAGCAAAAAAGGCCGATTAGAGGCCGATGTTCCAGAGTGGAATATCCAGAGATGTTCCAGAGATTGCCAGTGGTTCCATCCATTGGTCGACTTGCGCAAAATACCTAGGCGTCACGCTGGACTAGAAGCTGACCTGGAAATCTCACATCGCAGACCTGTACAACAAGGTTGCTCTCAGGATGGCACTTCTACACCCCTCAATCACAGACACTGTGCCATATCCCTATCCAACAAACTTCTCCTGTACAAGCAAGTTCTTCCTTCCACCCTCACCTACGCTTGCCCAATCTTGGCCACTAGCGCCAAAACTCACACCCAACGCCTCCAAACTCTCCAAAACAGATTTCTCCGTACCGCAGTCAATGCCGATTGGTACATTCCAAACATCCACCGTGACCTATCCTTTCCCCCCTAGTTGAATACATGCTCTCCCTCTCTCAAACAATTTTCGACTCCCTCTCCCATAATTTCTACGCCTTTATTCGTGGTATCGGGGAATACGATATCAATCCCACACTCCTCCTCCTGCGAACCTAAATACATTCTCTCTATTCCAAATTCCTCATCATAAAAAAGCAATATTAAAAAATACAAAATAAAAATAGAAGAACTACCTACGAAAATGCCACCGTTTATCACAGACTTAATAGCACAACCCCCATTGAACCAGTGAAGGACCTAGTCCTGGAATGGTTCAGTCGGAAGGCCCCGTCAAGACTTGGCGGTAACCCCTTCCAACGACACTTACTCTGTAGTACTCTGCAGTCAGACGACTCACGCCGCTGGACTGACTAACTGATTTGTGAAATCTGCTTAACCGAGCGGCAATTAATTTGAATCACTAAGCATCAAACGCAGTGCTTTCATTCTTATTACCTGTTTAGACGTCGATGACAGGCTGAGGGACAGTTTGGGGTGTGCCCTGCGCGTACCTGCTAGACCTTGACCTTCACCACCAAATAACGTGCTGTGGGATTTATAGGATGCTGGATGGAAATGAGGCAGTCGGAAGCAAAATATGTATCCATTTTTGCTCCTCAATGGCTCTAGTCTTGAGTGCAACGGCGCTTGTGCATCACTGCTGGATTAGATATTTTCAAATAGGTGATTTAATTTTGAAGTCCAGACAAACTTTTGGATGGATTGGAGTTCTGTTTTAGACGCTGTTATAGTTATGTTATTGCCTATTTCGCTTTACAATATCTATAATATACAACTTCATTCATATATAACGTAATGAGTATAAAATAAATACAAAATCTTGCATACTCCTCGTTTTGGAGTTGCATTTTCTCATGCTCCATTATAATTAACCCAGGTTGTGTGTATAATAGTGTATTTTAAAGCTTGGAATCTATATTTTCGTTTCCCTTTATACCTTATACTATTTTCCCTAGTTGTTCTCATTAGTCATTCCTGTCTTCCAAAGCCACTTTTGTCTTACCTTGCCAATAATTCCTCCCAGTTTTATTATTTCTTCTGATCTTAGATTCAATATTCTTTTGCCTATTATTACATTTGGTATGTTTTCCCAGCTATACAAATTAAATTCGCCTCTCCAATATTTTGTTTTTTACAATAAAAATATAATGCCAAGTACTATCTTCTTTTCCACACATTAGTCATCTTCCCTTAATATATCAATTCCTTATACCCCTTAAGTATATTACCCCTGTACTAAACCATGCCAACCCTCCTCTTCCTACTTTGTCACAGATGTCCATATATCTTTCTCTGTCCCAATCAGTTTTCAAAGTAGAGACTGTTATAAGTGATTTATACTTACCCGTTACGCCATCAAGCCATGCGAGGAAGTCGGTATCGTCTTAAACGGCGTTCTCTGGGACGACAATCCCAAAGAGATCTAACCAGGGCGGTCTGATCGTAAAGCAATATGCCGTAAAAGTTTGCATCTCGGCTAAAAGGTTCATCTTCCACATATGGGAGAGAAGAGGCTTCGCGAAATAGTCCCACGAGAAAGCATCGGTATATAAAATAGATGCCCCAAAGACAACTCGTCCAACTGGCAGCAGCCTAGAACCTGCCCCCATGCCCCAATTGCACGGGTAAACAGCAGTAGAAGGCCCACGAGTCCTCGAAAAAGACGCATTTTCAAAGGAACCTCCACCCGGACTGCAGCATGGGGTACAGCGAGGCCGAAGCTCCATGGGCCCGATGCGACAGATCCTGAAGATTCTCTCCGAAAGATAGGTCCTTATGCAACTTCGCACCTTAGCAGAAGATGAACTTTCTAAACCTATCCTTCGCCTAAAATATATAAATGTGGGAAAATTGGCGGCAAAGATAGATAGGTTATGTGGCTTTTCTGCTAATGCCTGCACCATACTTGGAGGAGGTGCAGGTGTCTCTATGTGGGTGTAACGGCTCAGTGTGGTTGTTTAGCTGTAGAATATAGCAGTTTGGCGTCAGCATATTGCGGTATAACACAGATGTATTGCGACTCAGAGGAACGGTCCGCCACATAAACGCTAACACGCATAGGAGAGAAAGCAAATCTTCGAAGACTCCGCTTCTGACAGTGTTTTAGTGGATTTTACATTTTGCGTAAAAATTACCGACTGCAGCAGTGGAGGACATTAATTTTTCAGCAAAATATACCGGTGCTATAACACCAAGTATTAATGCGCCTGGTAGTGAGGTCATGAAAACGGGCCGGCTTTTTAACTCCAGGGACACATCGAAAAAGACAGAAGCCTGTTGTAGAAGGTGAATAAGATGAATTTGTTATAGGTGCTATTCGTCGCCAGGTTCATAGCTTCTTTGAAAGCTACACGATTGCAGGCTAGCTACAAGATAGCTAACACAATTACGAAAGTGCTTCAAGCAGTAAACAATTATCCCGACTGGCCGAGCTTTAGAAAACGAGCTTCCAGACAATTCTTCGCGGCGTAGGGTTTGAATTTGTGAACAGGAAAAGGAAAAAAAATTGTGCGTGAAGATATATTCTTGTGGTGAAGGAACTAACAAGGAAGTCGTGTAAGGAAATCGTCCCTAGGAAGATTCCAATTAGGTGCATAACATTTTTTAAGTTGCATGTCAGTATAACTTTCAGCTTATTTAGCAATGTTATTCCGCAGAAAGACCAGTGCCCTCGTTTTTAATTGGTAAATGAGATGAGGTTACGTGAAAAAATCAGATATTTGAGTAATTGTTGTAACCTTTCAGTCATTTTAACCAACAAAAAGGAAAAATATACTACACAGTACACACACCTTTGCATTTAATCTTTAAGTAAAAGTGTTACCGCAAAGCTACTCAAAACATCGGAAAAAGCAAAGTTTAACTTGGCATAGAAGTTCGTTGACAGAACACATGTTTGACACGTGGAAATAAAATAGCGAGTATATTCCCTCCAATCGCAGTCGTCGCTACATTTCCCCCCATTTTTACATCTCCCCATAAACTAAGGAGGGCGCCGGTTATAGACTATATACTATCGCGAAGCCGTTATCTACGACAGCGCGGCTTGTGTACACAAAGATCCGGCAAATAAAGATAGCGATAAAGGACTTGCTGGCATAGATTAAGTTACGCTTCTGGAAGGTGATTGAATATTCAGTTTCTTTATTATTCCGGAAGTATCCAGAATTTATGAATGAGGTATATAAGAGATAGTGACACGGTAGCGGAAAGTTGTAAAACGAGAGTAAGTCGCGAGAGGTAAGCAGAGAATGGCTGAGAGTGCTGTTGTAAACTGAAAGCTGTTTGTTATTGTTATCGACCTTGGAATATTGTGTTGTATATGTGACGTAATGTTGTTACGTGAGAATTGAACAGTGTATTTCTACGGAAATAAAGAACATTTAGAATTTCGGCAAATTGGACTTTTAATTCTACGAACCCACAAAGTCGCAATACGAATTTAAAGAGCAATTTATTAGTTTGTCTAATGTAGTTATATTAGCCGACTGTACGCGGACTGTGTGTAGCCAGGACATTGTTGCCGTGCCGAGAGGGGGTGCCAGTGAGACTGCTGACACCGGACACCGATCACGACGTTCAGGCCGGGACGGAGTTGGGAACGTGCGAGCCCGTGGTAACCGTAACAGCAATCGACAAGACACAGGAGCCGGTGCCGACGCAACACCTGGGCCCGGCTAGAAGGCTTACTGGAGAGGGCGGCCGATCACCTGACTGCAGAACAACTGGAGAAAGTTCGACAACTGCTGAGGCGAAACCAGCGCGTCTTCAGTCAAGGCGACAGCGACTACGGCCGCATGGACAAAGTGCTCCACCGCATCGACACCGGGGACGTCCGGCCTATTCGACGATTTCCGCCTTGGTAGCGTGGTGGTAGCATGTCTGCCTCACGTTCAAGAGGTTTCGAGTTCGAATCTCGGTCAGGGTGAGTTACCTGGATAAGGTTTTTATGGGATTTTCCCATGTCCTGTAAGGCGAATGTCGGATAACTCTAAGCTCCATGGACCCCGGACTCATTTGAACATAATTTCATTCATCGTCCGATATGACTTAACGTTGGAGGACATAAATTACAACAAAAAAAACTACCTAGATGAGTTCCACTGGCGAAGCAAGGGGCGGTACGAGACATGGTGGAGGACATGAGATCCAGGAGAGTGATTGAAGAGTCTGACAGCCCTTCGAGTTCCCCTGTAGTCCTGGTTACGAAGAAGAACGGCGAGCTACGCTTCTGTGTGGACTACAGAAAGCTGAACGCTCTCACCCGGAAGGACTGTTTCCCCTTACCCCAAATTGACGACACCCGGGGCAGGCTAGCTGGTGCTACTGGCAGGTAGCTCTAGCCCCGAGAGACAAGGAGAAGAGCGCGTTATCGACAGGCCAAGGCCTTTGGCAGTTCACAGTTTTTCCCTTTGGCCTCTGCAACGCACCAGCTACCTTCCAACGCCGCATGGAGTCAGTGATGAAAGGACTGACTTATGACACCTGCCTGCTATACCTGGACGACATCAACATCGTCGGTAAGACTTTTGAAGACCATCTCGAGATTCTGAGCAAGGTGCTACAGCGACTGCAGACGACCAACTTGAAGCTAAACGCGAAGAAGTGCCAGCTCTTCCGCAAGCAAGTCAACTACTTGGGCCACATAGTCTCAGCAACCGGAGTGGCCACATACCCGGAGAAGACACAGGCTGTAAGAGATTGGCCTCGCCCAAAGGATAAGAAAGAGTTGCGCAGTTTCCTGGGGCTGTGCAGTTATTACCGACGCTTCATAAAGGGGTTCTCCAACATCGCCAAACCCCTCACCCACCTGAGAGAGGAACACCGGCCTTATATGTGGACGGAAGACGCCGAAGACGCTTTCCAGCACCTGAAAAAGACCCTGTGCAGTGCTCCAATTATGGGATTTCCACAAATTTGTGGCGTCTTCATTGTGGATACCTACGCCAGCGAACATTGCATTGGAGGTGTCCTATCGCAGATCGAGGACGGCCATGAGCGGGTGATAGCCTACTATAGCAAGGCGCTATCCAAGGCAGAGAAGAACTACTGCGTCACCCGAAGAGAGTTACTGGCGGTAGTAAAGACATTGGAGCACTTCCACAAATACCTGTATGGTCAGCCATTCCACCTGACCACTGACACTTCTGTCCTAACCTGGCTATTGAGCTTTAAAAACCTGGAAGCCCAGACAGCACGTTGGGTCCAGAGGCTGCAGGAGTACGACTTAACCTCGGAACATCGCAGAGGGAAGAGCCACGGTAACGCAGGCGCTATGTCCCGAAGACCCTGTCCAGAAGAGTGTGGCCAATGCACAAGAGTGGAAGAAAAGGAGCGTGCCGCAGCAGTCCGAGTAGTCACGGCAGGTCCTGCGGATGGCTGGGATAGTGCAGGCCTGAGGAGGGAGCAGACTTGGGGCCACTCTTGAGGGAAGTGGAGGCAGGGACAAGACCAATCTGGGACGACATCGCACCGAGGAGCGCCACCTACAAGTCGCACTGGGCCCAATGGGACTCGTTGAAGACCAGAGAGGGCGTGCTGTTCCGGGTATGGGAATCGCCCGATAGAAAGACTCAAAGAGAATAGTTGGTACTTCCCCGGAGTAAGGTCCCGGAAGTCTTGGAGAAAGTGCACGCCAGTACTTCAGGAGGACACCTGGGAGCGAACCGAACGATTGACAAACTACGGCTATTACTGGCTGAGGCTCCGAGCAGACGCTGAGAGATGGTGCCGTCAGTGTCACGTGTACGCGGCGAGTCGCGGCCTCCAAACTAGGAGCCGGAGTCGCGTGCAGCAGTACAACGTCGGAGCGCCATTCGAACGGATCACCGTTGACATTGCTGGGCCGTTCCCAGTGTCCGACCGAGGCAACAAGTACGTGATGGTGGTCGTGGACTTCACCAAGTGGCAGGAGGTGTATGCCATCCCGAACCAAGAGGCAAATACAATTACTGACTGCCTCGTGTAGCAATTGTTCTGTCGAATTGGGGTGCCGTTAGAGCTGCACAGTGACCATGGCACCAATTTTGCACCCAACCTGATGAAGGAGGCACTAGAAAGGCTTGGGGTGTACAAGACCCGCACTACGCCTCTACATCCCCAGTCGGATGGCATGGTCGAAAGATACATCAACACTTTAGAGGAACACCTGAGGAAGGTCGTGGCAAGGCATCAGTTAGACTGGGACGTCAAGGTACCACTGTTCTTGCTGGCCTACCACTCGTCTACACACGATACAACTCGGATGATGCCAGCCAGCTTAATGTTCGGCCGAGAGTTACGCCTCCCCTGTGACCTGGATTTTGGAAGCCCTCCGGAGGCGAAACAGCCAGCGACCGAATACGACATGCACGAGATGGGTCGCCAGAACATCCAGAAGGCGAGCGACCTCATGAAGACCCGATACGACAGGCAAGCCAACAACCAAGGGTTCCAGCAAGGTGACCTGGTCTAGTTGTACCGTCCGACCCGGACCAAGGGACGCTGCCCGAAACTTCAGCAGCCATGGCAAGGACCGTACCTGGTGGTGAAGAGGATTAACGACGTGGTCTACCGCATCCAGAAAGTGCCCTGAGGAAAGATGTTGGTGGTGCACCTGGATCGCCTGCCCACTACGATGGTGCTGTTCGGCACGACCAGCTTTGAGGAGGGAGCAGTGTCACCCAATTATCGGAAGGCACGACCAACTGGCGGCTGGGTGAGCGCCAGGAGGCATTCGCCCACGCCTACTCATTTGTCTTACAGCGCTAACGAACGGATTGTTGGAAAAACATCACTGGCCGACTCTTTCCCCTCGCCCTGCCGTCTAGAACCTTCGATGTGATTCACTGAAGCGCGAGACTTCCAGAAACAGCGATATTCCTATAAAAAGGGCTTGCAGTTGGTGAGTCAGTTCAGTTCTTGGCGAGCAGTCGTGAGAAGCGCCCAGTGAGGGAATGAACTGGAGGAATGTGTACGTGCATTGGAGGAGTGTACGTAACTGCGAGTGCAGAGTGGAACTGTGACGGACGAACTGGTGAATTGTAATTGTGTGCGCTACGTAATTCTGTGTAATTGGCAAGTGTTCCAACTGTAATTCGGTGGAAATAAAGAACATTTTGAGTCTATGCAATTGGACTTTTAATTCCACGAACTCACAAAGTTACAATATCAAGCTAACATGGAAGGCCCATATAAAAATTTTGGCAAATAAAGCCAACAGCCAGATGGCAATGCTGTACCCGCTCTATAGTAGAAGATCGACACTGGCGCTCAGCAATAAGATCCTTTTGTATAAACAGGTTCCGCGACCTGTAATCAAATATGCCTGCCAAGTCTGGAGAGTTGCAGCAAAACGTACCTATATAACCTGCAGATTCTCCAAAACCGATATCTTCGTACCACAACATCATCTCATTGGTAGATTCCAAAAGGCAATATTCACTCCGACCTCAATTTTCCAAAACTCACAGACCACATCCTACACCTCTCTCAAAGCTTCTATGCTCAACTTCCTTCAAGTTTGCCGCGCCGTGGCTCAGTGGTTAGACCACTTGGCTCTCACCATGGAGGCCCGGGTTCGATCCCAGGCGACCACAAAGTGAGATTTGTGGTGGACAACACGGCGCTGGGGCGGGTTTTCTCCGGGACCTCCCGTTTTCCCCGCCATCTCATTCCACCGGTGCTCCATCTTCATGTCATGTATCATCAGTGTCACCGCCTGCGGTGCAATATGTAGTAAACGCGGGCGTTAAACACTACACACATTTTCCTTCTAGTTTCAATCACCTCATACGCGGTCTCGGGGATTACGACCTCGACCCTGGAGAAATTTACAAAAGACCCAGACTTGTGCTAGGCCCACCATAACATCACTAAACCACACCTTACCCCTACAAATACGTTCTTAGATCTACTAAAACATTTCTCTAACACTATCACCACCATTTACCCACCACTCCTTAATAAAAAAAGACATTCTTTTCGGAGGTGCACTCTCTTCAACGACACCTCTGTGCTGTGTTGCTGTGTCTGGTCAGAACTGTGGTTGAACAATAACACCCCTTGGTCATAGATATAACCACAAACGAGAAACAGGTTGAAGCAATACATAAACTAGATTTAAATAGCGGCCTCTATCTGCGTTACACTTAAATACAAACGAACAGTTAACGCCCAATATCCTACCGACATTAAAATCTTACACCAACGCCGAAACCACCCACGGCGGAAATGGCAAATAACTCGTAACCCTATTAAGACTTTTTAGTTTCGTGAAATTAAAAGTCGAGGACACAAACACCAAAAATAGCTCTTTATTTCCATGGAAACAGACTTTGTCAACTTTTACAGTCGCTGAATCACGTCACATGCACAATACAACTTGCAAGGTCAACGACCACAACACAGTTCACACAGCTGTTCACGCGCACGCGTCCAATTTGCGACTGGCTTACTGGCGGGCGCCGGTTCCCTTTTTATAGATTATTTACTATCCGGAATGTACTCGATTAAGACGGTGCTAGAACAAAGACGAACTCTCAAGGAATCCGTCTCCTTCCCCTCATCTTTCGGCGAGATTTTATCTCAGCATCGCACTGCGTGTCTCTTTAAATATCTCGCCGCACCGCCTCGTCGCAACAATGCATTCGCGACACTATTCACCAGCAGGACTCTTTACAATCCAAGGCAGTAGTAACTGCAACAACTAGAGAATTTATAACAATCAAATGGAACCAAACATTTGACAGGCTAAATCCAAACTCAAACTCGGTTTGGCGTATAGCAAAATATCTCCCTAGAGCAAAAACGAACATGCCTCCACTCATAGACAACAATGCGACTGCTGAAACACCCCAGGCCAAAGCAGAGGTCTTTACAAACATATTAGAAAGCACTTTCACACCAAACCCCGCGGAGGGTCAAGTGAACCAAATAATTATCCAAACAATTGAACAAGAAGCTAATGATACAATGTACATCACACAATAAAATGCAAAAAACGAATCCAGGTGAAATCGGTTGGATTATTAAGCACCTGCAAAACAAAAAAGGCCCCGGGGCCGTATTAAATGCTTAACATAGTCCTCAAAAATCTTCCGCGTGGAACCCTGAGGCTCCTATCGAAAATATACAACTACACATTAGAAAATGGTAGATTTCCGCCTCAATGGAAACAAGCAAAGATAGTAATTATTCCATACCCGAACAAAAACCTTGCTTTAGCCACCAACTACAGGCCCATTAGCCTATTAAACACAATAGGACAAGTTCTTGAAAAGATTATTCTAAAGAGGATGAATTCACACATAAAGAATAACATACAAATCTCGGAACAGTTTGGGTTTAGAGCTCAACACTCGATAACTCAGCAGCGCCCGCCTCGGTAGCGTAGATGGTAGCGTATCTGCCTCACGTTCAAGAGGTCCCGAGTTCGAACCTCGGTCAGGGTGAGTTACATGGATAAGGTTTTTTCCGGGGTTCTCCCTTACCCTGAAATACACAGCACTAGTGACTCAGTGCATACAACCTCGAATAATACATTTGAGATTGCAAGACGCCCTTAACGATCTAGAACCCTGGTTTAAAAATGGCGTATTAAAATGAAGTCCAACAAATGTCAATCCATAATCTTCACGAAGAGAGTACAACATAGATACCGTAGACATGCGCAGCCACCTCTGTCATACTGTGGCCAAAGAATCGAATGGAAGGATCAAGTTACCTATTTAGGTGTCACAGTAGACCAAGGTCTGACATGGAAAAAACACGTTAATACCGTCAGAGCAAAAGCAAACGGCCAATTGAAAAGGCTCTACCCTATGATTAACTAGAGTAGTCAATTAAAACTTAAAGTGGGTCTTACACTTTATAAAACATTAATTAGACCAGTTGTTACATACGCAGCCCCGGTCTGGGGATATGCTGCCGAAACACACATAAACAGACTTCAGACACTATGAAACAGAATTCTGAGAATAATTGCGATGCTGTCCCCGGTTGCTCCGGCGTTTCAGCTACATAAAGAATTAAAACTACACATAATCGAACAATTCATTAAACTACTAGGCTACAACCTTTACCACGAGAAGGATGGATCTCATAAGAGATCCGGTACATACAACACACAATACGACACACATAGAAGACCACTGTCACTTTTCGACAGAACGGTTGGCCTGGGGGAACCAGAGATTAATATCCAAGACTACCTAATTTCATTAGTACCACTTTGAAAATCACGACCATGGCTTGGGGTCTCTATCGACCTGACAAGTGGCCTTTGAAGTCCCTGCTGCCTAGCAGGGCGGTCCTGGTGTAGGAGGGTCCCCCCAACTTACAAACTGAACAGGAAAAGATACATGGTCAATGAGCAGACAAGTACCAATTAATGACACTATTTGTAGCATGTAGATCAGGGACTGTCGTACAATCCGAAGTAGTATAGGACTTATAGCTTGCAATGCAGGCCTAGACATTACATTTACTATTTAAGAAACTATTTTGCTAAGATATAATATGACACAGGTCTCAGGGCTGTTGTTGGCCCTGAGCACCATAAGTACCACCTGAGCACACAAATGATTTAGTCCTTTGTTCCAGGAGAGCGATGGCATTTAATATATCGTGTGAGTTCGTCTCCGATTAGAGACAGCAAAATTCCTGACATTCCCAAATTATTATTGAGCTCAAGGGTATCTACCAGGGCAATCAACAAAAGTGAAGACTGACCTTCCGCTCTAACTACCAGGGAGTTACCGAGCATTCCCAAAAGGGCGCCCGGCGCCTCTGTGGGGCTTTCCACAGGGCAAGACCTAGAGACTAACAAGCCCCTCCGTCTGGTCCTGTGGACTCAAGACGGGATGGAAGTGGATACGCCACATACGCGCGCCAACACCAAAGGGAAAGGTTACCGATTAACCTCGGTAGGGCCGCCTGGTGATCTGGCACACCTTCTACTAGCTATGCAGTCTAGTACGCAGGAATATATGGCTTCCCTAAACCCCGTCCGGAGACGTACCCGATCTCCCAAGGGTATCGGGAACCACTGCACCTCAAGTCCAACCCAATCCGAACAACTCCCATTCAGGAAGGGATCGAATGTTCGGCCCGAAGTTCCTCTAGTAACGTCAGAGGTACCACGTGTGCTAGGGGACCGCAGCGCTCGCATCACAGCAGCTGAAGGGGACGGATCCACTCCCCTACGGGAACTGAAATTCCAAGGGCACGAGCAGGACCTTGGTCATGCTCATGTCCTGGCGCCATAGTTTCACTTGGCCCAGGCTCCGGCCTGGCCATTATGTCCTCACCCTGAATCCGCAGGTACAATAGCAGTACTTCTGCGCTTCATCTCCTGAATACTTACCGATGGAGTTTCTTAGTGTGTAGGGCCGACGGTTCAGTCCGTCAGAGGAGCCGCACACTGCAATCCCAGGGTTAGTGCGTAAATGCATTTTTCCTCCACTTGAAATAAAAAACTGGTCCGCGTCATTTACCTCGGCGACCACCGGTCTACATGTCTAAACTACCGTCTGCGCTGTCTTCACCAGACAACTCACGTACCTTGTCTCCCGCCCCGCTGCCAATACCGGCAATTGAGGGGGGACCTCACGGCGCGCTGAGTGGTAAGTTCTGTGCAGGTACGACTGAGCAAGACGTACATAGCACATCTGACGCCGAACACGCAGCAGCCAGTTCAGCCTCACCTGTCTACTCCATAGCGACCACCCCAACGCAGAATCCTGTCCCATCAGTGCCTGACCTGAACTTTGCCGATCCCTCACCTGCAGAAGTATAGTTGCCGTAGCCGGCTGATGCAACTGCTGAGCGGCTTTATTACGCTGCTACAGCACAAGAGACACCACCACGATCGCTACATTCTTCGCCAGTGACAGCGGGGTGCCCCTTGATCTCCCATGCAGATTTGTCCTCTCCGCCGCGCAACAGAGGTGGCCCCCTGCCTGGAGAGGCAACCGAATTATGACGAGAGTGGGCACCACCGCGCTAGTTTGCCTGCGCCTGGCCGTCAGATCGGAAAAGGATGCTGTCTTGAGGACGAGACTGCCCTTATTAGGGTGCTGTCTCAGAATCGAAGCAAGCAAAGTTGAGCGACACGTCCTCTGTCGGCGCTGCTGCAACTATGGCCACTGCGCCTCCACTTGCACCGCTCCTCCTAGATGCCACTAATGTGGGACACAGTGGCTCACCACCGAATGCAGGAAGCATGATCTTCGCCACCGACGTCGATACTGCGCCACCTGCAATGGTCTAGGCTATTTCACAGGTCACGCGCAGTGCTCACGCTACCCCAGAGCGATGTTTCAAGAACAGCGCAGCACACCAACGGCCAGGGAGGAAGACGATCCACGCTCAGCACCTACGGTGGCCTTCACCGTAGCAGTACCCGCTTCCTTTCCTGGAGAAGACCTGAGCGAAGCACTGCTGGATCTTCGGAGGGAGGTACAGACCATTGGTGCCCGTCTCACCTCACTCGAGGAAGCTCTCGCAACCACACAGTCCTCCAGAGGGGATATACATGACCTCCACTCCGAGGTGCTAAACATAGCTCCACGTCTGAGCCATCTGGAAGAAATGATCAACACAAGTATCGTAGGACACTACTCAGACCAGCATGACAACTCTCGAGAATAACAATCGTCCAACGCTTTGCCGACAGCACAGCTGATCTCCACACCCGGCTAGACTTTCTCTAACAACAGCTTCAACAATTCAACAATAGTGACCGGACATCCTCTGTGAAGCTCAAGCTTGCACGTCTGGAGGAGAGTCACACATATACATGCCAAACTCGACCAGCTCCTACATCTCAACCAACTGCTCAACAGCATGTTTTTTAAAAGAATATTACGTCCTCCAACGTTTGAAATGATGCTAAAATGAACCGAGGGCCTCAGAGCTTAGAATTACCTGACATTCGTCTTTCAGGGCAAGGAAAACCCCCAGAAAACCTTTTCCAGGTAACTCACCCTGACCAAGATTCGAACTCGGGACCTCTTGATCGTGAGGCAGACACGCTACCACCACGCTACCGAGGTGGGCAACAGCATGGCTGAACAGCATATTCAAGCGCAAGGGGACATATCCAGTGTCTTCCTACGTGAACGTGTACGAAGATTACACAATAGAAGCCCCCACGGGCACAGCAACTCTCAATAATAAACACTTCCCTTCGTGCCATGCCCAGGTCCACGGTCATTGTCATGGCCAAGGAATCCAACTTTTACCCGCTCCTGCACATTGAGCGGCGGCTTATGATGACGTTAATGACAGAAGTGCTAAAGCGGAACTCAGCAAAGGCAGGAGTATAACTGCTATCTAAAAATTCCAACTACATTTTCTCCTTCCAATTCCTTGTTATTGTTAAAATAAAATTCGGAAAAGGATTCTGGCTTTATACAGCCAGCACTACGGACGGACGAACGAACGGACGGGCCGTAAGTCATTCAGCGTGCTGAAGATGGGAGAGATGCAAGCTCCCAAAACGTCGATGTCACAGCATCGTTTTACCTAGCTCGAAGCCCGAGAATGTCTAGAATATATCTTGTAATTGAAAATTGTTCTTTCACACTAGCCGTGTGTAGGGCACACTATGAAATAGTAGAGCCAGACTGAAAAATTCAATGCCATAGCCGGGATTAGAACCACGGATCTTCTGGTCTCCGTCCAGCCGCTCTAAACCATTGAGCTACTATGGCCAACGTGCCATTAAATTCTCCAACTGACTCATGTTTTTACCGGTAAATCACTAAGAGTTCTCATAAACACAGGAGACAACTATACTGACAACTATAATGGCGACTTACTATACTGTAAGTACTTTAAGGCCCGGGCTTTATCGTTCGGACCACTATTAAGTACAATTAATGGAAGAATTATTTGTTCTTTCACACGTTCTTTCAGGACGCACTATGAAGGAGTAGAGCCAGACTGAAAAATTCAATGCCGTAGTCGGGATTTGAACCATGGATCTTCTGGTCGCCGTCCAGCCGCTCTATACCATTGAGCTACTATGGCCAACGTGCCAACGCGACATTAAATTCTCCAAATGACTCGTGTTTTTCCCTGTAAACCACTAGGAGTTCTCATAAACACAGAGACAACTACCTCAATGGCGACTTACTATACTGTAAGTACTTTAAGGCGCAGGCTTTATAGTTCGGACCACCATAAGGTACAATTAATGGAAAATTAAATTGTTCTTTTACACTAGCCGTGTGTAGGACGCACTATGAAAGAGTAGAGCCAGACTGAAAAATTCAATGCCATAGCCGGAATTTGAACCACGAATCTTCTGGTCGCTGTCCAGCCGCTCTACACCATTTAGCTACTATGGCCAACGTGTCATTAAATTCTCCAAATGACTCATGTTTTTACCGGTAAATCACTAGGAGTTCTCATAAACACAGGAGACAACTACCTTAATGGCGACTTACTATACTGTAAGTACTTTAAGGTCCGGGCTTTATAGTTCGGACCACTATTTGGTACAATTAATGGAAAGATGAATTGTTCTTTCACACTTGCCGTGTGTAGGACGCACTATGAAAGAGTAGAGCCAGACTGAAAAATTCAATGCCGTAGCCGGGATTTGAAAACCGGATCTCCGTCCAGCCGCTCTAAACCATTGAGCTACTATGGCCAATGTGCCAACATGACATTAAATCCTTCAACTGACTCGTGTTTTTACCGGTAAACCACTTGGTGTTCTCATAAACACATGAAACGAACTGAAGTTTAGCGGACTTCTTCCTCATGCAAATATTTTCCATAAATTTACAAGTAGATTACCGAAGAACATATCAATTTATTGCCACGAGCGTGAACTAAATCTACCACAGCTTTTCTTCTGACTGGTGCACTGGTGTTATTTCCACTAAATAAAGTGTATGGAAAACTAAATAGGTATGGGTTACCTCTTCCGCCAGTTGCGTCGATATGAGAACTTCCTTCATCGCCTAGGCTCCCGGCTCCCGTTGAGTACTTCTTCCGTATGCGGGCAGCGGACTCCCAATATTTCCCGGAGACTGCGACCTTGACAGCTCTTAGTAACTACTAGTTCACCTCCTTGACGTGAGCGCGACTGCCAGTTATTACCCATACAGTTCAACAATTTGCCTCCTGTATGTTTCTTTTTGTTTATTTTACGTTATCAACAATGAATGAAATGGGTCAGCATAGAACTGCCGACTTTCATCGTTCAGGATATGCGAAAAAGCCTTGTTCAGATAACTCACCTTGACTAAGATTCGAACTCGGGACCTCTTGAACATGAAGCAGACACGTTACCACCGGCACTAGAGTTACCACCTATAGAGGCCGGCCTCCTGTATGCGTTGGATGGGTTAATAATCTTATATGAAACTAATCTGTGTATGAAACCAAGACTAAAGGCAGGTTAACATTTCCTCCTCTTTTTACATTTTTATTGAGAAAGTAGTTTGAAAGAGAATCGTATATGGTTTGCGCTTTTGTTGTGGCAGTACCACTAGTTGAGCGATGAGATGCAAAATACCTGCGCCAGCATAGAAAATAAACAAAAGGAATGGCAAGAGCAGACACAGTTTGAACTCATAATAATTAAGGGCCTGATAACTCAGATAGGAGACCAGGAGACACATTAAGGTTCGCGAAACACCCGGAGTCTACAGATCTGTGCTACAGATACAGTTTTGAGCGCTGCAGGCGCCGGATTCTATGCCGCCAATATAATTATTTTGGCTGCCGTGTTGCATACTAACTAATATATAAAATAACTTCTGCTTAGTTCAAAATTTAATAGTTATTATATTATTTTACTACTTACGAAGTAATTTGCGTAATATTATTGGCCTATTATCGACCTTATTTGAGCTCAATGTACTATATGAATAAGACACTACATTGGCTAACCTGTAAATATTTGAATTAAAGCTTTAACGACAAGGAGGCCAAGCCAAATTAAGTTCTGAATACAATTTTCATCGATTTGTGAAATTGTAAAAAATTGGAAGAACTACGAGGACGTATGGGCAGCAGGAAGAACGAGAATAGATTTTCACAAAGACCTATTGGTAAGTAAGATTTAGCATGTAGCTAAATACCGACAATTAATATGACATAACCTGAAATGTGCCTTAATACATATTCATTCACAGTTAAATTCTCTAGATTAATGTAGCACCTTATAATGGAAAAAGTGTGTTGTTTTACATACAAAAGCATTAGTTTCATTAACCTTGTTACTTTATTACTGCTATAATGGGATTTTCTGTTTTTTGTCTTTCAGGGATTATCCATCATCTCAGGCTACCAGGAATACGACGGCAGAAATCAGAGTGCAGGATTACTGGATATTGTGTATGTTTCTTGTTTTGGTGATGTGCAGTGATCTTCAGGAGCTTTAGTAATCTAGCACAAAGCATTCTTTCCCGCGTATACAGCAATTTAATGTGGCATATCAAATATTTCTGAAAGTTGTAGTTTCATTTCATATCAGTGGAAAATTTAACAAAAACTTTGAGGATAACTGTGGCCAACAAGGAAAAGTGAAGTTATTTTAGACAGTTGATTGGGTGTATTAGTTTTTGTGTTTGTACTTGTAGTTTTAAATTTAAAACATATGTAATATATAAGTCCATGTAAGGTAAGTAATATGCAGTTTAAAATACTGAAAGAATAGCTGTGAATTTTCAGATATACCAAAATTAGCATCATCTGTGTTTACGTATAATCTAGGTGGCTTAAATTAACATTTTTGGGCGAGATGCTTGATATGAATTAAACTTTTTCTTTAAATTGCAATGATAAGTATTTTGAAGAACTAAGTTCTCTTAACCTTACTCATCAGTGTATATCTACATCATTGATCAAGAATGTCACAGCTTTTAACAGCAATTAAAAGTATGATATAAGATTCCATAAACCTAATTTGTTCTATATTGTTTAATGCAGTAGTCACTATGCAATATTATTGTACACACTACAGTAAATTATTTACCTGAATAACCATCTTTGAAGAGATCTGATGGGATTAGAATTTATTTGAAAAAGCTTTACAAGTTTTTAGGTGTAATTGTGCATTGCAAGAAATGATTAAAATGTCATTGTGTCATCATCATTATATGCCACTTTTAATTTTATTTCTAATATTCCAGTTATTCTTAAAACATGCACAATGTCAGCTAGCTAGGACCTAAACACAGTGTGGCTTGATCTCAAATTAGTAAAGCTTCACAATAAATAATAGGTTATAAATCCTCTTCCTTGTTAACACACACACACACACAAATGGGTTCAGAAAAATAACAAGTTAAAGTGATATTTGCACAGCATTTATGTATTCTGTGGTATTTCTGTTCTCAGCATGTACTTACCACCATTTATGAGTAATATTGGTACACAATTTCTGTAATGCTAACCATTTTAAGGGTGATATAACGTTTCTAGCGTGACCCACAGAAATGTTACATGTCACATGAAACTACACTGTTAAACATCCTCTCATTGTTCTAAGTTGGAATGAAAATCTCAATCTTTGGCATGGGAAAAAGATGTTTAACCTAATATATGAGCCATTTGCTACATGCAGTGATGCGAAGCCACATAATAATTTTGAAAAGTAGATAAAACTGCACATTATTTTGCTATATAATGCACTTCTTGTTTCTTTGTAGTGAACACATAAGGGAATTATGGACTGTCAAAAGAAATAATGGTTAGATGTGTGAGCAAATAAATTACATTACTAAATTATTTTTTATTAACTACTCAAACACACAGTTCCATCACTTTCACTTCTTAACTAAAACTACAAACAGCATTAATAGTTCATAGTGTAATCTTTCATTGAGTTATTTATTTGACACACATTCAGTTGTATGTCATGGACTGAGAGGTTTACACTATGCAGAGGGCTCCATTTGCCATCTTAGTCATAAAGTACATTGCTTAAAGTCCTATCAAGTTAAAGCAAGCCATTTATCCAAACAATTGCTCTGCACATTAAGCAAATTATATTTCACAGTCAGATAACTACATGAAATAATCTCTTATTGGAAGATACACTGTGCATTAAATTTTATTTTTAAAACTGCACATTTTCTTCTTCAGCATTCATTGCTGTGCATATGCATGCCATTGAAGCATTTAAAAATTCAACGCTGTAATATTCTTGTGTTGTGAAGACAGAGTTAAGCTTAGGACAATTTTAAATGAATGATACAGCTTTAATGTAATTATTATTTTTCATAATTTATTCTGCACTTGTGAATGTTAATTCAACCAAAGTGATTAGAAGTATATAAAATAGTGCCATTTATGAAATTTATGTCACCAGTTGCTAATACTGACTTCTGTACTAATTTGACATTATTAATCTTATATGAATCGATCACAAATTTCATGTTTTTCTCTGAATATACTTTGGTGTACTTGTGCTGAAAATAATGTATGTACTATTGAGCTTTTAAAATACTTATTAAATATAACCATTAACAGAGCTGCTTTGGTGTCATTTTAAAGAAATAGTGCTATTTTTTTGTACATAGTTGTTGTTATCATTTCAAATTTATATACATATTTCTTTAGGTTTTTTTTTTTCTCACTGTTATTCCAGGGAATTTTTCAACATTCTGTGTACAAAGAAATTGCATTACATATAACGTTATGGTAACCTTACCTGTTTTCATGTATCTACAGAATCATTATTTTAGTGTTAAGTTATCTTTATTTTAAGTATTACACTAAGAAGCTTGAGGGAAAGGGTATACAGATATCTTGTATAATCTCAACAGCATCTTAAGTGATCTCACTCTCTCGTTTTTAAAATTTTAATTGTTTTTAAAGACAAAATTATCAATTTGCAACAGAAATAAAGATATAATGCTTTGTGGAAGTCAATTATTCATATTTAACAGGAAAAGTTCAAGTGGATTCTTCCAATTCTTTTTACAAATTGGACAACTTCTTTCGAAGTCACATTTCGCACACTGATGAATAGTTTATCGCACATTTCCTCAGCGTATTTGATGCGTATTATCCTAATATGAAATAGTTGATATGTGCCGTAAACTATTCATGTGTGACGAGAAGTGATTTCGAAAGAAGTTGGATTCCATGAGTCAGTGAAAATGGGAGCCGAACGGAAGGGGAGGTGAATGCACCATAGCTCGGTCGCAATAGAAGCTTACTACATTACCGGCCGCACCGGCCGTAGTTGCCAAGGTCGCCGGGGTCTAAAGATTTAGGAAGAGCGCCGTATGCGTCTTCAGATTTTAACACGGAGTTGAGCATCTGGTATTAATCTGTGGGCAGTACTGACGGTGTTTATTTATGCTGGAGCTGTCACTGTCCTTTAAAAGAAGCTAAATGTAAATATGGGCGTAAGAGGGCTTCAGACTTACATAGAAAACAACTGCCCGGACGCCTGTTATTTTGTTAACATCAGAGGCTTAGCAGAGACATATACGTAAGTTGATTGCAACTTAGAAATGACTCAATGAGGTTATGTTTGATTTCTCCAATTTTATTTTGGTCTTTTACTCAAACTTATTTTAAAAATAAGCAATTCCTATATTTTATGAAATTATGCCCGTCGTTATATGCAATTAGAATTCATTACTGATCCTAAGCAAACGAAATGTCTTCTTAGTTTCAGAACATTTAAGTGGAATACTCTGCAGCAATGTTACTAAACATTCAACTGGGACTTACTTGAATAATTTATCTGCATATAGATATCATTAAACACGAAATATCAACTTATAAAAAGGGTAATGTGAACAGTTCTTATGAAAAATCCCGGTACCCAAAGCACTTACTATTTGTTTTGTTTGTTTGGTCCTGTCACTGAGTGGTGCTCTAGGACATAGAACACGTCATACAGTAAGCAACCTGACCAAATCAACATAAATCATTTTAACTGGCACCACCATACATCAAAACATGTCTTTTGTTTTCTTAATCACATCCACCAACAAACATATAACATTATTAACATTTGATTGAAAGAGGAAAACATTTTAACAACTACTACTATTACTACTACTACACAATATTATACAATTACTCATAACCAATATACCTGAACACAGTGCCTAACTGACATACAAGATTAGAAAAGGAAAGGGAATTAGATTTAAGAGTCATGCACTTGTTGCATAATCCAAAAAAATATGCCAACCATTTGTTTATGGAGATAACAACGCATTAAACCAATACAATGACGCATTACATTCCCTTTATAGCACAGGACACTTTAACGGTCATCCATAGATACCTGTACCAAGTAATAAGCCATACTCCTAACATGATCTCTTCTGTAGATGTTCCAATTACCGAAGCTTGAGACAGACATGTTAGCAATTTCAGGGTAGGTGTATATTAATCCTGAGTTAATTAGGAGTAATTGAGGATCAATGGGGTTTACTATTCACTGACCTTTTGGCTGCACTTTCCCATCGTTTCATAGTTGCAAGCAGTGATCTGTACTTACTAACACTTAACTTGCCCATTCTGAGCAATGTGTGTTCCAAGGATGAAACATTGGGAAGATGATTGTGGGAAAATAAAGTAAGTAAGATGTTATGACAGTATTTCACTTCATCTGTTATTGGGAGTAGCCAGGGTTGTACAAAGCTACAATTAAAAAGGGGTAAAGGACAATATTTATTATAAAATTTGCTAGATCATTGTACATCTAGCCTAAGACAAAATAAATGAGCAGCATCCCAATAAAGAGAGGGTGAGAGAATTTAATAAATTTGGAAACACTTGCTGGCTGCATTTGCAGTGCATTATTTAATGTCACCCTGGTTAATTTCAAAGCTATGCTATAAGTAGGAAAATGCCTTTCACGCTGGTTGTATGCATGGTAGCCGAGCAATCAAACTCATGTCTCAAAATTGGAATAACATGGTATAATGTTTTCTGTTTCTTTTTTTATTATTTAATTTTTAACTTATTAAATAAATGCCAATACTGTATGTTTTGCGGACATATTAATTTTAAAACATTCATGCATAAAACAGTCAAATTACTCTTTTTGTTTTAAAAGGAAATACCATATTGCTAAAAATTCTAGGTGAAAAATTGAACCAAATATTTAATTGACAAAACCACTGTGAAATTCTTCAGTTATGGTTGGTACCAATGTGATTGTGTGCATCTATGTTATAACCTTGGAGTTCTGTATGATTAGCAATCATACTGACTTTTGCTGTTGCTGAGTACACACATTAAGACAAAGCTGTAAGATCTTTTCTTATATTAGGAAAAATTGCTGCATATTCTGTATATCTACAATGTAAGATGTGTGTGGTTTTCTAATGAAGAGATCGTTCATCATAACTTAGTTTGGGTCAAAAACAGGACACACAGGGCACTGCACTTCTAGAAGAGGCAAATGGCAATCCCTTCCAGCATATGTCCATCATTAGCAAACTCTAATTTCTGTAGGTTGAACAGCACAGCTTTTCCTTGTTTGACTACGGCAAGCTGTTTGCTTGACTGTCAACTAAGAAACAGAGCCTTATAGGCAATCACAAATTATGTCACCTTGCATTTGCAGAAGAAAAATCAGCCATGTCTGTCTGGATGCTAAGTTGTCAATTGACAGTGTCATTAACATAAACACTGTTTTCATAACCAGAAAACTTCACACGAGCGTGAAGTTTTCCCAGATGAGGAGATATTTTTATTTAAAAATTGGGGTAAAAGTAATTGTCTACCACTCCAGATGAAAATGACTCAAAATATATGCACATATGGATTGCTAAGATCATTTATCTGTGTCAGGTTAAGGAATGAATTTAAGAGTAACATACAGAAGTATGAATTTTTCATTTTATTTTACTGTACTTGTTGGCATATAGTATACAAATATTTATACATGCATAAGACTCATATACTTACATTTAACTAGCTTAAAATACAAATTTGAGTCTGATTGCCCCCTCATGTACTACTTTCTTCATGGCACCCAGGCCATTAGCAGTTGGTAGCCCTATTCCCTATGTCTTATCTATCTTATTAATCTACTCTCCTTCGTTTGCACTTTCCTCTTCACCTACTTTCACTTTGTTCATCTCCCTTAGCCATTTTTTTCTTAACTTTCCTTAAGAAGTCGCCCATGGTCTTAATTCTGTTCTTTCCTTTCACCTTCAGCATTTTAATAGCAATAATTTTCACATCCATTTCTTTCCATTTTGGGTCCCAAATTTCCTACATCTAATTTCTTAACCCTTTCATTCCATTATACATTGATTGATGCATTGCTATACTTTCCTGATTTTCACAAATAACACATATACCCACTTCCCTGCTACTTAACCCTTTCAAGAATAAAGCCCTTGTTCTCGTCAATGCTAGTCCTTCTCTTTCTCTTGTGTTACATAATTCAACATAGCCTTCTCTTCCCCACTCCTTTTTTATTAATTTATACAGACTTAAAAGATTTTTTATTCTTGAAATCAGCCCAAACTTCTTGCCTCATTTCTTTCCAAAATCTTACTGTGTTTTGAAGTCGCCTTTCCCAGAGCTCCCCAATTTCAGTGTTTTGTAGGATTTCTTGCACTTCGCTTGACCAGCTGTTTGATTTCATTACTTTCATTTTTTAGGTAGAATGTCACAAGATGGTCTAGGCGTGTTAAAGATTGTTGGCACATTAAATAACCAGCAGTATAAAGGCATCCGCGAAAACATCATTATTCCTTTTGTAAGGACTAGGTATCCCAATGGAATGATGGGAATTCCAGCAGGATAACTACTCTATTTACACAAGTCATCAGGTTTCAAACTGGTTTTTGCAAAGGGCAAGAAATTATAGTTATTGATTGGCATCCTTGATTTTAATCCTCTTGAAAATGTGTTGGGAAAGGTGAAGAAACTTTTCAACTTATTTTGACCTGCAAGACAGTGTAACATAAAAGTAGTTTTGGGGGATTGGATATAGAATGCTCAGGAGGAGTATAATCTTGTGAAAATCTGACTAAACAGTTGAATCATCCATCCCCAATAGATTAAGGGTACTAATGGAAGAAGAGTTTACACACTTGCTATTGAATTAATTTCTATTTTTATTTGCTTTCACCTTTAGAGTTTTATTTGCTTTCACCTTTAGAAATTTAATATTTACTTATTAAAAGGTTGAAGACAAAAAGGAAAGTGCTTTCACTTTCTTCTCGGGCAGCCAGCCAGGTGAAAAGATGATTAAATATCAACGTTTTGGGAGTGTGCATCGCTCCCATCATCAGGATATTTATAAAATCATTTAAATTTATAAAATTTATTTTATAAATATCCTGATGATGGAAGAGATGCACACTCCCGAAACGTTGATATCTAATCATCTTTTCACCTGGCTGGCTGCCCGAGAAGAAAGTGAGTGTATTCGTCACCAGGAAAGCTTCAGGTCTTATTTTAGGAGAGTGCTTTGGTTTTTATGTATAAGCATAAATACCTTGAAAGTAAGCCTTAGCAATCTGAAATTATATAGTGCAAACCATGGCCTCACATAAAATGACGGCACTGTATTATAATGTGCATAATAAAGTTGTGTTTTTTTCTGTTTGGGATACTAGACACAGTAGACCTCATTGCTATGTATCTGTTTAATCGCTTGGTTCGGAGTACATACTTTGTAGGTGGGACTGAATGTGAAATGTTACAATAAAATGAAGGTAAAGGCACATACTAAGACACTATTGTGAATAGGCTTCGGAAACGATTTGGATCGCTTCAGCAAAAAATGCTTTGAAAATGCTATTTCTTTTTCATATTTTAAGGTACATAGGTAATAATTTCATAAAGAACTGTAGGAGGAATATTAAATTAATTAAATCTTAATTTGAGTTTAAAAGTTACAAGAGCAAATTAGGGCAGCTACCCAGTCTTTTAATATACTTATATACTTTTAATATACTCAATAAATGTGTAAAGCACATAGGATGTTGTTAGAAAGTAGCACCCGCAAAACCTTATTTTGTTTAGTTGTTTTATTCTTTCTTTGTTTCTTAATTCAGAAGTTAAAACATTATTGAGAATAGGTATGTGAATTTTAATTAAATATGTTTGGTCATAAGGAAAACATACTATCTAAACCAGTTCTGCAAATGTACAGTAAGAACTGTTTTCTCTTGTTTTTAGACGTGAAACTGGAAGAGAGGCAGTTATTGTGGTAGATGGAGGATCATGTTTGCGTCACCTGTATGGAGGCCTTGAATGGATACAGGGTGGACAATTGAAAGAATTTGTGGGTATTGTTGTAAATTTTGTTAAAGCATTCCAAGCCATAGGTGCTCGTCTACTTATTTACTTTGATGGAGCCACAGTTGAAAGAAAGAGGCCTGAGTGGGTCCGACGCAGGATACAAACTATGAGAGATGTGTTCAAGATATATGACACCCTGAACAAGTGGCAAAAAACATCATATGTGAATCAAAATCTTTTTCAGCTTCCACACTTGGTTGGTTCAATAGCACGGTTTATTTTTAAACATGTATGCGGCTGTGAGGTAAGTATCTTTTAAAACTGATTTTTATTGGTTTTTCATGTAAATTGTCTTAAATGAGTTACTCCATAGTTCCTAACAGCAGTTTTGACAAGGTAATACACTAAATGCACAATGAATCTCTTTCATTAGATTAATATTTCTTCGGGTATTATATGTGATTGGAGGAATTTACTAAGAGTGACGTCAAAATTAATTGAAAAAACTATTTGCAGTTGGTTTTTTCAATTTCTTCAGGCATTTTAAAGATGATCTTACTACTAACTCTGAGCTATTTTATGCATATCCTTATAAAAAACATTACTTTCTATTTTACTCTTCTACAAACTATTTTTATTCTTTTATGTACATCTTGTTAATTAAGATAACTTTTATTAGCCTGCCGTGCTAGAGGTCTCGGGTTCTATTCCTGGCGGTGGGGGTGGGGATTTTTCTCCGACCAAGATAACTCCCCATCTTCCCCAGAGTCTGGAAGTATGAATGAGAGTGTGAATGTGTGCGTGATCTAATGATTAAAAATCAAAGATAACGAGTTAACACCTTCAGTATGTTCCAAGGGAGAACAGCCGCCGATATGACCATAGCAGTTAAAGGCGGGGTATAAATAGAACAAGGAAAAAAAAAAAAACTTTTATTTCATATTTTGTTGGAAGTATAAAGACAGCACAGTAGGCTGCAGTAGTGGTCATAGTGTTTACAAAACATTTGCTATGTGATGTCTTTGGAAATTCATTCTACATAAGGGATAGAGGTAGTTTAATTTATTTATTTATTTTTTATTTATTTATCTGCCGTAACCAGAATGTGCATTTGACTAATGATGTGCACTGATTTTAGATGAAAAAATATAATTACTCTTTACAAAACAACTGATGTTCTTATTCAAAATACTCTTTCACTGTGCTGTAGATATGCATTCCTGTTTTCCTTTTCATGGTTTCTATTTTTCTGATTTGTATGCATGTGCGTGCGTGCAAGCATTATAACAAAATTGCAAGTGAGTGAACGTGACTGACCATTTAAGAATTAATAAACAAGAAAAAAGTACTTGAGTGCTGTGTAGTGAGTGCTGGTCGTTGATAGGGCAGATACCACTCATAACCACTATGCTATGGAAACAACAGGCAAATTAGTGTGCAATAAAAACATAAATCTGATAATAAATAGCACATTGGGAGATGAAAACTTCAGAATATATTTTAATTATATATATTTACTTTAATTACACAGTCAGAAGCTTAAAATTGATACATTTGTCACATGTTGTAATGAATGTTTGTTTATTTTATCCATTTATGCACTTTTGTTAATATTTCTTTCAAACCATTAGCAATCCTTAGTGAAATAATCTATGCATTAAAGATTAATTTTGGTTGCAGAATTTGAAGTAGAGGTGAATCATTGAAATCAATCAGTATTTACATTGTACAGTAAAAATTAATTATGTTATTTATATACATTAGTAAATAAACCTATAACAGCATTTATTTTGGAGAATATAACATTAAAATTCTTGATAAAAAATATTTTTCATCTAAAACACTGACATTACCTTAATTAGCCACAACTATAAGCAGGAGTTAGTAGTCTATCACTTAAAAGTTTAAAATGAGAAGGGAAGTTAAATAGGGAGCTCTTAAAATCAAGGAAGATGATAGGACATGTTTTTATTAATTCACACTCTATGTTGGAGAAGCCCGCCTCGGTAGCGCGGTGGTAGAGTATCTGCCTGACGTTCAAGAGGTCCCGAGTTCGAATCTCGGTCAGGGTGAGCTACCTGGATAAGGTTTTCCTGGGGTTTTCCCTTATCCTGAAGGACGAATGTTGGGTAACTGTAAACTCTATGGACCCTGGGCTTATTTGAGCATTATTTCACCCATTCCATTCATCGTCTGATATGACTTAACGTTGGAGGACATAAAATTACCCAAAAAAATATATGTAGGAGAAAAGCATAGAAAAAGATGGGTACCTGAATCCCAGATGTACAGATAGCTATGCCATTCATTTTGAGAAATGTTACAAAAAGAAAATTAAAATAAATCTTGGTGAAGGAAGCTCAGATAGCCTTGCAAAATACAATAAGTATTTTGTCTTCTGTAGTTTTGTGGCTTACGAAAAAGTATAAAATTACAGTGATTACTAATACCTTACTTCTCTTAAAATTAGTAATAATTCTTAAAAAATGTGTTACTTTAAGAATTGCTTACTTATTTCCCGCACTGACTGCTTCACTGACTCATTTTTCTGCTTCTCTCACTGCACCACATTCGTTTTTCTTCTGGCTCTCTTAACTTTCCTCTCTTTGGTTGCTTCTTTGTTTCAGCTGGTTGTCAACCTCTATGTCCAATCTGTATACTATCATGTTTTTGCTGTCATACTCACTTTTGGTACCTCAAAGTTTGATTCACTCCATTCATTCACCTTATTATGCTCCCTTCCAGTTGCTTTTGTATCTCCTCAGTCGTGTATCTACAGCATGAACTAATGGGTGTATGTCCTTCTTCCTTGATTATGTTTGAATCTTCTTTAGTCACTTAGCACCCTCATTATTTCCTCCTGCTCATACAATCCTTATTTATATAAGGTCTGATTCTTTAATTTCTTTGCCTGTTCTAACACTTTGTCTCTCAGTAAATGTTTGAATTGTGTTAAAATGTTTTTTCTCATTCTTTTTCTTCAAATCTGTAAGTATCACAAATCTCGTAATTTCTCATTCTTATTCCCAATCCCTGTACCTCTTGTCTTGTATCAACCATACTTCCTCCTTCAATGGGACCAAAAGACCTAGTTGTCAATTGGCTCTTAAATTCTGTTTGCTCACCCACTCCTTTGATTCCCAAAATCATTATATTGAATCTTCTATATAATTTAAATATAATATATTTTAATTCCTTATAGAAACCACTTAGAAACTTCCTTATAGGAACTTCCAAAATCAATTCCTTTGATTAAAAAATAACTAAAAGGTGTGTTTCACATGTTTGCAGGAGAATATGACAATTTATTATAATGATATTTGATAAGAACTAAAGAACAGAAAAGCCGAAATGCACAAAACATCATACAGATAAATGCAGATTTACACATCACTGTTTATAAAACAAACTCTAAAAATGGCTGCTTAAATAGTTATGTTGCATTACAATCCATAAGAAGGCTCAATAGAATCATATCTTCTGTTATCTTCCATTTTACCACTCTGCCCATGATGTCTTGAATCTTCTTTCTAATTGCCTCTAATTTCATGTATATTCCTCTTCTTTGTTTCGTTTGTACTATTTTCTGTCCAACCGTTCTCTTTCAGCCATAGCTATATCTATTGTCACCTTGATTGGCGTGTTAGTATGGGCGGCTAAGTTGGTTAGGTGCTAGCCTACTGATTCCAAGGTTGCAGATTCAAATCTACCCTAGATCGATAGTTTGTAACTATGCTTAAAAGCGACAGCCCCATGTCAGTAGATTAACTGGCAGCTGCAGGAGAAAATTCCAGCACACTAGTGGCATTGATAGGATCCAAGAAAGCAAGAAGTTACAAAAATGCAAAGAAAAAAAAAAAACATTCAAATCAACAAGGAAATCTGCAATGCCATTGCGCTAACACCCTTGCTATTAGTTTTCTCAAAGAGCTTATTTCCTCAAATATGTTCTTGTATGTTATGCAAGGAGTATGAGTTTAGTTTCTGAGTGTTGGTTGCAGAAATTACATTCATTACATATTTTATAAACAGGTTTGTAATGCTATTAAAACATCATGCACCATCTAATATAGAGCAGGTAACAGGGTACTGTGTGCTTTTGCCACATAGATTTAACTATTCCTAATTAGCCATGTCAGAGTTGTCATTCTGAACAGATTTTCCAGTTTTGGAAATAAAAACAAGAGGAAAGTGAAACTGTATGTCTCATCACATTGAGTTAGATGTTCTGCTACTACTACTTTATTATAATCTGCATATTTCTGCAACTCTACAGTTTACTATAATACAGAGAAACAAATATATTCTGTTGTAGGTGCGCACGTCCTTGCGTGAGTGTGATGAAGAAATTGCAGAATATGCCCGAAATGAGAACTGCTTTGCTATTCTGGGACAAGATACAGATTATATCATCTATGAGGGAGCACAGTATTACTTTTCTATAAGAAAACTAAATTTAAAAAATATGACAACATTAAATTACAATCGTTGGGCATTTGCAAGGAGCTTGGGGCTTCAACCTGAGCAGCTACCTCTTCTGGCAACTCTTGTTGGCAATGACCTAATATCCTCAGATGAACTTAAGGTAAGTCAGGTTTTATTTCAATTTCAAAATTCTTTTTATAGTATTTTGGATCTCTTTAATTGTCAATACAGAAGTCTTTGGAAATAAAGTATGTAGATGGCAAGAAAGAAATACAGGATAAGCACAGATTTTGGCAATTTTACATTTTTTATGGTTGTATTGTTAGTAGAGCCCAGATTAATGGCAACTTATCAACATGTGATGAAAGACTTTTTCTAAGCCCAGCATGATTGTCATACCATTTCAAAGTATAGCTTAGGATTTTTTTATGTAATATGTATTTAGAATTATTTATTTGATAATTTCAGTTATATACATTGTTTGTAAATTACAGAGACTAATTATATATACTAAACACTAATTAACTTAACTGTGCTTAAGTGTAGCAAACTATCCCTACTTATAGAATAAAAAGAAGTATTTCAGAAAGTGGAGTGCCATTGTTACTAAAATTAGGCAAGTGAGTCAACCTTGTATATACTTTTCTCCACTTGTAAGTGGAGAAAAGTATATACAAGGTTGACTCACTTGCCTAATTTTAGTATCCCTACTTATATTTTCAATCCTTAAGTATATTTGAAAGTAATGAGTCGGTAATTCAAACACAAACATCACTCAAAATATCCTCACTTCGACATGTTTCGGCAAATGGGTTGTCCCCATCATCAGCAGTTATCCAACTGCTGTCAGTCAGATAACTGCTGATGATGGGGACAAACCGTTTTCCGAAACATGTCCAAGTAAGGATATTTTGAGTGATGTTTGTATTTGAATTGACAACTCATTACTTTCAAATGTTAAATACGTCACTGTTTCTAACCTTTTGCTTCATAATAACCTTAAGTATATATTTGTGCCATTCGACCAATCTGAACTATATTTTGGACATTTATACCCTTTAAGTACTAATGAAATTTTTGGCTTCTCTTAATTTAAAAAAAAAGTCATCCCTGTAAGTGTTGTAAACGCCTTATGTATAGAATGCATCTGTACAATGACAGATAATACAACTAGTCACATATTGAATATGTTTTTGAATTCATCAGTTGCACGCCAACCCTTGTAACCATGGTCATTAGAGTGTATATCTCAAGCGTTCCACCACATAGGGTTGTGGGTTTGGGTCTTGCTTTGCACATGGGTGTTTATGTGTGTAGTGTATATGTGTAAAAATACAGAAAACAAAATAGTAAAAAAATGGAAGTAATAAAAATGGTGAAAGAAGAAATTAACACATTGCTTCACTCACACTGTTTTTCACAGGACATGTTTCAAGAGCTATTGCTCCCATCTTCAGCTGAGTCTTGACTAGTGCAAATTGTAGTGGTTTCCTCTTTCTCCATATCGTCGATAGATGACATGATGTATATGATATGGAGAAAGAGGAAACCATTACAATTTGCACTAGTCAAGACTCAACTGAAGATGGGAGCAATAGCTCTTGAAACATGTCCTGTGAAAAACAGTGTGAGTGAAGCAATGTTCAATATCTTCTCGATTCACTTTTATTTTAACTTGAGCTTCACTGTCTCTACACTTCTTTCAATTTTTATACTTTGAAGGAAATGTATATTTATTTGTTAAAAATAAGTTGCATTTTTAGAATGCTTCCATCTTTTTTAATTCCATACTTCATGATGAATTTTTGATATATGTGAAGAATATGTTTTTTAATTTTCAGGAAGTATTGTTTATAATAATTTTTAAATATAGAAGACTCAACTTGTATATTATTTCTTGTTGCAGTCCTTCCATCTTCGACTTTGTGGGCCTGTTGAGAGAAAACCGTATAGTGACAACAGTAAAATACATTTTGATATTCTAATAAAAAAGGTTGCAGATTTTGTTAGACGTCTGCCATGTGGTCCTGGAATATTTCAGGCTCTCCCAAATGTTGCAGTTGCTGTCTTTGAGGATAAAGGCAGAGCAAGAGATCTGGATGCAAGCATCCGCAGCTATAATAATGAAAGAAGAATATCTACCTGTGAGTCTAGTATATTTATAATTAAAATAATCTCTTATAGTGAAAAACGTATTATAATATAATTTTGAGTCAAACTAGTACTCCTTGTTATATGTGTTTGGAGGAATTTAGTAACTGTGCCATCAAAATTAATTGCAAAAACTATTTGTAGTTGGTTTATTGATACTCATCACTTACTTTTTTAGATTAATGAGAGACTAGTTTCAAAGGCATTTGCCTCCAGTTTCAGTCTCTTTCCAACTGGCATCTGTTGTTGTTTGCTCTCTCTCTCTGATGGTGGAACTATGGACTTTTTTGTCAAATTATCTACTGGTGGGATTTCAAGAATCGCTTGATGAACTTTGAAATCCCATCAGTAGATAATTTGACAAAAAAGTTCATAGTTCCACCACCAGAGAGAGAGAGAGAGAGCAAACAACAGATGCCAGTTGGAAAGAGATTGAAAATGGAGGTGATTGTCTTTGAAACTAGTCTCTCATTAATTTAAAAAAGTAACTGATGAGTATCAATAAACCAACTACAAATAGTTTTTGAGATTAGTACTCTTTGCTCCTTATGTTGCTAGTGTTTACATAGAATGCATTTCTTTAGGACTTTCCTAACATCCTCAGCTAGTGTCAACACATTTAGGAAGGTCCTAACAAATGTGTTCTAGGTAAACACTAGCAATATATGGAGCATGGAGTACTAGTTCAACTCAAAATTATATTAATTTTGTGTCATAGTCCTTACTCATTATAAACATATTTTTGTATTAGCAATTTATATATTAAAATAAAGAGAAAAGTTGCAAGCTCCAACCTTTAATCTAATCAGACAAAAAGGCCAAACGAAACTCTTTCATAGCTATATGGGTTTTATAAGATATGATTTTAAACAACATAGAGTAGAAATCTGTGCAATATAGGAGAAAACTTGCACCTTGAATGCTTAGGATAGTGCTGAATGGTATTTAAGTAAATAAGTAGTAATTTATTTCCTTTTACATCAACAAATGGAAATACAAAATCAAGATTACAATTATAAAATCCATACTGAAATGTGCCATATATTCCTAAATCCTGAAAATCCTATCATATTATCATGTTGCCCACCATTGAATAGTAATTCAGTCCCCATACACCTAACCCTAGGTTTTTGTGTATTGGAGGCCCTCTGCTCCTTTTTACACTTTTTGCCATTTCACCTATCCCACTCTACATTTTTCTCTTAATTGTTCTTAGCCATCTCTCTTTAACTTTCCCTAAATAATTCCCTATATTTCTCCTGTTCTTTTCTCCTTTTACTGACAACATTTTTCTAATTACTACTTCACCCCCCAAACTATCCTATTTACGTAGCCAAACCTGCTCTCTCCATATCTTTGTTTGACTACAATTTAATATACAATGGAAATCTGCATTCTCTTCTCCACACAATGGACATTTATCTAGCTCCTTCTCTTGACCTATACCTTTCAAGTTTCTCACTCCTGTTCTCGCCCAAGCAAAACCTTCTCGCCCTAACTTACTACATATATCTATATATCCTTCCCTCCCCCAGGTTGTTTTTATTTCTCTATATAATCTCAGTGAGCTTTTGTCACTTGTATTGGCAAAAATGTCTTGTCTGTCAATATCTTCTAATCTTAGCTTAACTTCTTTCCAGAAGCCTCTATACCCATACTCTGCATTTATCCAAGAATGACCCATACCTATCTGCTTCAACAAGTCATACATTTTATGTGCCCAAGACCCGAATGGTATTTAGCTGAATGGGGAAAGTTAGTGATGTTGTCTGCATTCTGAGTCGCAATCCTAGCTAATTCACAGTTGCTTTTCTTTTTCCACACATTGATCATTGCATAAATTAATTATGTCATCAGTGTATTTTGTAAATTAAGATCCAGAAGATCACAGAGTTGAAAAATTGTTTCAAATACCTAATACCTAAAGATGTGCTGTGCTTTTAGGGTGCCACATTCTCTGAAGGGATCTTAAAAAAGCTGCAGATTAAATTGGTACATTTTGTTCTTCAGAAATTTGAGGAACAATCCAAGGACGTAAAAATTATTAGGGTACTAAAGTACAAATATGCCTTATGAACCCATAACAAAGAAGCTCTCTTCCCTGTGGAAAGCAACCATTGATAAAATTAGGGAGAAGTCTGCACTCCAGAAAGAAATTGGTGTCAGAGTTCTCCTTCAAGATGGCACAAAGAGCTACTTTCCTAATACATAGCTGTTCTAAAAACTTTCTTTGTCATTTTCACTTTAAATCCCTCCAAGCTTACAAACTTAGGTATTAAAATTTTATGAATGTAAATTCCTTTATTATAAATATCTGTTTTAATTTTCAGATGAAAAAGCACCAAATAGTGACTGGGATCATCTTTTAGAAACAGCTAAGAATGACTGCATAAACTGTAATACCCCTCCCCAGATATGGGCAATAATGAGCGGTTTGCCTTATGAAGCGAGTACTGCAATCGAAGACTTCAGAAAAAATGATATACCCCCTACAGCTCTAGTAATGCGTCCCCTTCGTCAGCGCATCTATGGATTATTGTTGCGTGAGAAACCAAAACTTGATGACGAACCAACTATTGTGTTAGAATGGTGTATGCACGGGGAACACAGTCTTCAAGCTCCAGCAGAAGTTCGTCCTGTCAGTTTGCAAGGTTAAACTCCTTTTCTCTTTCTGTAATTTAATTAAGATTCTATTATTTAGTTTGAGATCTTGATAGAATACATATTAACAGGTGGTATACCCAACATTATGTTGGCACTTTTTAAACCTTGAATGACAATTTAATTTCAAATTCACACACTTTTTTCTTTTTGGAATTGTAGTTTAGAAATACAGAAGATTTTTAATGGTTTTTTTTTTTATCTCTTATAATTATAATTTTTTATAGTCATGATATTTGTAATAATAGCATGAAAAACCTCCTGGTATTTGCAAAAAAGAATATGAAATATTGATGGATGTTTATTTCTAATTTCCTTCATCTTCTCCTGACAGTTTTCAAAATTATAGAAATGTTTAGCTGTATCTATTCCAATGAAAGAATTATCAAAATGGTTAAAAGTTTTTTATTCACACTTGACAATATATATTATACCTAATCTTTGGTCCTCTAGTTATTTAATTTTTTTAAGGCTACACATTTTTCACGTAATACAGTAACTTCTGACATCAATGTGCATGAAATAGAAATTATATTTCGAAAATTAACTTTATCGGAACACCACAGTGAAGCGAAATAATTACGTAATTTATTAAGTGAAGCTGATGTGTAATAAATACGACTCATAATAATAGAAATGATATTGTTGAATATGAGATTCTCTATTCATAACTACCAACTTAAACATTTTGAAAATGAGAACAATTATGTTCTCGCAAGGGAACTATCACTATGCTCATACCTGTATTCACTTGAGAGTTTGATAGCATCATCTGTGCTCTATGTGGGGCTTGTGTACCAAAAATCTGCGGAGTAGAACCACAATGCCCAAAACTGATACCTGAGAAGTGCTGCATGCAACCACTTGCAAATAGCTGCTGGACATCCCTCGTCAGCTCTGTGCCAGTACTCCCTAAGTATGCCATATGTAGACCACTGCCTGTAGAGATAAACAATCCCGCCCGTACAATCCGGTGTTATTATGCGTATATGTTCCTACCTATTCTGGACTCATTTTCAGGTACTTTCAGCTATACTTCACACCTAATTTTTGGCACACAGGCCCCACATTGTGTAGAAATTATGTCATCAAGCTCTCAAGCAAATATAGATATGAGCATAATGATAGTTCCCTAGTCAGCATTTTTAATTATGAAATATAAGCTGACTAATTTCTAATGTTAAGCTGAATATAGACATTGGGCTGATCCTCAATCATAGTTTCTATCTAGAATCCAATTACCCTGCTCTTCGACAGGTGTCCAACCTTAAGCATTCACTTGTGATTCCTGGAGGATGTAAATACTATATACAAGGAAGGTAAAAAAAATAATAGAAAACAGTCAGATGCAATTTTTTCTCTTTATTTAATTGTTTAGCATACATTGCTAATGAACTTGATTACAACTTACAAAGGATATACAGCAACTTTCTTACATAAGAATTAATGAAGATTTTGACTTAAGCATTGCATACATATACCAATAAAAGTAAATGCATCTGTCATTTATTGTACTGCGGCTTCTGTTTTCTCAGTTGTTAAATTGTGACCAACTATGTATATTGCTGTGAATGAAATATCTGCAGCTTTTGTCTTTCTTTTACATGCATTTTCTTGGTGTAACAACTATTGTCTACTCCAAGTATTCTTAGAATACTGCAATTATTTTTTGCTCTGTGGCAATCTCAGTGAAATGTTAGCCAGTTACCTTTGCAAATAGTTTGTGCCTCAAACATTTTCATATTGTACTTTAAGTAGCTTTCAGTCATATAGGAATTGGAATTAGAAGCTGTCATAGGGCCTGTCTTCTGAAAACTCCCAAAACTAATACCTAAAATAATTAAAATGCAAGTGACTTAATGTGAAAAACTGACTACAAGTAGTTTTATGAAGATTGTCCTTACCTATTCAATTCAATTCAATTTATTTTTTCACTGATATCAGACACGTCATAGTATAAAAATTACATTAATGGCTATTGTCATTATTTACAATCACTTAAAACTAATTAACATTTAAAAACTCATTTACAGAATAAAATGAATGTTGCAGTAAAAGGAGTTTTACTTCCTGTTTAAAATGCATAAGGCTCTTCATTTGTTTAATATTTTCTGGTAGGCTGTTGTATAATCTTATACCTTTATTGACAGCACTAGACCTGAAGATTTCCGTTCTACAACTTTGAATATGAAAGTCATCTTTCTGATGTGTATTGTAAATGGGCCCTCATCATTTTGCTGAAGGTTTCTACAACATATGTGAAAGTACATTTTCTGTTTTAACCAATAAAAAAACAGTTATATTTGAAAGTTTAAAAAAGTTAGAAGAGGAAATGCATGTGAATTTGTCCTACACCCGAGCTAGTATCAGATAAATTTATTATGTCATCAAGTCTAAGTTAGTCATTTAATTCATAATAGTATTGAGTTTTGTATCTGTGAAAAGGTGTTCAGTGTATAATTATGCTGTATTTGAAAATGGAATATTTAAAAATGTAATATTTATTTAAAATATCATTTGTTACTGTAGAATTTTTTTATTAATATTATTGAATGGGTGTTTCACGAAAACTGTGTGTACTAGAAGGGGAGTTACCATAAGGAAAAGTTTGGAAAGGTCTGCAGTAATATTAAACACTTTTTAACTTTCAGGCTGTTCACATCCTGGACTGAAAACTTTATGGGGTCCAGGAAATGATGTCATTAAATGGGAAGTGTTTGCTGCAGCAATATCACCAAGACTAGATCCAGCCATTTTAAGAAACTTGCCACCTAATCTGGTAGTTCCCACTGCAGTTCTTTACTATTTGTGTCATGTAAGTATCATCTTTGGCCATGTGTCATTCTTGTTCATTCTAACCGTAGAGGGTTGGTTGCCTGAAAAACAAGAAATTCTCTGCCGTTGGCGGATCCTCGAATATGCAGAGAGGAAATTAGCCATCATGACAACTGTTACTTTGTGTGCTTGACATTACACATTATAAAAGTAGATAATCCTGCATGGTCTAGAGGTAACTGCTAGCCTCTGGTTCCCAAAGTTGCGGGTTCTAACACGGCAGAGGGCAGTGGATTTTTTGGGGGTATAAAAATCCTTAACATTGTTTCTCTTAGAAGGGAAGTAAAGTTGGTGGTCCTGTGTTATAGATTTGTGGCAGGTAAAAGAACCTCAAGACTGATAAAGTAGTCTTTCGTGCCCAATATTGAATGAAATTCCTATGAGTAAGGACTATGACACAATGAAGCATAAAATTATATTAATTGAATGGAATGTTGAGAACCACAGCAGTTAAGGGGCATTGATAAATAAATAAAAAAGAAAAGTGCCAAGAATAGAAAACATATTCCATATCCTAGCATACCATCATCTATTGCTCCAGAAACACACTCTGAGGAGCTGCCAATTTCATTGCCACCAGATCATTCTAATATGAAGATGAAGTTCAAAATTCTAATGATGACAGTGATTTTTCCAAAATGATGAGAGCAATGGAAAGGAATCATAGCTCTTTACTCAAAAAAAAGTTGAATGACCTAATAAGGGAGTTGGAACTAACCAAATCAAAGGCTGAACTCCTTGCATCTCGTCTTGAGAAAAATAATAGCTTGCCATAGGAGTAAAGTAAAAAAATGCAGTGCATGGCACAAGGATTTTGCCTGCTTCAATAAAATATCACAACATCTATGTTTTTGCAGCAATATTAATGCTCTCTTTTAACACTTAAGAGATTCCTTATGAACCAGACCACTTACATCTGTTTATAAACAGTTCAAGTAGTCTTAAAGTCTTAAAGCTGTCCTGCTACACATTGGGACCAAGTTTGCTTCCATCTCAGAAGCTCATCCTACTCACCTGAAAGAAATGTATGAAAATGTCAAGCTGGTCTTGGAAAAACACATCTATAGATGGCACAAGTGGGATATTTGTGTTGATTTCTCCTGGAACCTCAAGGTGGGTAACCAAACATACAACATACAACAGGAAAAGAAGAACTGTCCACATGGGAACAAATCTTTATTTCAAAAAATAGGAACAAGGTATTCAATTTCGACATCCCCCAGAAAGATTTGTTCAGCAAGTTCCTCGAACCGCCACCAGAGGAGACCGATGACAAAATATTGCCAGCTACACCAATGAGAACAAGTCGATGTCCGGCTGAAGATAGAGGGAAGGCCTCAGAAACCGGTTCTGGGAAAATTTAAAAGTGAGTGTTGTTTTGTGTTATTAATCGACTCCCAATTAATTTAATTTATACAACAACACTGTTTTCAACACTTCCATGAAAGGATTTGGCTAACCAAATGTTCTTGTTTCCTCTGCTTATGAGATGGAGGCCAGGGCCTTTGAAACTAGTCTCTCATAAATATATGAAAAAGTAAGTGACGAGTGTCAATAAACCAACCACAAATAATTTTATATTAATTTTGACGTCACTGTTACTAAATTCCTCCAAACACACAACATTTAACTTGTTTTTTCTTTATCATATTATACATAATCCTCAGAAAGGCTAATACTTTGTCATATTGGTGTTCTAATTTAATTAAACCATCTGTGTAGTGCGCTTGATGTTCCAAGTTTCATCACCACTTACAATATCAGAAACCCGCCAAGAACTGCCTCCATCAAAGCTGGCCAGCTTATCTGCACACCGTTCAACGTGAGTGCACTTTTGCAGGTCAGTTAGATAGTCATACAGTATTTTGGAAACTGCTGGCAATTCAGTCTACATATTTACCTCAATTTCCTTAAATGTCACATGATTGTTTTCGCAGACATTTGTCTCACCAGCAACTATGTTTTCTTCAGTCACTCCTGTAAATAGTGATCACTTCTAACCCCATCTTTTAATGAAGTTTGGCCTCTTTCAAACTCTTAATTCCACCAAGAAACTGTTGCATGGGAAGGAACAATGTCTGTAAACGCCTGTTGCAAGTGCTCAAGACCTTGGATCTCATTTAAACAGATTTTAAAATCAAAGCAAATCATTGTGCAGAAGTTCTCTCTTTCCACTTCCATTGTGGCAACCAGAACTTACCACCCTAGAAGTTGTTAACTTTGCACTGTAGACTGCAAGGCAATAAAAGTACAAACTGAAACACCTTTATACTCACAAAGAATGTGGCAAACCAGCAGTGCAATCTATTTAAATTGATCAACCTTAATTTATGTTTATCTCAAAACTTTCGTAGTGATCCTTGTATTTGCACTATGTTTAATGTGTGGTACCAAGGAATAGACATTTTTTAAAAATATTCTGAAATTTATGTTGGGATGTATGGCCAATTTGTTTGTTAGTTTGTACATCTTTTATTCCCCTAAGTTTTTGACACTTTCTTATGGCTTATTCCTTTATTAAAGCATTATTTTATTTATTATTAATGTTTATTTATATTTTATTATTAATGTTTTACAGGAACCTGAGTCAGAGCTGTTTGAGAAATGGGAGGTAGAGGCAATGATTGTACACTCTGTTGCTCTTAGAGAGTATAGTGCCTCACAGTTGGCAGCACTAGATGTCTCCACTGTGGATGTGAGGGCTGTACGCATTGCCACTCTGCTCATTAGAGGTACAACGACTGTCCTCTTGTTGTTGGCAACTTGTGGTTATCCCATTTCTGTGGAACAGGTAATTATCGATTCTTTTATTTATAACTAATCAAAATGAAAGAACTTAATTTTCTATTCCAATGTGTAAGGACTATGATACAATGAAGCACAAAAATTAATATAATTTTCAGTTAAACTCAATGCTTCATTTATTGCTAGTATTTACCTAGAACGCGTTTCATTAGGATCTTCCTAACATCATCAGCTGTTGTCGACTAATGGACGACAAAAGGAAGATCCTAATGAAATGTGATCTAGGTAAATACTAGCAATAAATGGAGCATTGAGTATTAGTTCGACTCAAAATTATATTAATTTTCTATGTTTCTTTATTATTTTTACTTTCTCTCTGGTGGATAAAGAAAGCATTATATTCTCAGTTATTTGAAATTTAATCCAAAATATATGTTAGATGTTCAATGATCCTAAAAAGAAAAGCATTTTTAGAAAAATTTGTCTGTCTGTCTGTCCATCCCTCTGTCTGTGAACAGCAATAACTAAGAAAGATTTGAAAAAATACTGATTTGTATATGTGATTGGAGGAATTTAGTAACAGTGACATCAAAATTAATTGAAAAAACCAATTACAAATATCGAGATTTAACTGTATTGGAACACCACAGTGAAGCGAAAAATTATTAAATTTTAGATGAGTCGTATTCTTTACACATCTGCTTCACTTTCAGAGATACGAAAGTGAAGCAGATGTGTAAACAATACGACTCATCTAAAATTTAATAATTACAAATAGTTTTTTCAACCGAATCTTATATTTGAGTCAATGGTGTATAAGTATTCCAGTTTTCCAGAAGATCCACCTGCCCATAATTACCCTTACGTGAAGAATTTTTCCTCAAAAGATATGTGCTGCAGTCACATGACTTTCTCTACTCTTGTACAAAGTATTCTTAAATGCTTAATCCTCTATCTACTTTATGTCAAAAGATAAATATTTGTGGAAATTATCTTATTGCTAATTCTCTTGTAGATGCAAGGGGAACAGGAATATAGTGGGTTTTAAGGGATAATCAAATCTTTTAAGAGCTGATCACTAAGTGAATGCTTTGAAATTCTGTTCTATTTGAATGGGCAAGAGATAAAAACAAATAATACATTTTGAAAGGTAGAAATCAGTTCTGAAAAGTTCAATACCCCAGCCAATAATTGATAGAAAATACAAAGTTTGTCCTACACACGGTTTATGTGGTTAGAATAACCAATTATCATTGATTACCCTCATAAATGAAATAGTATATTATTTGAGAAAACTATAAATATTAGAAAATTCAAACAGATAACAGGGATTATTTTGGAAATTTTTCACTCCACAAAAGGTGTATTTGATATAAATTGTTGTTTTGATAGGATTTACAGTTTTTGTGTTGTAGGATTTTGCCTATCTCTTACATTTAAGAGTTATGCAAAAGTCACCCAAATTGAAAAGAACCTCGGAGGACATTCCTAGAAAATTCAAGATGTATTTCATTTGTCATTAAAATATCTTAAACGTATGGTAGTTTAATCAAAATCATTAGAGCCATTTTTGAGGATTAACTTCTTTTTTGAGTTTCCTTGTTAATATGCATGCTTACACACTAAAAATTACTTTTCTATTTTTTTTTTTTAATATATAAAGAAAACCTCAAAACAGCAATACATAACTTTAGTAGAATTAGGAAAGATGAAAATAAATGGAATAATCTCAAAAAATATTTGTAGTTGGTTTATAACTAAATGGAATAATAATGGAAAAAATAATAACATTTTGATATAGGTGCTTGGTCAAAGAAGAAGGGGAAATTATGAAATTATGCATGAGACAGCAAAAAAGATTAGAGAACTCACACAGTAAGTAGGCAGAGATAGGAGGAATTACGGAAAAAATAGGAATGGGAGATATATGGAGATTAGAGGAAAGGAATGCAAGTGATGTGGGTAAATTGTTAAAATGCAAAATAGAAGATATAGAAAGGACCTGAAACAAACATATGAAACAAAATATTTAGGAACAATGTTTGATTCAAAATTATCTTGGAGACATCATATTGAAGCAGCAGTAAACAAATCAACAAAAAATTTTCAATTTTGAAAAGATTAGCTGGAGTCAAGTGGGACAGTAATTGGGAGACACTGAACACCACATACAAAACATTCATTAAGCCAATACTTCTTTATAATGCAGAGGTAATAATTACAGCAAACAGTTCTAACATAAATCACCTTTTACATCAACAAATGGAAATACAAAATCAAGATTACAACTATAAAATCCATACTGAAAAATGCCATATATTCTTAAATCCTGGAAATCCTATCATGTTGCCCACCATTGACTAATAATTCGGTCCCCATACACCTAACCCTGGGTTAAATCACCTAGAAGTATGCCAAAATCAGGCCCTCGACTAATAACCGGGACAGCAAAATCAACTCCAATCATGGCAATGCAAGCCTTAACTTGGAACTATCCATTACATCTAACTTTAGAGGAGCAGGCACTAATACAACATGAAAAAATGTTGCGGTTAAAAACAACAAAATGGGAGAAAAGATTACTACAAACAATCAAGATGAAAACGCAAACAAGTTTCCTACACAAAGTTACTGAATTAAAAACAGATCTGAATCTTCCTAATTCTAAAGAAAACATTTTAATCAAAGAAAACCCACTGACTTTTGAACCAATTAATATTCAATTAGATTTAGAACAAATAGTTATAACATCTGAAACTTCCAAACCTGTACTAAAAGCACTAGCATTAGAAACTGTGAACAATAGATACCCTCCTGAAGAATGGTTACATATCTACACAGATGGATGTAACTTGGACAACAACTCAGGAGCAGGAATTAAGTGTGCATTATTCTCATTCTATCAACCAGCAGGATACCACACAAAAAAATTTTGATGCAGAAGTAACGACTATTCATATTTCACTCCAACACCTTCTATACAGAATAGATAAATTAAAACATTCTGTTGTACTTTCTGATTCTAAAGCAGCATTACATGCAATAAGTTCATATAAAATGAGGTCAATCCAAATTAAAGAATGTCACAAAATGATCCAACAACTTCAAAACTACAGAAAAGAATTACATTACAGTGGATACCTGCACATTGTGGAATTGCTGGAAATGAATCAGCTGATTTTCTTGCCATAAATGGTGCAAATTTAATTCAGAACAAAAGTAAAAACTTACTCTTTACATCCATAAAAAGATTAATTTAAAAAAATATAAAAACAAACAAAACCAATCAATATCTAACAAAGCCAAAGATAAAAAACGGAACATTTTTATTAAAAATCCAGAAACTATTCCAGAAATCCCATGTAAAGCTGCAGTAGCAAATTTTAGATTACTTACGGTACATGATTATTTGGCCAAACACTTACACAGAATAGGAATTTATAGAAGTCCAAATTATCCTCTGTGCAATAAAGAGGAAATGACATGAACATCTTCTAACCTGTGAAGTCCTACCTGCCGGACCCACTACACAGAAATATTGGAGAGCAAGAGAGCTAATGGCTAATGGCTTTATTGCCAAAGCCTAGCATTTGAAAACAACAAGATATAGAAAGGCAGGAAATACAGGGAAGTCTAGAGAATATGTAATCATTACAATTTTACAAACAAATAAAAAGAAACTGGGATAAGAAGCATACATAGATTGCTGCAATAGGCAAGAGAAAGAAGGGCTAACTTGGATGAGAACAGGTGCAATATTTCTAAGAGGGATAAGAGGTAGGGAAAAGGGAATTTGTGAATTGTGAGGTGGAAAAGAAAGCATAGCACACTATGTAACAGAATGCAAGGAGTTAGCAATATAAAGAAAAAAGGTTTGGGAGGAAAAATGCGAGAAAGTGGAGAGAAGTATAGTGGCTATAAAAATGTTAATAGGAAAGGAGGAAAAGAAGGTAAGTATTGGTGAGTTCTTACAGAAAGTAAAAGAAAAATGGAGAAGAAATGTAAAGAATATAAGAAAGGAAGGTGGGGGGGGGGGAAGGAAAGGGGCTAATTTAATAACAAGGAGGCTGGGAGGTTAAGAGCTACCTGGCAGAGCAGAAAGCCAGGGTGTCATGTAAGCCGTAGTAGCAACAAGGTAATAGATGAAATAGTGTGGAATAGATAAACAGTTATAAGGAAGAATGTAAAAGATTGTAAAAATGAAATTGCACAAATAAATTATTCATTCATTCATTCATTCATGACAATATCTATGCACTGTTTTCTGTTATTTTTTATTTTCTCAAAAATGTGTAATGGATTTGATTAAAATTACATATGTTTAAGATATTGAAACTATTAACAAAAGGTATATCATGTAATTTTTTGCAGATATCTTGCAAGGTGTTTTTCTTTCAAAATTAATTAGGTATAATTTTGTAAAACTGATAAACCTTAAGAGATGGACAAAGACTTTCTATAAAAAAAAAATCTCTTGAAGTGAGACAATTTATTTCAAATAACTTTCCTTCTGGTCTCATCATTTTTAAAATATTCATATTTGATCACACAGAAAATGAAGCTAGTCACAGTGAAGCAACAAATATTATACAAATATTTTTATTTGTTTAATATTCATTTTTGAATTTTTCAGCATGTATTTTTTTAGTGTTTTCACATTCTTGTGATGGAAGGAGCATATAGCAACTTTGTTTTAAACATGTGTTGCTTCGAGATTTAACTGTATTCGAACACCACAGTGAAGCGAAATAATTATTAATTTATAGATGATTCGTATTTATTACACATCTGCTTCACTTACGTACCTATTTTGAGGATATGTTTCGCAAATCATCGTTTGCATCTTCGGCTCTTATGTGACTAAAGCTTGATCCAGTGGTGTGGGTAATTCTGGAGTTGCTGCTGCCATCTGTTGATTTAGTGATGAACTTAAATGTGGGATTCTCTTCTGGCGGGATTTCAAAGTTCATTAGTTGGTTTTTATGTTTTTCTATGTATATTCTCTCGTCCATATGACGAGTTCACTATGTTTTTGTACGTATTTTAGTAATTCAGTGCTATCTTCATTTTCATGATTTTCAGACCACAAATGAGCTGCTATTGCAGACTTATCAATATTTTTGTAACTTAAGTGCCTGAAGTGTTCTTTCTTTCTAGTGCCTATGTTTCTTTTTGTCCTCTCTATGTAAATTTTTTCACAGTCTTTACACTTAATCTTGTAAATTCCTGACTTTTCCTCTGGTTTTATCTTATCAGTATTATTACCTAAAACCTACTTAACAATAATTTCAATTCAGTTTTGTTCTAAGTTGTGCTTCCCTGTCTCTACACTTCTTTCAATTTTATACTTTGAGAGAATGTTATGCTTGAGATTTTTTTGGTTCCCTTTTCTTTTTCTTTCCAAGAGATTGTTGCTATGACATGAACATATTCCAGAATGCTTTCAATAAATATTTGAATCATTGATCCATATTTTATATATCACTTATCACTTAATTGGAAATCATTTCTGTACAAAAACGTATCACTAAATAGACAAATGGGTAAAGGATCTATGTATAATGAATTCTATAATGTATTAAATTAATTGGGAGTCGATTAATGACACTAAACAACACTTTTAAATTTTCCCGGAACTAGTTTCAGAGGCCTTCCCTCCATCTTCAGCCAGACATCGACTGGTTCTCATTGGTGTAGCTGGCAATATTTTGTCATTGGTCTCCTCTGGTGGCGGTTCGAGGAACTTGCTGAACAAATCTTTCTGGGGGATGTCGAAATTGAATACTTTGTTCCTATTTTTTGAAATAAAGATTTGTTCCCATGTGGACAGTTCTTGTTTTCCTGTTGTATGTTTTAGTAATTTTGGTTCTGGATTTATGTCGTGGTTTTTCCCCCAAAAATGTGTGGCAACTGCTGATTTTTCTAATTGTTTGTATTTATGTTCCTAAAGTGTTCCTTTGCTCGTTTCTAAATTTCTTTTGGTTTTTCCAATATAAATTTGACTACAGTCACAGCATTCAATTTTATATATCCCAGATTTTTTGTTAGATGGAATGGCATCTTTGATGTTTGAGCAAATTAGGTTTTTTAAGGAGTAATGGTTCACTGGTGCTAGTTGAATGTTTTGTTTTTTGAAGACTTTTTTGAATTTATCAAAAGCCCATGGATGGTAAGTGAATTTTTTGAAGATCATTTTAGTTTCTGTAGCTGAGAGGGTTGTGGTTTCCTTTAGTAGTTTTTTATTTTTTGCTAAGTTCACTTTTTTGTCTACTAGTGATTTGGGAAAGTCATTTTTCTGTGCTACTTCAATAATTTTGTTGTATTCTATTTTGTATTCTTCTGCTGTGAGAGGGATGTTGACCAGTCTGTGTGCTCAACTATTAAAGATTGCCTGTTTGTGGGATCTTGGATTGTAGCCATTAGCTTTTATGTAGTTGTTTACAAACAATTAGAAAAATCAGCAGTTGCCACACATTTTTGGGAAAAAAACCACAACATAAATCCAGAACCAAAATTACTAAAACATACAACAGGAAAACAAGAACTGTCCACATGGGAACAAATCTTTATTTCAAAAAATAGGAACAAAGTATTCAATTTCGACATCCCCCAGAGAGATTTGTTCAGCAAGTTCCTCGAACCGCCACCAGAGGAGACCGATGACAAAATATTGCCAGCTACACCAATGAGAACCAGTCGATGTCCGGCTGAAGGCCTCTGAAACTAGTTCCGGGAAAATTTAAAAGTAAATGTTGTTTAGTGTCATTAATGGACTCCCAATAAATTTAATTTATACAACAACACTGTTTTCAACACTTCCATGAAAGGATCTATAATGTATGTTTGAACTCCAGTGAATTGATAAGCGCATTTAGCGAAAAATATTATAAGTATACCATTGTATTATCCTCTTTTTCTTTCGTAGCAATTTTTTTTTTAAATATAATCCTTTTTCTTATGGAGATAAGCATGTGCATAAGTAGGTGATTGGTTAATTGATGGAAATTAATTGTTCTTCCACACTAGCCGTGTGTAGGACAAGGTTTTTGAAGGTTAGAGTCAGATGGAAAAATTCAATGCCATAACCAGGATTTGAACCACACTGGCATGTTGCCATGGTAGTTTAATGGTTAAGAGCAACTGGATGGAGACCAGGAAATCTGTGGTTCAAATCCAAGCAATGGTATTGAATTTTTCAGTCCGACTCTATCCTTTGATAAAGATCTTTGATAGTTTTAAATATGATGCAATGGCTTTGTTCTGTGGTATCCTCTAAAATGTTCATCTTCAGAGTTATTAGATGTTCATAGGCTCAAGGATGTAAAGTTTAGCTGAAATTTGTAATTGGTAAATAAATGACGCTCATATTATTTTGTAGAAATTCACTCTCATTTGAGTTTTTTGTTTTCTCCTTTCTTTTAGGCACTTCCATGGCATTATTTTGATGGAAAGTTGTTCAATCATATGTACCAGAAGACAAAATTAGGAGTTAGTTACCAAGAACTTTGCCAAAATAAGGTGAGCATTTTATAAATTCCATTTTCAATTTTATTGAAATAAAAACATTATTTGAGATGAAGAAAGGTCCAATTTTCATCTGCTCAAGACATTTGGTTATTGGCTCAAATGACTATTAACATTACTAGATTTTAGTTAATTGATGGAAATTAATCATTTCTCCACACTAGCCGTATATAGGCTAAGATGTTTGATGGATAGAGTCAACATGAAAAATTCAATGCCATGGCATTTAATGTCAGGAAGGCACGTTGGCCATGGTAGCTCAAAGGTTAAGAGCGACTGGACGGAAACCAGGAGATCCGTGGTTCAAATCCCGGCCATGGCATTGAATTTTTCATGTTGACTCTATCCATTACTAGATTTATTCATGCATTGGACCATATAACTGATCCACTCTTATCATCCAATTTGATGTAAATACAAATGTCATTAAATAGCCTGTGATACATGAGAAATCAAAGCATGCCTTGGTACCTTAAATTTGTATGATTATTTCTGAGTTTTCAAGAAGTATATCAAACATAATGCAATAAATTATAATAATTAGCGACTAAACTTCACTTATGGACTAGTTTTGCACATCCATCATTTGCATCTTCAGCTTTTTAACATAGTTTAAAACATCTAATATGAAACACTAATATAAAAACAAAAGAAAGTTGTAGCTAAAATTTAATTCTGTTAAATGCTGTTCATTTCCCATCATAATGAGAAGTTAGTAAGGCAATAAACATTCATTCTTTTACAAATGATGTCGGCTAGGTAAGTGGTAACAGTGAAATAGTGAAGTATTCTAAAGTATAAGCCATTAAAAGCACAAGAAATGTCGAATGCTTTTAACATGCTAATGCATGAGAAGCCAACAAAAGTTGTGAATAACACTGTCAAACTAATTGTAGATTGCAGTAGTGTTTTTTAGGTTGGTAGGAATACTGTGAACACAAAGAAGAAAAGAAGCAGACAAGCCAGAGTTAATTTTTTGCAAAGGGCATGTTTATTGTATGCTGGATGGAAAAGCATACAAAATTAATATGCACAATTGCTTTATCAAATAGTACTATTTCATGACACATCTAGGACTTAGTGGATGATCTGAAAACTACATTCAGAAATAAAATTTACTAAGTTTTTATTTCAAATGGCTGAATCAAAAGATGTAGCTGCATTAGCAATTTTAATAGTTTTGTGCACTACCAGTTTTGGCAGCTTGTTGTTATTGAATTCTTTGCTTAAGAGGAAACATTTCTGCTGAAATTTACTTCAGACTTCAGCATTCCTATAGAAATATCTAAATGGGTGCCAGCTGCGTTTTAGAAGATGGGTGAAACACTTCAAAGATGGAAACATGAGTATCCAAAGCAATCCTTATAGCAGCTGTTCCTGAACTCCTCTTGGAATACAAGGAAGAGTTGGTGAGCTCATTAGAGAAGACAAGACGTTCACGTGGATGAAATTGCTGCAAAGCTTGGTATGACATAATGCAGTGCAAGAAATGATTGAAAGCTTAAGTTATCTAAAAGTTTGTGTCCATTGGATGCCATATTTACTAATCAAAGACTAAAAACTTGAGAGAAAAACCATCAACCAAAAACTTTTTAAAGACTATACACGGTGTTCATTTTTATTCTTTATTTTCTGCCCTTCTATAGAGCAAGAATGACGTCATAGTTGACTGGTGAGTCTATCTTGAAATCATAGTGTCCTCTACAGAGAAGAAGTGGTAATTTTTGTGGAACAGTAAGCAAATTACAGTGCTCTGAGTGTGGTTGCACTGATAACTAATACAACCAGCCTCTCCTTTCACTCCTCTTACGGTTATCATGACAGTACTTGGACACTTTTGACAACATTACACTGCAAGGGACTTATCTAAATGCCAGATAGTGTTGCATAAATTCCTCTATGCAGTGGTGTAAATTATATTTATATGTCACACCAATTTTAATGCTGGTACAATTGCTTTCCTTGAAAGACATTTTCCTGGGAGGTAAGACGGCAGATTTCCAGATCATATTTTCCGGAATGTGCTCAGCATGAATAACCTGAATTATTGTGTTTTCTCCTGAACAGATTCATTAACAATCCTGTGTGGCCACAGATCTCCAGATCTTATCCCGTTGGATTTTTTCCTCTGGGGTTATCTCAAAGATCGGGTTTATTCGAGGTGACCCAATACTTTAGAGCACTGCAGCATCTAATCATATATGAGATGACCACAGTTACACCTGCGATGCAAGCTGCATATGAACATATGGTGAGAAGTGTAAGGAAGTGTCTTGCTCTCAATGATGGTCATGTTGAACCATTCGTTTAAAGAAGCGCTGATATTTAATTTGCCACATTGGCTCTGCTTTACTTATTTGTTTATTTACTCATTTGTGTTCAGCTATTTCTTGCTATTTAGTGTCCGTAAAGCTGTTCACAGAAGTTAATGTTTAACAGTTATTGGTTTCATTGTTTTGATAAATGTACAGAAGCATTCAGTTGATTTACATTTGTTTCTTGCCCGCCTCGGTGATGTGAGGTAGTGTGTGTGCCTGACACTCAAGAGGTTGCGAGTACAAATCTCACTAAAGATAGTTACCTGGATAAAGTTTTTTCCAGGGTTTTTCCTTATCCTATGATTAGGTAACTCTGAGCTCTAGAGACCCTGGACTCATTGGAGCATCATATCACACGTTTCATTCATTAATTTACTCATTCTTTCATTTATTCATTCATTTGATATGACATGCATTGTTGAAAGGACAAAAAAAAATTATTAAATTTTAGATGAGTCGCATTTTTTAACACATCTGCTTCACTTTCGTACCTATTTTGAGGACATGTTTCGCAAATCTTCGCTTGCATCTACGGCTCTTGTGCGACTGACGCTAGATCCAGCGGTGTGGGTAATTCTGGGGTTGTTGCTGCCATCTGTTGATTTAGTGATGAACTGAAATGTGGGATTCTCTTCTAGCGGGATTTCAAAGTTCATTAGTTGGTTTTTATGTTTTTCTATGTATATCCTCTCCCATATGACGAGTTCACTATGTTTTTGTACGTATTTTAGTAATTCTGTGCTATCTTCAATTTCATGATTTTCAGACCAGAAATGAGCTGCTATTGCAGACTTATCAATATTTTTGTATCTTAAGTGCCTGAAGTGTTCTTTCTTTCTAGTGCCTATGTTCCTTTTTGTCCTTCCTATGTAAATTTTTTCACAGTCTTTACACTTAATTTTGTAAATGCCTGACTTTTCCTCTGGTTTTATCTTATCAGTATTATTACTGTGAAGTAGGTTTTTAATGTTGTAATTGTTTTTTGGTGCCAATGTTATATTGTATTTCTTGAATATTTTTTGGAACTTTTTTGTGGCCCAGGGGTGGTAAGTAAATTTAGCAAATCTAGTTTCTTGTTTTATTGGTGTGAGAGCTGTGATCTGTTTTAATTTCTTTTGAAGTTTGAATAATTTTAGTTTTTTATCTACAAGGTTTTTTCCATATCCATTTTTAATTGCAGTTTTTAAGATTTGATGGTATTCGTTTTGATATTCTTGCTGGCTGAGAGGTAGATTTACTAATCTGTGTGTCAGACTGTTGATGGTTGCATGTTTGTGTGGAATTGGGTTGAAACTATTTGCTTTGATGTAATTATCTGTGTGTGTTGCTTTTCTATGAATGCCAAATTCTAGTTTTTCATTGCCTTTTTTGATTTTAAGGTCTAAAAAAGGTAGAGTACAGTCCTCTTCAGTTTCTACTGTGAATTGTATGCTGGGTTCTTGCAGGTTGAGTAGTTTCAAAGCATCATCTATTAGTTTGTAGGGCACTATTGCAAAGATGTCGTCTACGTATCTGTACCATGTTTTAAACATATGAGGGAAGGCTTTAGTAATATGTGTTTCGAAAAAGCTCATGTATAGATTGGCCAAAAATGGTGATAGCGGGCTTCCCATAGCTAGTCCTGAAATTTGTTTGTAATATTTTCCATCGAAGACAAAATAATTTTGATGTATACATAATTCAGTCATTGCCACATATTCTTCTATTGCATTGGCATCCAGGTTTATAGAATTTAGCCATTTTTTCAGTTGAATCAAAAGTTTGTCTAATGGAATGCTAGGGAAGAGGGAGCGGACATCAAAGGATACTAAAGTGTCATGAGGTTTTAGTTTAAGATTTTGAATTTTTTCTACCAGGTCTAAAGAGTTTTTTATACTCAGAGTATGGAATTGTGGAAAGGACTGAAATTTTTTGGTTAGCCATTTTGCCAGAAGGTAAGTAGGAGTGTTTATATTATTTACAATGGGTCTCATGGGTATGTTGGGTTTGTGTATTTTAGGCAAACCATATATTCTTGCAAGGGTGGGGTTGTCTGGTTTGATAGTTTTTTGTTCTGTAGTTGTTAAAATTTTACTATTAATGATGGTTTTTTGTACATCTTTTATGCATCGGTTGAGTGGATTAGAATCTATTTCCTGGAATTCTTTTTGTTGTAGTAACTCTAACATTTTTTCTTTGTATGTAGCTGTATCTAAGATTACTATTTTGTTCCCTTTATCAGCCCTTGAGAAGATTACATCCTTTTTCCTTAAAGATTTAATTATCTGAATTTGTTTCAAATGTTTTATTGGCCTTTTATTTATTAAAATTTAATAAATAAAAGGCCAATAAAACATTTGAAACAAATTCAGATAATTAAATCTTTAAGGAAAAAGGATGTAATCTTCTCAAGGGCTGATAAAGGGAACAAAATAGTAATCTTAGATACAGCTACATACAAAGAAAAAATGTTAGAGTTACTACAACAAAAAGAATTCCAGGAAATAGATTCTAATCCACTCAACCGATGCATAAAAGATGTACAAAAAACCATCATTAATAGTAAAATTTTAACAACTACAGAACAAAAAACTATCAAACCAGACAACCCCACCCTTGCAAGAATATATGGTTTGCCTAAAATACACAAACCCAACATACCCATGAGACCCATTGTAAATAATATAAACACTCCTACTTACCTTCTGGCAAAATGGCTAACCAAAAAATTTCAGTCCTTTCCACAATTCCATACTCTGAGTATAAAAAACTCTTTAGACCTGGTAGAAAAAATTCAAAATCTTAAACTAAAACCTCATGACACTTTAGTATCCTTTGATGTCCGCTCCCTCTTCCCTAGCATTCCATTAGACAAACTTTTGATTCAACTGAAAAAATGGCTAAATTCTATAAACCTGGATGCCAATGCAATAGAAGAATATGTGGCAATGACTGAATTATGTATACATCAAAATTATTTTGTCTTCGATGGAAAATATTACAAACAAATTTCAGGACTAGCTATGGGAAGCCCGCTATCACCATTTTTGGCCAATCTATACATGAGCTTTTTCGAAACACATATTACTAAAGCCTTCCCTCATATGTTTAAAACATGGTACAGATACGTAGACAACATCTTTGCAATAGTGCCCTACAAACTAATAGATGATGCTTTGAAACTACTCTACCTTTTTTAGACCTTAAAATCAAAAAAGGCAATGAAAAACTAGAATTTGGCATTCATAGAAAAGCAACACACACAGATAATTACATCAAAGCAAATAGTTTCAACCCAATTCCACACAAACATGCAACCATCAACAGTCTGACACACAGATTAGTAAATCTACCTCTCAGCCAGCAAGAATATCAAAACGAATACCATCAAATCTTAAAAACTGCAATTAAAAATTGATATGGAAAAAACCTTGTAGATAAAAAACTAAAATTATTCAAACTTCAAAAGAAATTAAAACAGATCACAGCTCTCACACCAATAAAACAAGAAACTAGATTTGCTAAATTTACTTACCACCCCTGGGCCACAAAAAAGTTCCAAAAAATATTCAAGAAATACAATATAACATTGGCACCAAAAAACAATTACAACATTAAAAACCTACTTCACAGTAATAATACTGATAAGATAAAACCAGAGGAAAAGTCAGGCATTTACAAAATTAAGTGTAAAGACTGTGAAAAAATTTACATAGGAAGGACAAAAAGGAACATAGGCACTAGAAAGAAAGAACACTTCAGGCACTTAAGATACAAAAATATTGATAAGTCCGCAATAGCAGCTCATTTCTGGTCTGAAAATCGTGAAATTGAAGATAGCACAGAATTACTAAAATACGTACAAAAACATAGTGAACTCGTCATATGGGAGAGGATATACATAGAAAAACATAAAAACCAACTAATGAACTTTGAAATCCCGCTAGAAGAGAATCCCACATTTCAGTTCATCACTAAATCAACAGATGGCAGCAACAACCCCAGAATTACCCACACCGCTGGATCTAGCGTCAGTCGCACAAGAGCCGTAGATGCAAGCAAAAGATTTGCGAAACATGTCCTCAAAATAGGTACGAAAGTGAAGCAGATGTGTTAAAAAATGCGACTCATCTAAAATTTAATAATTTTTCGCTTCACTGTGGTGTTCCAATACAGTTGAATCTTGAAAAAAAAAAATTGTTTCTTTACTAAAATGTTTTGAAAATAATACTGTTATTAATTTTGCATTCCTTTATTAAATTGTATTAAGTTATATATCTTCACAGAGAAACACCAAATTGCAAGATATTGTTTGTATTTATCCGTCATTTATAGTGTTCATATTCATTAAAACAAATTAAACAGTTATCGTATCTATGCATCAGGCAAAATTACGCACCTTTATATTATGCGGGCAGGACCCACCTCTCATATAGTATATTTACCTGTCGGTAGAGGGAGACTCAAAGCTGCTGTTAGCACATCAAATACAATTGCAAACTGCTAAGGGAATTGTATATAAATGTGCTCCATCAGCGATGCTATTGATGACGTGAAATTTTACGCGGTAAATCACAGATAAAAATGAACACCGTGTAGAATGAAGGTGATTATTTTTTGAGGAGTATTGTAACAAGCAATGGAAGCTGATTCCATCATTACAAGCCTGAAACAAAGCACCAAAATATGGAATAACACCACTTGATTTACCATAGAAGAAAAAAGCGAAGACAGTTTAATCTGCTGGGAAAAGTCATAGGCAGTGTCTTCTGGAATACACAGTTTGCATTCTGGTTGATTTTCTTGAATTTGGACTAACTTTAAATACTGTCTGCTACATCCAGACACTTCAAAGCTCTGTTGTGTATTGCATTATAAATGTGCTGGGAAGATCATCCTACAACAGGATAATGCCATCCTCACACTGCTCATGTTATAGAAAAGATCATTTGGGTGGAAAATTCATTCAATCCTTGCTAGTCTTGACATGCATTCTGTCAAGTGGTGACTAGAGTGTAAGGAAAAAGCACAGTAATATTTGATTTCAAATGTTTAAAGTATTAAAAATGAGTATTATATTACATTACTGTAGAAGTAGATAGAGTTTACTCTTTTCTAGCATTGACAAGCATAAGGTAAATTACATACATTTCACTCACGATAGAGAGAGTGCTCCATCGGAAAAATATGATTTGCATTGTTAGTGTGCATATATTTTGAAATTTAAATATCTAAATTAGACTTCAAGTATGTGTGATAAACTGTACATGATAAATACTTATAAAAAATTAAAACACGTAATACAATTTGTATATTTATTAGATTATTTGAGCTACATTAATTTCATACTATTATTTGTTGCAGGTTTCACTGATGGAAGATTTCTCAATGATGAAAGGGATTATCTTTGATCGTTTATGAAGATAGTGTATATAAAACTTGTAAAATGTATGTCTTTTTATCTTTGGAACAATGTTAGTGCAGTTTTAATGTCATATTAGTGAATTTTTTAAAATTAACTTTTACAAAGAGAAATATGGACATTTCAAAGTACATTTATGACAACAGTTCATGATACAAGTGTGCAATATTAATTGAGATGTGTAAAATAACATTGTCAATAACTTGGAGTAAAATTTCATAAAATTGTACAAGATAAGTGATGCTGTGATCCATAACACATAAATAGTGGAAAATTGAAGTTCTTATAAATATTCACATGCAGTAAAAGTTTTAAGTGATATTTGCATATTTTATTTATATTTGGAAATATTAGGTACAAACAGACTGATAAATTGGCCGTAGCAGATCATTTTTGGTCATTTAACCATGAAAAAAATCCAAAAGTTAAATTATTGAAACAATTAAATAGTCCGATAGATTTAATGGTTTGGGAAAAAATATTTATTTTAAAAAGTAGAAATTGCGTAATGAATTTTGAAATACTGACATTCGATTCTATCTTTAAATTCATTTTATTTTCAGTGTTTGGTAGTACTGGCAGGAATGTAGTGACATCTGGTGACTGTAATGTTGACGATATTGTATATAACTGACAATGTAAACAAAAGTTTACGAAATCACATTCTTATTGAAACTTGCATCGATTTCTTTAAAGATAAATTAAGTTTTTGTTACAAATAATTATATTTGTGTAGTATTTTTGCTTCGCTGTCACTAGCCTCATTTTTTACGTAAGACCTCATTTAATGCTGTCAGAATTTGATAACTGTAAAATAAATGAATCAACAAAATTAACACTTCTGGGCAAACACCAGCTACTACTACTCATTATGTTAATATTGGATCTCTCATGCCACATATCTCTCCACACCTAAAACTATTAGGTGTGCCAGATATTGCATAGAAATAGACCAATTCTTCTCTCCAGATTATAATGTTCACAATATAATGTATGTAGAAATAGTTTCAAAGTAAAGAATAAGTTACATACAACATATCAAGTAGCATTCAAGTATTTACGAGGGGCACTATTTATATTTAGAGCCTTGGTAAACTGACTGTTGTAGCTCCCATCTGACGTTTCCAATGGAAAATATGACATTGTTGACCATAATCTACTTCAGACATTTTGTGAATAGAGCGTCATTTGTTTTGTTTACATTAACTTGAAATTTGTGTCTCAACAAAAACATGGAATTAACTCGTGAAAATGTTGGTACAATAATTTATTATGACTTTCGACATGGATTATCAAGACAACAGTGCATTGATCAACTAAATTCCACATTTGGCGATGAACCTCCTTCCTTTGCCACTGTGAAATGCTGGTATAACAATTTTAATTGTGGCCACTGTTCTCGCTCAATGATGAAGATCATGGAAGTCATCCAAAATCAGTTGTTGTGCCAGAAAGCAAGGATGCTATGCAAAAACTAATAATATAAGATCATGCAACATATTGTAAGATTGAGGCAACCCTAAGCATTAGTTCCACCTGCATATATAAAATATTGCATGATTATTTAGCCATGAAAGAGGTTTGCTCTTATTGGATCTCATAATTTGATTCAATTTAAAAAAGATGCTTGTGTCAATTAGTGTACAAAACTGTTCAAAAAAGTACAATGGCAGTGCTTCAAAAGACGTATATAAGATTGTAACAGGTGATGAATCATGGATCTATGTGTATGAGCCGGAATGTGAACAGCAGTCAATTGTATGGGTGTTCAAGATCAAGTAAATCCAACAAAAGTTAATTGATGGAAATGAATTGTTTCTCCAGTGTACAAAACTGTTCAAAAAAGTACAATGGCAGTGCTTCAAAAGACGTATATAAGATTGTAACAGGTGATGAATCATGGATCTATGTGTATGAGCCGGAATGTGAACAGCAGTCAATTGTATGGGTGTTCATGATCAAGTAAATCCAACAAAAGTTAATTGATGGAAATGAATTGTTTCTCCATACTAGCCATACAGGCTAAGGTTTTCGATACAGTAAACCTGAAAAATTCAATGCCATGGCTGGGATTTGAACCACGGATCTCCCGATTTCCATCCGGTCGCTCTTAACCTTTGAGCTACCATGGCCAACATGCCGTCATGACACTAAATTCTCTAATTGACTCATTTGTTTTCCCGATAAACCTCTAGGGGTCCTCGTATTCAAGATACACACCGTTTGTGGCAACTTACTATTCTAAGTACTTGATTCCCAGGCTTCATTGTTAAACCATTATTATTAAGTTAATTGATGGAAATTAATCGTTCCTTCATACTAGCCATATATAGGCTAAGGTTTACGATAGTTATAGTCAACCTGAAAAATTCAATGCCATGGCCAGGATTTGAACCACGGATATCCCGGTTTCCGTCGGGTTGCTCCTAACCTTTGAGCTATCCATCGTAGCTGTTGTGATTGCCTCTTGTAATGGGAAGTGAAAAGAAAATTGCAAATTTGCAATAATGTACACAAGGTAACATATTTAAGAAAGTGTAAACATACAAAGTGGAATGTTTAAAATATTGCCATAGCTATGAAAAAGAAAATTGTGTGTCACAAATTATTATTTTAATGAGTTCTACATTTTTCCTGCAGTAGGCTTTCACCCTGTATAATTTCCAAATTTTACAAAATTGATGAATCTGAAGAGAACTTAATAAGCTACAATTTGTCATCCAAATATATTAAATTTCTGGTGTTTTAATAAAATACCTGAGTCTCAGTCACATGTCACTTCCCTCTCTACACTTTTTGCCCATATGGACCATCTTATGCATTCAAACCAATAGGGCGAATGGATAGTCAACTAGATCCATTATTATTTGAAAAATTACAATATTAAATATCCTTTTACATTTTCTAAGAAAATGTTAAAATACACACCTTCAAGATGCCTCTTTAATATATTTTTATGTCTCTTTAGCACACACCAATTTGTACTGCTAGTAATCTCTCTGATGTACACAACGGTTCACCTCTTACACAGAGCTGCACGCCATTTTGTAATACAATAACACCGATATTCATTTGTAAACTGCTTCTCTGCACAACTCAACTGACTGATTTGTGAGCTGTTTCACTGCACCGACTCCTCTCCATGGAACTGCACTTGCTGACTAAACTTGAAGCTCAAAACATACAAACTCTAACACCACACTACTCCCTCTACTGCTCTCACTACTCTAGGCTTTGCATGGGCTTTATATACCTCTCAAGCCCTGCCTCTGTAAGTGACAACGTGTCTGCCTCATGTTCAAGAGGTCTCGAGTTTGAATCTTGGTCATGGTGAGTTATTGGGATAAGGTTTTTCTGGGAGATTTTCCCTTATCCTTAAGGATGAATGTCAGGTAACTCTAAGCTCTATGGACTTTGGGCTCATTTGAACATTATTTCACCATCATTCATTCATCGTAGGATATGGCCTAACTGGTTAAAAGGAGGTTAAATCCTAAATAGATATACCTGAAAGTCCAACCAGAAGCTTCTGGTGATAGGCCCTTCTCTAATTATGTGTTAGAACATACTGGAACAGTCTTGAGCAGTATCTGTGTGCTAACAGTATAGTTTGCCCTGGCCTTGTGACTCTTGGGGACATCAGCCACTGGCTGCCCTCTGAAAACTGCATCTCTCCACTGTCTAGAGTCAGTAGACAGCAGAGGCAAAACAATTCCCCTCATTTCACTCAACTTCTTGGCAGATCTGTGATGGTGGCAACATGACTGTATGTTGATTATTTGTTCTTATTTAATATTTTGCTTATATTATATATTTAATAATATTAAAAGAACATCTTTTAACCTGTGAAGCCCTACCTGCTGGACCCACTACACAGAAATATTGGAGAGCAAGAGAACTAATGGCTTCATTGCCAAAGCCTAGCATTTGAAAACAACATATAATATTTTGCAATTCTTGTAATGTTCAAGGAACCTTTGTGCCTTGTCTTTCAGATTGCCCAAAGTCTGTAAGAGACAGAGAGTGGTGGTTTATAATGCTGCAACAAATAGAAATTCTTTGTTATTAGTAAATTTGACTGGACTAGACCACCAAAGAATGTTAGCTAATGCCTTCATTTCTTATATGTGGCATGATGGTCACGCCATATGTGATGTAATAATGGGAGCTAGAATCTCAGAAGGCAAGTGGTATGTATCAAAGCCCAGGTACCAATAAAAGTATGGCTGCTTAATATGATGATCCTGTATCTGTGTTGCATATTTACAAAGTGCTGAGTTTAAACACTATCGGATTATTTTAAATAACAGCTACTCTGAGTAGCTGCAGCATGGATTGCTGAAGATGACTAGAAGGCTATGGTTGAAAACAAGTTTTGGAGGAATCTAACATCAAAATCTGAGTGAGTACTCTTAAGTATATAAAATTGTCTAGGGGACCTGAGTCAGTTAGTAAAATTTGGGTCAGCAATTTCATATATTTGTACAGGATGTATAATAGCGCATGTTCGATGTTAAAGTCACTGTAGTGAAACTGTAATGGAAACTGTACAAATAAATATCAAATATATTGTGGCAACCTAACCCTGGATAGAAGTGGATAAAGAACACACGGCCAGATCGTACACGGGGAGAGAAGCTCAAATGGGTAGGGAATGCATGCTTTACGAGAGGTTGGGGTTTTCTATAAGGTTACAAAAGAACTACAACTCACTTAATAAGAATATTTACTACAATCAAACATAATACATAGATGGCCACAGCAGCCATTTACTTGCCTCAAGAAGCTGCAGACAAATCCATCCGCTCAAGCCAAAGGATGGTCTAAGAGAGAGATCAAGCAACCGGCTTACACCAACTTATTAGCCAATGGATGATGGAGTGGGGGAGTGACGTCACACGTGCTACTGAAGTCAGATGAACTATTATTTGTATTAATTAAAACAGTCACTTGTGACAATATAAAATTATGCCAGCTACTCATAAGAAACCACTATCAGATTAAATCAGATGATCAATATGGATGATAAACAGTGTGGAGTTGAAGATCAAGCATCATCGTTCAATTACAGTTTTGAAAATAAATAAATAGAGTGTCTCATATTAAAAAACAGAAGAACAATGTTAAGCAGATATGTTTCTTAAAATGTTGTTTCAGAAATAAAGTATGCCCAAAATGTTGTGTTTGTTTGGTTTACGCAGTGTCAACGTGTAATTTAACATACTGTCACAATATCACACTCCTCATGCCGTCAAATACATGGATAGAGATCGTGTGTAGTTTGGCAACTGTTGTGTGATTAATAGTTCTTATATTAGGTAGATATACAAATATTTTTATAGAAATATTTAACTGCATAGAAAACAGAGCTAAGCATATGCCCTCATTACTTTTTAGTGAATAAATTATTTTCCTTTTGTTATACCACTAAGCATTTTTTATGTAGCTTGAATTTCATTGTGTGTGTGAGTATGTGTGTGCGCATGCGTGTGTGTGGGCGTGGGCGTAGGCGGGGGCGTGGGCGTGTGCGTGTGTGTGAGAAATTGTAAACAGCATAACTCAAACATATAAATCAGATATATACCAGGTCTGGTATTTAAAGTTAGCAACAGCTTCTAATTATGCTACAGGAAATTTTCAGAAAAATGTCCCTTCCATTTCCAATGTCGTTCTTGAATTTTTTGGATGAAGTCTCTTGGTTCTGAATCAGTTTTGTCTGATATATAAGATGTAAGAAGAAGACAAGTCTTACTAAAAATATCTAGACCTTGTTAAAATGTACAATTTATGTCAAAAATGTTTATACTACTAACCACTTGTAAGATGTTTTTTAATATTGGTTTGAATTGTCCAATAATTTATGCTTTCTCTACTATATCTTTACAGAAGTAGAAGAAGCACTACATTCCACCCAAAAATTTGATACAGAGATTTTGTCTGAAATGCATGTTTTAAGGCTCCCTGAATCAAAATGTTTAAACCTTCTCAAGTATATCACTTGATAGATATTCTCAAAAATATAACAATTCTTCCTCTTTGGGTTTCTGCAAAAGCTCTTCTTGCTACCATATAAGATCATCCTGTTACCATGATATTTGAAATCATTTCTAGTTAAAAATAAGTGTGAAATATGTAATATGGATAGAAAAATAAATATTGAAATGAATATTGTTCTTTCATAGTGTTTAATGGCCATTCTTACTGTATATAGCACCACAGGTGGTGCAGTCATCCTCTGTGATCTAGGGCCTCTAGTTCTCAAGTCATAGGTTCAGAACCCAGCAGAGGCTGTTGGATCTTTTTCAGGTGTAAAAATCCTTAGCATGGCTTCCTTTGGAAGGGAAGTAAAGCTGGCAGTCCTGTGTTGTAGTTTTACGGCACATAAAGGAATCTCATGCATGATAAAGAGACCTCTGAGAAATATCTAGTGGTCTTTCTTGGTTAACAAAGCATAGGACACTGAGAACCAAAACAGTTAAAAAAGCATCCATAAATAAAAGCTCAGTTTCAATTAACAGGTGTTGCACACTGATGATCAGAGCCTGGCATTTGTTTATTTTGTACTTTTGTGGCCGTGATGTGGTTGAGTGGTCTCCCACCAAGATTCAATCCCAGGTGACTGAAAAGTGTGATTTGTGATGGACAACACAGCACTGGGGCATCTTTTCTCCGGGTCCTCTGGTTTCTCCCACCAGTATTCTACCAATTTCTCCTTCGTATCATTTCATCTCGTCCTCATTCTGTCATCCACTTCCCTCACTCTCATACCATGCCTCACGCTGATCACCCATCCTTTTTTTATTTTTTTGTAATTTACGTCCTCCAACGTTAAGTCAAATTGGACGGTGAATGAATTGGATGAAATGATGCTCAAATGATTCCAGGGTCCATGGAGCTTAGAGTTACCCGACATGTGTCTTGAAGGATAAGGGAAAACCCTGGAAAAAACCTTATCCAGACAACTCACCCTGACCGAGATTCGAACTCAGGACCTCTTGAACGTGAGGCAGACATGCTACCATCTACGCTACCCAGGCGGGCATCATCCACCCTGGATTCTCTCTCTCTCTCACTGATCCAGATTTTCCGCTTCTCAGCCCGCATAAAGATTAAGAGGAACTACAATACCCTGATACCACATAGTGGTATAAAAGGGCAGTTAAAGAAGAAGATAAGAATTGTAGGCTTGGTGTATATAAATGTTTCATACTTACTGAAGTAAAACATACCTATTTTATAGTGGTCAAAATAGCATTTTTATAGTGTGTGCCTCTGTTTGGCTTAAGAGCTACTATGGTTTTTCTTTGATGGAAGATTTTTTATCAAGGCTTTTGCTCATCAATTGTGTTATTAACATTATTTATCAGTATTATTTATTAATGTGATGTTAAACTTAAATTGCAATTAATATTTCACACTTATTGCTACAACATGCCTGAGGAAGTTTGTGATACCAGCATTCCTATTCCAGCACTGCAATTGTATTTTTTCACATGGAATAATAAAATAATTTCTACTTAGCATAATAAAGAAAAGATAAATGGTTTACTACGAAAAAAAAGCCATTTATTTAAAACTGGGATATTGATCATTTTATTATTAACTCGTTGCTTTGGTCATTAATATAACATCTTCTATTATTTTCTAATTTTAAGTGAGTGAAAGCACATTAGTGACCCCAAAAAAGATGACATTTCACTGCAAGAACAAGTATAGCTTTAATAATAATAATAATAATAATAATAATAATAATTAATAATAAATAATAATAATAATAATTAATAATAAATAATAATAATAATAAATAATAATAATAATAAATAATAATAATAATAATAATAATAATAATAATAATAATAATAATAATAATAATAATAATAATAATAATAATAATAATAATAATAATAATAATAATAATAATGTGTAATACAAGCAAAAAAAAAAAAAACTAAATGGTTCACATGAAAACTGGAAAAATGTATACAAAAATCACAAAAAGAGTGAAAAGCATGTAGTACTACTTATGTAGTGGAGCATGTAGAGATCAGAAATAAAAAAAAAAAAAAAAAAAAAATAATAATAATAATAATAATAATTAATAATAATAATAATTAATAATAATAATTAATAATAATTAATAATAATAATAATAATAATAATAATAATAATAATAATAATAATAATAATAATAATAATAATAATAATAATAATAATAATAATAATAATAATAATAATAATAATAATAATAATAATAATAATAATAATAATAATAATAATAATAATAATAATAATAATAATAATAATAATAATAATAATAATAATAATAATAATAATAATAATAATAATAATAATAATAATAATAATAATAATAATAATAATAATAATAATAATAATAATAATAATAATAATAATAATAATAATAATAATAATAATAATAATAATAATAATAATAATAATAATAATAATAATAATAATAATAATAATAATAATAATAATAATAATAATAATAATAATAATAATAATAATAATAATAATAATAATAATAATAATAATAATAATAATAATAATAATAATAATAATAATAATAATAATAATAATAATAATAATAATAATAATAATAATAATAATAATAATAATAATAATAATAATAATAATAATAATAATAATAATAATAATAATAATAATAATAATAATAATAATAATAATAATAATAATAATAATAATAATAATAATAATAATAATAATAATAATAATAATAATAATAATAATAATAATAATAATAATAATAATAATAATAATAATAATAATAATAATAATAATAATAATAATAATAATAATTTGTCAAAAATACATAGCACTGAAGAGCGAAAAATTAGAGAAAGTTTACAGAATAGTAAAATTAAGTACACTTAATATATATGATATAGCTATTTGATACTTCTGTACTGTTCTGTCATGTCAAAACGAGTTTTAAGTGGTAAATTAATAAATGATTATTACCTACTTCAAAGCTTATCATTAATGATTTGTGCCTATACGAGAGCAGTTCAATAAGTATTTGTGTTAGGAATGAGAATGCAAATGTTTTCAAACACAAATTGCTTATTTCTCAACATAGCCCCTTTGTAGGAATGCAATATGCTTTTCCAAACATTATTGCCATTTATTTCAATCCCTGCAAAAATAAGAACTGTCAAGATCTGCAAAATACACGTCTCGATGTTGCCTCATCATTTGACCCAAATTTTGTTTTTGCAAGTCATTTCTTTTAAGGCAAGGGAAAAATCTTCAAAACACGTCGATCTTGGAGAGTTGGATTCTTACCACCTAAAAAACCTCTGCTAGCCACAAGAGACTTCTTCCTGGAACCATCAATAGGTATTACTTCAAGAAGAAAAGCGAAAGATGGTCGACGTACTAATGTACCAATGTTTGGGAACGGGGAAATCATAAGGAGCAGATCAGGTGAATATTGTGGGGGGGGGGGGGGTTGGCAGCAATTAATTTATAACAGTTTGGCAGTTTGCAACACTGGATGAATGTGTTCGTGAATTGTAGGTTCATCGCTAAATGGGGACGGTGTCTCCAACTTCCTGTGAAATCGAGTCGATGACTCACTCTAGTATTGTCTAGTAATATTTTTCCTTTGTCCAAAAGGTTAAGTATGACACCTTTCAAAAAGTCATTGCATTACTTTTTCCAGTGGGACCGTCTTTGCCTTCATTGGAAGAGGTTGGAGTATAATGACAAATTCAGGTCTCATCAGTGGTAACAATTCAACTCAGTAGGTCTCCAGATTTAACTTAAATACTTCCAAACACAGCTTCAAATATGAAAGCCATATCCCCTGTTGTCCAACGTGAGCAAACGTGGTACCCTTCGGGCCGACAACTTTTTACCTCCAACATATCGTCCAAAATATGAATTGACGTTCCCGTCAATGGTCTCACCTACTGTCCTCCACAGGAGATTAAGTCTTTGAGGCCTGAGACGCAGGGGGGTTGGCAAAGGCTCCCACACCCTCCCTGGACAGGTTTATGACAACTCATGTTAGTACAGTTACAGACCATTCAAAAACATTCTGTCGGCTTCTACTTTTGTGAATGAATCTTCTCGGTTTTAGTGTACAGAGTGAATAGGGCGCATTCTTTTTAACGGTTCTGCTCCTTGTGTAGTAGGCGTTCTCTGCCACACACATTCGCTGTCCTTGTTCCACTGTGTAAGGCAGCACATACCTTTCAGGGACCCTCTTTGCATTGCTGGACAGTATGGGCTCTACAATAGATCAGCGAGAATCGTATCACAGACCTTTTGAACGACTTCTTCGGTAACCCTATATGCGGACGTTCTTCAAAAAAACTGATGTTGGACCACGTTTAAAGTCATCGAACAAAGATCTAATTGTTATCATAGATGACGAACGGTCCCCCGAATTTCGCAATTAACTAATCGCAAGTTTTCCTATCCAAAAATAAAAGGCAAATTACTGAACGATACTACAATTCTTCCATTTCAGCGGAAACCTGTTCAACGACTAATTGAAATGCCTGCCAAATCCAAACTAACGTATGAATCAGCACCAAATTTGTTTTGGCGATGTGTATACGGTTGTAACACCAACTTGACTTAGCAATACTATTTTGAACATGGGTATTTATTGAGCCGCTTAGTGCCTATTTGCCAATTTGAAGGTTTTATAGCCTATTGCATCGAGCTTTAGTGATAAAACGTTATTAAATGAATGTTCCAGGCTAAAGTTTACGATATATCCCCGGCATTTGCCAGTTACAAAGACTGAGGAAAATCTACAGTTTCCGGCGGGATTTCAACCGCAGACCTCCTTCAGAGTCCGAAAATAACCTCGGCTACTCGTGTCGCTTTAAATGAAGTTTATAAACGAATATACCCATGTGAAGTCTTCGTAAGTAGAAATTTCGTGTAAGCATTCACATATTGTTATTAAGTTCTATCTAAAATTGCTGAAACGCAATGAAACATAATTGAATTGCCTATACGATAGGGTAAAATTTACGGATGGGATATGGCACGTTGACCAGACTGATACAGTCTTGCTGTTCGAACGGTTACCATGGATTTATGTTTGGTAATAGATACCTCTCAGATAACGCACTGATTACTCCACGTGGAGTGAACGTATATCTGTCATTTATGATTCCTTCGAATTGCATTGGCTGAAGTGATGCGTTCATTGGTGCTTACCACACGAACGGGAGGCGCGTCAGTACCCATCTCACTCTTACAAGAATAATCAGTGCGTTATCTGAGAGGTTTCTATTAACAAAGATAAATCCATGGTAATCGTTCCACCAGCGCGACTTTACTTTGTACCTTTGTACTCCAAGGAGTCACGACCGTGCAGAGGGCAGGGTTCATACCATTTACCAGCTTGAAACTCTCCGGCAGTCCAATAAAACCGGTATTTCTCCTGTCGTGGCCCGAAACAGTCCACCAGGTCTGAGCCATCTGGATGAAATGATCAACACAAGTATCGTAGGACACCACTCAGACCAGCACGACAACTCTCGAGAATAACAACAATCGTCCAACGCTTTGCCGACAGCACAGCTGATCTCCAGACCCGGCTAGACTTTCTCTAACAACAGCTTCAACAATTCAACAATAGTGACCGGACATCCTCTGTGAAGCTCCTACATCTCAACCAACTGCTCAACAGCATGTTTTTTTAAAAGAATATTACGTCCTCCAACGTTTGAAATGAAGCTAAAATGAACCCAGGGCCTCAGAGCTTAGAATTACCTGACATTCGTCTTCCAGGGTAAGGAAAACCCCCCAGAAAAACCATTTCCAGGTAACTCACCCTGACCAAGATTCGAACTCGGGACCTCTTGATCGTGAGACAGACACGCTACCACCACGCTACCGAGGTGGGCAACAGCATGGCTGAACAGCATATTCAAGCGCAAGGGGACATATCCAGTGTCTTCCTACGTGAACGTGTACGAAGATTACACAATAGAAGTCCCCACGGGCACAGCAACAACTCTCAATAATAAACACTTCCCTTCGTGCCATGCCCAGGTCCACGGTCATTGTCATGGCCAAGGAATCCAACTTTTACCCGCTCCTGCTCATTGAGCGGCGGCTTATGATGACGTTAATGACGGAGGTGCTAAAGCGGAACTCCGCAAAGGCAGGAGTATAACTGCTATCTCAAAATTCCAACTACATTTTCTCCTTCCAATTCCTTGTTATTGTTAAAATAAAATTCGGAAAAGGATTCTGGCTTTACACAGCCAGCCCTACGGACGGACGAACGAACGAACGGACGGACGGACGGACGGACGGGCCTTAAGTCATTCAGCGTGCTGAAGATGGGAGAGATGCAAGCTCCCAAAACGTCGATGTCACAGCATCGTCTTACCTGGCTCGAAGCCCGAGAACGTCTAGAATATATCTTGTAATTGAAAATTGTTCTTTCACACTAGCCGTGTGTAGGGCGCACTATGAAAGTGTAGAGCCAGACTGAAAAATTCAATGCCATAGCCGGTATTTGAACCACGGATCTTCTGGTCTCCGTCCAGCCGCTCTAAACCATTGAGCTACTATGGCCAACGTGCCATTAAATTCTCCAACTGACTCATGTTTTTACCGGTAAATCACTAAGAGTTCTCATAAACACAGGAGACAACTATACTGACAACTATAATGGCGACTTACTATACTGTAAGTACTTTAAGGCCCGGGCTTTATCGTTCGGACCACTATTAAGTACAATTAATGGAAGAATTATTTGTTCTTTCACACTAGCCGTGTGTAGGACGCACTATGAAAGAGTAGAGCCAGACTGAAAAATTCAGTGCCATAGCCGGGATTTGAACCACGAATCTTCTGGTCGCTGTCCAGCCGCTCTAAACCATTTAGCTACTATGGCCAACGTGTCATTAAATTCTCCAACTGACTCATGTTTTTACCGGTAAATCACTAGGAGTTCTCATAAACACAGGAGACAACTACCTTAATGGCGACTTACTATACTGTAAGTACTTTAAGGTCCGGGCTTTATAGTTCGGACCACTATTTGGTACAATTAATGGAAAGATGAATTGTTCTTTCACACTTGCCGTGTGTAGGACGCACTATGAAAGAGTAGAGCCAGACTGAAAAATTCAATGCCGTAGCCGGGATTTGAAAACCGGATCTCCGTCCAGCCGCTCTAAACCATTGAGCTACTATGGCCAACGTGCCAACATGACATTAAATTCTTCAACTGACTCGTGTTTTTACCGGTAAACCACTTGGTGTTCTCATAAACACATGAAACGAATTGAAGTTTAGCGGACTTCTTCCTCATGCAAATATTTTCCATAAATTTACAAGTAGATTACCGAAGAACATATCAATTTATTGCCACGAGCGTGAACTAAATCTACCACAGCGTTTCTTCTGACTGGTGCACTGGTGTTATTTCCACTAAATAAAGTGTATGGAAAACTGAATAGGTATGGGTTACCTCTTCCGCCAGTTGCGTCGATATGAGAACTTCCTGCATCGCCTAGGCTCCCGGCTCCCGTTGAGTACTTCTTCCGTATGCGGGCAGCGGACTCCCAATATTTCCCGGAGACTGCGACCTTGACAGCTCTTAGTAACTACTAGTTCACCTCCTTGACGTGAGCGCGACTGCCAGTTATTACCCATACAGTTCAACAATTTGCCTCCTGTATGTTTCTTTTTGTTTATTTTACGTTATCAACAATGAATGAAATGGGTCAGCATAGAACTGCCGACTTTCATCGTTCAGGATATGCGAAAAAGCCTTGTTCAGATAACTCACCTTGACTAAGATTCGAACTCGGGACCTCTTGAACATGAAGCAGACACGTTACCACCGGCACTAGAGTTACCACCTATAGAGGCCGGCCTCCTGTATGCGTTGGATGGGTTAATAATCTTATATGAAACTAATCTGTGTATGAAACCAAGACTAAAGGCAGGTTAACATTTCCTCCTCTTTTTACATTTTTATTGAGAAAGTAGATTGAAAGAGAATCGTATATGGTTTGCGCTTTTGTTGTGGCAGTACCTGTGGGCAGTACTGACGGTGTTTATTTATGCTGGAGCTGTCACTGTCCTTTAAAAGAAGCTAAATGTAAATATGGGCGTAAGAGGGCTTCAGACTTACATAGAAAACAACTGCCCGGACGCCTGTTATTTTGTTAACATCAGAGGCTTAGCAGAGACATATACGTAAGTTGATTGCAACTTAGAAATGACTCAATGAGGTTATGTTTGATTTCTCAAATTTTATTTTGGTCTTTTACTCAAACTTATTTTAAAAATAAGCAATTCCTATATTTTATGAAATTATGCCCGTCGTTATATGCAATTAGAATTCATTACTGATCCTAAGCAAACGAAATGTCTTCTTAGTTTCAGAACATTTAAGTGGAATGCTCTGCAGCAATGTTACTAAACATTCAACTGGGACTTACTTGAATAATTTATCTGCATATAGATATCATTAAACACGAAATATCAACTTATAAAAAGGGTAATGTGAACAGTTCTTATGAAAAATCCCGGTACCCAAAACACTTACTATTTGTTTTGTTTGTTTGGTCCTGTCACTGAGTGGTGCTCTAGGACATAGAACACGTCATACAGTAAGCAACCTGACCAAATCAACATAAATCATTTTAACTAGCACCACCATACATCAAAACATGTCTTTTGTTTTCTTAATCACATCCACCAACAAACATATAACATCTGTAACATTTGATTGAAAGAGGAAAACATTTTAACAACTACTACTATTACTACTACTACTACACAATATTATACAATTACTCATAACCAATATACCTGAACACAGTGCCAAACTGACATACAAGATTAGAAAAGGAAAGGGAATTAGATTTAAGAGTCATGCACATGTTGCATAATCCAAAAAAATATGCCAACCATTTGTTTATGGAGATAATAATGCATTAAAGCAATACAATGACACATTACATTCTCTTTATAGCACAGGACACTTTAACGGTCATCCATAGATACCTGTACCAAGTAATAAGCCATACTCCTAACATGATCTCTTCTGTAGATGTTCCAATTACCGAAGCTTGAGACAGACACGTTAGCAATTTCAGGGTAGGTGTATATTAATCCTGAGTTAATTAGGAGTAATAGAGGATCAATGGGGTTTACTATACACTGACCTTTTGGCTGCACTTTCCCATCGTTTCATAGTTGCAAGCAGTGATCTGTACTTACTAACACTTAACTTGCCCATTCTGAGCAATGTGTGTTCCAAGGATGAAACATTGGGAAGATGATTGTGGGAAAATAAAGTAAGTAAGATGTTATGACAGTATTTCACTTCACCTGTTATTGGGAGTAGCCAGGGTTGTACAAAGCTACAATTAAAAAGGGGTAAAGGACAATATTTATTATAAAATTTGCTAGATCATTGTACATCTAGCCTAAGACAAAATAAATGAGCAGCATCCCAATAAAGAGAGGGTGAGAGAATTTAATAAATTTGATAAATTTGGAAACACTTGCTGGCTGCATTTGCAGTGCATTATTTAATGTCACCCTGGTTAATTTCAAAGCTATGCTATAAGTAGGAAAATGCCTTTCACGCTGGTTGTATGCATGGTAGCCAAGCAATCAAACTCATGTCTCATAATTGGAATAACATGGTATAATGTTTTCTGTTTCTTTTTTTTATTATTTAATTTTTAACTTATTAAATAAATGCCAATACTGTATGTTTTGCGGACATATTAATTTTAAAACATTCATGCATAAAACAGTCAAATTACTCTTTTTGTTTTAAAAGGAAATACCATATTGCTAAAAATTCATGGTGAAAAATTGAACCAAATATTTAATTGACAAAACCACTGTGAAATTCTTCAGTTATAGTTGGTGCCAATGTGATTGTGTGCATCTATGTTATAACCTTGGAGTTCTGTATGATTAGCAATCATACTGACTTTTGCTGTTGCTGAGTACACACATTAAGACAAAGCTGTAAGATCTTTTCTTATATTAGGAAAAATTGCTGCATATTCTGTATATCTACATTGTAAGATGTGTGTGGTTTTCTAATGAAGAGATCGTTCATCATAACTTAGTTTGGGTCAAAAACAGGACACACAGGGCACTGCACTTCTAGAAGAGGCAAACGGCAATCCCTTCCAGCATATGTCCATCATTAGCAAACTCTAATTTCTGTAGGTTGAACAGCACAGCTTTTCCTTGTTTGACTACGGCAAGGCTGTTTGCTTGACTGTCAACTATGAAACAGAGCCTTATAGGCAATCACAAATTATGTCACCTTGCATTTGCAGAAGAAAAATCAGCCATGTCTGTCTGGATGCTAAGTTGTCAATTGACAGTGTCATTAACATAAACACTATTTTCATAACCAGAAAACTTCACACGAGCGTGAAGTTTTCCCAGATGAGGAGATATTTTTATTTAAAAATTGGGGTAAAAGTAATTGTCTACCACTCCAGATGAAAATGACGCAAAATATATTGCACATATGGATTGCTAAGATCATGTATCTGTGTCAGGTTAAGGAATGAATTTAAGACTAACATACAGAAGTATGAATTTTTCATTTTATTTTACTGTACTTGTTGGCATATAGTATACAAATATTTATACATGCATAAGACTCATCTACTTACATTTAACTAGCTTAAAATACAAATTTGAGTCTGATTGCCCCCTCATGTACTACTTTCTTCATGGCACCCAGGCCATTAGCATTTGGTAGCCCTATTCCCTATGTCTTATCTATCTACCTTATTAATCTACTCTCCTTCGTTTGCACTTTCCTCTTCACCTACTTTCACTTTGTTCATCTCCCTTAGCCATTTTTTTCTTAACTTTCCTTAAGAAGTCGCCCATGGTCTTAATTCTGTTCTTTCCTTTCACCTTCAGCATTTTAATAGCAATAATTTTCACATCCATTTCTTTCCATTTTGGGTCCCAAATTTCCTACATCTAATTTCTTAACTCTTTCATTCCATTATACATTGATTGATGCATTGCTATACTTTCCTGATTTCCACAAATAACACATATACCCACTTCCCTGCTACTTAACCCTTTCAAGAATAAAGCCCTTGTTCTCGTCAATGCTAGTCCTTCTCTTTCTCTTGTGTTACATAATTCAACATAGCCTTCTCTTCCCCACTCCTTTTTTATTAATTTATACAGACTTAAAAGATTTTTTGTTCTTGAAATCAGCCCAAACTTCTTGCCTCATTTCTTTCCAAAATCTTACTGTGTTTTGAAGTCGCCTTTCCCAGAGCTCCCCAATTTCAGTGTTTTGTAGGATTTCTTGCACTTCGCTTGACCAGCTGTTTGATTTCATTACTTTCATTTTTTAGGTAGAATGTCACAAGATGGTCTAGGCGTGTTAAAGATTAATGGCACATTAAATAACCAGCAGTATAAAGGCATCCGCGAAAACATCATTATTCCTTTTGTAAGGACTAGGTATCCCAATGGAATGATGGGAATTCCAGCAGGATAACTACTCTATTTACACAAGTCATCAGGTTTCAAACTGGTTTTTGCACAGGGCAAGAAATTACAGTTATTGATTGGCATCCTTGATTTTAATCCTCTTGAAAATGTGTCGGGAAAGGTGAAGAAACTTTTCAACTTATTTTGACCTGCAAGACAGTGTAACATAAAAGTAGTTTTGGGGGATTGGATATAGAATGCTCAGGAGGAGTATAATCTTGTGAAAATCTGACTAAACAGTTAAATCATCCATCCCCAATAGATTAAGGGTACTAATGGAAGCAGAGTTTACACACTTGCTATTGAATTAATTTCTATTTTTATTTGCTTTCACCTTTAGAGCTTTATTTGCTTTCACCTTTAGAAATTTAATATTTACTTATTAAAAGGTTGAAGACAAAAAGGAGAGTGCTTTCACTTTCTTCTCGGGCAGCCAGCCAGGTGAAAAGATGATTAAATATCAACGTTTTGGGAGTGTGCATCGCTCCCATCATCAGGATATTTATAAAATCTTTAAATTTATAAAATTTATTGTATAAATATCCTGATGATGGGAGCGATGCACACTCCCGAAACGTTGATATCCAATCATCTTTTCACCTGGCTGGCTGCCCGAAAAGAAAGTGAGTGTATTCGTCACCAGGAAAGCTTCAGGTCTTATTTTAGGAGAGTGCTTTGGTTTTTATGTATAAGCATAAATACCTTGAAAGTAAGCCTTAGCAATCAGAAATTATATAGTGCAAACCATGGCCTCACATAAAATGACGGCACTGTATTATAATGTGCATAATAAAGTTGTGTTTTTTTCTGTTTGGGATACTAGACACAGTAGACCTCATTGCTATGTATCTGTTTAATCGCTTGGTTCGGAGTACATACTTTGTAGGTGGGACTGAATGTGAAATGTTACAATAAAATGAAGGTAAAGGCACATACTAAGACACTATTGTGAATAGGCTTCGGAAACGATTTGGATCGCTTCAGCAAAAAATGCTTTGAAAATGCTATTTCTTTTTCATATTTTAAGGTACATAGGTAATAATTTCATAAAGAACTGTAGGAGGAATATTAAATTAATTAAATCTTAATTTGAGTTTAAAAGTTACAAGAGCAAATTAGGGCAGCTACCCAGTCTTTTAATATACTTATATACTTTTAATATACTCAATAAATGTGTAAAGCACATAGGATGTTGTTAGAAAGTAGCACCTGCAAAACCTTATTTTGTTTAGTTGTTTTATTCTTTCTTTGTTTCTTAATTCAGAAGTTAAAACATTATTGAGAATAGGTATGTGAATTTTAATTAAATATGTTTGGTCATAAGGAAAACATACTATCTAAACCAGTTCTGCAAATGTACAGTAAGAACTGTTTTCTCTTGTTTTTAGACGTGAAACTGGAAGAGAGGCAGTTATTGTGGTAGATGGAGGATCATGTTTGCGTCACCTGTATGGAGGCCTTGAATGGATACAGGGTGGACAATTGAAAGAATTTGTGGGTATTGTTGTAAATTTTGTTAAAGCATTCCAAGCCATAGGTGCTCGTCTAATTATTTTCTTTGATGGAGCCACAGTTGAAAGAAAGAGGCCTGAGTGGGTCCGACGCAGGATACAAAATATGAGAGATGTGTTCAAGATATATGACACCCTGAACAAGTGGCAAAAAACATCATATGTGAATCAAAATCTTTTTCAGCTTCCAGCCTCGCTTGGTTCAATAGCACGGTTTATTTTTAAACATGTATGTGGCTGTGAGGTAAGTATCTTTTAAAACTGATTTTTATTGGTTTTTCATGTAAATTGTCTTAAATGAGTTACTCCATAGTTCCTAACAGCAGTTTTGACAAGGTAATACACTAAATGCACAATGAATCTCTTTCATTAGATTAATATTTCTTCGGGTATTATATGTGATTGGAGGAATTTACTAAGAGTAACATCAAAATTAATTGAAAAAACTATTTGCAGTTGGTTTTTTCAATTTCTTCAGGCATTTTAAAGATGATCTTACTACTAACTCTGAGCTATTTTATGCATATCCTTATAAAAAACATTACTTTCTATTTTACTCTTCTACAAACTATTTTTATTCTTTTATGTACATCTTGTTAATTAAGATAACTTTTATTAGCCTGCCGTGCTAGAGGTCCCGGGTTCTATTCCCGGCGGTGGGGGTGGGGATTTTTCTCCGACCAAGATAACTCCCCATCTTCCCCAGAGTCTGGAAGTATGAATGAGAGTGTGAATGTGTGCGTGATCTAATGATTAAAAATCAAAGATAACGAGTTAACACCTTCAGTATGTTCCAAGGGAGAACAGCCGCCGATATGACCATAGCAGTTAAAGGCAGGATAGAAATGGAACAAGGAAAAAAAAAAAAAAACTTTTATTACATATTTTGTTGGAAGTATAAAGACAGCACAGTAGGCTGCAGTAGTGGTCATAGTGTTTACAAAACATTTGCTATGTGATGTCTTTGGAAATTCATTCTACATAAGGGATAGAGGTAGTTTAATTTATTTATTTATTTTTTATTTATTTATCTGCCGTAACCAGAATGTGCATTTGACTAATGATGTGCACTGATTTTAGATGAAAAAATATAATTACTCTTTACAAAGCAACTGATGTTCTTATTCAAAATACTCTTTCACTGTGCTGTAGATATGCATTCCTGTTTTCCTTTTCATGGTTTCTATTTTTCTGATTTGTATGCATGTGCGTGCGTGCAAGCATTATAACAAAATTGCAAGTGAGTGAACGTGACTGACCATTTAAGAATTAATAAACAAGAAAAAAGTACTTGAATGCTGTGTAGTGAGTGCTGGTCGTTGATAGGGCAGATACCAGTCATAACCACTATGCTATGGAAACAACAGGCAAATTAGTGTGCAATAAAAACATAAATCTGATAATAAATAGCACATTGGGAGATGAAAACTTCAGAATATATTTTAATTATATATATTTACTTTAATTACACAGTCAGAAGCTTAAAATTGATACATTTGTCACATGTTGTAATGAATGTTTGTTTATTTTATCCATTTATGCACTTTTGTTAATATTTCTTTCAAACCATTAGCAATCTTTAGTGAAATAATCTATGCATTAAAGATTAATTTTGGTTGCAGAATTTGAAGTAGAGGTGAATCATTGAAATCAATATTTACATTGTACAGTAAAAATTAATTATGTTATTTATATACATTAGTAAATAAACCTATAACAGCATTTATTTTGGAGAATATAACATTAAAATTCTTGATAAAAATATTTTTCATCTAAAACACTGACATTACCTTAATTAGCCACAACTATAAGCAGGAGTTAGTAGTCTATCACTTAAAAGTTTAAAATGAGAAGGGAAGTTAAATAGGGAGCTCTTAAAATCAAGGAAGATGATAGGACATGTTTTTATTAATTCACACTCTATGTTGGAGAAGCCCGCCTCGGTAGCGTGGTGGTAGAGTATCTGCCTGACGTTCAAGAGGTCCCGAGTTCGAATCTCGGTCAGGGTGAGCTACCTGGATAAGGTTTTCCCAGGGTTTTCCCTTATCCTGAAGGACGAATGTCGGGTAACTCTAAACTCTATGGACCCTGGGCTTATTTGAGCATCATTTCACCCATTCCATTCATCGTCTGATATGACTTAATGTTGGAGGACATAAAATTACCAAAAAAAAAAAAAAAATATGTAGGAGAAAAGCATAGAAAAAGATGGGTACCTGAATCCCAGATGTACAGATAGCTATGCCATTCATTTTGAGAAATGTTACAAAAAGAAAATTAAAATAAATCTTGGTGAAGGAAGCTCAGATAGCCTTGCAAAATACAATAAGTATTTTGTCTTCTGTAGTTTTGTGGCTTACGAAAAAGTATAAAATCACAGTGATTACTAATACCTTACTTCTCTTAAAATTAGTAATAATTCTTAAAAAATGTGTTACTTTAAGAATTGCTTACTTATTTCCCGCACTGACTGCTTCACTGACTCATTTTTCTGCTTCTCTCACTGCACCACATTCGTTTTTCTTCTGGCTCTCTTAACTTTCCTCTCTGTGGTTGCTTCTTTGTTTCAGCTGGTTGTCAACCTCTATGTCCGATCTGTATACTATCATGTTTTTGCTGTCATACTCACTTTTGGTACCTCAAAGTTTGATTCATTCCATTCATTCACCTTATTATGCTCCCTTCCAGTTGCTTTTGTATCTCCTCAGTCGTGTATCTACAGCATGAAGTAATGGATGTATGTCCTTCCTTGATTACATTTGAATCTTCTTTGGTCACTTAGCACCCTCATTATTTCCTCCTGCTCATACAATCCTTATTTATATACGGTCTGATTCTTTAATTTCTTTGCCTGTTCTAACACTTTGTCTCTCAGTAAATGTTTGAATTGTGTTAAAATGTTTTTTCTCATTCTTTTTCTTCAAATCTGTATCACAAATCTCGTAATTTCTCATTCTTATTCCCAATCCCTATACCTCTTGTCTTGTATCAACCATACTTCCTCCTTCAATGGGACCAAAAGACCTAGTTGTCAATTGGCTCTTAAATTCCGTTTGCTCACCCACTCACTCCTTTGATTCCCAAAATCATTATATTGAATCTTCTATATAATTTAAATATATTTTAATTCCTTATAGAAACCACTTAGAAACTTCCTTATAGGAACTTCCAAAATCAATTCCTTTGATTAAAAAATAACTAAAAGGTGTGTTTCACATGTTTGCAGGAGAATATGACAATTTTATTATAATGATATTTGATAAGAACTAAAGAACAGAAAAACCGAAATGCACAAAACATCATACAGATAAATGCAGATTTACACATCACTGTTTATAAAACAAACTCTAAAAATGGCTGCTTAAATAGTTATGTTGCATTACAATCCATAAGATGGCTCAATAGAATCATATCTTCTGTTATCTTCCATTTTACCACTCTGCCCATGATGTCTTGAATCTTCTTTCTAATTACCTCTAATTTCATGTATATTCCTCTTCTTTGTTTCGTTTGTACTATTTTCTGTCCAACCCTTCTCTTTCAGCCATAGCTATATCTATTGTCACCTTGATTGGCGTGTTAGTATGGGCGGCTAAGTTGGTTAGGTGCTAGCCTACTGATTCCAAGGTTGCAGATTCAAATCTACCCTAGATCGATAGTTTGTAACTATGCTTAAAAGCGACAGCCCCATGTCAGTAGATTAACTGGCAGCTGCAGGAGAAAATTCCAGCACACTAGTGGCATTGATAGGATCCAAGAAAGCAAGAAGTTACAAAAATGCAAAGAAAAAAAAAAACATTCAAATCAACAAGGAAATCTGCAATGCCATTGCGCTAACACCCTTGCTATTAGTTTTCTCAAAGAGCTTATTTCCTCAAATATGTTCTTGTATGTTATGCAAGGAGTATGAGTTTAGTTTCTGAGTGTTGGTTGCAGAAATTACATTCATTACATATTTTATAAACAGGTTTGTAATGCTATTAAAACATCATGCACCATCTAATATAGAGCAGGTGTGCTTTTGGCACATAGATTTAACTATTCCTAATTAGCCATGTCAGAGTTGTCATTCTGAACAGATTTTCCAGTTTTGGAAATAAAAACAAGAGGAAAGTGAAACTGTATGCCTCATCACATTGAGTTAGATGTTCTGCTACTACTACTTTATTATAATCTGCATATTTCTGCAACTCTACAGTTTACTGTAATACAGAGAAACAAATATATTCTGTTGTAGGTGCGCACGTCCTTGCGTGAGTGTGATGAAGAAATTGCAGAATATGCCCGAAATGAGTACTGCTTTGCTATTCTGGGACAAGATACAGATTATATCATCTATGAGGGAGCACAGTATTACTTTTCTATAAGAAAACTAAATTTAAAAAATATGACAACATTAAATTACAATCGTTGGGCATTTGCAAGGAGCTTGGGGCTTCAACCTGAGCAGCTACCTCTTCTGGCAACACTTGTTGGCAATGACCTAATATCCTCAGATGAACTTAAGGTAAGTCAGGTTTTATTTCAATTTCAAAATTCTTTTTATAGTATTTTGGATCTCTTTAATTGTCAATACAGAAGTCTTTGGAAATAAAGTATGTAGATGGCAAGAAAGAAATACAGCATAAGCACAGATTTTGGCAATTTTACATTTTTTATGGTTGTATTGTTAGTAGAGCCCAGATTAATGGCAACTTATCAACATGTGATGAAAGACTTTTTCTAAGCCCAGCATGATTGTCATACCATTTCAAAGTATAGCTTAGGATTTTTTTATGTAATATGTATTTAGAATTATTTATTTGATAATTTCAGTTATATACATTGTTTGTAAATTACAGAGACTAATTATATATACTAAACACTAATTAACTTAACTGTGCTTAAGTGTAGCAAACTATCCCTACTTATATTTTCAATCCTTAAGTATATTTGAAAGTAATGAGTCGGTAATTCAAACACAAACATCACTCAAAATATCCTCACTTCGACATGTTTCGGCGAATGGGTTGTCCCCATCATCAGCAGTTATCCAACTGCTGTCAGTCAGATAACTGCTGATGATGGGGACAAACCGTTTTCCGAAACATGTCCAAGTAAGGATATTTTGAGTGATGTTTGTATTTGAATTAACAACTCATTACTTTCAAATGTTAAATACATCACTGTTTCTAACCTTTTGCTTCATAATAACCTTAAGTATATATTTGTGCCATTCGACCAATCTGAACTATATTTTGGACATTTATACCCTTTAAGTACTAATGAAATTTTTGGCTTCTCTCAATTTAAAAAAAAGTCATCCCTGTAAGTGTTGTAAACGCCTTATGTATAGAATGCATCTGTACAATGACAGATAATACAACTAGTCACATACTGAATATGTTTTTGAATTCATCAGTTGCACGCCAACCCTTGTAACCATGGTCATTAGAGTGTATATCTCAAGCGTTCCGCCACATAGGGTTGTGGGTTTGGGTCTTGCTTTGCACATGGGTGTTTATGTGTGTAGTGTATATGTGTAAAAATACAGAAAACAAAACAGTTAAAAAATGGAAGTAATAAAAATGGTGAAAGAAGAAATTAACACATTGCTTCACTCACACTGTTTTTCACAGGACATGTTTCAAGAGCTATTGCTTCCATCTTCAGTTGAGTCTTGACTAGTGCAAATTGTAATGGTTTCCTCTTTTTCCGTATCGTCGATAGATGACATGATGTATATGATATGGAGAAAGAGGAAACCATTACAATTTGCACTAGTCAAGACTCAACTGAAGATGGAAGCAATAGCTCTTGAAACATGTCCTGTGAAAAACAGTGAGTGAAGCAATGTTCAGTATCTTCTCGATTCACTTTTATTTTAACTTGCGCTTCACTGTCTCTACACTTCTTTCAATTTTTATACTTTGAAGGAAATGTATATTTATTTGTTAAAAATAAGTTGCATTTTTAAAACGCTTCCATCTTTTTTAAATCCATACTTCATGATGAATTTTTGATATATGTGAAGAATATGTTTTTAATTTTCAGGAAGTATTGTTTATAATAATTTTTAAATATAGAAGACTCAACTTGTATATTATTTCTTGTTGCAGTCCTTCCATCTTCGACTTTGTGGGCCTGTTGAGAGAAAACCTTATAGTGACAACAGTAAAATACATTTTGATATTCTAATAAAAAAGGTTGCAGATTTTGTTAGACGTCTGCCATGTGGTCCAGGAATATTTCAGGCTCTCCCAAATGTTGCAGTTGCTGTCTTTGAGGATAAAGGCAGAGCAAGAGATCTGGATGCAAGCATCCGCAGCTATAATAATGAAAGAAGAATATCTACCTGTGAGTCTAGTATATTTATAATTAAAATAATCTCTTATAGTGAAAAACGTATTATAATATAATTTTGAGTCAAACTAGTACTCCTTGTTATGTGTGTTTGGAGGAATTTAGTAACTGTGCCATCAAAATTAATTGCAAAAACTATTTGTAGTTGGTTTATTGATACTCATCACTTACTTTTTTAGATTAATGAGAGACTAGTTTCAAAGGCATTTGCCTCCAGTTTCAGTCTCTTTCCAACTGGCATCTGTTGTTGTTTGCTCTCTCTCTCTCTGATGGTGGAACTATGGACTTTTTTGTCAAATTATCTACTGGTGGGATTTCAAGAATCGCTTGATGAACTTTGAAATCCCATCAGTAGATAATTTGACAAAAAAGTTCATAGTTCCACCACCAGAGAGAGAGAGAGAGCAAACAACAGATGCCAGTTGGAAAGAGATTGAAAATGGAGGTGATTGTCTTTGAAACTAGTCTCTCATTAATTTAAAAAAGTAACTGATGAGTATCAATAAACCAACTACAAATAGTTTTTGAGATTAGTACTCTTTGCTCCTTATGTTGCTAGTGTTTACCTAGAATGCATTTCTTTAGGACTTTCCTAACATCCTCAGCTAGTGTTAACACATTTAGGAAGGTCCTAACAAATGTGTTCTAGGTAAACACTAGCAATATATGGAGCATGGAGTACTAGTTCAACTCAAAATTATATTAATTTTGTGTCATAGCCCTTACTCATTATAAACATATTTTTGTATTAGCAATTGATATATTAAAATAAAGAGAAAAGTTGCAAGCTCCAACCTTTAATCTAATTAGACAAAAAGGCCAAACGAAACTCTTTCATAGCTATATGGGTTTTATAAGATATGATTTTAAACAACATAGAGTAGAAATCTGTGCAATATTGGAGAAAACTTGCACCATGAATGCTTAGGATAGTGCTGAATGGTATTTAAGTAAATAAGTAGTAATTTATTTCCTTTTACATCAACAAATAGAAATACAAAATCAAGATTACAGTTATAAAATCCATACTGAAATATGCCATATATTCCTATATCCTGAAAATCCTATCATATTATCATGTTGCCCACCATTGAATAGTAATTCAGTCCCCATACACCTAACCCTAGGTTTTTGTGTATTGGAGGCCCTCTGCTCCTTTTTACACTTTTTGCCATTTCACCTATCCCACTCTACATTTTTCTCTTAATCGTTCTCTTTAACTTTCCCTAAATAATTCCCTATATTTCTCCTGTTCTTTTCTCCTTTTACTGACAACATTTTTCTAATTACTACTTCACCCCCCCAAATTGTCCCATTGACGAAGCCAAGCCTGCTCTCTCCATATCTTTGTTTGACTACAATTTAATATACAATGGAAATCTGCATTCTCTTCTCCACACAATTGACATTTATCTAGCTCCCTCTCTTGACCTATACCTTTCAAGTTTCTCACTCCTGTTCTCGCCCAAGCAAAACCTTCTCGCCCTAACTTACTACATATATCTATATATCCTTCCCTCCCCCGGGTTGTTTTTATTTCTCTATATAATCTCAGTGAGCTTTTGTCACTTGTATTGGCAAAAATGTCTTGTCTGTCAATATCTTCTAATCTTAGCTTAACTTCTTTCCAGAAGCCTCTATACCCATACTCTGCATTTATCCAAGAATGACCCATACCTATCTGCTTCAACAAGTCATACATTTTATGTGCCCAAGACCCGAATGGTATTTAGCTGAATGGGGAAAGTTAGTGATGTTGTCTGCATTCTGAGTCACAATCCTTGCTAATTCACAGTTGCTTTTCTTTTTCCACACATTGATCATTGCATAAATTAATTATGTCATCAGTGTATTTTGTAAATTAAGATCCAGAAGATCACAGAGTTGAAAAATTGTTTCAAATACCTAATACCTAAAGATGTGCTGTGCTTTTAGGGTGCCACATTCTCTGAAGGGATCTTAAAAAGGCTGCAGATTAAATTGGTACATTTTGTTCTTCAGAAATTTGAGGAACAATCCAAGGACGTAAAAATTATTAGGGTACTAAAGTACAAATATGCCTTATGAACCCATAACAAAGAAGCTCTCTTCCCTGTGGAAAGCAACCATTGATAAAATTAGGGAGAAGTCTGCACTCCAGAAAGAAATTGGTGTCAGAGTTCTCCTTCAAGATGGCACAAAGAGCTACTTTCCTAATACATAGCTGTTCTAAAAACTTTCTTTGTCATTTTCACTTTAAATCCCTCCAAGCTTACAAACTTAGGTATTAAAATTTTATGAATGTAAATTCCTTTATTATAAATATCTTTTAATTTTCAGATGAAAAAGCACCAAATAGTGACTGGGATCACCTTTTAGAAACAGCTAAGAATGACTGCATAAACTGTAATACCCCTCCCCAGATATGGGCAATAATGAGCGGTTTGCCTTATGAAGCGAGTACTGCAATGGAAGACTTCAGAAAAAATGATATACCGCCTACAGCTCTAGTAATGCGTCCCCTTCGTCAGCGCATCTATGGATTATTATTGCGTGAGAAACCAAAACTTGATGACGAACCAACTATTGTGTTAGAATGGTGTATGCACGGGGAAGACAGTCTTCAAGCTCCAGCAGAAGTTCGTCCTGTCAGTTTGCAAGGTTAAACTCCTTTTCTCTTTCTGTAATTTAATTAAGATTCTATTATTTAGTTTGAGATCTTGATAGAATACATATTAACAGGTGGTATACCCAACATTATGTTGGCACTTTTTAAACCTTGAATGACAATTTAATTTCAAATTCACACACTTTTTTCTTTTTGGAATTGTAGTTTAGAAATACAGAAGATTTTTAATGGTTTTTTTTATCTCTTATAATTATAATTTTTTATAGTCATGATATTTGTAATAATAGCATGAAAAACCTCCTGGTATTTGCAAAAAAGAATATGAAATATTGATGGATGTTTATTTCTAATTTCCTTCATCTTCTCCTGACAGTTTTCAAAATTATAGAAATGTGTAGCTGTATCTATTCCAATGAAAGAATTATCAAAATGGTTAAAAGTTTTTTAATCACACTTGATAATATATATTATACCTAATCTTTGGTCCTCTAGTTATTTAATTTTTTTAAGGCTACACATTTTTCACGTAATACAGTAACTTCTGACATCAATGTGCATGAAATAGAAATGATATTTCGAAAATTAACTTTATCGGAACACCACAGTGAAGCGAAATAATTACGTAATTTATTAAGTGAAGCTGATGTGTAATAAATACGACTCATAATAATAGAAATGATATTGTTGAATATGAGATTCTCTATTCATAACTACCAACTTAAACATTTTGAAAATGAGAACAATTATGTTCTCGCAAGGGAACTATCACTATGCTCATACCTGTATTCACTTGAGAGTTTGATAGCATCATCTGTGCTCTATGTGGGGCTTGTGTACCAAAAATCTGCGGAGTAGAACCACAATGCCCAAAACTGAAACCTGAGAAGTGCTGCATGCAACCACTTGCAAATAGCTGCTGGACATCCCTCTCAGCTCTGTGCCAGTACTCCCTAAGTATGCCATATGTAGACCACTGCCTGTAGAGATAAACAATCCCTCCCGTACAATCCGGTGTTATTATGCGTATATGTTCCTACCTATTCTGGACTCATTTTCAGGTACTTTCAGCTATACTTCACACCTAATTTTTGGCACACAGGCCTCACATTGTGTAGAAATTATGTCATCAAGCTCTCAAGCAAATATAGATATGAGCATAATGATAGTTCCCTAGTCAGCATTTTTAATTATGAAATATAAGCTGACTAATTTCTAATGTTAAGCTGAATATAGACATTGGGCTGATCCCCCATCATAGTTTCTCTCTAGAATCCAATTACCCTGCTCTTCGACAGGTGTCCAACCTTAAACATTCACTTGTGATTCCTGGAGGATGTAAATACTATATACAAGGAAGGTAAAAAAAATAATAGAAAACAGTCAGATGCAATTTTTTCTCTTTATTTAATTGTTTAGCATACATTGCTAATGAACTTGATTACAACTTACAAAGGATATACAGCAACTTTCTTACATAAGAATTAATGAAGATTATGACTTAAGCATTGCATACATATACCAATAAAAGTAAATGCATCTGTCATTTATTGTACTGCGGCTTCTGTTTTCTCAGTTGTTAAATTGTGACCAACTATGTATATTGCTGTGAATGAAATATCTGCAGCTTTTGTCTTTCTTTTACATGCATTTTCTTGGTGTAACAACTATTGTCTACTCCAAGTATTCTTAGAATACTGCAATTATTTTTTGCTCTGTGGCAATCTCAGTGAAATGTTAGCCAGTTACCTTTGCAAATAGTTTGTGCCTGAAACATTTTCATATTGTACTTTAAGTAGCTTTCAGTCATACAGGAATTGGAATTAGAAGCTGTCATAGGGCCTGTCTTCTGAAAACTCCCAAAACTAATACCTAAAATAATTAAAATGCAAGTGACTTAATGTGAAAAACTGACTACAAGTAGTTTTATGAAGATTGTCCTTACCTATTCAATTCAATTCAATTTATTTTTTCCTTCGATCATACACTGATATCAGACACGTCATAGTATAAAAATTACATTAATGGCTATTGTCATTATTTACAATCACTTAAAACTAATTAACATTTAAAAACTCATTTACAGAATAAAATGAATGTTGCAGTAAAAGGAGTTTTACTTCCTGTTTAAAATGCATAAGGCTCTTCATTTGTTTAATATTTTCTGGTAGGCTGTTGTATAATCTTATACCTTTATTGACAGCACTAGACCTGAAGATTTCCGTTCTACAACTTTGAATATGAAAGTCATCTTTCTGATGTGTATTGTAAATGGGCCCTCATCATTTTGCTGAAGGTTTGTACAACATATGTGAAAGTACATTTTCTGTTTTAACCAATAAAAAAACAGTTATATTTGAAAGTTTAAGAAAGTTAGAAGAGGAAATGCATGTGAATTTGTCCTACATCCGAGCTAGTATCAGATAAATTTATTATGTCATCAAGCCTACGTTAGTCATTTAATTCATAATAGTATTGAGTTTTGTATCTGTGAAAAGGTGTTCAGTGTATAATTATGCTGTATTTGAAAATGAAATATTTAAAAATGTAATATTTATTTTAAATATCATTTGTTACTGTAGAATTTTTTTATTAATATTATTGAAAGGGTGTTTCACGAAAACTGTGTGTACTAGAAGGGGAGTTACCATAAGGAAAAGTTTGGAAAGGTCTGCAGTAATATTAAACACTTTTTAACTTTCAGGCTGTTCACATCCTGGACTGAAAACTTTATGGGGTCCAGGAAATGATGTCATTAAATGGGAAGTGTTTGCTGCAGCAATATCACCAAGACTAGATCCAGCCATTTTAAGAAACTTGCCACCTAATCTGGTAGTTCCCACTGCAATTCTTTACTATTTGTGTCATGTAAGTATCATCTTTGGCCATGTGTCATTCTTGTTCATTCTAACCGTAGAGGGTTGGTTACCTGAAAAACAAGAAATTCTCTGCCGTTGGCGGATCCTCGAATATGCAGAGAGGAAATTAGCCATCATGACAACTGTTACTTTGTGTGCTTGACATTACACATTATAAAAGTAGATAATCCTGCATGGTCTAGAGGTTCCCAAAGTTGCGGATTCTAACACGGCAGAGGGCAATGGATTTTTTTGGGGTATAAAAATCCTTAACATTGTTTCTCTTAGAAGGGAAGTAAAGTTGGTGGTCCTGTGTTATAGATTTGTGGTAGGTAAAAGAACCTCAAGACTGATAAAGTAGTCTTTCGTGCCCAATATTGAATGAAATTCCTATGAGTAAGGACTATGACACAATGAAGCATAAAATTATATTAATTGAATGGAATGTTGAGAACCACAGCAGTTAAAGAGCATTGATAAATAAATAAAAAAGAAAAGTGCCAAGAATAGAAAACATATTCCATATCCTAGCATACCATCATCTATTGCTCCAGAAACACACTCTGAGGAGCTGCCAATTCCATTGCCACCAGATCATTCTAATATGAAGATGAAGTTCAAAATTCTAATGATGACAGTGATTTTTCCAAAATGATGAGAGCAATGGAAAGGAATCATAGCTCTTTACTCAAAAAAAAGTTGAATGACCTAATAAGGGAGTTGGAACTAACCAAATCAAAGGCTGAACTCCTTGCATCTCGTCTTGAGAAAAATAATAGCTTGCCATAGGAGTAAAGTAAAAAAATGCAGTGCATGGCACAAGGATTTTGCCTGCTTCAATAAAATATCACAACATCTATGTTTTTGCAGCAATATTAATGCTCTCTTTCAACACTTAAGAGATTCCTTATGAACCAGACCACTTACATTTGTTTATAAACAGTTCAAGTAGTCTTAAAGTCTTAAAGCTGTCCTGCTACACATTGGGGCCAAGTTTGCTTCCATCTCAGAAGCTCATCCTACTCACCTGAAAGAAATGTATGAAAATGTCAAGCTGGTCTTGGAAAAACACATCTATAGATGGCACAAGTGGGATATTTGTGTTGATTTCTCCTGGAACCTCAAGGTGGCTAACCAAATGTTCTTGTTTCCTCTGCTTATGAGATAGGAGGGCAGAAGATAATTATTTCACCAGGAGAGACTGGCCAACCAGAAAGGAATTGCTTTCAAGCACACACAAGTAAAACATTAATCTCTTGAGTCTACAGACTAAGGACATCTTTGACCTTGAATGCTCAGAACAACATGAAAACATGCTTAGAATAACAGTCATAAAGAAAGCAGTGGTCTGTGTCATTTCCATTTGCAACATTGCATTCTACCTCAAGTGACATTTTAATGGAGAGAAATAAAGTAACAAGATATCAGTACTGTAGCATGGAATACATATATGTAATTCAGTGATGCCAGTGTATCATTACATTTTCAACCAACATCGCCAAGAATTCTGTGCTTACAGTACTTACGAAGGTCAGCCGATAAGTCACATGCCTCGTAATAAAAGAACATTTAACTTGTTTTTTCTTTATCATATTATACATAATCCTCAGAAAGGCTAATACGTTTGTCATATTGGTGTTCTAATTTAATTAAACCATCTGTGTAGTGCGCTTGATGTTCCAAGTTTCATCACCACTGACAATATCAGAAACCCGCCAAGAACTTCCTCCATCAAAACTGGCCAGCTTTTCTGCACACCGTTCAACGTGAGTGCAGTTTTGCAGGTCAGTTAGATAGTCATACAGTATTTTGGAAACTGCTGGCGATTCAGTCTACATATTTACCTCAATTTCCTTAAATGTCACATGATTGTTTTTGCAGACATTTGTTTCACCAGCAACTGTTTTCTTCAGTCACTCCTGTAAATAGTGATCACTTCTAACCTCATCTTTTAATGAAGTTTGGCCTCTTTCAAACTCTTAATTCCACCAAGAAACTGTTGCATGGGAAGGAACAATGTCTGTAAATGCCTGTTGCAAGTGCTCAAGACCTTGGATCTCATTTAAACAGATTTTAAAATCAAAGCAAATCATTGTGCAGAAGTTCTCTCTTTCCACTTCCATTGTGGCAATCAGAACTTACCACCCTAGAAGTTGTTAACTTTGCACTGTAGACTGCAAGGCAATAAAAGTACAAACTGAAACACCTTTATACTCACAAAGAATGTGGCAAACCAGCAGTGCAATCTGTTTAAATTGATCAACCTTAATTTATGTTTATCTCAAACCTTTCGTAGTGATCCTTGTATTTGCACTATGTTTAATGTGTGGTACCAAGGAATAGCCATTTTTTAAAAATATTCTGAAATTTATGTTGGGATGTATGGCCAATTTGTTTGTTAGTTTATAAATCTTTTATTCCCCTAAGTTTTTGACACTTTCTTATGGCTTATTCCTTTATTAAAGCATTATTTTATTGATTTGTATTAGTGTTTAATGTTTTACAGGAACCTGAGTCAGAGCTGTTTGAGAAATGGGAGGTAGAGGCAATGATTGTACACTCTGTTGCTCTTAGAGAGTATAGTGCCTCACAGTTGGCAGCACTAGATGTCTCCTATGTGGATGTGAGGGCTGTACGCATTGCCACTCTGCTCATGAGAGGTACAAGGACTGTCCTCTTGTTGTTGGCAACTTGTGGTTATCCCATTTCTGTGGAACAGGTAATTATAGATTCTTTTATTTATAACTAATCAAAATGAAAGAACTTAATTTTCTATTCCAATGTGTAAGGACTATGATACAATGAAGCACAAAATTAATATAATTTTCAGTCAAACTCAATGCTCCATTTATTGCTAGTATTTACCTAGAACGCGTTTCATTAGGATCTTCCTAACATCATCAGCTGTTGTCGACTAATGGACGACAAAAGGAAGATCCTAATGAAATGTGATCTAGGTAAATACTAGCAATAAATGGAGCATTGAGTATTAGTTCGACTCAAAATTATATTAATTTTCTATGTTTCTTTATTATTTTTACTTTCTCTCTGGTGGATAAAGAAAGCATTATATTCTCAGTTATTTGAAATTTAATCCAAAATATATGTTAGAGGTTCAGTGATCCTAAAAAGAAAAGCATTTTTAGAAAAATTTGTCTGTCTGTCTGTCCATCCCTCTGTCTGTGAACAGCAATAACTCAGAAAGATTTTAAAAAATACTGAATCTTATGCGTGATTGGAGGAATTTAGTAACAGTGACATCAAAATTAATTGAAAAAACCAACTACAAATAGTTTTTTCAACTGAATGTTATATTTGAGTCAATGGTGTATAAGTATTCCAATTTTCCAGAAGATCCACCTGCCCATAATTACCCTTACATGGAGAATTTTTCCTCAGAAAATATGTGCTGCAGTCACATGACTTTCTCTACTCTTGTACAAAGTATTCTTAAATGCTTAATCCTCTATCTACTTTATGTCAAAAGATAAATATTTGTGGAAATTATCTTATTGCTAATTCTCTTGTAGATGCAAGGGGAACAGGAATATAGTGGGTTTTAAGGGATAATCAAATCTTTTAAGAGCTGATCGCTAAGTGAATGCTTTGAAATTCTGTTCTATTTGAATGGGCAAGAGATAAAAACAAATAATACATTTTGAAAGGTGAAATCAGTTCTGAAAAGTTCAATACCCCAGCCAATATTTGATAGAAAATACAAAGTTTGTCCTACACGTGGTTTGTGTGGTTAGAATAACCAATTAACATTGATTACCATCATAAATGAAATAATATATTATTTGAGAAAACTATAAATATTAGAAAATTCAAACAGATAACAGGGATTATTTTGGAAATGTTTCACTCCACAAAAGGTATATTTGATATAAATTGTTGTTTTGATAGAATTTACAGTTTTTGTGTGGTAGGATTTTGCCTATCTCTTACATTTAAGAGTTATGCAAAAGTCGCCCAAATTGAAAATAACCTCAGAGGACATTCCTAGAAAATTCAAGATGTATTTCATTTGTCACTAAAATAGCTTAAACTTAGGCACACACACACACACTATAAATTACTTGTCTAAAAAGTTTTTTTTTGTAAATATATACAAGAGAATCTCAAAAGAGAAGTACATATATAGAATAAAAAGAAGTATTTCAGAAAGTGGAGTGCCATTGTTACTAAAATTAGGCAAGTGAGTCAACCTTGTATATACTTTTCTAGAAGTACATATCTTTAGTAGAATTAGGAAAGACAAAAAGAAATGGAATAATCTCAAAAACTATTTGTAGTTGGTTTATAACTAAATGGAATAATAATGGGATAAATAATAACATTTTGGTATAGGTGCTTGGCCAAAGAAGAAGGGGAAATTATGAAATTATGCATGAGACAGCGAAAAGATTAGAGAACTCACACAGTAATAAGTAGACAGAGATATGAGGAATTACGGAAAAAATAGGAATGGGGGATATATGGAGATTAGAGGAAAGGAATGCAAGTGATGTGGGTAAATTGTTAAAATGAAGAATAGAAGATATAGAAAGGACCTGAAACAAAATATTTAGGAACAATTTTTGATTCAAAATTATCTTGGAGACATCATATTGAAGCAGCAGTAAACAAATTAACAAAAAAAATTTCAACTTTGAAAAGATTAGCTGGAGTCAAGTGAGGCAGTAATTGGGAGACACTGAACACCATATACAAAACATTCATCAAGCCAATACTTCTTTATAATGCAGAGTTAATAATTACAGAAAGCAGTTCTAACAAAATCACCTAGAAGTATGCCAACATCGGGCCCTGCGACTAATAACTGGTGCAGCAAAATCAACTCCAATCACGGCAATGCAAGCCTTAACTTGGAACTATCTAATACATTTAACTTTAGAACGTGAAAAAATGTTGCGGTGAAAAACAACAAAATGGGAGAAAAGATTACTACAACCAATCAAGATGAAAACACAAACAACTTTCCTACACAAAGTTATGGAATTAAAAACATCTGAATCTACCTAATTCTAAAGAAAACATTTTAATCAAAGAAAACCCACTGACTTTTGAACCAATTAATATTCAGTTAGATTTAGAACAAATAGTTACAAAATCTGAAACTTCCAAACCTGTACTAAAAGCGCTAGCATTAGAAACTGTGAACAATAGATACCCACCTGAAGAATGGTTACATATCTACACAGATGGATGTAACTTGGACAACAACTCAGGAGCAGGAATTAAGTGTGCATTATTCTCATTCTATCAACCAGCAGGATACCACACAAAAAAATTTTGATGCAGAAGTAACGACTATTCATATTTCACTCCAACACCTTCTATACAGAATAGATAAATTAAAAAATTCTGTTGTACTTTCTGATTCTAAAGCAGCATTACATGCAATAAGTTCATATAAAATGAGGTCAATCCAAATTAAAGAATGTCACAAAATGATCCAACAACTTCAAAACTACAGAAAAGAATTATATTACAGTGGACACCTGCACATTGTGGAATTGCTGGAAATGAATCAGCTGATTTTCTTGCCATAAATGGTGCAAATTTAATTCAGAACAAAAGTAAAAACTTACTCTTTACATCCATAAAAAGATTAATTTAAAAAAATATAAAAACAAACAAAACCAATCAATATCTAACAAAGCCAAAGATAAAAAACGGAACATTTTTATTTAAAATCCAGAAACTATTCCAGAAATCCCACGTAAAGCTGCAGTAGCAAATTTTAGATTACTTACGGTACATGATTATTTGGCCAAACACTTACACAGAATAGGAATTTATAGAAGTCCAAATTATCCTCTGTGCAATAAAGAGGAAATGACATGAACATCTTCTAACATTCTAACATCTTCTCTGTTTCCTTTGTAACAGAAACTCAGATTACAAAATTTTTAGGAATATGGATTGATTCCAGTCTAAATTGGGAGCATCATATAAAGCAATTAGGTGAAAAGCTAAGTCGACTGTGCTACGCGTTCCGAATTCTAACAAAGGTACTAAACATTGAGGTATTAAAAACAATATATTTTGGATATATACAACCTATAATTACATATGGAATTATTCTGTGGGGGTCCACATCCAAGTCCTCGTGTATATATAAGATGCAAAAAAGAATATTAAAAATAATTAAAAAGGTTCCCTTAAGAACAGAAAGCAAGCCAATATTTCAAGAATTTAACATCTTACCTGTTCAATGTATTTATATTTATGAAGTAGTTTATTTTATACATAGGAATAGATCACTATTTACAAGTAATTCAGATTGTCACACATACAATACAAGGAACAGTAAAAATATACATCTAAATCATCATCGTCTCAGTCTGAGTCTAGATTTCATCTCTCACAAAGGAATCATTCTATATAATAAACTCCCAGCTAAGATAAAAAATCTAAATAATAAAAATTTCAGAAAAGCTGTAAAAAATATCCTAATAAAAATAATGCCACAGACAATAGATGAGTTTTTGAGAAGTAGAATTGAATAATAAAGTAAATATTGTTTTTTTTTTGGTAAAAGTTATGTCTATTACAGTCTAGTTTTTGGAAGTGTAATACATTAAAAATTGTGTGACCTAAGTTGCATTATTCTTAATTACTATTGTATTATTATTCTGTCAATTACTATTGTATTATTTAACTACTATTGTATTGTTTAATTACTAGTGCATTATTAATTACTATTGTATTCATAATGTTATTGCTCAAAAGAATTGTATTATTCCTACGGGCACAAATTTGACGAAGCCATGAATATTGTATGTTCTTACGGTGAATAAAACTTACTTACTTACTTACTTACTTACTTACTTACTTACTTACTTACTTACTTACTTACTTACTTACTTACTTACTTACTTACTTACTTACTTACTTACTTACTTACTTACTTACTTACTTACTTACTTACTTACTTACTTACTTACTTACTTACTTACTTACTTACTTACTTACTTACTTACTTACTTACTTACTTACTTACTTACTTACTTACTTACTTACTTACTTACTTACTTACTTACTTACTTACTTACTTACTTACTTACTTACTTACTTACTTACTTACTTACTTACTTACTTACTTACTTACTTACTTACTTACTTACTTACTTACTTACTTACTTACTTACTTACTTACTTACTTACTTACTTACTTACTTACTTACTTACTTACTTACTTACTTACTTACTTACTTACTTACTTACTTACTTACTTACTTACTTACTTACTTACTTACTTACTTACTTACTTACTTACTTACTTACTTACTTACTTACTTACTTACTTACTTACTTACTTACTTACTTACTTACTTACTTACTTACTTACTTACTTACTTACTTACTTACTTACTTACTTACTTACTTACTTACTTACTTACTTACTTACTTACTTACTTACTTACTTACTTACTTACTTACTTACTTACTTACTTACTTACTTACTTACTTACTTACTTACTTACTTACTTACTTACTTACTTACTTACTTACTTACTTACTTACTTACTTACTTACTTACTTACTTACTTACTTACTTACTTACTTACTTACTTACTTACTTACTTACTTACTTACTTACTTACTTACTTACTTACTTACTTACTTACTTACTTACTTACTTACTTACTTACTTACTTACTTACTTACTTACTTACTTACTTACTTACTTACTTACTTACTTACTTACTTACTTACTTACTTACTTACTTACTTACTTACTTACTTACTTACTTACTTACTTACTTACTTACTTACTTACTTACTTACTTACTTACTTACTTACTTACTTACTTACTTACTTACTTACTTACTTACTTACTTACTTACTTACTTACTTACTTACTTACTTACTTACTTACTTACTTACTTACTTACTTACTTACTTACTTACTTACTTACTTACTTACTTACTTACTTACTTACTTACTTACTTACTTACTTACTTACTTACTTACTTACTTACTTACTTACTTACTTACTTACTTACTTACTTACTTACTTACTTACTTACTTACTTACTTACTTACTTACTTACTTACTTACTTACTTACTTACTTACTTACTTACTTACTTACTTACTTACTTACTTACTTACTTACTTACTTACTTACTTACTTACTTACTTACTTACTTACTTACTTACTTACTTACTTACTTACTTACTTACTTACTTACTTACTTACTTACTTACTTACTTACTTACTTACTTACTTACTTACTTACTTACTTACTTACTTACTTACTTACTTACTTACTTACTTACTTACTTACTTACTTACTTACTTACTTACTTACTTACTTACTTACTTACTTACTTACTTACTTACTTACTTACTTACTTACTTACTTACTTACTTACTTACTTACTTACTTACTTACTTACTTACTTACTTACTTACTTACTTACTTACTTACTTACTTACTTACTTACTTACTTACTTACTTACTTACTTACTTACTTACTTACTTACTTACTTACTTACTTACTTACTTACTTACTTACTTACTTACTTACTTACTTACTTACTTACTTACTTACTTACTTACTTACTTACTTACTTACTTACTTACTTACTTACTTACTTACTTACTTACTTACTTACTTACTTACTTACTTACTTACTTACTTACTTACTTACTTACTTACTTACTTACTTACTTACTTACTTACTTACTTACTTACTTACTTACTTACTTACTTACTTACTTACTTACTTACTTACTTACTTACTTACTTACTTACTTACTTACTTACTTACTTACTTACTTACTTACTTACTTACTTACTTACTTACTTACTTACTTACTTACTTACTTACTTACTTACTTACTTACTTACTTACTTACTTACTTACTTACTTACTTACTTACTTACTTACTTACTTACTTACTTACTTACTTACTTACTTACTTACTTACTTACTTACTTACTTACTTACTTACTTACTTACTTACTTACTTACTTACTTACTTACTTACTTACTTACTTACTTACTTACTTACTTACTTACTTACTTACTTACTTACTTACTTACTTACTTACTTACTTACTTACTTACTTACTTACTTACTTACTTACTTACTTACTTACTTACTTACTTACTTACTTACTTACTTACTTACTTACTTACTTACTTACTTACTTACTTACTTACTTACTTACTTACTTACTTACTTACTTACTTACTTACTTACTTACTTACTTACTTACTTACTTACTTACTTACTTACTTACTTACTTACTTACTTACTTACTTACTTACTTACTTACTTACTTACTTACTTACTTACTTACTTACTTACTTACTTACTTACTTACTTACTTACTTACTTACTTACTTACTTACTTACTTACTTACTTACTTACTTACTTACTTACTTACTTACTTACTTACTTACTTACTTACTTACTTACTTACTTACTTACTTACTTACTTACTTACTTACTTACTTACTTACTTACTTACTTACTTACTTACTTACTTACTTACTTACTTACTTACTTACTTACTTACTTACTTACTTACTTACTTACTTACTTACTTACTTACTTACTTACTTACTTACTTACTTACTTACTTACTTACTTACTTACTTACTTACTTACTTACTTACTTACTTACTTACTTACTTACTTACTTACTTACTTACTTACTTACTTACTTACTTACTTACTTACTTACTTACTTACTTACTTACTTACTTACTTACTTACTTACTTACTTACTTACTTACTTACTTACTTACTTACTTACTTACTTACTTACTTACTTACTTACTTACTTACTTACTTACTTACTTACTTACTTACTTACTTACTTACTTACTTACTTACTTACTTACTTACTTACTTACTTACTTACTTACTTACTTACTTACTTACTTACTTACTTACTTACTTACTTACTTACTTACTTACTTACTTACTTACTTACTTACTTACTTACTTACTTACTTACTTACTTACTTACTTACTTACTTACTTACTTACTTACTTACTTACTTACTTACTTACTTACTTACTTACTTACTTACTTACTTACTTACTTACTTACTTACTTACTTACTTACTTACTTACTTACTTACTTACTTACTTACTTACTTACTTACTTACTTACTTACTTACTTACTTACTTACTTACTTACTTACTTACTTACTTACTTACTTACTTACTTACTTACTTACTTACTTACTTACTTACTTACTTACTTACTTACTTACTTACTTACTTACTTACTTACTTACTTACTTACTTACTTACTTACTTACTTACTTACTTACTTACTTACTTACTTACTTACTTACTTACTTACTTACTTACTTACTTACTTACTTACTTACTTACTTACTTACTTACTTACTTACTTACTTACTTACTTACTTACTTACTTACTTACTTACTTACTTACTTACTTACTTACTTACTTACTTACTTACTTACTTACTTACTTACTTACTTACTTACTTACTTACTTACTTACTTACTTACTTACTTACTTACTTACTTACTTACTTACTTACTTACTTACTTACTTACTTACTTACTTACTTACTTACTTACTTACTAACCTGTGAAGTCCTACCTGCCGGACCCACTACACAGAAATATTGGAGAGCAAGAGAGCTAATGGCTAATGGCTTTATTGCCAAAGCCTAGCATTTGAAAACAACAAGATATAGAAAGGCAGGAAATACAGGGAAGTCTAGAGAATATGTAATAATTACAATTTTACAAACAAATAAAAAGAAACTGGGATAAGAAGCATACATAGATTGCTGCAATAGGCAAGAGAAAGAAGGGCTAACTTGGATGAGAACAGGTGCAATATTTCTAAGAGGGATAAGAGGTAGGGAAAAGGGAATTTGTGAATTGTGAGGTGGAAAAGAAAGCATAGCACACTATGTAACAGAATGCAAGGAGTTAGCAATATAAAGAAAAAAGGTTTGGGAGGAAAAATGCGAGAAAGTGGAGAGAAGTATAGTGGCTATAAAAATGTTAACAGGAAAGGAGGAAAAGAAGGTAAGAAGTATTGGTGAGTTCTTACAGAAAGTAAAAGAAAAATGGAGAAGAAATGTAAAGAATATAAGAAAGGAAGATGGGGGGGGGGGGGGGGGAAAGGGGCTAATTTAATAACAAGGAGGCTGGGAGGTTAAGAGCTACCTGGCAGAGCAGAAAGCCAGGGTGTCATGTAAGCCATAGTAGCAACAAGGTAATAGATGAAATAGTGTGGAATAGATAAACAGTTATAAGGAAGAATGTAAAAGATTGTAAAAATGAAATTGCACAAATAAATTATTCATTCATTTATTTATTTATTTATTCATTCATTCATTCATTCATTCATTCATTCATTCATTCAAAAATTAACTTCCAAAGAAGCAATATGAACTTTTTCAAGAACTCCTGTACTCCGAGGTATTGTCGTGCTGCTCGAACAGTTACCATGGATTTATCTTTGGTTACTTCTCAGATAATGCACTGATTACTCCACATGGAATGAATATCTATCTGTCATTTGTGATTCCTGTGAATTCCATTGGCTGAAGCGATGCGTTCATTGGTGTTTAGCACAGATCCAAGAAGCGCAACAATTCCCCTCTCACTCTTACAAGAATAATCAGCACGTTAACTGAGATGTATCTATTACCAAAAATGCATCCATGGCAACCGTTCGAGCAGTACGACAATATCTATGCACTGTTTTCTGTTATTTTTTATTTTCTCAAAAATGTGTAATGGATTTGATTAAAATTACATATGTTTAAGATATTGAAACTATTAACAAAAGGTATATCATGTAATTTTTTGCAGATATCTTGCAAGGTGTTTTTCTTTCAAAATTAATTAGGTATAATTTTGTAAAACTGATAAATCTTAAGAGATGGACAAAGACTTTCTATAAAAAAAAATCTCTTGAAGTGAGACAATTTATTTCAAATAACTTTCCTTCTGGTCTCATCATTTTTAAAATATTCATATTTGATCACACAGAAAATGAAGCTAGTCACAGTGAAGCAACAAATATTATACAAATATTTTTATTTGTTTAATATTCATTTTTGAATTTTTCAGCATGTATTTTTTTAGTGTTTTCACATTCTTGTGATGGAAGGAGCATATAGCAACTTTGTTTTAAACATGTGTTGCTTCGAGATTTAACTGTATTCGAACACCACAGTGAAGCGAAATTATTAATTTATAGATGAGTCGTATTTATTACACATCTGCTTCACTTTCGTACCTATTTTGAGGACGTGTTTCGCAAATCATCGTTTGCATCTTCGGCTCTTATGTGACTAAAGCTTGATCCAGTGGTGTGGGTAATTCTGGAGTTGCTGCTGCCATCTGTTGATTTAGTGATGAACTTAAATGTGGGATTCTCTTCTGGCGGGATTCCAAAGTTCATTAGTTGGTTTTTATGTTTTTCTATGTATATTCTCTCCCATATGACGAGTTCACTATGTTTTTGTACGTATTTTAGTAATTCGGTGCTATCTTCAATTTCATGATTTTCAGACCACAAATGAGCTGCTATTGCAGACTTATCAATATTTTTGTATCTTAAGTGCCTGAAGTGTTCTTTCTTTCTAGTGCCTATGTTTCTTTTTGACCTCTCTATGTAAATTTTTTCACAGTCTTTACACTTAATCTTGTAAATTCCTGACTTTTCCTCTGGTTTTATCTTATCAGTATTATTACCTAAAACCTACTTAACAATAATTTCAATTCACTTTTGTTCTAAGTTGTGCTTCACTGTCTCTACACTTCTTTCAATTTTATACTTTGAGAGAATGTTATGCTTGAGATTTTTTTGGTTCCCTTTTCTTTTTCTTTCCAAGAGATTGTTGCTATGACATGAACATATTCCAGAATGCTTTCAATAAATATTTGAATCATTGATCCATATTTTATATATCACTTATCACTTAATTGGAAATCATTTCTGTACAAAAACGTATCACTAAATAGACAAATGGGTAAAGGATCTATGTATAATGAATTCTATAATGTATTAAATTTATTGGGAGTCGATTAATGACACTAAACAACACTTACTTTTAAATTTTCCCAGAACTAGTTTCAGAGGCCTTCCCTCTATCTTCAGCCGGACATCGACTGGTTCTCATTGGTGTAGCTGGCAATATTTTGTCATTGGTCTCCTCTGGTGGCGGTTCGAGGAATTTGCTGAACAAATCTTTCTGGGGGATGTCGAAATTGAATACTTTGTTCCTATTTTTTGAAATAAAGATTTGTTCCCATGTGGACAGTTCTTGTTTTCCTGTTGTATGTTTTAGTAATTTTGGTTCTGGATTTATGTTGTGGTTTTTTTCCCAAAAATGCGTGGCAACTGCTGATTTTTCTAATTGTTTGTATTTATGTTCCTAAAGTGTTCCTTTGCTCTTGTTTCTAAATTTCTTTTGGTTTTTCCAATATAAATTTGACTACAGTCACAGCATTCAATTTGATATATCCCAGATTTTTTGTTAGATGGAATGGCATCTTTGATGTTTGAGCAAATTAGGTTTTTTAAGGAGTAATGGTTCACTGGTGCTAGTTGAATGTTTTCTTTTTTGAAGACTTTTTTGAATTTATCAAAAGCCCATGGATGGTAAGTGAATTTTTTGAAGATCATTTTAGTTTCTGTAGCTGAGAGGGTTGTGGTTTCCTTTAGTAGTTTTTTATTTTTTGCTAAGTTCACTTTTTTGTCTACTAGTGATTTGGGAAAGTCATTTTTCTGTGCTATTTCAATAATTTTGTTGTATTCTATTTTGTATTCTGCTGTGAGAGGGATGTTGACCAGTCTGTGTGCTAAACTATTAAAGATTGCCTGTTTGTGGGATCTTGGATTGTAGCCATTAGCTTTTATGTAGTTGTTTACAAACCATTAGAAAAATCAGCAGTTGCCACGCATTTTTGGGAAAAAAACCACAACATAAATCCAGAACCAAAATTACTAAAACATACAACAGGAAAACAAGAACTGTCCACATGGGAACAAATCTTTATTTCAAAAAATAGGAACAAAGTATTCAATTTCGACATCCCCCAGAGAGATTTGTTCAGCAAGTTCCTCGAACCGCCACCAGAGGAGACCGATGACAAAATATTGCCAGCTACACCAATGAGAACCAGTCGATGTCCGGCTGAAGGCCTCTGAAACTAGTTCCGGGAAAATTTAAAAGTAAATGTTGTTTAGTGTCATTAATGGACTCCCAATAAATTTAATTTATACAACAACACTGTTTTCAACACTTCCATGAAAGGATCTATAATGTATGTTTGAACTCCAGTGAATTGATAAGCCTGCATTTAGCGAAAAATATTATAAGTATACCATTGTATTATCCTCTTTTTCTTTCATAGCAATTTTTTTTTAATTTAATATAATCCTTTTTCTTATGGAGATAAGCATGTGCATAAGTAGGTGATTGGTTAATTGATGGAAATTAATTGTTCTTCCACACTAGCCGTGTGTAGGACAAGGTTTTCGAAGGTTAGAGTCAGACGGAAAAATTCAATGCCATAACCAGGATTTGAACCACACTGGCATGTTGCCATGATAGTTTAATGGTTAAGAGCAACTGGATGGAGACCAGGAAATCCGTGGTTCAAATCCAAGCAATGGTATTGAATTTTTCAGTCCGACTCTATCCTTTGATAAAGATCTTTGATAGTTTATATGATGCAATGGCTTTGTTCTGTGGTATCCTCTAAAATGTTCATCTTCAGAGTTATTAGTTGTTCATAGGGTCAAGGATGTAAAGTTTAGCTGAAATTTGTAATTGGTAAATAAATCACGCTCATATTATTTTGTAGAAATTCACTCTCATTTGAGGTTTTTGTTTTCTCCTTTCTTTTAGGCACTTCCATGGCATTATTTTGATGGAAAGTTGTTCAATCATATGTACCAGAAGACAAAAATAGGAGTTAGTTACCAAGAACTTTGCCAAAATAAGGTGAGCATTTTATAAATTCCATTTTCAATTTTATTGAAATAAAAACATTATTTGAGATGAAGAAAGGTCCAATTTTCATCTGCTCAAGACATTTGGTTATTGGCTCAAATGACTATTAACATCACTAGATTTATTCATGCATTGGACCATATAACTGATCCACTCTTATCATCCAATTTGATGTAAATACAAATGTCATTAAATAGCCTGTGATACATGAGAAATCAAAGCATGCCTTGGTACCTCAAATTTGTATGATTATCTCTGAGTTTTCAAGAAGTATATCAAACATAATGCAATAAATTATAATAATTAGCGACTAAACTTCACTTATGGACTAGTTTTGCACATCCATCATTTGAATCTTCAGCTTTTTAACATAGTTTAAAACATCTAATATGAAACACTAATATAAAAACAAAAGAAAGTTGTAGCTAAAATTTAATTCTGTTCAATGCTGTTCACTTCCCATCATAATGAGAAGTTAGTAAGGCAATAAACATTCATTCTTTTACAAATGATGTCGGCTAGGTAAGTGGTAACAGTGAAATAGTGAAGCATTCTAAAGTATAAGCCATTAAAAGCACAAGAAATGTCGAATGCTTTTAACATGCTAATGCATGAGAAGCCAACAAAAGTTGTGAATAACATTGTCAAACTAATTGTAGATTGCAGTAGTGTTTTTTAGGTTGGTAGGAATACTGTGAACACAAAGCAGACAAGCCAGAATTAGTTTTTTGCAAAGGGCATGTTTATTGTATGCAGGATGGAAAAGCATACAAAATGAATATGCACAATTGCTTTATCAAATAGTACTATTTCATGACACATCTAGGACTTAGTGGATGATCTGAAAACTACATTCAGAAATAAAATTTACTAAGTTTTTATTTCAAATGGATGAATCAAAAGATGTAGCTGCATTAGCAATTTTAATAGTTTTGTGCACTACCAGTTTTGGCAGCTTATTGTTATTGAATTCTTTGCTTAAGAGGAAACATTTCTGTTGAAATTTACTTCAGACTTCAGCATTCCTATAGAAATATCTAAATGGGTGCCAGCTGCATTTTAGAAGATGGGTGAAACACTTCAAAGATGGAAACATGAGTATCCAAAGCAATCCTTATAGCAGCTGTTCCTGAACTCCTCTTGGAATACAAGGAAGAGTTGGTGAGCTCATTAGAGAAGACAAGACGTTCACGTGGATGAAATTGCTGCAAAGCTTGGTATGACATAATGCAGTGCAAGAAATGATTGAAAGCTTAAGTTATCTAAAAGTTTGTGTCCATTGGATGCCATATTTACTAATCAAAGACTAAAAACTTGAGAGAAAAACCATCAACCAAAAACTTTTTAAAGACTATACACGGTGTTCATTTTTATTCTTTATTTTCTGCCCTTCTATAGAGCAAGAATGACGTCATAGTTGACTGGTGAGTCTATCTTGAAATCATAGTGTCCTCTACAGAGAAGAAGTGGTAATTTTTGTGGAACAGTAAGCAAATTACAGTGCTCTGAGTGTGGTTGCACTGATAACTAATACAACCAGCCTCTCCTTTCACCCCTCTTACGGTTATCATGATGGTACTTGGACACTTTTGACAACATTACACTGCGAGGGACTTATCTAAATGCCAGATAGTGTTGCATGAATTGCTCTATGCAGTGGTGTAAATTATATTTATATGTCACACCAATTTTAATGCCGGTACAATTGCTTTCCTTGAAAGACATTTTCCTGGGAGGTAAGACGGCAGATTTCCAGATCATATTTTCCGGAATGTGCTCAGCATGAATAACCTGAATTATTGTGTTTTCTCCTCAACAGATTCATTAACAATCCTGTGTGGCCACCAGATCTCCAGATCTTATCCCGTTGGATTTTTTCCTCTGTGGTTATCTCAAAGATCGGGTTTATTCGAGGTGACCCAATACTTTAGAGCACTGCAGCAGCTAATCATATATGAGATGACTACAGTTACACCTGCGATGCAACCTTCATATGAACATATGATGAGAAGTGTAAGGAAGTGTCTTGCTCTCAATGATGGTCATGTTGAACCATTCGTTTAAAGAAGCGCTGATATTTAATTTGCCACATTGGCTCAGCTTTACTTATTTGTTTATTTACTCATTTGTGTCCAGCTATTTCTTACTATTTAGTTTCCATAAAGCTGTTCACAGAAGTTAATGTTTAACAGTTATTGGTTTCATTGTTTGGATAAATGTACAGACGCATTTGGTTGATTTACATTTGTTTCTTGCCTGCCTCCGTGATGTAAGGTAGTGTGTGTGCCTGACACTCAAGAGGTTGTGAGTTCGAATCTCACAAAAGATAGTTACCTGGATAAGGTTTTTTCCAGGGTTTTACCTTATCCTATGATTAGGTAACTCTGAGCTCTAGAGACCCTGGACTCATTGGAGCATCATATCACACGTTTCATTCATTAATTTACTCATTCTTTCATTTATTCATTCATTTGATATGACATGCATTGTTGAAAGGACAAAAACAATTGTTTCTTTACTAAAATGTTTTGAAAATAATACTGTTATTAATTTTGCATTCCTTTATTAAATTGTATTAAGTTATATATCTTCACAGAGAAACACCAGATTGCAAGATATTGTTTGTATTTATCCGTCATTTATAGTGTTCATATTCATTAAAACAAATTAAACAGTTATCGTATCTATGCATCAGGCAAAATTATGCACCTTTATATTACACGGGCAGGACCTACCTCTCATATAGTATATTTACCTGTCGGTAGAGGGAGACCTCAAAGCTGCTGTTAGCATATCAAATACAATTGCAAACTGCTAGGGGAATTGTATATAAATGTGCTCCATCAGCGATGCTATTGAAGACGTCAAATTTTGCGCGGTAAATCACAGATAAAAATGAACACCGTGTAGAATGAAGGTGATTATTTTTTGAGGAGTATTGTAACAAGCAATGGAAGCTGATTCCATCATTACAAGCCTGAAACAAAACCCCAAAATATGGAATAACACCACTTGATTTACCATAGAAGAAAAAAGCTAAGACAGTTTAATCTGCTGGGAAAAGTCATAGGCAGTGTCTTCTGGAATACACAGTTTGCATTCTGGTTGATATTCTTGAATTTGGACTAACTGTAAATACTGTCTGCTACATCCAGACACTTCAAAGCTCTGTTGTGTATTGCATTATAAATGTGCTGGGAAGATCATCCTACAACAGGATAATGCACATCCTCACACTGCTCATGTTATAGAAAAGATCATTTGGGTGGAAAATTGCTAGTCTTGACATGCATTCTGTCAAGTGGTGACTAGAGTGTAAGGAAAAAGCACAGTAATATTTGATTTCAAATGTTTAAAGTATTAAAAATGAGTATTATATTACATTACTGTAGAAGTAGATAGAGTTTACTCTTTTCTAGCATTGACAAGCATAAGGTAAATTACATACATTTCACTCACGATAGAGAGAGTGCTCCATCGGAAAAATATGATTTGCATTGTTAGTGTGCATATATTTTGAAATTTAAATATCTAAATTAGACTTCAAGTATGAGTGATAAACTGTACATGATAAATACTTATAAAAAATTAAAACACGTAATACAATTTGTATATTTATTAGATTATTTGAGCTACATTAATTTCATACTATTATTTGTTGCAGGTTTCACTGATGGAAGATTTCTCAATGATGAAAGGGATTATCTTTGATCGTTTATGAAGATAGTGTATATAAAACTTGTAAAATGTATGTCTTTTTATCTTTGGAACAATGTTAGTGCAGTTTTAATGTCATATTAGTGAATTTTTTTAAATTAACTTTTACAAAGAGAAATATGGACATTTCAAAGTACATTTATGACAACAGTTCATGATACAAGTGTGCAATATTAATTGAGATGTGTAAAATAACATTATCAATAACTTGGAGTAAAATTTCATAAAATTGCACAAGATAAGTGATGCTGTGATCCATAACACATAAATAGTGGAAAATTGAAGTTCTTATAAATATTCACATGCAGTAAAAGTTTTAAGTGATATTTACATATTTTATTTATATTTGGAAATATTAGGTACAAACAGACTGATAAATTGGCCGTAGCAGATCATTTTTGGTCATTTAACCATGAAATAAATAAAAAAGTTAAATTATTGAAACAATTAAATAGTCCGATAGATTTAATGGTTTGGGAAAAAATATTTATTTTAAAAAGTATAAATTGCGCAATGAGTTTTGAAATACTGACATTCGATTCTATCTTTAAATTCATTTTATTTTCAGTGTTTGGTAGTACTGGCAGGAATGTAGTGACATCTGGTGACTGTAATGTTGACGAGATTGTATATAACTGACAATGTAAACAAAAGTTTACGAAATCACAATCTTATTGAAACTCGCATCGATTTCTTTAAAGATAAATTAAGTTTTTGTTACAAATAATTATATTTGTGTAGTATTTTTGCTTCACTGTCACTAGCCTCATTTTTTACGTAAGACCTCATTTAATGCTGTCAGAATTTGATAACTGTAAAATAAATGAATCAAAAAAATTAACACTTCTGGGCAAACACCAGCTACTACCACTCATTATGTTAATATTGGATCTCTCATGCCACATATCTCTCCACACCTAAAACTATCAGGTGTGCCAGATATTGCATAGAAACAGACCAATTCTTCTCTCCAGATTATAATGTTCACAATATAATGTATGTAGAAATAGTTTTAAAGTAAAGAATAAGTTACATACAACATATCAAGTAGCATTCAAGTATTTACGAGGGGCACTATTTATATTTAGAGCCTTGGTAAACCTGACTGTTGTAGCTCCCATCTGACGTTTCCAATGGAAAATATGACATTGTTGACCATAATCTACTTCAGACATTTTGTGAATAGAGCGTCATTTGTTTTGTTTACATTAACTTGAAATTTGTGTCTCAACAAAAACATGGAATTAACTCGTGAAAATGTTGGTACAATAATTTATTATGACTTTCGACATGGATTATCAAGACAACAGTGCATTGATCAACTAAATTCCACATTTGGCGATGAACCTCCTTCCTTTGCCACTGTGAAATGCTGGTATAACAATTTTAATTGTGGCCACTGTTCTCGCTCAATGATGAAGATCGTGGAGGTCATCTTAAATCAGTTGTTGTGCCAGAAAGCAAGGATGCTATGCAAAAACTAATAATGTAAGATCATCATGCAACATATTGTAAGATTGAGTCAACCCTAAGCATTAGTTCCACCTGCATATATAAAATATTGCATGATTATTTAGCCATGAAAGAGGTTTGCTCTTATTGGATCTCATAATTTGATTCAATTTAAAAAAGATGCTTGTGTCAATTAGTGTACAAAACTGCTCAAAAAAGTACAATGGCAGTGCTTCAAAAGACGTATATAAGATTGTAACAGGTGATGAATCCTGGATCTATGTGTATGAGCCGGAATGTGAACAGCAGTCAATTGTATGGGTGTTCAAGATCAAGTAAATCCAACAAAAGTTAATTGATGGAAATGAATTGTTTCTCCATACTAGCCATACAGGCTAAGGTTTTCGATAGAGTAAACCTGAAAAATTCAATGCCATGGCTGGGATTTGAACCACGGATCTCCCGATTTCCATCCGGTCGCTCTTAACCTTTGGGCTACCATGGCCAACATGCCGTCATGACACTAAATTCTCCAATTGACTCATTTGTTTTCCCAATAAACCGCAAGGGGTCCTCGTATTCAAGATACACACCGTTTGTGGCAACTTACTATTCTAAGTACTTGATTCCCAGGCTTCATTGTTAAACCATTATTATTAAGTTAATTGATGGAAATTAATCGTTCCTCCATACTAGCCATATATAGGCTAAGGTTTACGATAGTTATAGTCAACCTGAAAAATTCAATGCCATGGCCAGGATTTGAACCACGGATATCCCGGTTTCCGTCGGGTTGCTCCTAACCTTTGAGCTATCCATCGTAGCTGTTGTGATTGCCTCTAGTAATGGGAAGTGAAAAGAAAATTGCAAATTTGCAATAATGTACACAAGGTAACATATTTAAGAAAGTGTAAACATACAAAGTGGAATGTTTAAAATATTGCCATAGCTATGAAAAAGAAAATTGTGTGTCACAAATTATTATTTTAATGAGTTCTACATTTTTCCTGCAGTAGGCTTTCACCCTGTATAATTTCCAAATTTTACAAAATTGATGAATCTGAAGAGAACTTAATAAGCTACAATTTGTCATCCAAATATATTAAATTTGTGGTGTTTTAATAAAATACCTGAGTCTCAGTCACATGTCACTTCCCTCTCTACACTTTTTGCCCATATGGACCATCTTATACATTCAAACCAATAGGGCGAATGGATAGAGTCAACTAGATCCATTATTATTTGACAAATTACAATATTAAATATCCTTTTACATTTTCTAAGAAAATGTTAAAATACACACCTTCAAGATGCCTCTTTAATATATTTTTATGTCTCTTTAGCACACACCAATTTGTACTGCTAGTAATCTCTCTGATGTACACAACGGTTCACCTCTTACACAGAGCTGCACGCCATTTTGTAATACAATAACACAGATATTCATTTGTAAACTGCTTCTCTGCACAACTCAACTGACTGATTTGTGAGCTGTTTCACTGCACCGACTCCTCTCCATGGAACTGCACTTGCTGACTAAACTTGAAGCTCAAAACATACAAACTCTAACACCACACTACTCCCTCTACTGCTCTCACTACTCTAGGCTTTGCATGGGCTTTATATACCTCTCAAGCCCTGCCTCTGTAAGTGACAACGTGTCTGCCTCATGTTCAAGAGGTCTCGAGTTTGAATCTTAGTCATGGTGAGTTATTGGGATAAGGTTTTTCTGGGAGATTTTCCCTTATCCTTAAGGATGAATGTCAGGTAACTCTAAGCTCTATGGACTTTGGGCTCATTTGAACATTATTTCACCATCATTCATTCATCGTAGGATATGGCCTAACTGGTTAAAAGGAGGTTAAATCCTAAATAGATATACCTGAAAGTCCAACCAGAAGCTTCTGGTGATAGGCCCTTCTCTAATTATGTGTTAGAACATACTGGAACAGTCTTGAGCAGTATCTGTGTGCTAACAGTATAGTTTGCCCTGGCCTTGTGACTCTTGGGGACATCAGCCACTGGCTGCCCTCTGAAAACTGCATCTCTCCACTGTCTAGAGTCAGTAGACAGCAGAGGCAAAACAATTCCCCTCATTTCACTCAACTTCTTGGCAGATCTGTGATGGTGGCAACATGACTGTATGTTGATTATCTGTTCTTATATAATATTTTGCTTATATTATATATTTAATAATATTAAAAGAACATCTTTTAACCTGTGAAGCCCTACCTGCTGGACCCACTACACAGAAATATTGGGGAGCAAGAGAACTAATGGCTTCATTGCCAAAGCCTAGCATTTGAAAACAACATATAATATTTTGTAATTCTTGTAATGTTCAAGGAACCTTTGTGCCTTGTCTTTCAGATTGCCCAAAGTCTGTAAGAGACAGAGAGTGGTGGTTTATAATGCTGCAACAAATAGAAATTCTTTGTTATTAGTAAATTTGACTGGACTAGACCACCAAAGAATGTTAACTAATGCCTTCATTTCTTATATGTGGCATGAGTGGTCACGCCATATGTGATGTAATAATGAGAGCTAGAATCTCAGAAGGCAAGTGGTATGTATCAAAGCCCAGGTACCAATAAAAGTATGGCTGCTTAATATGATGATCCTGTATCTGTGTTGCATATTTACAAAGTCCTGAGTTTAAACACTATCGGATTATTTTAAATATCAACAACAGCTACTCTGAGTAGCTGCAGCATGGATTGCTGAAGATGACTAGAAGGCTATGGTTGAAAACAAGTTTTGGAGGAATCTAACATAAAAATCTGAGTGAGTACTCTTAAGTATATAAAATTGGCTAGGGGACCTGAGTCGGTGAGTAAAATTTGGGTCAGCAATTTCATATATTTGTACAGGATGTATAATAGCGCATGTTCGATGTTAAAGTCACTGTAGTGAAACTGTAATGGAAACTGTACAAATAAATATCAAATATATTGTGGCGACCTAACCCTGGATAGAAGTGGATAAAGAACACACGGCCAGATCGTACACGGGGAGAGTAGCTCAAATGGGTAGGGAATGCATGCTTTACGAGAGGTTGGGGTTTTCTATAAGGTTACAAAAGAACTACAACTCAATAAGAATATTTACTACAATCAAACATAATACATAGATGGCCACAGCAGCCATTTACTTGCCTCAAGAAGCTGCAGACAAATCCATCCGCTCAAGCCAAAGGATGGTCTAAGAGAGAGATCAAGCAACCGGCTTACACCAACTTATTAGCCAATGGATGATGGAGTGGGGGAGTGACGTCACACGTGCTACTGAAGTCAGATGAACTATTATTTGTATTAATTAAAACAGTCACTTGTGACAATATAAAATTATGTCAGCTACTCATAAGAAACCACTATCAGATTAAATCAGATGATCAATATGGGTGATAAACAGTGTGGAGTTGAAGATCAAGCATCATCGTTCAATTACAGTTTTGAAAATAAAAAAATAAATAGAGTGTCTCATATTAAAAAACGGAAGAATAATGTTAAGCAGATATGTTTCTTAAAATGTTGTTTCAGAAATAAAGTATGCCCAAAATGCTGTGTTTGTTTGGTTTACGCAGTGTCAACGTGTAATTTAACATACTGTCAAGAATATCACACTTCTCATGCCGTCAAATACATGGATAGAGATCGTGTGTAGTTTGGCAACTGTTGTGTGATTAATAGTTCTTATATTAGGTAGATATACAAATATTTTTATAGAAATATTTAACTGCATAGAAAACAGAGCTAAGCATATGCCCTCATTACTTTTTAGTGAATAAATTATTTTCCTTTTGTTATACCATTAAGCATTTTTTATGTAGCTTGAATTTCATTGTGTTTGTGAGTATGTGCGTGCGTGTGCGCGTGCGTGTGTGTGGGCGGGGGCATAGGCGGGGGCGTGGGCGTGTGCGTGTGTGTGAGAAATTGTAAACAGCATAACTCAAACATATAAATCAGATATATACCAGGTCTGGTATTTAAAGTTAGCAACAGCTTCTGATTATGCTACAGGAAATTTTCAGAAAAATGTCCCTTCCATTTCCAATGTCGTTCTTGAATTTTTTGGATGAAGTCTCTTGGTTCTGAATCAGTTTTGTCTGATATATAAGATGTAAGAAGAAGACAAATCTTACTAAAAAGATCTAGACCTTGTTAAAATGTACAATTTATGTCAAAAATGTTTATACTACTAACCACTTGTAAGATGTTTTTTTAATATTGGTTTGAATTGTCCAATAATTTATGCTTTCTCTGCTATGTCTTTACAGAAGTAGAAGAAGCACTACATTTCACCCAAAAATTTGATACAGAGATTTTGTCTGAAATGCATGTTTTAAGGCTCCCTGAATCAAAATGTTTAAACCTTCCCAAGTATATCACTTGATAGATATTCTCAAAAATATAACAATTCTTCCTCTTTGGGTTTCTGCAAAAGCTCTTCTTGCTACCATATAAGATCATCCTGTTACCATGATATTTGAAATCATTTCTAGTTAAAAATAAGTGTGAAATATGTAATATGGATAGAAAAATAAATATTGAAATGAATATTGTTCTTTCATAGTGTTTAATGACCATTCTTACTGTATATAGCACCACAGGTGGTGCAGTCATCCTCTGTGATCTAGGGCCTCTAGTTCCCAAGTCATAGGTTCAGAACCCAGCAGAGGCTGTTGGATCTTTTTCAGGTGTAAAAATCCTTAGCATGGCTTCCTTTGGAAGGGAAGTAAAGCTGGCAGTCCTGTGTTGTAGTTTTACGGCACATAAAGGAATCTCATGCATGATAAAGAGACCTCTGAGCAAAATCTATTGGTCTTTCTTGGTTAACAAAGCATAGGACACTGAGAACCAAAACAGTTAAAAAAGCATCCATAAATAAAAGCTCAGTTTCAATTAACAGGTGGTGCACACTGATGATCAGAGCCTGGCATTTGTTTATTTTGTACTTTTTTGGCCATGCTGTGGTTGAGTGGTCTCCCACCAAGATTCAATCCCAGGTGACTGAAAAGTGTGATTTGTGATGGACAACACAGCACTGGGGCATCTTTTCTCCGGGTCCTCTGGTTTCTCCCACCAGTATTCTACCAATTTCTCCTTCGTATCATTTCATCTCGTCCTCATTCTGTCATCCACTTCCCTCACTCTCATACCAGGCCTCACGCTGATCACCCATCTTTTTTTTATTTTTTTGTAATTTACATCCTCCAACGTTAAGTCAAATTGGACGGTGAATGAATTGGATGAAATGATGCTCAAATGATTCCAGGGTCCATGGAGCTTAGAGTTACCTGACATTTGTCTTGAAGGATAAGGGAAAACCCCGGAAAAAACCTTATCCAGATAACTCACCCTGACCGAGATTCGAACTCAGGACCTCTTGAACGTGAGGCAGACATGCTACCATCTACGCTACCGAGGCGGGCATCATCCACCCTGGATTCTCTCTCTCTCTCTCACTGATCCAGATTTTCCGCTTCTCAGCCCGCATAAAGATTAAGAGGAACTACAATACCCTGATACCACATAGTGGTATAAAAGGGCAGTTAAAGAAGAAGATAAGAATTGTAGGCTTGGTGTATATAAATGTTTCATACTTACTGAAGTAAAACATACCTATTTTATAGTGGTCAAAATAGCATTTTTATAGTGTGTGCCTCTGTTTAGCTTAAGAGCTACTATGGTTTTTCTTTGATGGAAGATTTTTTATCAAGGCTTTTGCTCATCAATTGTGTTATTAACATTATTTATCAATATTATTTATTAATGTGATGTTAAACTTAAATTGCAATTAATATTTCACACTTATTGCTACAACATGCCTGAGGAAGTTTGTGATACCAGCATTCCTATTCCAGCACTGCAATTGTATTTGTTCACATGGAATAATAAAATAATTTCTACTTAGCATAATAAAGAAAAGATAAATGGTTTACTACAAAAAAAGCCATTTATTTACAACTGGGATATTGATCATTTTATTGTTAACTCGTTGCTTTGGTCATTAATATAACATCTTCTATTATTTTCTAATTTTAAGTGAATGAAAGCACATTAGTGACCCCAAGAAAGATGACATTTCACTGCAAGAACAAGTATAGCTTTAATAATAATAATAATAATAATAATAATAATAATAATAATAATAATAATAATAATAATAATAATAATAATAATAATAATAATAATAATAATAATAATAATTGTAGTAGTAATAGTAATAATAATAAATAATAATAATAATAATAATAATAATAATAATAATAATAATAATAATAATAATAATAATAATAATAATAATAATAATAATAATAATAATAATAATAATAATAATAATAATTAATAATAATTAATAATAAATACTAATAAATAATAATAATTAATAATAATAATAATAATTAATAATAATTAATAATAATAATAATAATAATAATAATAATAATAATAATAATAATAATAATAAATAGGATTTGTCAAAAATACATAGCACTGAAGAGCGAAAAATTAGAGAAAGTTTACAGAATAGTAAAATATAGCTATATATAATATAGCTATTTGATATTTCTGTACTGTTCTGTCATGTCAAAACGAGTTTTAAGTGGTAAATTAATAAATGATTATTACCTACTTCAAAGCTTATCATTAATGATTTGTGCCTATACGAGAGCAGTTCAATAAGTATTTCTGTTAGGAATGAGAATGCAAATGTTTTCAAAGACAAATTGCTTATTTCTCAACATAGCCCCTTTGTAGGAATGCAATATGCTTTTCCAAACATTATTGCCATTTATTTCAATCTCTGCAAAAATAAGAACTGTCAAGATCTGCAAAATACACGTCTCGATGTTGCCTCATCATTTGACCCAAATTTTGTTTTTGCAAGTCATTTGTTTTAAGGCAGGGGAAAAATCATCAAAACACGCCGATCTTGGAGAGTTGGATTCTTACCACCTAAAAAAACCCTGCTAGCCACAAGAGACTTCTTCCTGGAACCATCAATAAGTATTACTTCAAGAAGAAAAGCGAAAGATGGTCGACGTACTAATGTACCAATGTTTGGGAACGGGGAAATCATAAGGAGCAGATCAGGTGAATATTGTGGGGGGGGGGGGGGGGTTGGCAGCAATTAATTTATAACAGTTTGGCAGTTTGCAACACTGGATGAATGTGTTCGTGAGTTGTAGGTTCATCGCTAAATGGGGACGGTGTCTCCAACTTCCTGTGAAATCGAGTCGATGACTCACTCTAGTATTGTCTAGTAATATTTTTCCTTTGTCCAAAAGGTCAATAAGTATGACACCTTTCAAAAAGTCATTGCATTACTTTTTCCAGTGGGACCGTCTTTGCCTTCATTGGAAGAGGTTGGAGTATAATGACGAATTCAGGTCTCATCAGTGGTAACAATTCAACTCAGTAGGTCTCCAGATTTAACTTAAATACTTCCAAACACAGCTTCAAACATGAAAGCCATATCCCCTGTTGTCCTACGTGAGCAAACGTGGTACCCTTCGGGCCGACAACTTTTTACCTCCAACATATCGTCCAAAATATGAATTGACGTTCCCGTCAATGGTCTCACCTACTGTCCTCCACAAGAGATTAAGTCTCTGAGGCCTGAGACGCAGAGGGGTTGGCAAAGGCTCCCACACCCTCCCTGGACAGGTTTATGACAACTCATGTTAGTACAGTTACAGACCATTCAAAAACATTCTGACGGCTTCTACTTTTGTGAATGAATCTTCTCGGTTTTAGTGTACAGAGTGAATAGGGCGCATGCTTTTTAACGGTTCTGCTCCTTGTGTAGTAGGCGTTCTCTGCCACACACATTCGCTGTCCTTATTCCACTGTGTAAGGCAGCACATACCTTTCAGGGACCCTCTTTGCATTGCTGGACAGTATGGGCTCTACAATAGATCAGCGAGAATCGTATCACAGACCTTTTGAACGACTTCTTCGGTAACCCTATATGCGGACGTTCTTCAAAAAAACTGATGTTGGACCACGTTTTAAGTCATCGAACAAAGATCTAATTGTTATAGATAACGAACGGTCCCCCGAATTTCGCAATTAACTAATCGCAAGTTTTCCTATCCAAAAATAAAAGGCAAATTACTGAACGATACTACAATTCTTCCATTTCAGCGGAAACCTGTTCAACGACTAATTGAAATGCCTGCCAAATCCAAACTAACGTATGAATCAGCACCAAATTTGTTTTGGCGATGTGTATACGGTTGTAACACCAACTTGACTTAGCAATACTATTTTGAACATGGGTATTTATTGAGCCGCTTAGTGCCTATTTGCCAATTTGAAGGTTTTAAGCCTATTGCATCGAGCTTTAGTGATAAAACGTTATTAAATGAAATGTTCCAGGCTAAAGTTTACGGTATATCCCCGGCATTTGCCAGTTATAAAGACTGAGGAAAATCTACAGAACGGTTCCGGCGGGATTTCAACCGCAGACCTCCTTCAGAATCCGAAAATACTCTCGGCTACTGGTGTCGCTTTAAATGAACTTTATAAACGAATATACCCAAGTGAAGTCTTCATAAGTAGAAATTTCGTGTAAGCGTTGACATATTGCTATTAAGTTCTATCTAAAATTGCTGAAACGCAATGAAACATAATTGAATTGCCTATACGATAGGGTAAAATTTACGGAGGGGATATGGCACGTCGACCAGACTGATATAGTCTCGCTGTTCGAACGGTTACCATGGATTTATGTTTGGTAATAGATACCTCTCAGATAACGCACTGATTACTCCACGTGGAAGTGAACATATATCTGTCATTTATGATTCCTTCGAATTCCATTTGCTGAAGTGATGCGTTCATTGGTGCTTAGCACACGAATGGGAGGCGCTTCAGTACCCCTCTCACTCTTACAAGAATAATCAGTGCGTTATCTGAGAGGTTTCTATTAACAAAGATAAATCCATGGTAATCGTTCCACCAGCGCGACTTTACTTTGTACCTTTGTACTCCAAGGAGTCACGACCGTGCAGAGGGCAGGGTTCATACCATTTACCAGCTTGAAACTCTCCGGCAGTCCAATAAAACCGGTATTTCTCCTGTCGTGGCCCGAAACAGACCACCAGGTCGGCTCAGAGACCGGAGGCTGCAATGCCAGAGCTAGGAAGACCCGGCAGGTTTGTACAACCGGCATCCCGCCTACCGCGTTTCTGAAACAGTCCACTAGGCGGCTCGGAGACTGGAGACTGTCCCCGCGGAGGAGGAGGAGGTGTTTACCAGGAGCACATCATCCTGCCATGCACCACCGAGACTCCCGCCGACACTTCTAACCTGAAAGATACCACCAGATGAGAGATGATGTGAAATGATAATGCAGATGAAATGGAGGGACGGGAAATTCGGGGGATGTAATTGACATACCCAGCATTCACCAGGTCACCTGGGAAAACACCCGAATTCCACGGGAATCGAACCCGGACCTTCCGAATCTGAGCCACAGACGAAACCTCCTAAGCCTCCTGCTCGACGATTTGCCTATAAGTCCTAATGTCTTCAAAGTGAAAGTTTTGCGTGCAAAACATTGCATTTATGTTACTCGTTAAATAATTGTATTCTACAAAATAAGGTTTTATATTTTGTATGCTGATATACCGTTTGTTCTTTTCAGGTCAATAAAATGGAATTTCAAGACAAAACATTCTCGATATCTTTTTTTTGTCGCGTACCAAAACTAAACACACTATTTTGTTTCGTACATAATTCTCTTTGTAAATAAATAATAAATAAATATACATAAAAATACAGAAACACACTAAAACTTATGGGCCAACCCATTAGTAATTTATGTAAAGAAAGATGGGAATCGCCCCAATTCATTCCCATAAAAATGGACGGAAAGTTTTCGGAAGCTTACGAGTACAAACCTAACTTGGTCCACTTAAGTTCGCGCCCATATATGGTTGCAGAAGAGCAAGTGAACTCACATGACTTTTAGCTCACACTGGACTGAAGAAGAGGAATGTCACACCACATGCACGAGAACGGAGATGTAGCATTACATGAGAGATCGTGCGAAGAATAACACGAGTGCAATTACTTCCCCACTACTGCCAAGTATTATAATAATAAATGTTATCAGCTAAAATGTAGCTTCAGAGTGGTTTCTTTCTAGTATTCAGCGGTGGCTGGTTCAACCATATGTGAGCATCTTGTAATAGCAGAAGAGGAAGGAGCAGTACTGTTAAGTCGCTCCGCTGAAGGAGCTTTTGTTATACTTCCTTTAATTTCTTTCGTCACTAAGAAGGTTTTACTTTGAGAAGCAATATATGGTGTTACTGGGTTCTCGCTGAAATATTGGTTTTATCATAAAATGCATCCTACGGAGCATACGGAATTATACTCGTAGATGAAGAAACCGTCAAGTAGATGTACCATGCATTTATTTATTCACATATAAAGTGTGGTATTACTCTTTGGGCAAAAGTTATGGAAACCTACATGAAAAAGGCATTTACATAAGAAAAAACTCTTTGGATATAGAATGTCTTAAAAGCATTCATGTAGACCAATTTTTTTAAAAACATAAGTTTTTAACTGTTGCCTGCATATATATTTATAAAAGCATAAAAAATGTAGTATTGGACAAAGAGGAACAAAAACAAGATTGTTCATAACCTTGACTTAAGAAATAAAAATTATTTTAGGTCAATCCTTAGGGGCACTTTAAATAATATATAATGGGCAGACAGTTATCTAAAGAAATTCTCTTCTTCTTCTTCTTCTTCTTCTTCTTCTTCTTCTTCTTCTTCTTCTTCTTCTTCTTCTTCTTCTTCTTCTTCTTCTTCTTCTTCTTCTTCTTCTTCTTCTTCTTCTTCTTCTTCTTCTTCTTCTTCTTCTTCTTCTTCTTCTTCTTCTTCTTCTTCTTCTTCTTCTTCTTCTTCTTCTTCTTCTTCTTCTTCTTCTTCTTCTTCTTCTTCTTCTTCTTCTTCTTCTTCTTCTTCTTCTTCTTCTTCTTCTTCTTCTTCTTCTTCTTCTTCTTCTTCTTCTTCTTCTTCTTCTTCTTCTTCTTCTTCTTCTTCTTCTTCTTCTTCTTCTTCTTCTTCTTCTTCTTCTTCTTCTTCTTCTTCTTCTTCTTCTTCTTCTTCTTCTTCTTCTTCTTCTTCTTCTTCTTCTTCTTCTTCTTCTTCTTCTTCTTCTTCTTCTCCTTCTCCTTCTCCTTCTCCTTCTCCTTCTCCTTCTCCTCCTCCTCCTCCTCCTCCTCCTCCTCCTCCTCTCTTATCCCATATGCCCTCAAGCGTCGGGGTAGCCTCGTTCTGTCCATCTCTGCCACTCCTATCTATTTCCACACAGTGTCCTCATTTCGATCATTATTTTCCCTCGTGCTAAAGAAATACAAATCACTAAAAATGATAAATGTAAATTGATTTTGGTAAAAGTACTTATTAGATAATGCTTTTTATGGCTCTGAAAAATATAAATAATACTAAAGTGTTTGTTGTAAAATTGTAAATTTGTATACGTATATTTGTAATTTGAGGTAACCTTTAATGATGTTATTAGAGAATGAATAAAATGAGTTATTGAGTTACTCTATTTAAAATCATTCATGTGCATCATGAATGGACCCCGGGACCTTTGGGTCAAGAACTGGAACAAAAATGTTCCAATGTGGGGTGTAGAAAGAAGTTGGGTGATGATGGACTTCTTCGAAGTTCTCGGAGTTCGATCTAGTCGTTCCTCGTCTGCTCTGGTATCACTTCTTTTCAGGGTTGGTCGCGGATATGGAAGGATAATGTCGTTTTAAATAAAATATTATTTATAATTTCCCCAACGAATCTCCAAACTTTGAGATTTATTAAAAATGAAACATTTTTAACATAAATCAATCGATATCAATATTCTCTTGGTGCAATCCTTTTAACTGTTCACCAATAATCACTTTTCTGTTGCACCAAGTAAAATATACTGATACATATATTCTTACACACAAAAATTGCCTTTGCACATGAGCGTCTATTTGCGGACTTACTCACGCGTCCTTTTCACCACGGAAGTCAAATGAAGAAGAATCTCACACACACACACACACACACACACACACACACACACACACACACACACACACACACACACACACACACACACACACACACACACACACACACTCACACACACACACACACACACACACACACACACACACACACACACACACAGCACAGAGGTGTCGTTGAAGGGAATCCTCCGCAAAGGAGGGTCCTTCGACTAGTGCCATACCGGGACTGGGTTCCTTATTGGCATTAAGAAGGTTTTTAAGAATGATGGTGGGTTGATGGTGGTTATTTAATTTAGGATAAGGGATAAAGTGTCAGGCATTGAATAATTGTTGAAGATATAGTTGCGAACTAAGGAGGTCCTAGGACAAGTCTTGGCCTCTTATATGACTCACCAGGGTCTAGGTCATACTCTCCAAGTCCTCGGATGAGGCTGTTGAAACTGGTTGGTAATTTTGAATAGAAAGAGTGGGACAGTTGTAGGATGTAATCGAAAAGTGTTGGAAAGGATAGGTCTAAATGGATGTTATGATTTGGGATGTACCATTCGGCTGTAACTGCATATGGTCCTTCCATGTGAGGCGCATATCTAGGAGCACTCCTAAGTATGTTGCCTGAGTTGACCATGGTATTTCTGTACCACCTATTCTTAGGTTGGGTACGTCCTGCAGCTCTCGTCTTGTGAAAGTGATTGCCTGGGATTTTGTGGCATTTAGCTTTAAAAGAAGAATCACCTCCAGTCCAGGTGCTTATATAGTTTTTTTGCCGTTGCCATCACGACAAATCAACATCATTCAACTTTTATACATTTCTTCATAAATTTTATATAATAACTTTTTCATACCATTATTCAATATTCTAAATAATTCTTTTTACTTATTTAAATTATTAAATAGATTTAAATAGTCATTTAAATCATTTCAGAACTCAGAACGTTGCGGACGCAATGGCATCGTATTATTATTATTTATTATTTTTATTTATTTATTCTGTTATTATTTATTTATTTTATAACGTTAATGGTCATTTCAGATATTGCTGGAAGTTATGGGCCTGTGATCTCTAAAGCTCAGAGTTGCCCATCCTCTTAGTATAAGAGAATTCAGGTGAAAAAAATCAAGTAGCTCACTGTAAAAGGTAATGCTTATATGGCTGTCTGTGGCCCGCATGCTGGAGGTTGTGGGTTCGGACCAATCTGACCCATGTTTTTTTGCACGTATCCCTGGGTCGCTAAGCGAATACCTGAATTTCCTATCTTTTCATTATACCTTATGTCCCACTTTACTGCATTCGTGACCTACTTGGCTGTTACCGGGTTTCAATTGTCGGTGGAGTTTCGGCTTTGCATGATAGGAAATTATAGAAAATACTCTGTGAATCCTCGCCTCCGCATTGAGGAGGTGTAATATCCCTCTCCCTAGGGGATGTACAAACCCACAGGGAGAGGAAGGGGCTACTTGCACTCCAGCAATAAGAGCGAGTCGCCCAGGTTGGTCTGGGCGTGATACTTTCTGCCTCAGCACCTAGCCGCTTAGTGCGTCTTTATCTGGGCAGTATGGTAGCATTGTCCTTTATCTAAAGCTTGTATCTTGGACTAGATTTTCGGGTGCAGTAAGCCTCATCTGCAGCCGCCCGTCCACGCGGATACCGCGCCCAGTGCTTTGTGCATCTTGCTGCCCACTTATGAGGCAGCCTGGGTCTGAGCACTTGCTGGTAAGAGGGGTAGGAATGGTTAGGTAGTTTGGTTTTAACAGGCCCATTCCTGGGAGTATTCGCCGGTTATAAAAGCTGCCACTAAAGAGTTTCAAACCTTAGCTCTTAGGAGCTACCCTGCCTAAGCTCAGTCTCTCCTCATGTCGGGATACCCTTAGTATCCTCTCACATCATCCACCACTCTCCGACGTGAGCTATGGGCGCAAAAGAACTTTTATAGATTGAGGGGCAATCGCACCTCTGAATCTTGAGATAGTCAAGTCACCTTAACCGAGTTTCGAGCAGGGGAGCTCTTGAATGTGACATACTACAGATGTATTATTTTATCTTGACAGGAATCCTGCGCGGTAGGGATGAATAGCAACTGTAGTGGGAATAGTGCACCTATCGCCACAATGCGTCACACGCGTAAGATTACGAGAGGGGAGGGCGCTGCATAAGGTGTCTGAAAACAAATTTCATTCTCGAAGCCAGTTTTTGCAGCTCTTATAAACTAAGTTGTAATTCTTAGTATGGTAGTAATCTCCACGCTTTTGTTGGATCTTAAATAGTACATAGCCATTTGGAACAAAACCTTGTTCTCCTTCAGCAGGCATGATAAACAACTGTCGGCCTTTCGACATCGCTGCAGAGTCCCTGTAACGAATTTCACTCCAGGCATATTGTGCTGTATTTATATAAGTTTCATCTATATAAACTTCACTTTGATATCTCGGAATATTTCGTAAATACTTAAGCCTTTCTGCACGTATGGTGCGATGTTCGATTACAATTTGTCTGTTGTTTTTTTTTTTTTTTTTTTTTTTTTTTTTCAAATAATCCTAGCTTCAAAAGAACTCTTCTTAATGTTCAGACACTGCCTTGGAAGTCAGTAGAATTTTTAAGCCTCATAAGCACTTTCTTAAAAGTTGGTCTTTGTTTAACAGTGCTTTAAAAATTATTCACAGTTCGCCTAACTACTTCTGAATTAAAACATCCAAATTAGATTTTGTGCATGTTCTTAATATTTGTTTACTGGGCATAGAGAAGGACGTTGTTGCACTAGCACCAATGGCTTTTCTTTCCTTAATAACTATCCTAAACTGTTTTCAGACACAACTGTTGCCTCAGATACCCTTCCCCAGATTTTTATAGCTCACCCAGACATTGTTTCTTTTTTATAAATCTATGGATATTGGTTACTACTTCTCGTGTTTTTGAATGTAGCACTTTATTTCCTAATGTGCTGCTAGGAGGCGTCATTTATAAATGCTCTCCTGGAACCAGGAGACAAGCACATTTTTAAACAAGCTGTAGTATTACCGAGTAACTCTGCACTTGTTCATTTGCTCGCAACTGGTACGCAACTGACCTGCCCTCCCCTGCAGTTGTAACCGTTCTGAAGTGGACTCGTCCAGATACCACTGCGCATCGCTCTGCACTTTTCAAGATAAAAAATACATCTGTACTTCCCACGACAGAGGTACGCACACAAATTTGCTGATGACGAGTATCTTACAAACATGGCTCAGTTGATGACATGAATATACAGAACAATACCGCAAACGAAAAGCATGCTCAACGTTTTAAACAGTGGATATTTCTGCAAAAGAATTCAGAAATAAAACAAAACACTTACTCCAATAAAAGCTAGCTTCCGGATTTTTTGGCCGTGGTCGACACGATAAAATCTTGCTAAAAATACAGAATTTGGGTTAAATGAGCTTGATCTAAGTACCGATCTTAGTAGTCCTCTAAACATGCCAGCTGGAGTGATGGTCGATGAGAGAAGAAATTAGATTTCATTGCGCAAGTGTCGGCTCAGTCAAGCCATATGTATACATAGCTAACTGGTTTCATAACAGAGAGAAAACCAAGGAAACAGATTTTCAAACTAGGCATATAAACTTACTAAAATATACTTCATTTGCCAAATACAAGGGGCGTCCAGAAAATTAGTTCTGTTTCAATTTATCTCCTTTGCAGCGCTGTGATCGCAGTTCCGCACATGCGCAGTAGACGCTCTGTCAAGGAGAAGAAACGTGCGTCATTGTAAGATCGCTGTCAGCCACGTACGCTTTGTTGTCCTTGTATACAATGTCCGTGAAAATCCCGCCGCTTGTGAAATCAGATCTATGATTCGTTTTCTGAATGCTAGGAAAGTAAAACCAATTGAAATTTATCGGCAAATTTGCGATGTTTACGCACAAAATGCGATGAGTGATACAATGGTGAGAAAATGGGTCAGACAGATCAATGAAAAACGTAGTGAAGTGCAGATGAAGAACGAAGTGGACGTTCATCTTTAGTTACAGAAGAACTGGTTCACGCGATTGATGACAGGATCCAGGAAAACCGCAAGTTTACAATTAGTGCTCTTGGCTGCCAAAGAATCTTACTGAACAACTCAAAACAAAACGGATGGGTAGTGCACTTCAGTTTTTGACCCGTTATGATGAAGGCGGCGAAGAATTTCTGACACAGATAGTCACAGGAGATGAAACTTGGGTTTCTTACGACACCCCTGAAAGTAAGCGTCAATCAATGGAATGGAGGCAAAACCTCATCCCCAAGAAAGGTTAAGCCGAAAAAATATCTTCTCACCTCGAAAAATGATGTGCACATTTGATGTGCACATATTCAGGGACATCAAATTGATGCCTGAGGTTCTACTCCCATTAGTCCTGGACCCGTAGGAAAAGAACCCGGGCCTCTCCGGTTTTTTACCATAGGACAGTACCTATTTTATAAACTGCCCCCCCCCCCCCGCTGCACACGGCAGACAGGACGGAAGTGAATACGCCACTTACGCGCCGGTCCTTAATGAACCGGCTACCAAATAACCTTGGTAGGGCCGCCGGTGATCTAGCACACCTTCTACTAGTTCTGCAGGCTTGTACCCGGGACTTATTAGGCAACCCTTTACCCCCCTCCGGGCGGCCGTAGCCTGGCCGGAGGTACCCAATTTCCCACGGGTATCGGAAACCACTGCCCCCCGAGTCCAACCCAATCCGAACAACTCCCTATTGGGGAGGGGCTCGAATGTTCGGCTCGAGGTTCCTCTAGTAACGTCAGAGGTACCACGAGTCTTAAGGGTCCGCAGCGCCCGCACCACGGCAGCTGAAGAGGACGGATCTCCTCCCCTACGGGAGTATTCTGGGACAGGAAAGATATCTTACTTTTTTATTTATTACCACGTCGTCAAACAATGAAAGCAGATGTTTGTTGCGAGACACTTAGGAAATTGCGCCACGCAATACAGAATAAGCGCTGACGAATGCTGTCAGAAGGTGTTGTGTTTCTTCACGACAACGCACGACCACACATTGCAAATGCGACGAAAACATCCTTCAGGGATTTGGCTGGGACGTGTTTGACCACTCCCGATACAGCCCTGACCTCGCTCATAGCGACTTTCATCTGTTTTTGCATCTGAAATCTTTCCTTGGCGGTCAACACTTCAACAATGACGAAGAGCTCAAAGAAAATGTTTGCAACTGGTTGAAGACGCAGGCGACAAACTTCTATGAAGAAGGTTTAACAGTTGTAGAATTTTGTGCAATATATAATTGTGTATGTGTACACAATTTAATTTTATTACCAAACAGAACTTACTTTCTGGACGTACCTCGTAGTATCCACACTTGTGCACCTGCCTCTTGTTTAGGAATTTAAAAATATAAAATGGTTGAAGCCTTAATTTCTGTAATAATTTCTGTACTTCTTTAGCAGAATACTTCTGTTAGAGAAGTAAAATTGAAGAGATGTGGAAGTAGTACGATTCATTTACTGCACTGTCAGACAGCTATTTGTTATTAAAAGAGATGCGATAGTGAAGACTCGTTAGATAGCGAGGGAAATGAAATGTTAAACGCCCGCTTTTACATGTGGCACCGCAGGCGATGACACTCATGATACATGAGATGAAGATGGAGCACCGGTGGAATGAGATGACGGGCGAAACCCTTCCCAGCGCCGTGTTCTCCACCACAAATCTCACTTTGTGGTCGTCTGGGGTCGAAGGGATTCGGTACGTAGGCCACCATGCTGGGCCCATTGTTCTTATGCCTTCCCCGGGAGGAAGGATGAGGTGAAGGAGACAGAGGGCGGCCGACCCCAGGAGTCACCACACTACAGAGGGCAGGGTCCCTACAGTTTACTTGGATAGAGACCTCCCCCGACAGGCCAGGACAACGAACCTGCATCCTATAGCGGGATGACAACGAGCTCAGCAGCCGAGTCCTAATGGTACCAAGGCAGGCGATCCGAGCCCCAAAGGCTGGCAGTCACGCAATGATCCCTGCAGAGCAGCGGAGACCGGCAACCCACCTACCGGTTGAGGAAGTAGTTTTCCTCGGGCATACCATCCTGCCATGCACCGCCGAGACACCCGCCGACACTTCTACCCTGAAACAGACCACCAGATGAGAGATGATGTGAAATGATAATGGAGATGAAATGGAGGGACAGGAAACTCGGGGGATGTAATTAACCTACCCAGCATTCACCTAGCGACCCGGGAAACCCCCGGTAAACTCATGGGTCAAGTAGGTCGGCCACGGGAATCGAACCAGGGCCTCCCGAATGCGGGCTACAGACAAAACCGCCTGAGCCATCCCGCTCGGTGGTCTAACCAGTTAATTGCTGCGCGGCCTGAAGAGCTAGAGGGTTACCATATAAATATAACGGTCCTTTGTTTAGCTGCGTAATAATCTGTGTTCCCGAATACTACTCTCCACACACAGCTCCCGTAGGGGAGGGGATCTCTCCCCTTCAGCTGCAGTGGTGCGGGCGCTGCGGACTCCTAGCACTCGTGGTACCTCTGATGTTACTAGAGGAACCTCGGGCCGATCATTCGAACCCCTCCCTGAATGGTAGTTGTTCGGACTGGGTTGGACTCAAGGGAGCAGTGGTTCCCGATACCCGTGGGAGATCGGGTACGCCACCGGACGGGTTTGAGGGAAGCCATCAATATTCCCGCATACTAGCGTGTATAGCTAGTAGAAGGTGTGCTAGATCACCAGGCGGCCCCACCGAGGTTAATCGGTAGCCTTCCCCTTTGGGGTTGGCGCGCGTAAGTGGCGTATCCACTTCCATCCCGTCATGTGTCCATAGGACCAGATGGGAGGTGGGGCTTGTCAGTATCTAGGTCTTGCCCTATAGAAAGCCCCACGGAGGCACTGGGCGTCCTTTTGGGACAGCTTAGTATCTCCCTGCTCATTAGAGGGGAGGTCACTTCACTTTGTGTGGATTGCCGTGACAGATACCCTCGAGCTTATATATGTCCACACACAGCGATACTTAAACAGATTATTATTATTATTATTATTATTATTATTATTATTATTATTATTATTATTATTATTATTATTATTATTATTATTATTATTATTATTATTATTATTATTATTATTATTATTATTATTATTATTATTATTATTATTATTATTATTATTATTATTATTATTATTATTATTATTATTATTATTATTATTATTATTATTATTATTATTATTATTATTATTATTATTATTATTATTATTATTATTATTAATCATCATGGTCATGATCATCATCAAAGTTATCGTCTCATCATCATCATCATCATCATCGTGTTCCTAATGCCATCATCGCTGCCGCAATGTTCAGGTGCATATCATTCTATGTACCTATAGGAAATGATTATGGGTAAGCCGCTAGACCACGGCCCACAAGACCAGATAATTATTTCCTTTGTAATGACATCGGCCGTGAATGCCTGAGCTGTTTAATTAGGACAAGTGCATTCTGCCTTTTAGGCTCTGAACGTTCGAGAAGTTCTATGCTGACTATCGCACTTCGGAATTGTAAGAAAAGAAATCATTCGAGAGACGCTAGACAGATATTGTAACCGCAGTATCAGGCAGCGATTAGAAGGCGACGAATTAATCGAATTTAGATAATTAACAAAAGAAGATAAATTAATAAAAATGCTTTGCTAAACTAATATAAAAATCTTGCTATAATAATATGAAATTAGAATGGACAGAGTAATGATTAAAATAGCAGTTGACTTAAAGAATAAGAAGGGAAGAATATAATTTAATATTATATATATACTAGCATCCCGGCAAGAAAGATAAATATTCTTTTAAAAATCTGTACACGTCGCAGAGACAGGAAGGAAGGACCGTTGCCTTCTTTCTGCTAGTAAAAGTTCAATGTCTGAGTACTATAGAATACTCCCAGCCAGGAATGTTTTGGGACAAAAGGGCTTTCAAAATGCAGTTGAGCATGAAGGCTAAAGGGATTTACTTCGCTGATTTGATAACGATGTATACCGTTACAAACAACTCAGGGTAGGCGCTCCCCAACTCAGGGTGGGCGGAACATCAGTGAGTCATATAAGTTTTGCAAACCAATGCGAAAATTCGAAATAAAATGAGAAACCAATAATAATGTAACATTTGAGAAGGGTGAGCTAGTTTGGTCATGTGATAAATTTAGAGAGGGGATCAGAATAAGGTTCTAACTGAATAGTGAAGTAAGAAAAACTTTACTTACAAGTTGATACTACGACAGGAAGGACGTGTTCATGGGCATTAAGAAGAAAAGCGAAGATTTCGAAGTCTGAAATGTAGGGAAGTTAAGAATAGTGCAACCAGCGTAAGTGGAAGCAGCATTAGAAGTTTATTAAACCAAAGTAGTCGCCGTATAAAGAAGAGATAGAAACCGCGCGGAAGTAACTTTAAACAAGTAATCCAGGGTTTCAAGTAAATTGAATTTATGTTAGGAATTTTACTAACAGATGGTCACCGATCCAAGTCGATAAGCAAACTTAGGAGAAATTAAACCACATAATTCTGCAACAAACAAAGTGTTATTAATACGACTGAATATCTAACAACCACCAAAATCCCTTTCCTACAATCATTCACCTGAGGATAAGAGAACTCATAGCTCCAATTAAGCTCCAATTAGAACCCAATTAATTTAACACTGCTATGCGGGTTTGCCGCAACATATATGCATACTTTCATATCTCGATCTCAATCGATCTGAACTTTTTGAAACTAAGTATGGAACATGTATTCATAAACAATATTTTTAAGATTAGTACTGCATTAACATTTCAATTGACATATAATCGATCACCTAAAAAGTAGTCTAAACAAATATTTTGTTTGTTAACAAGATTGTCAATTGCCAGGATCATATCAGCGCCACCGATGTGTTGGGATTTGTCCCATAGGATTTTTTTTTTTTTTTTAACCTGCCAGTAAATCTTCTGGAAATGTCGCCAAACAATTTGGCATCTGAAGTTTTCAAATAGCAAACTAAAGAGCGACTCACTATTGTGTGATGCTTTCAGTCCACATCACAGCGTGGCCCTTGGTTCGGCTGCTGTAGTAGATAGGTAAACTCTGTATGTGCAGTTCGTCTGGTTTATCTTGAAACACGGGAGTTAGAGAGCTCACTATTGTCCGCGCTGTTGTAGGTAACCTCTGACTGCCTAATCCCACATCGCATCACTTCTGTATACAGTTTGTGTGGTTTATCTTGAAACATGGGAACTAGAGAGAGAGAGAGAGAGAGAGAGAGAGAGAGAGAGAGAGAGAGAGAGAGAGAGAGAGAGAGAGAGAGAGAGAGAGAGAGAGGAGAAAGGGAGAGAGAGAACGCATTATTGTCCGCGTAGATAACCCATGACTGTTTAATCCCACATCGCATTACTTCCATGCAATATTCCGATTGACTTCGCCTGATTATATTGTAGCTATCCCTTTAATACTCTCAAGCGCAGCGCTTTAAGTACTACTGGTAGTATAGATATGCTTCCAATAGGTTTTTTTTAGTCATTTTCTTCTAAATTAATGATGACATTGTCCAACATATCAGTTAATCTATCTTTTCACCAGTACATCTTTTCTACCTCCTTCATTGATTTGTGTTCATATTAGGTCGATAGCATTCGTATCACAATGACACGGAGGTAAGGTATGTCCATTTAATTCAGCTATGGAGTCGATTGTATACTGTTTGAGCTTATCTTTGTTTCTCATAATTATCTTGTACAACATCGGTTTTGATACCGTATTTCAATTATTACCATATTTCACTGTCAATATAAAGCACTGTTTGTAAATAAGTAAACCCTGCACTGGTTGCAGCACTTGTCGCTGTCTGACGGAGACTAGGCAGTCACGGATAACAGTGGCAATGTGTTTACAAAACTTCCCACCCCACGCTTGTCACAGGGAGGGGTAGTGCTAAGTAGGCCATATTTCAGGTTAAACCAGACGAACCTTAACACTGCTACACACCAGGCTATATCACTATCAGTTATAAACGGACAGTTTTATCTGTGAATTAGCGCGCAAAATTTGACGTCATCAATAGCATCGTTGATGGAACGAGTTTTTATACGATTCCCCTAGCGGTTTGAGATTGTATTTGATGTGCTGACAGCAGCTTTGAGGCCTCCCTTCACCGGTAGGTAAATATATTTGAGAGATGGTTTGTGCCCGCGTAATATTTGCGTAAATCATGCGTAATTTCACCTGTTGCGTAGATACGATAACTGTTGTAGTTCATTTTTATGAATGTGAATACTATTATATGACGGACAAATACAAACAATATCTTCCAATTTGGTGTTTCTCTGTGAAGACATATAACTTAATAAAGGAATGCCAAATTAATAACTATTAGTTTCAAAACATTTTAGTAAAGAAACAGTTCTTTTGTCTTTTCGAAATTGCACGTCATATCAAACGATGAATGAATAAATGAATGAATGTGTGAGCGAATTAATGAACGAAACGGATGATATGATACTGAAATGAGTCCGCGGTCCCTAGAGCTCAGAGCTATCTGGCATTCGTCTTCGTAGGATAAGGGAAAACCCTGGAGAAAACCTTATTCAGTTAACTCATCCTTAGGGAGATTCGAACTCGCGACCTCTTGATTGTGAGGTACACACATTACCTCACACCACGAAAGCGGGCAAGAAACATATTATTTATATTATATATTTATAATATTTATTTATTAATGGAAATTAATTGTTCTTTCACACTGGCCGTGTGTAGGCTAAATTGTGGAAACGTAGAGTCAGACTGAGGGCATTCAGTCTGACTCTGTTTCCACAATTTAGCCTACACACGGGCAGGGTGAAAGAACAATTAATTTCCATTAATTGACCTAATAGTGGTTAACTATAAACCCGGCCTTAAAGTACTTACACGTTGTAAGTCGCCATTAAGGTAGTTGTCTCGTGTGTTTATGATAACTCCTAAGTGGTTTACCGGAAGAAACACGAGTTAGTTGGAGAATTTAATGTCATGTTGTCACGTTGTCCATAGTAGCTCAATGGTTAGAGCGGCTGGACGGTGACCAGAAGATCCGTGGTTCAAATCCCAGCTATGGCATTGAATTTTTCAATCTGACTCTACGTTTCCACAATTTATTTATGAATTATATTTGTTTTGCAGCAAATAATTTAGAAAAGACAAGAGTATAATTTACAAACACATCTGGCATTCCTAGACTTCAAGAAGGCATTTGACACTTAATAGGCAAAAGCTATGGAAAATTATGGAAAATAGTGGATGTCCACAAAAATTAATTAAAGTAATCAAAAATATGTATAGCAACTCCAAAATAATAATAATAAACACAGAAGCTCATAAAACCGAACCAATTTTAATTAATAGAGGCGTAAGACAAGGGTGCAGTGTATCACCTACTCTTTTTAATATATATGTAAATGACATCATCCAAAATTGGAAAATTATTACTAAATCAGGAATAAAAATAAATAAGAACAAAGTTTTAACTATTTTACTATATGCAGATGACGTGGTTTTAATACAAGAAACGGAGGATAAATTACAATATGCACTACACCGCTTGAACCAAGTATGCCAACAGTATGATCTTAAAATATCGACGGAAAAATCAGATAATGGCCTTTTGGGGAAAACAACATATAAGATCAAAAATAATTTTAGACAACAAACCACTAGAACAACTAAAAGAATTCAGCTATTTAGGATGTAATCTTAATTATATGATGAAAACAGACAGAGATGTGAGCAAAAAACTTGCAGCATTCCAAATGATTTGTGGAACAGTGCATAGAACGTTGAGAAATAAAACAAGAAGAGATACAAGATTAAAGTTGTACAAAACAATGGCAGTCCCTGCACTACACTATGGAAGTGAGGCGTGGGTACTCACGAAGAAAATGAAAAGCCAAATTCAAAGTGCAGAGATGAACTTTTTAAGGAAAACAAAGGGATGCACAAGGTTGGATAGAATAAGGAATGAAGACATAAGAAAGGAACTTAACGTAGACTCGATAAGTAGCAAAACTGAAAACTATCAAAAGGAATGGATGCAGCATATACAAAGAATGTCCGAAACAAGAGTGCCTAAGATTGCATTCCAATATCAGCCACAAGGAAAGAGAGATGTTGGTACACCTAAAAAGAGATGGAAGGAGCAATTATTGTGGGACGGAACGGGCACTCTGCCCATGCCGTGAAGTGACGAAGAAGATTATATTTTTTCTTCTAGATTAGGACCAGTCACTTTATAGCGTCCTGTGCCTCTTATTTTGCGAGTAGATCGTTTATCTTGAAAATGTTTGATGCACCTATTGGTTTTAAAATACATAAGGATACCAACATTAATAAAGGCATTTTAATTAAGCGTGAGAATGACAAAAAATTCATATAATATGCTGATACTACGTAACACGTTTATGTTGCAAACAAAAGTATATCAATTTGATGCTACCTGGACACTTTTATAACATTACGCTCCGAGGGAATAACGGATAGCGTTGCATAAACTCCTCTATGCAGCAGTTTAAATTATATTTATATGTCGCACCAATTTTAATGCCGGTACGAAAATAGCATTCAACCTTGAAGATAAGGTGTTCCATCTTCATATCCATGGTGCTAATCTTTAGAATAGAGACGTGCTACTTATACATATGTACTTACATACTAGAATGTTAATCACGATTACCGAAGAGGGGCGAAAGGGGAGGCTGCAATTTGTTTACTGTTCCGCAAACATTAGCGCTTCTTCTAGGTAGAGGACACTATGATATCAAGATAGACTCACCAGTCAACTATGAAGTCATTCTTGCTCTATCGGAGGGCGGGAAATCACGAATAAAAATGAACACCGTGTACATCACTGCAGTCCTCTAGAGGTTCTATTGCCTGACATTTCACCATCACCAATAAAAGAACAGGTACTCATATAAAATGTTTCTCTTCAGTTATAAATGAAAACTTCGTAAAACAAACACGGGCTAGTTTCGCTATTTGCAATTAATCCTCACTAATCGAGCAAATGAAATGTGTAGTGTTTAACGCTCGCTTTTACTACATACAGCACCGCAGGCGATGACACTGATGATACATGAGATGAAGATGCAGCACCGGTGGAATGAAATGGCGGGGGAAACTGGAGATCCCGGAGAAAACCCGCCCCAGCGCCGTGTTGTCCACCCGGGCCGCCTTGGTGAGAGCCAAGCGGTCTAACTGAGCCACGGCGCGGCCTACTTACCGAGCAGGTTAAGGAATGAGGGTAAGAGGCGTGACGTCCTAAACAATATTGTGACTTTGTGGGTTCGTAGAATTAAAAGTCCGAGTTGCAGATATTCCAAATGTTCTTTATTTCCGCAGAAATACACTGTTCAGTTCTCACGTAACAACATTACGTCACATACACAACACCGTCTACCAAGGTCGATGACAACAACAATCAGCTCTCGTTACAACACTCTACAGCTGTTTACTACTACTCACGACTGACTCTTTGCGAGTCGTTACTCTCTTAAATACCTCATTGAATAATTCGAGAGGTTTCTGGAACAAATAAGAAAACAACTTTTCTCTGTCAATCAAGATATCACTAGAACCTTTGAAATCCCATCTGTGTCGGTAAGTCCTTTATCTCTGTGCTACACTATCCGTCTGTTACTTATCGGCGCTATCGTTATTTGCCGGCTCTTTGGGTATACTAGCCGCGCTATCATACATAACGGCTTCGCGACAATACTTACAACCCTTGCTGGTATGGATTCTTTTACTAGTTTCAAAGAACTTTTCACATGCTAAACTGGCGATAACTATACTAACATAAGACTATCGCTTATAAGCATACGTAAAATCATCGGCTGGTTGAAACAGCTACCATCAGATCAGTAGAATAAATACATACTAACCTGGAATACAATGTCAAGGATAAAAAATATTGGACATCTTCTACTTCATTGTAAACTAGTTGCCAAATATATTTCACATTAAGCTGTTCATTAATTGACATATAATTAAAACCTGGAAAGATATATAATGAAGCATATCTCTAATTAGCCCTTATTCTTATTCTGCAGAATTACATATCTAATACATACGCAATAAACTGTACATATTTATATAACCATACATTTAGGTTTACGATTCGTCAAGGAATAGGAAGGCTACAAGCCGCCACTGATTTCTTTCTAAACCACAATCGTGAACCGAACACATCTTTTTAGGTACCTCTAACGGAACACGAATAATTGCTTCCCGTTGCAGAAGCAAAAGATAATAATGGAACAGCAGAGTTCGTCCATTGCACTCATCGACCGAACGGTTCCCTACCATCTTGCCAAACCTGAATAATTATCTTGACTTCGCATAATAACCTGTCTGTTAGCTAAATGAGTGGCAAGAAATTTATGTTAGTTCTCAACATTATTACTGTCAATATTTACTGTCCATTTTTACTTTCGCTGTTATTTACCATATTAATGTATTCTATCAAAAAAATTAGATGCTCTGAAGTATAGATTTTGAGGCTCCCTGAGTCACATTTTTTTTTTTTTTTTCATTCTTTATTCCACAAAGCATTCGACTTCTAGTTAATCGAAATAAGCTTTTGTTAGGCATTTAACATTCTGTATTACGTGAAAGTATAATAGGCTAACGCGATAGTCAGATTTACTTCATTATTGTTTGTATAACATAGGTATGAATACCCTATACTTTTATCAATTGAAGAAATACATATAATCTTTTAGTTAATTGATGGAAATTAATCATTTCTTAACATTAGCCGTATATAGGCTAAGGTTTTTGACAGAGCCAATTCAATGCCATGGCCGGGATTTGAACCATGGATCTCTGGTTTCCGTCCAGTTGCTCTAACCCATTGAGCTACCATGGCCAACGTGCCGTCCTGACATTAAATTCTCCATTTGACTCGTATATTTCCCCGGTAAACCACTAGGGGCTCTCGCATCCGAGATACACGGTTTGTGGTGACGTGCTATCGTAAGTATTAGAGTCCCAGGCTTCATCATTTAAGTCTTATTATTTTAGTTAATTGATGGAAATTAATCATTTCTTCACACTAGCCGTATATAGGCTAAGGTTTTTGGTAGAGCCAGCATGAATAATTCAATGCCATGGCCGGGATTTGAACCACGGATCTCCTGGTTTACGTCCAGTCGCTCTAACCCATTGAGCTACCACGGTCAACGTGCCGTCCTGACATTAAATTCTCCATTTGACTCGTATATTTTCCCGGTAAACCACTAGGGGCTCTCGCATCCGAGATACACCGTTTGTGGCGACTTACTATCGTTAAGTACTTGAGTCCCAGGCTTCATCATTTAACTCTTATTATTTTAGTTAATTGATGGAAATTAATCACTTCTTCACACTACCCATATACAGGCTAAGGTTTTTGATAGATAGAGTCAACATGAAAAATTCAATGCCATGGCCAGGATTTGAACCACGGATCTCCTGGTTTACTTCCAGTCGCTCTACCGGGGAAACATACGAGTCAAATGGAGAATTTAATGTTAGGACGGCACGTTGGCCATGGTAGCTCAATGGGTTAGAGCGACTGGACGGAAACCAGGAGATCCATGTTTCAAATCCCGGCCATGGCATTGAATTTTTTCATGTTGACTCTATCTACACATAATCTTGCTTATAAACCCTCAGGAAAAATGAACAAACAATACTCAATTTTACATAGTTTACAGTGCCTACACACAGTACGATGCAACATCTTGATACCTTACAAACTATGAAATATATATTCTTTCCCGAAGGTCACCATCGATCTCAAAGCAAATGTGTTCGCTGAGTACCCTCAACATATTATACAGAGTACTTCATTTAAAACCTAACGGGCGCACATCATTTCACCTCTGGACGATTGGTTGTGCCACAACTGGCTTTGCTCCCAAATAAACTCCGCTCGTAAAGCATGCCATTGCTACCTTATATAAGATACTGGAAATCTCGTCCACCCTCGCTGAACAATATAGCAGGATTTTAGTGCAAGAGGCGCGTGAGGATGGTAAATGATTCATTAATCTCACTTTTGGTGATGATCTTGAAGAATTCTGGTAGATTTATTCGAATTCCTTGGCTGCTTAGGGATTAAGACTTTTATCTCCAGGGCGTAGTTGCAGAGATCAGACTTCAAGATGATATACAAATAAAAACAAGACAATTCTCCTTTCTTCTTAAAATTGTTATTTAATTTGTTGATAAATTATTTTTAAAAGCATTCTTTTTTTTAATACTGAACAAATAAATACATTCCTCAACGTTAACATTATTTGTTCCTGCAACTTCGGAAGATGCTTTTACAAAATATCATGCGCCGCAATGATTCTGCAAACTTGTATATAATATTACACACGTCCGTACTGTTAGGAGTCTCAATGCAGAAGAAAGATGCTAGCTGCAGTCAATTTCCTGCTATTAGTCCTGTCGTTGCTATGGCAAATCAACATCTATCTATTGGTCCATATTTCTTTTAAGTAAAGTTCATGGCCAGATATAATATTTTACACCTGCTTTAATTAGTTCTCAAACCATTTAACACTTGAACTAAAATGTTTTCTTAGAATGTCTAATAATATTATAGTTATTAAAATTATTACCAAAATTCAGTTCACTAAAGCCATGAATAATTTTGAATAAAATATCTAAAATAACCGTAACGGGAGAACGCATTCTGAATCACACGATTAAGTTGGGCCACTGTACTGTTTCCAACTTCATTTCTAATACTCGTATTTTGTTTTAGTTCTTCCAATGTTTGAGGATTTGTGTCGTAAACTTCGACTTTCAGATTACCCCACAAGTAAAAATCACACACTGTTAGATCGGGGGAGCGAGAGGGGCATACACCAGCACCAATTACTCTTATGAGGGGAGACCTTAAAGAAATCGGACTCCGAGGGCGCTGCCATTCGTAGACGTAATGCAGGGTTCTCACGCTAGATGTTAGTACAGACCTTTATGAAACAGCTGTGCAGACGGCATCAGTGTAGAGCTGAACGTGCAAGTGTGGTATTGCGTTTCTCTGACTGTTGGCGGGTTACCTCTGCGATGTCGTTATGGCAACTTTAAAAGAACAGAGTGTGTGTGAAATGTTTCCTGCTTAGAAAAGCTGCAACGGAGACACACCAAATGCTTCAGGAAGCTTTCCAAGAGGACGCTATGAGCCGCACACAGGTTTTCGAGTGGTTTGGGCGCTTTAAACGTGGTGAGCTGTGTGTTGAAGACCAAGCTCGTTCTGGACGCACTTCAACATCACGAAATGAGGAGAAAATTGAAAAGGTCCGCCAAAAGATCAACGAGGATCGTCGCCAAACGATCGAGCAAATTTCAGCAGCGACAGGAATCAGTTGGAGCTCGTCCAGCGGATTTTGAGGGAGGATTTGCACATGAGAAGTGTTGCTGCTAAATTTGTTCCGCACAGGAGCACAAAGCCATCCGCATGAATGTGTGTCAGGACTTGAAAACAGAGATTGCACATGATCCAAACTTCTTGAACAAAGTCGTTACAAGGGATGAGAGTTGGTGTTACGGGTATGACCCAGAAACCAAACAAACGTCAAGCCAGTGGAGGACTCCCAACTCTCCCAGACCAAAAGAAGCAAGGTTAAATGTGAGGTAGATGATCATTGTCTTTTTTGATGTTGGTGGAATTGTGCATTAGGAATTCGTACCCCCTGTCCGGACTGTTAACCAGTACTTTTACTTGGATGTTTTAAGGCGTCTGCGAGAGGATTTGAGGAGGAAACGTCCGGAACTTTGGCGATCAGGTGACTGGTTTCTGCATCACGACAACGCTCCAGCACACACGGCGTTACGAGTGACCCATTATTTGGCATCTCAGAGGTGGTCTGTTGTTCCCCACGCTCCGTATTCGCCGGACCTAGCCCCGTGCGACTTTTTCCTATTTCCACGAATGAAAAAAAACGCTAAAAGGGAAGCGTTATGACGATGTGGAGGCGGTAAAAACAGCTTCGCAAAGGGCAATGGACAATATAAAACTTGAAGAGTTCCAAACATGCTTCTAATAGTGGGAAAAGAGACTTGACAAGTGCATCGCATGTATTGGAGAGTATTTTGAAGGTGACTGAAGTACTGTTGTAAAAGTGTTACCTTATTTTAAAGCCTGGACACTTGTACACTTATACGGCTTCAGTTTAAGTAATTGAGTTGCTCTTTCTGCAGAAGACTAAATTTCCATCTGTTTTGGGATGGATTTTGTGGCGAACGTTCAAAACATATACCTATGGCGTTTCATAAATTTTTCTCTATACGTTTACACTTTCCTCTTTTGTTTGCTACAGAACCAGTGGTTTCAAATTTATTCCGAATCGTGAATTCTAAATATGGAAGGAGGCACGTCAACAGCGAACGTTTAAATATACTCTGTGCCAACATGACTTTGTGATTCCCATTTATAACAACTTTTACAGACGACAATGCATTGCTCTAGAGTCAAGTTCCTGTTCATATTGGTGACCGCTAGTATACTGCCAAGATGAGTGCATATCGCTAGGCCCCGCACACAACGGCAGCCGGTAGATCGGGAGTCCAGCAAGGTCACGGGAGCGACAAAACACGTGTGATCCGTTAAGTTTTGAATCCTATATTAAGCGTTCCAAGAAAATAATCCTAGGACTTCTGTAGGTTTTCGTTGGGGAAGGTGCGTTGAATTTTTCGATGTCCTCCATCGACGCGGAACAGCTCTCAGTGATTCACTCAACTGAACTCCAAGGTGCACTCAAGTGTCTCAAATTAAAAGAGTGGCTGGACCTGAGGGGTTGACACTCCTCACACTCTGTCACCTTCCCTCCAACTCTGTGTTTTTCTTGACGAGGTTGTTCGGTATGTGCCTTACCTTGGAACACATAGGAGAGAGGCCCGGGTCATTTGTATATTGAAGCCTGGGAAATCCGTCCACCCATCCAACTACCGGTCCACTAATCTCTTTTCAACCCTCTAGTAAGTACTAGAGAGGATGGTCTTACACTATTCTTTCCACTACTGGGTGACATTCAATCCATCCCTGATTTCATCCTGGCCACTCAACCACTCAGCAGCTATTACGCTTGGTGAAAGTAGCCGCCCTGGAGTTCCAAATGGGCGCATTTACTGCTGTGGTGCCTCTCGATGTGGAGAAGGCCTTCTCAGCTACCTGGCATGACAGTCTCTTAGAAAACGTATCCAAATTGGGGCAATCCACACAGCATCTCAACATCCTATACGGTTTACTCAGATACCGCACTTTTAAAGATATAGTCCTGAGGCAGACATCTACACTTAGGCCTATAAGAGGTGGAGTTCCCCAATGATACGAGATATCTTCAATTCTGTTCAGCGTGTACGCAACAGATGTTCTCACGCAGCCGCACGTCAAAATGGTCCAACATGCTAATGATGTGCTGCTGTTCTGCAAGGATAAACACATCCCCAGTGCCTTCAAGCCAATTCAGAGACACCTCTGCCTCGTCCAAAGGTAGTGCTGGATTTGGCGCATGTCCGTCAACACGCGCTATGCCCCCATAGACTGCCACTTTCCAGTTACGAGACCGAAGGATGGAACGGAGAAATTCCATCTAGCATCTTGGAGTAAAGCTGTACAGAAGTCTTTTTGTGAACACAGCAGGTACATCTCGGCTCTGGTGCAGGCGTCAATTGCCTCACAGTATCTTATGTTGCGATCCGGCGCGATGCCTGCTCCCCTGAAGTTACATCTCTTCCGGGCCCTAACAATCTCCCTCTTGCCTTCTGGGCCAAAGCCGCAGACAGCTAAGCACTATGACAACAACGCGCACAGACTACAGGACTATATATTCCGTTGGCCGCTCCTTTCCTGTGAGATTACTTCACAAAACTTCATCTCTTCCATACGTGCAGAATGAAATTAGACGCCAGGTTGCAAAATTACCACATCAAAGCGCTCTGGTTAGATCTCTCAGGTATTATAAACCCAGAAGACGTGGTTTAGACATAATCGGGTTCCCTGAAGGCTTTCGAACACCCAAAATAAGAATGAAGCAACTCCATGCAGCATTAAAAGCTGAATTCCTCATTTAATCCAGTCAAGGGCTGACTAGCCTCAAAAGTACATGGGTATTGCGTCCTGTAAAGGTCCCAGAGGAGCAACATGCAACCTCAGATCTTCCCTTCTAAAAGCAATAATCCTATCTACAAATTCCTGAAACAAAAATCTTTCTATGGCTAAAACTATTGAGTGTGGGTACTCAGCAACAAAACTCGAGCTATACCTCAAGTTGCCAGAACCTCGGTAGCTCTTCTTTAAATGTTGGACAAACTCTTGTGAACGTATGACGTAGCTTATTAGGTTAGGATTCAGAGTAAATGAAGTAGTTTTAATTTCACTGCTGATATCTTATTTGTTCGCGGTAATATACAAAACGGAGAATTTAGTATACCTCAAGCACGGTAGGTAAGGTTGAGGGAGTAAGAAACTTAATATTTCTATGTGCTTTGTTGAATATTGTAATAAAATATCCCCTGCTCTCATGACATTGAAACTGGCCTTTTATTTATGGACGCCCTTTAGTTTATATGGTTCTCATCATACCATCCTATATTGGGCGCAAAAGACCACTTGATTTTGCTCACAGGCCTCATATCAGGCTTAATCTTCCTTTAAGTGCTGTAAATGTACAACTCGGGACCTCTTATGAATCTGATTATCGTTTTTTGCCACTTCAATCAAGGGATCAAGAATGACATAGGACATCCTATTTATAAATAGATTTCAATTCCACTTTTTAACCGAACAAAATTCTCAAATTTCTCGCAGTTAAGTACCCATTGAACTAGTATCGACGTAATAATACAGGTTATTTATTTCCTCCTCTGCTGTTCTGGAGAGTTAAACATATTTTGAAATAGTGCGGACTGCTTAAGACTTAAAAATGATCAGCTTCTCCAATGTTGACGAATGTTTCTTTTATTCAATAACCTTTTACGTTTGCTATAAAAGAGATAAGATGAGAGAAATTGATTTAGAAGTCGCTCAGTGGTTAAACATTCTATGCTTATTAGAACCACAATTTGTTCAAGAATAAAGAAAAACAGAAGTTTCTGTTCAATAACTGGATTTTATTAAAATAAAAGTTGCTAAACATAAGCTATCAGAGCTACTCGTATATACTGCAATTTGCAATGTATCAAACTTTACAGAAACTGAGTTTCTGGTTGTTGAAACTTTACATTGATATTCTTCCACGATTAAAACAAAAATTGTATCTGTGCACATCACGAGCTACATATAACACCCTGATTATACCAGCGAATTAAGGATATACTTGTTCTGCAGCATCATTTACATGTTTCAAATGCTTAATTCTTGTTTTTGCGTTCACGTTTGCTCATTTGCATGTCAAGTGCCGAACTCATTTTAAAGTGTCATAGTCTTAATGCACAAATAAATCACATATACCTACTATGTTATACAATTAAGCAATTATTTAAGAAGCAATTGTAGCTAACTGTAGCTAAAAGTGTTCAAAACAATAATTCAATGGAAGAGGAATGACCTCTTTTTTTTTGACAACTTTCCTTTACTCATCTTCATAATTCTAATGGTTCTTCTCAAAATAGTCTCCCCTGAATGCGATGCACTTGTCCCAGCATTTCTGTCAGTCTTCAAAGACATGCTGGAAACCATTTTTGAGAGATCCTTCAAAATCGCCTCCGCAGCCTTCACCACTGTTTCTGATGATGGATAATGCCTCCCACGAAGGCGTTTCTTCATGTTAGGGGATAGAAAAAAGTCACATGGGGCTAAATCCGGACAATAGAGAGGGTGAGGGATGCACTTCACGTTGATATTTGCAAGACATTCAGTAACAACATTGGCAATATGCAGCCGCGCATTATCGCGGTACAGCATCCAGTCTGCTTCATGGAAATATGGTCTTTTGCGCCTGATATGGACTTGCAATGTTTTCAGGACACCCCCGTAGTATTGTCCAGTTACTGATGTGTATGCAGGTACAACATGATGATAAACCATTCCATGAATATCAAAGAATTAGATGACCACAACTTTCTCAGCAGAAGTAACCAGTTTTGCTTTTTTGGTTGTTGGTGATGAAGGAGATTCCCACACTGAGCTTTGCTGTTTTCTCTCAGGATGAAAATGATGTAGCCAAGTTTCATCAACAGTGATTACGTTTGAAAGAAACTCCGGGTCTTCCTCTAACATCAACTTTAACTGCATGCAGTCCTGCATGCGAATGTCCTTTTGTTTGGGAATCAACAGTCTTGGAACCGATCACGCACAAACACGTCTCATGTGTAATGTTTCTGTCTCCAACGTATGGTTGACACCCAATAAAATGTTCAGTAGCTCAGAAAGTGATCTTAAGGTAATTCGTCGATCCTCTCTCACAATGGCAGCAGAAGTGTTGATGTTTTTTTCCGTAAGAGCGAGAACTGGAGCACCGGGTTCACCTTCCTTTGAAATTGATTGTCTCCCCTCTGTAAACATTTTAAACCACCTTCGAGCTGTGCTGTAGGGAAGAACAGACACTCCATAGGCCTCCTGTAACATTGTATAGGCCTCAACTGAAGATTTGTTGAGACGAAAGCAGAATTTCAAAGCCGCATATTGTTCCTCCCATGTTACCTCCATTGCAGCGGAAGGCGATACTGAACATGTCTGAACTTTCCTGGTTCTCACAGGCGGGCACCAGGAGTACCAACAATGAAACTGCTACGCCGTGTTTGTTTCACATTAAGCTAACAGAATATAATAAGATTGAATTTTAGTGCAAAAAATTATGTCCGTAAAAACATTATGATCATGCCCTCGTAATTATTGAGACTTTTTTGAGAGACAGGAAAGCGCATTTGCTACGCGACTCATTGAAATTTCCTCACTAAAATAGTAATTGGTTAAATATCAAACGTCTACATTATATTAAAAATAAATATACGTGAATATTTGTTGAGTTACAAAACATTATAAGCAAATCTTCGATTCGCGTAATTTAAGTTACTCGTATACTGCTAATGACAATATGGTTGGCCAATAATAAAACGCTGCAAGTTTCACCACTTGTGATTATTAAGACAATAATTATTTTAACTTTCCAAACTCGAAGGCCTTCGAATAATATGAAGATAATAATTATCTTTAACTTTCCAAACTCGAAGGCCTTCAGATAATATTGAAATAATAAATATCTTAATATTTCAAACTCGAAGGCCTTCAGATAATATTAAAATAATGAATGTCTTAATTTTCCAAACTCGAAGGCCTTCAGATAATATTGAAATAATGAATGTCTTAACTTCCCAAACTCGAAGGCCTTCGTATAATATTCGTAACTGCTCCGACTACAAGCTAGTGGAACTTATATCATTGTAAACTGAATGGGCAAATCATATTATTAGGGATGGCTACGCGTATACTTGAATGGTACTAAAGCAATGACAATATCTGAATAGAGGTTCGCTCGAAACTGAATCAATTGCCACGCCGGAAATTAAACCAAATGTATCTAACGCAAGGCAAATACAAACTCAAATCTTAACTAAATAGCAACAAGCTTTGTACAGCATCCGAGAACTCTGTGAACTTCTAAAACTGCAATAGCTACCTTCTCTACACCAACGGTTAAACAGATGGGAAATCTTCCATTGGCGCCCAACGTGGGGCAGCGCGAACTGGGAAGGAACGACGGCAATAGCAGACATGAGTTCGAGAACCATCAAAGCAACCGTGAGAAAAGAGAATCAACAGTTCTTCAACCTTGCCTAGGACAAATGGACATTAAAAGGTAAGTGGCACATCTATACTTAAAAAGTGTGCTTTCACGCAGTGGGGAAATAGGTAAGAGGCAAGAATAGGCAAGAAAAAGGGGAAAGCTGCAGAAAATTCAAGTAACATGTAGAAACTAAGCAGCACTTATAGGACGCTATAATAAACATGCTCTTCGAACTATACCTGTAGGTTTGTGCTTGCTAGTACTAAAGCAGGGCTTAGCACTAAAGATTCAAAATTCATTTCTTTATGCAGTTGTTTAACGCAACTTAGTGATAAGAATATGGAATTTTAAGGGCAATATCTAGTATCCAGTTCTTAACCATTTGACTATCACTATTGTCTTTGAATACGTAACGAAAAGTGTAACGTAACGTTTCCTGCAAAATTTTATCTCGTAAGTACATAAAATAACATAATTATACTTATATAAGAAGCTATTGTGTACGTACATAAAAGAGAGTGGGTAAAGATAGTTGTGAGAATGAATTTCTTGTTTTCCTTCTGGTTATGCAAAGAACATGGAATTTCGAAGCCACACTCCTTAAAGATATGACTATGACTTAAACCTACCGTATCTAACAACGAATTGTGCAAATGTTAATTAAAATTTCATCTGGATTAACAAGAAGTATTTGTTAGAATATTTTATGGAAGATTAAGTACAGAAACTCATTTAAGTCAACATATATCCTTTTTAAATAGTAGAAGGGTACAAGGGATTAACGACAGAAGTAACATTAAATTCATCTGGTACAGGGCGTTGGCTTCTTCGTGATACATCTCCTCCCCCTCCCTCCCTTTTCTTTCTTTTCTCTATCCCCACCCTGACGTCCTCATTCCCAATAAGGTTATGTTATTTCGCGAGTAGACAAACTGAAGAACAAGTAAAAAGTTGCACTTCGTGATGCATTTCATGATTAAAATGGTAGTACCAATTTTTCAGTGAGTGCAGAATCAGGGGTGGCAAAATCATTCTCATAACAAATTCCAACTTCTGCGACTAGGGTGGAATTATTGGATGCAAGAATTTAAGAGCACTGAACTCTGAATTGTTTGACAAAAGTTCGAAATAATAGGTTTTTTTAAGGATGTTTTCACACGCAGTGTGAAACTTTAAAACTTAACTTTCTAGTAAACTTGTGTTTTTACGTTTTTGTTATTTTATAATGTTCCACAATACATAATTTTCGTTAATTTTCTTTCAGATTTCCAAACATGTTCTTTGAAAGCCGATGAAGCTATCTAAAGATCCCCTTCTCTTTAAATATGAAGTATAACCTTGAATTTAGTTTCAATAACTCAATATATGACAGAGCTATTGGATATGTTATACTTAATTATTCTTTCAGGAAATGCTTAATGTTAAATATTTAATTGTAATGATCTATATTTAAGCAGTGCCATACAAAATCAAGTTTAACCCTCTTTAACCGTTTGCCGCATGAAATAACTTGTTTTGTATTCCATTTTAATTATTTCAAAGTTATTTTCTTGGTAAGTTAAGAACACAGGACAATGAACATTAATTTTTTCCCATAACCACGTTTTTTAAAAATGTGAAGAAAGGATTATCTAAATGTTTCAGATTTAAATAAAGTAGAATTCCAGTACCCTGAACCTTAACCTAAAGAACAGCATCAAAAGACCGATCGAAACACTATAAAGAAAGTAATACACATAACTATATGGCTACAAACCAAGGGAGATTTCAACGAGTAAACTAAACATATTATCTACCTTTCAGAGAGTTATAGAAATTTCCATCTTATAAGTGCAGCAAAAATTATGTTTTCCAATGTTCCTGAACGGAATTTGTGCCCTGAGTTCAAGGGTGCAACCCGTTGTTTTCTCTCATGTCAGGTTTTTGAGATAATATAGAATTCGCATTTCATAAAATCTCATAGTAGGTCATGGGAAGTTTCTATTGCTAAAGTATAACACCATTGTATTGTGAGTACTTTAAGAACATGTGTACTATGTATAACAGAATGACCCTAGATAAGCTGAATGCAGGTGTTTTTACAGTACCACCGATCAGAAAATTAATGTGTGACCCAATTTTGAAAATAAAATGAACCAAACAGAAAAGCGTGCCTGACAGAGCTAAAAAGATGTAAACAACTTCTTAGGAAACGCAAGGAGTCAAGATCACAAAACACCATGACATGAGAACACAACGTTGGAGAACTTGAGAAAACTTAGTTGTTGCATGAGTTTGAAGTTGCACATCCTTCATGCTCACAATGACTATTTTCCAGATTGCTGTCTTGGATTTTACAGTGAAGAACACGGTAAACATTTTCACCAGGACTTGAAAGACATAGAAAGAAGGTACCATGGTGCATGGAGTGTTAACATGACGCAAGACTATTGTTGATCTCTGAAACGCGAACGTAATCTTGATACGCATGGAAGACGTGCAAAAAGAAGAAAATTTCTTTCTAGTTAGGTCACTGTTTGTTTCTATCTAAAGTTGATAATACTTGTAAAATGTGCATACATTGTGTTTAAAATGACTTAATTACATACTTCTTTATACACACCATTTTCTTGAGCATAATACTGATCTTGTAGAAGTGTTTAAATATATAGTGCAAATAGGTGAATATAAAATTTTTGTTTTCAATTTTTGAAAAACCTGGACGTGATACAAGAAAATGGATGACATATTTGGAATCAGTGCCCCAAAATTAGAGATAAATGACATTCAGAACCAAAACATAAAAAAAGAAAATCTTTTAAATTGCAGAGCAGTGTAATGAGAAGGTAGCATTCCACGTTTTCCCTATAGGTAGGAGGGAAATTCCATACTTGAACGGTAAAATAGTGGTTAGGGGTTCTACACAAAAGTGTAGAAATATTATTATATAATATTATATACCAAATATATATCAATTATATATACCTACATCAAATATGTATCAAATTCCCAGGCAATTCTGCTGAGGGAGTTCTCTGGCTTGAACTGAGATACATTCCTCGAAATAAAAGAGCAGAAAAATGTAAACAATTGAAAAGGTCTTAAAATCTTTTCCGTTATTTTACAAGGTCTTTATATTCGGGAGAATTAATAACGTTTTAGATTGCCAATTGGTTGAAACAAATTTATTTGCCTCATCCCTATCTACCCATAGCAATGTTTTTTCTCTACTACGTATTTACAGTGAGTGGGAAAAGTATTGCATTCTACTCAAAAAATTAATTCTGAGATTTCAGTAGAAAACAGCAAAACAACATCGTCGTGTATGAATGAATCACTAACGCCAGTCATTTGTTCTCTAGGATTACATAAAGCAACGACTTAGCGATCCTTTGCTTCCGTTGACTTCAAATCTTAATGACGTCTTGGACTGAGGTGTGAGAGAGATGCGGTTAGTCACTGAGCTCATCAGGCAGTGTTACGTAAATGTATTCCTCGGTGTAATCTACTGCCAAAATGTCAAGTATCTTTAAAGGACACAAGAGATTAAACAAAGTTTCGATAATGTTATTCCATACAAAACATCAAAGCTATGGACTACAGATGCACTGTTTCCTTCGTATTCTGTTTATCTTCAGCTTATGGCGCAGATCTGGCGCTTTAATGTTTATACAAGGGCTGTTCAATAAAGAATGATCACAATTTCTTTTTGACAACGTACCTGTACTTATTCTCATAATTTTGATGGTCCTTCTCAAAATAGTCTTCCCTGAATGCGATGCACTTGTCCTAAGGTTTCTGCCAGTCTTCAAAGACATGATGGAAACCATTTTTGAGAGATCCTTCAAAATCGCCTCCGCAGCCTTCACCACTGCTTCTGATGATGGGTAATGCCTCCCACGAAGGCGTTTCTTCAAGTTAGGGAATAGAAAAAAGTCACATGGGGCTCAATCTGGACTATAGGGAGGGTGAGGGATGTACTTCACGTTTATTTGTTGCAAGATATTCAGCAACAACATTGGCAATATGCGGCCGCGCATTGTCGTGGTGCAGCATCCAGCCTGCTTCACGGAAATGTGGTCTTTTGCGCCTAATATGGACTTGCAATGTTTTCAGAACATCCCTGTAGTACTGTCCAGTTACTGATGTGTGTGCAGGTACAACATGCTGATACAGCATTCCATGAATATCAAATAATGAGCTGAGCACAACTTTCCCAGCAGAAGCAACCATTTTTGCTTTTTTGGGGGTTGGTGATGAATGAGATTTCCACACTGAGCTTTGCCGTTTGCTCTCAGGATCAAAATGATGTAGCCAAGTTTCATCAGCAGTGATTACGTTTGAAAGAAACTCCGGATCTTCCTCTAACATCAACTTTAACTGCATGCAGACCTGCATGCGAATGTCCTTTTGTTTGGGAATAAACAGTCTTGGAACCCATCGCGCACAAACACGTCTCATGTGTAATGTTTCTGTCACCAACGTGTGGGTGGCACCCAATGAAATATTCAGTATTTCAGAAAGTGATCTTAAGGTAATTTGTCGATCCTCTCTCACAATGGCAGCAGAAGTGTTGATGTTTTATTCCGTAAGAGCAGTAACTGGAGAGCTGGGTCCACCTTCCTTTGAAATTGATTGTCTCCCCACTTTAAATATTTTAAACCACCTTCGAGCTGTGCTGTAGGGAAGAACAGACTCTCCATAAGCCTCCTGTAACATTGTATAGGCCTCAACTAAAGATTTGTTGAGACGAAAGCAGAATTTCAAAGCCGCATACTGTTCCTCACGTGTTACCTCCATTGCAGCGGTAGGCGATACGGAACATGTCTGAACTTACCTGGTTCTCACAGGTGGCTACCAGAAGTAGCAACAATGAAACTACTACGGCGTGTTTGTTTCACATTAAGCTAACAGAATATAATAAGATTGAATTTTTGTGCGAAAAATTATGACCGTAAAAAATTATGATCATACTTTATTTAACAGCCCTCGTACGTTAATACTGGTGCTTCCAACCTACGCAGGTTTCATAATTTTGAAGTAATGGTTTTTCTTGTTGATTTTAGTAGTCACTTAGGTCTGATATGCTGATATCGGCTACTTATATGTGTGCTTTACCTATATTTTTCCATTCAGTGATTCATTTTACTTATTTATTCATAAATGAATTCTATTTGTACACTATTCTTAATGCAGGATTCGTATTCTTCAAATCACAACTTACAGGTAGTCATTCAATAACCTTTTTACTTTCTCCAATATCTACTTACGACACCGAGCGAGAGGGCTCAAGTGGCTTTGTCTGTAGCCCAGATACGGAAGGCCTAGGTTCGATTCTCGTGGCCGACCTACCTGACCCATTGGTTTTTTCGGGGTGTTCTCCCAGGTGGCCATGCGAATGCTGGGTAGGTTAATTACATACCTCGAATTTCCTATTCTTCCATTTCATCTCCATCATCATTTCATATCATCTTTCATCTAATGGTCTGTTTCATGGTAGAAGTGTCGGAGAGCCTCTCGGCGGTGCATGGCAGGATGGTATGCTCTGAGTAAATCACTTTCTTCCCCCGTAGGATGGTTGTCGGTCTCCGTACCCTAGTCTCGTGGTGGGACTGTTTCCGAACCACAGTAGGGTGGGATGTCCGTTGCGGTGGCTGCCGTGGGAGGTTTCCATCTAAGTAGGAACCCTGCTCTTTGCACTGTCGTGGCTCCTTGGGACGGCCGCTCTCTCTTTCCTCTCGCCTCATTCTTCCTCCCGGGGATGCTCTACTTAGGGCTTAGGTGCAATAGATCAAGACTGCTCACAGTGGCGAATCCCATCCTAAATAATCCAGTTCCAGTTCCCAAAAGTAGAGAAATTTATAAGGCTGCAGTACATGAGGTTGTTATATGTTTTACTATCGTTTCAGCCTTCTATATACCTCTTATAAATATATACAACGAAGTGCATATATAAACAAAATATTTCTGCAAACGTTTAACCCGAGTAATATTAAGTATGTAGAAAAATAGAATTTTGCAAGAACAGCTGTATAAAATAGCTGTATTTTGGAAAAGAGAGATGGCCTGATTTTTTCTTTTAACGTTTGCTCCTTGAGATATGAGCACGTACGAGTACTTCAGAAACAGTCTGTTATTTCACCTAACACTGATTGTCTAGGTAATAAATTGTGAACTTGAAACAGGCTTTAAAAATTGAAAAACATTCTCATGTGATTCATTTAAGTAACCTGGTAAATTTCCAATGCATGTGATCCCAAATACTCGAGCTCCTCAAAGGCGACTTGCAGTGCTGCAAGTACTTTAAAATTGTGAGTTACAGTCAACTTATGACATCGCATTCGATCTGATTACCGTTGGACAGGTCATTTAGACCTTGAACCTTTTTGTGGTTTTCCCTAGTTGTTAGGCAAATGCTTGGATGATTTATCGCAAAGGCATAATAAGAGAAATTCTACCTTCTATGAGAATCATAACACTTCTAGTTCCCTGCTACCTCACTACTCATTTTTCTTACACTGCGCATGTAAGAAGGTTTCGACGTTTTACACAAGCCGTAGAACTGTTTGTCATTACCTTCAATGTGCATAAGAGCCTCATAGAGATCTCTCTCTGTGGGAAGAGGTAGTCCATTGGGGGTTCTCTTTGTACCTATTAAATCTGAAGACGGTCATCAGTGTTTAAGTCTGCAGCCACGGATCTAAGTCACCTTTGATGTACTTCATTTCACTCCTTTCTCCTAGAGGATTCCTAATAGACGGCTGTGCGAAGTTCTTCTGGGCTTCCTCATAACCATCACTTCCCTTAGAGCTATTTGATGATGATGATGATGATGATGATGATGATGATGATGATGATGATGATGATGATGATGATAGTTGGTACTGCAGACCATGTAGGCCCTTGGCCTCCCTAACCACCCTCTTCCATTCTACTTGGTCCTCTGCTTTTCTTCTCCAGCCTTTAACCCCCAACTTTCTCAAGTCATCATCTACATCATCTACCCTTCTTTTCCTGGGTCTTCCTCTTCTCCTTCTTCCATCCAGCTTTCCTATGAATATATTCTTAACTACACTGCTTTCCGGAATTCTCTGCACATGCCAATCCGCCTTATTCTTCCTTGTTTAATTTTCACTACCATATTTGGTTGTCCAAATAGACACTGTAACTCCAAGTTAGTCCGCAATCTTCATCCGTCCAAAGTCCCTTCTCGCTCCAAATATATTTCTCAAAATCTTCCTTTCCCAGCGTAATAACCACTGTTCTTCTCTGATTGTTACATTATTATTGGCCTCAGTACTGCTTAGAGATATTTATATTTTATAAATGTTTGTTCATACTGCCATATGTAGGGAATAAGTCGAAAATTTGAACCAGATTTGAAAATTCAGTGCCGCAACAGGGATTGGAGGCGAGAGGACCTACAGCTTATACTGTGGACTCCGAACCACGTAGGACATAGGTGACACTTCACATGGTGAAGGGCCGACTTAAAATCGCTAACCGCAGAGCCGGGGACGAAACCATTGCGCTACCCCGGCGCCCACAACGTCATTAGTATATATATTACAGATGTGATGAATTCAAACTCTATTTAACCTTCTCTGCTTCGTAACGGTAGAAGTTGAGGTCTTATTGTATGCATATTCTTATCAATCACTATCTCACATATCACTCTTTACTTTCTTCACATTGTAATTGAAATTCTAAAAAAAAAAAAAAAAATGGCCCTTTGTAATTGAAAGCCAGATTTCTTGTGGTTTTGCCCAGTTAGAAAATAGAGAAGTAAAGTCTGTCTACTCAACGCAAGTGCACGGCGGCCGCTTTCTTTGACAAACCCTCATAATCGTTTTACAACATGGACCCTCCTCCTGACGGTCCTTTCTACAATGTTGCAACATTTTAACATCACCGTCTTGCACCTAATGAAACAGAACAACTGGAAGTTGGAAATTTGGCAACTGAGACTCCACGCGGAGTAGACATACAACTGTCATTTTCAACAAATGGGGGCTGCTATTGGTCCCCAACGTCAGTGTTCCATTTCTGAAGTGTGGAGATAGATTTATGACGGTCATTAGTGGGCGGCGAGGTCCCGTCCTTTGAGGTCCCTTTGACTGGGAACTGCACACACGTTGGCTAAACAGACTTTACATGTTTATAATTTACTATAATGTTGCAATGCACTTTTTTAAATGTTTTTTAACCAGAAGGGTAATATCGGGCAGTGAATAAATGGATGGGCGAAACATTGCCCAGATGAGTCCAGGGTCCACAGAGTTTTTGAGTTACCCTACATTAATGTTTTTCAATATAAGAGAATTCCTCGGGAAGATGTCATCTGAGTAACTCAACCCTAATTGAAATTCGAACTCTGAACCTCTTGAGTAGGAAAGAGACACTTGTACAACGAGGTCTATCCGAAATTCCGAAGACCCCGGCCTCTATCAACCCGGGAGCGATGGAAAGCTCCAGAGGTCTCTCCTTGGGGCAATACATTGAGTCTAACCCCCCCTCCCATTCAAGACGGGTGGAAATGGATATGCCACTTACGTGCGTCAACCCCGCAGGAAGGACTACTGATTTGACCTCGGTGGGGCCGCCTGGTGATCTAGCACACCTTCTACAGGCTACTAACCGGGACTTCTTAGGCAACCCTCTGCCCCCTCCGGGAGGCCGAAGCCTTGCCGGAGGTATCCGATCTCCTGCGGGTAACGGAAACACACTGCCCACTCGAGTCCAACCAATGCGAACAACTCTCATTCAGGGAGGGGCTCGAACGTTCGGCCTGAGGTTCCTCTGGTAACGTCAGAGCTACCACGAGTGCTAAGGTTCCGCAGCGCCCGCACCACAGCAGCTGAAGGGGACGGATTCCCTCCCCTACGGGGAGATGTGGAGGAGACATGTTGTCGAGAAGTGTACCCGAAATCCGAAGACTCCGGCCTCTATCAGCCCGAGAGCGATGGAAAGCTCCGGGGTTCCTTCCTTGGGGCAATAACTTGGGTCTAAAAAGCCCCCCCCCCACCATCGACAACAACGTTAAGACGGGTGGAAGTTGGTACGCCACTTACGCGCGTCAAACCCTCAGGGAAGACTACTGGTGATCTAGCACACATTCTACTAGCTCTGCAGGCTAGTACCCGGGACATTTTAGGCAACCCTCTGCCCCCTCCGGGCGGCTGAGTCCTGGCCGGAGATACCCGATCTCCCACGGGTATCGGGAACCACTGCCCCCTCGAGTCCAACCCAATCCGAACAACTCCCATTCAGGGAGGTGTTCGAATGTTCAGCCCGAGGTTCCTCTAGTGACGTCAGAGGCACCACGAGTGCTAATGGTCCGCAGCAGTCGCACCACGGCAGGTAAAGGGGACGGGTCCCCTCCCCTACAGGTTGTGAAAGAGACACGCTTCCCTTGTATCAAAGAAGTAGGTAGGGGGCTGATGACCAGTGAAAGTAAAAATATCCACATAAAACTACGTTTGGACATTGGCCGGTTTTGATACCTATTTCTAGCACTGTAAGAAGGTAGTCACTTAACGAGAAACAACTTGGTACTCGACGAGCACTCTACTTAAACTATCAGAAACGTAAATATCTGTATTTTCATAAAGGAAGTAAGCTTTTGAAATCATCCCAGCGTATGATGAAAATGCATCATGGTATGGTTTCCATTAGGGAACAATCACGCAAGTTCTGCTATCCATATGAGCTATAAAGTCTGTGGATTCAGCTGATCAAGTAAGAAGAGCAAATTGTTTAATCTGAAAATAATACAAAGTCTAACATATATGTAACGTTTCTGAAAGCAGGAGATATTAACTGCGTTTATTTTTAGTAGTATAGCAGTATATTTTTAAAAATGCTGCAAAATCAATGAAGGGTTTAATGGATGTATAGATTACTCACATAATAGCTGGACGCAAGAACAATGACACGTCCGTGTCCCAGTCGTGGGTTGTTAAATTTTTTAGTATCAATTTATAAGATAATTTTACTTAATTTACAAAATCAGTAACAGAATTTATATATTAACTATTAAATTTTTCCTCAAATCTTTCGATTAAAGAAAAAACTAAAGTTTCCCTACAAAGATATTTTATCAAGTTCTTTTTTACTAGTTCTGCCTTATACTCATTGTGAGAGAGGAAGTGCAAACATTTTACCCAAAATTCGAAGATTTAATCAAAAGTACAAGCTTTATTTGCTGAATTCGAAGACTCAATGACGTTTTACAAAAACGTCCACATACACGCAGTGTATGGCCCCCCTCCGGTTTATGTGGGGGGGAAGAGCCAATATTTGTGTATGAGTGGGGGGGGGGGTCACCGGTGTTGTTTTGATTTACGTCCTCAGTAATAAGTCATATCGGGCGATGAATGAAATGAAGCTGAGGTTCAAATGAGCCCATAGAGCTTAGAGTTACAAAATATTCATCTTTTGATAAGGGAAAACCCTAGACAAAAACCTTCCTGATAACTCACTCTGACTGATATTCGAACTTGGGACCGCCTACGCTACAGAGGTACACGCGCCGGGGAGAGAGAGAGAGGGAGGGAGAGAGAGAGAGAACAGCATCACTAAAACACGAAATATTGAGGATGTGTCTAGGATGCCAGATAAAGATTTTCAAGAAAATCTGTCCAAATTTTACTAACTTAAAAATGGGCAACATGGGGTAGAGATATGGGGAGTAGAACAATCATGGGCAGAGGTGGATGTTATTAACAGATCCTTCTGTAAATATACTCTAGACCTGCCGTTAGCACCACCTAATGGGCTAGCACAACTGGAGTTGGGAAGACATTCAACTAAAGTCAAAATTAATATTTATATAGAGTAGCCAATTTGGAGGAAAGCAATATTCTTAAGGAACGATTTCTTATGCAAATGATAAGCAAATGGAAAGGCTCTTGGACACAAAAAGTAAGGGAATTGATGGAACAAATAGGTATGGGAACATATTTGGAGGAATAGAAGCTTTTTGGAACGAAGTAGAATTTGGATTAGAAGATATCGATGATCAAGTTATTTTTGCTAGTACAAGGGAGAAAAGCTTGTTGAGGATATATAGGGAAATAAAAATAATATGATAGAGGGAAAAGTATATGGAATGTGTGTAATAAGCTAGGACGAGAGGGATTTGAGCGTGGATAGGAGTCAGAATTTCAAAGGTATTAGATGTGATAAGGACGAAAGGAAATGCCCAATGTGTGGAGAAGATGATACAGACTGGCATGGTATACTATATTGTAAACAAAGTATAGAGAGAACAAATTTGACAACAAACATGGAATAGTTTTAACCCTCTACAGCCCGAATTTGTTTACTACGATGGTAAAAATGCTTTTCTCCAGTATTATTGTTTAAGTTTCACTACGAAACTTACAAGCATTTGTCAAATTAAAAAAAGTAATTTTAATTAAAAATAATATTTTGTTACTTTGAAGTCACAATGGGCCACAAAGGCTATAGCAGAAATTACTTAAGGCATTACATATGGATGAATCAAAGTAAAAGCTATACTCTATAACTAGACTATACAATAACTAGCGTTTTACTGTCCTTTTCTCTATAAAATTCCAAACAATGTACTAAATCATAAAATTACAATTGTGTATAGGCTATTACAACATTTATGAAAAGAAAGGCAATGCATTCTAGATCTGGGACATATGGATATAAGAAAACAACATCATATGTGTAATCTCTTTAGTAACATTTATGCTTTTGACTGGATTATTTTGAACACTTTTGACAAGAAATCGAAAAAAGACAATTTTCGTCAACAAATTTTTCAAAATAGTGTGTTGGTGGCTGTAGAGAATCAGAATCTGCAAATAACAGCCATTTCTATGGAAGTATTGGTTGCGCCAATCGGTCTCTTGAAGTTCTCCACATCACATTATTATACCTTGTTTCGGAAATATCTCAATCTCTTTCTTCTACATCTGGGATAGGAGAGGCAGAGATGCTGCTTCATTTGCACATAACTCATCAGCTGATTCAAGCTCACTTTCTGATAAAATTGTGTTGGCACTAGCAGTTTGAATCTCCTTTTCTTCATCACTGTCAGATACAAGAACTGGGTTATTTGACTCATATCCATTTATTGGACGAGCAGATATATTATTTTTATTCTTGATACCGAAATTAAAGGATTGAAATAAGTAAAGAATCATGATGGATTTCAAAGGAATGTTGGTTCTTTGTTACAACACGTGCAGGGGCAGTTGAGTCGAATAGCAGTTGGGGTGAATAGTTGTTTTAACAAAAGAAACGTAAGAAACAGTGTCCTTAGCAGAGTTTTAAAGGGTAGCACTTGACTTTGTTTGAATAGGGTGTTTTTCGACCCTTCATAATGGCATGACAAAATAGTCACAAAGGGAATCTTTGGTTGAATAAAGGGCTTCGAGAAAGTGAAAGTCACAGACACCCACGCGCAGCTGTGGAGGACATTCAGTTGGTGGCTTAGAGCCGATTAGGACAGTCCTCATCTTCTGTCTTGGTCGAGGGCAGACTAGAAGCGATGAGAGAACATATTTGTCGGTTCATATACACGTGAAGAACAGATTAAGTTTTATCGAGTAATAAGCATTTCACATACAGTAACTCTAAACAGTGATATTGGTAACGCTTGGTCGGCAACTTCGAGTTTAATGTAATGATAAAAAGTAGCAGTCATTAAACCAGTTTGAAACGGGCATTCCAGTGTCATTAAAATCATCCTACTCATACATACTCACGCATACCCTGAGAGAAACCTCATTGCTCAACCCTGAGCTACCCATTTTATTGTTTCAAACTGTCGCCCCAACGTGGAACTCTTTGCTCGCCACCCATTAGTAGTATCATTCTTCATGCCATAAAATATATGAGGATACATAATAATTGACATAAAGCGAAATTAATTTTGAAAGCTTCATTTTGTTCACAAAGTGTAGCTATCAAATATATGGTGTATGTCAGAAATATAATTCAAACATTTATGCTTTATATACAAAAGAGAAATAACTATATGGAATTTTAGTATGAAATTTTGGACAAATACTCTAATCCTCCAGTGTACACCCATAACCTAATTTATTATGGTGACTGTAACTTTCAGGTAACGTAACTATTTTGTTTGAAATAATAAATGGTATATATTTCTATATGGTGTTTAATGCTTTAAACTATAACTTTACTCTTACACGTGGTGCCTGACATTTTTCTTTCAAATTATATTGCAAAGATATACAAAATAAATTTGTTAAAAGTGTCACTAGTAAGATGAAAATGCAAAGTGGCTGTATGTGTTGCTTTAGCTTCAACCTGTGAAGTACATTATGAACTAAATAACCAAACAAGCCACATACAAGACGTCCATGTTGTGACTTCCAGGTTTCAAATGTCCACAATGGAAAATTTTCATCATAGGATAACAAAAGAGCGTTACTTCAAAGTCACATTGGGCCATAGAGGGTTAAGGAGGGGGTAGAGGTATTACTAATCATGAAAATGTTACCTGTAAAAGGAGAAAATAATGTAAGAAATATAGGTGATTATCTGGGGAAAGTCAGAAAGAAATGATTAAGAATGATTAAGAATAATCAAAAAGTAAGGTTGGAAAAATGGGAACAAGGGATGTAAGAGAGCAGAAAGTTGTCAATACACGGAAAACCAGTGTGTGTGTGTGTGTGTGTGTGTGTGTGTGTGTGTGTGTGTGTGTGTGTGTGTGTGTGTGTGTGTGTGTGTAATTTACGTCCTCCAACATTTAGTCATATCAATGAATGAAATGGGTGAAATGATGCTCAATGCGTCCGGGGTCCATGGAGCTTAGAGTTACCCGACATTCGTCTTTCAGGATAAGGGAAACCCCCGGAAAAACCTTATCCAGGTAACTCACCCTTAGCGAGATTCGAATTCGGGACCTCTTGAACGTGCGGCAGATATGCTACCACCACGCTACCGAGGCGAGCGGAAAACCAGGGGTTGTGTGTATTGAGACCCAAATTTAATGCAAGTAGTTAGGAAGGGCATATATTGGGTGGGGATAGGAAAGTATGTCATTATGTCTAAAAATGGTTCTAAGAGTTTTTATTATAATGTATGTTCACAACATTTACCTAACAAACAAAATATATATCTTGACATTTCTGTAAACAACTGGTGAAGTCCGCTTCAGTCAGAAGAATTTTATATATTGTGTCGGTTATTTCATATTTTTCAAATATTTAAAAAAATTTGTTCTGGATTTTTCTGGAAAAGGTGATTTATATAAAATAGAAAATGTGAAACTGAGTAGTCCACAGAATGATACAACTTACGTAATAGTGTCCCTATTGATTATTACAATAATATAATTACGTAATGATGTGACGTGGACAAATAGGATAGAAGTAATTTCTATGATCTAGAAGAAACATCTTTCACAGAGAATCCAGAATATTCAGATAGACTGGCGTCATTCTGCACAATATCACCGTCGTAGTAAGACTTTTTAGTCGTTCTGCAGGTCTGCAGATACTTATAGCTCAACGATGCAACAATAATCATCTTATGAAAGGATAGAATCTACGAAATTTAAAATTGTATTAGAATATATTAATGGTTTTGTGCAATAAATTTCAAGATATTTAAAGGAGATGAATTGTTGTTATTTTTAACCATAACAGCATAATTTTCACTCCGATACCACGACCAGAGATAAGACTTATTGCTCCAGAACACCGAGACATATACAAGGATTCTTCCAGATCGTCACCAAAGGTGAGAGTAATTAATCATTTACAATCCCTCGCGCATTTTTGTAGAATTTTGCTGTTGCAATATTTTATACAAGTAATAAACTATAGAGAAAGACAAAAATGTACGTATTATTAAGGCATACATTCTTTTTGTAGCACTAAGCATTTTCGAGATATTCGTTGCTATTAGTTTTCATTTTCAAATACTTGGAACTGCTAGGACTCCGTTCATTTATTTTGCCTGATGGCGTGCAGAAGGTGTGGAATTTCAAAGCACTTTGAGACACATGTTTTTTAAAGATTTGAGTACTTATGTATCTCTTCAGTATCTTGTATTCCCTTTGTGTTACACCAACTATATAATTAAGCATTTCTGGAAACATTTATCCCACTTAGTAAAGTAGAAGAATACATTTTTATGAGAGAGTAGGTAAAGAAATTCATGTAAATGTAAACTATAGATATTTTTCTGTTAAGAAGAATCAAACGGGCAAAATTATTACAAATGAACTCGTGATCCATTATGCTTACTTATTTCATATTTATCTTTCTAGGCTAATGGAAGAATTCTGAAGACAGTTTATCTCAACCGAGATCAGAGCTCAGAATGTCAGGCAGCATGGTACCCCTAAACCAATTGGACACACCTGAATGTTACTCTCTCTGGCCTAGACCGTAAGAACACAACAAGCAAGATCATGGCCATCTGTTAAAAAAAGCAAACACGAATACGACGGAACGGGTTCGACCTCACAATCGCAGCGCAGGTGAACGACCTTTACAAACCCAAAGGCACTGAGGTTCGTCTTGGGATAGGCTGAAAGCCCATCAAACAAAAAATACGAAACAAAATCAAAAATAAATAAAGATATTCCGGAACAAGCCGAAGAAGAAAACTTAGAAGTCGTGTCCTATAGGAGGAAGGGGAAAGGGGAAATCTACTATAACATAAGGATCCTGGAGTCAAAGCTGGTCATTACACTTCGCAACACTGACAACGCAATGCAGGCCATCTCAGGTAAGCTCAAAGCAAGCGTTAGGGAGATCGGTACTTTTACTGTCTTACTGTGCATTATTTACTTCAGTTTTGATCATAAAAGTTAATAAATGTTGCATAAAATATAGAATAATGCAATTTAAGTGGAATCATGGGTGAATACTTGGACCAATTTTCAGAAAGCTGTTTTCTTCAGTAAAATAATTGATAACTTAGATCCACATATATGTTGACCAAATTTTGGAAATTTATTAAACATTTGGCACCTATTGAATGCATTGTACTTATACATGTATTTTTCTTTCTCTACTAGGGTAGGTAGAAAACGTATTGCATTCCATCTAACATTTCAATGTCTAGATTTTGTGGAATTATAAAATTTAGAAAAAGTTTTGTGTGCCAGTCTCTGTGTGTGTGAGTGTGTGTGTGTGTGTGTGTGTGTGTGTGTGTGTGTGTGTGTGTGTGTGTGTGTGTGTGTGTGTGTGTGTGTGTATGTTTGTATAATGATAATTAAAAATGAATTATCTGATAATTATCAAACTTGGTAATTGAAGTTTATTACTTCCAAAGTTACGAGATGAAAATTTAAAAAAAAAAAAAAAAAAATATCCCACCCCAAATTATGCAGTACATAAAGAAATTGTCGATGTATTTTATTTTCTTAAACATGACTCTAATTATTTTGATTAAAACAACGTATATTTAAGATACTTGCATGACAAAATCCAAAAAGCATAACTTACATTTTCTGGGAATGGCCTGTGAATTCATTTTCATGCGAAAGAAACTTTATATAACTTGGTGTAATTGGGAAGCCATAAGATATATACAAATACAGAGTAGATACATCAAATATCTGACATATTATACGCATATAACTTATTTTCCTGCCTATTGTTTGTTTTTACATATTTTATACAACTATTCTCACAAAAGTTATTCATATACTTCAGATTAATCGAGTCAAACCTATTGAAATATAACTTCAGATTTATTTTTAATAACTTAATGCATGAAATAGGTTTTGGAAATGCTACTTAATTTTTTTACAGGAAATATTTTAAATTAAACTGATGAATTGCATTTAAACAATACCACGCAAATTAGTATAAACTTGTGTAAACAAGTGTAAACTTTTTAAAATGAGGTTTATTTTACAGTAAATTCCACTTTCATTTTTAAAGTTCGTTCTTTGGTACATTAGGAACACAAACCATGATAATTAATTTATCCTCTCCTTAAACTGCACTTATGAAAATTCTGTTTATAGTTTTTTTTTTTTTTTTTCAAAATAGCGTTCACATTTTCATTCAAATACCCTATGTTTAACATATTTAAATGAAAAAAAAATCACATTGAAATATTCAGTGAATAACCTGTGAACCTGTTCATTCCGAGTGAATTTTGTACAACTGACAAACCATAAGAGGAAACATAATTCTCGTTAAACATGTTTACGTCAAATTAAGTGTATTGTGACAGCTATTTCTCAGGTATTCTTGTTATTTCTTTGAATTTTAAAATATTTCAAACTTTATCAACGGCTAAGTCACTGTTTTATTCTCGTGATACTTTAAAGTTATCACATATGACTCTTCCAGAGATGTATAACTTCAGCTTATCCTGCAATCAAATGTGTAATAAAAACATTTCTGTAATTGTGTATTGAATTGAAATAGAATTTAAACTTATGTGAGAACAGGTTCACGGTTCAAATCCCATCAGGAGCTTACTTCCTGACTCAGTTTTTTTTTTTTTTTCCAGGTTTTCCTTAGTTCTCATAACTGGCAAATCTGGAAAGTTTCTTACCAGAACTGCTTGCTGTAATATAATTTCATTGGATTTATCATCAGAGGCATGATAATTCTTAAGCAGTTAGCTGGCTTCAAGTTAGGTACACCCAAACCATTGTCACTATTCGACAGCGACCATGGGTCATTGATGACAGCTAAAATGCGTTTTTGTGATTGGTCTGCACACGCCAGCAGACTGTACGAGAGATTAGGGGTGGCTTGGAAAGATAGAGTCAGACTGAAAAATGCAATACCATAGCCGGGATTTGAACCACGGATCTTCTGGTTACCGTCCAGCCGCTCCAACCCTTGAACTACTATGGCCAACGTGCCAACATGAGATTAAATTCTCCAAATGACTCGTGCTTTTCGCGGTAAACCACTTAGGAGTTCTCATAAACACATGAGACAACTACAAAAGCACGAGTCAGTTAGATAATTTAATGTCATATCGGCACGTTGGCCATAGTAGCTCAAGGGTTGGAGTGGCTGGACGGCCACCAGAAGATCCGTGGTTCAAATCCCGACTATGGCATTGAATTTTTTAGTCTGACTCTATCGTTCCATACTTTAGCCTACACACGGCTAGTGTGAAAGAACAATTAATTTCCATTAATTGACCTAATAGTGGTTAACTATAAAGCCCGGGCCTTAAAGTACTTACACGTTGTAAGTCGCCATTAAGGTAGTTGTCTTATGTGTTTATGAGAACTCCTAAGTGGTTTACCGGGAAAAGCACGAGTCAGTTGGAGAATTTAATGCCATATTGGCACGTTGGCCATGGTAGCTCAAGGGTTAGAGCGGCTGAACGGCAACCAGAAAATCCGTAGTTCAAATGCTGGCTATGGCATTGAATTTTTTAGTCTGACTCTATCTTCCCATACTTTAGCCTACATACGGCCAGTGTGAAAGAACAATTAATTTGCAGTAGGGGTGGCTTGTTATCCATGATGACCCTGTGTAAAGTCCGGCTAATGCCTTCTCGTCTTGGCTTTCATGTTTGGAGATCCCTGTGCTTGATCAAGTCCACCGCCTGTGTTATGCATGTATATAATGATAATTGAGGGAAAATACCCCATTCCAAACTACCCCTTACATGGAAATCTTTTAGTCATTCTTTATATTAAAAATTGTTGTAAATGTTTTGGTCCTCTTTATGAAGTCATCTTTATTTGGAAGGTTTTATACAATTTCGTATAACTGATAAACCGTAAGGATAAACAAAAATGTATCTACCACTCAAATAATTAACTCTTGAAATATTTTTATTTATATTTGTGTTACATTTCCGAAATATTTATCATTAGTAGTTTGATTTGTTACTTTGTACACTTTTTAAGTGCTGTGACCATGCAGTTATTGCTCTCCATATTATGGAAAGAGTATGGAATTATAAAGCCAGTATAACAGGGGGCTGCATTTTAAAGACTTGACTATTACCTCAGCCTCCGAAATGTGAAATCCAGAGGTAGTCCTGGTCGGACGGGGCAAGTTTTCTTTTTCCCCGTCCGGGTGTCTTCTGCCACAGTACCTAGCCGCTTTGCGGCTTAACCTGCGAAGTGAGTCAGGAAGGTTTTTCATTGATCTGCTGGGGGTAGGTTGTAGTTTTGTTTAAAAATTTTTGTTTGTATGCCCTTGAGTAATCTCGGGGGGGGGGGGGGATCGGTTTAGTGTTTTTGCCCCGTTTTGATTACGGGTGGCCTAACGCTTGAGCCATCAGGCGTAAAATGAACTTTGGAGTTAATGGGCTCCACCCTGGGTTAACCAAGGGACCCCAGGACGTCTCTAGGGAGTTTGTATGATGGCAAGCGTCTTTGCTCCCTCTGGTCATATCTGTCCAGGGTTTTCACCAAAGGGTTGCCATGGGTTTGGATTTTGTCGTACATTGATCGTGCCCTCTCTCGGATGACATCGACAATGTATGGGATTTTTTAATGTTCATGAAGGATCTGGGCTGGGAATCTCCAGTCTGTATCGTATATCACTCTGAGCGCCCTGTTCTGCAGCGTCTGGAGTCTGACGAAAGTGGAATTTGCTACTGTTCCCCAGATCTCACAGCCGTACAAAATCATGGGCGGGATGATCGCCCGATACAGCTGGAGTTTGAGACGGAGGGGCATGGTTGAACGGAATATTGGATATAGGTTCCTGAGCGCGACGTGTCCAAGCTGGACCTTGCCTTTGACGTGCGGAGCGTAAGTTAATTTGCGGTCCGGCGTCACTCCGAGATACTTCGCCGTTTGCACCCATGGGATTCCACGGCGCCGTAAAACGAAGTACTGCTGCAACCGGTTGGCTCTGGTTTTGGCCAGGAGAACTGCAGAGCTCTTCTCCGGGTTAGTTGCCATTCGCCATTTTGCGCTCCATTCGCCAATGGACCGGAGCTGGGCTTGGATCTGCCGAAAGCTATATCTCGGGTTTCCTTTTACCGCGAAGATCATGAGATCGTCCGCATACTGACAGGTGTGGGTGTAGCGGTGTGTGGGTATGTCGGCCATGTAAGCTGCAAAGAGTGCCGGTGACAGCACGCTGCCTTCCGGTACTCCAGCGCCAATGGGCCGCTCGGTTGACAGCTTCCCCTCCACCTTTACTCGGAAGCTTCGGTTTCCGAGGAAACCGGCCACCAAGAAACAGTTCCTACAAGCATTAACATAAAATAGAGAGAAACATTAGCTTTATGCAGGTATGTATTGTAGAAAATTTAACAAAATGATGGGCTATAAAGAAAGCTCAATTAAGTTACTAGAGAAAAAGCAAGATAAGGATTCATTTTGAAGGATAGTTAAAATGCAAGAATGATGTCAAGTACGTACTTGCGGTACATTCTACATTTATTATGTATTCCTTCATGTATTCCCTCCATTGCATACCAAATCTTCAACATTAACATTGTCTCCAGCAAATGAAATGCATCTAGAAGTACTATTATGCGTTTTGAGAGTATCTGAAACATAAAAGGCGGTGCCTTAACAACTTTCATAGGTATTTTGACCACGCTTGTAATCCAAGAACCTTTAAGTAACATTAATTTGGTAATGGAAGTATTTTAGGACAATTGAAAATTACTTTACTGAACCATGATTACTTGGATCTACTTCTGGGTCAAAAGGGCGTTATTATTAAAATATAATTAATATTTCTGAGCGAGAAGCAATTACATTTTAAGTTAATTTCCATCAATTAAATAATAAGAGTGTAATGATGAAATCTGGGACTCAAGAACTTGTCGCCACAAACGGTGTATCTCGATACGAGAGCCCCTAGTGATTTACCGGGGAAATATACTGTGATCCATATAAACCTGAACCATTTCAATAGGCCATAACATTTGAACCAATAATAGGACACACGTGTAACTTTGGGAGAATGTAATGCACAATTGGAAGATTACATTACACTATTTACATCTCAGAGAAAATGTTGGAAGTGTCCTCCACCAGCATCTATACATGTTTACACTCGTCTCACCATATTCTCTGAAGTTTTACGGAGAGTATCCTCGCCAATGTTACTTATTTCGTTTCGAATAGATTCCTTGAGAACATCAATTGTCCGTGGCCTATTCTTGCACACTCTATCTTTTAGGCACTCCCACAAGAGTTAGGTCAAGTCAGGGGATCTGGGTGACCACAGACCTTAAGATATTATTCGATTATCAGAGAAACTGGTTACAAGTTCCATGGTGTCATTAGATGTATGGCACGTTGCTCCATCTTGCTGGAAATAACCTTCTTTCAATTCGATATTATCCAGCTGCTCCACAAATGTCTTGAAAATACCCATATAAACTTCAGTGTCTACAGTCGTATCAAAGAAAATTATTGTTTCATTTGTGTTTATATAATTTGTCTGTGAAAACAATATCTGCAGATATGATCTAAATCTAGCTAACCTATACCTAATTAAACTAACCTATAGTACAAAGTGACTTAGAAGACTTCTATTAATCATGAAACAAATGTAACTCTAGCACGTAACTGCTATCTGTAGCTCTCATCTAAATCGTCTTCACTGGAGGTTTCTTCACTTAATGTTTCCTCAATTCTGTCTTCCAGGACCCAGTTATGTCTCATCCTGGTCCATCGTTCACCCATTTCGTCCGAAGCGTCGTGATTGTTTTCCTCATTGCCGTGAACACGTGACTCCCTCAATTCCTGCAGTCTTACAGATCTACGTAGAAGTTGTCGTACTTCCAATGGTCGTGAGCTATTTGTTCTTATTCTCCCCAATCTTCTTGCTTCAGCGTACTCCAGTCTGACCCGCTCTGAGACTTCATCTCCATTGTTTGTAGAATTTTGTAGGTTTATATGGATCGAAGTATATATGAGTCAATTGGAGAATTTAATGTCACGACGGCACGTTGGCCATGGTAACTCAATGGATAAGAGCGACTGGACGGAAACCAGGAGATCAGTGATTCAAATCCCGGCCATGGCATTGAATTTTTCAGTTTGACTCTAAGCAATTACATTATCTATTATGACTAGTGTTTTAGCTCTTACACATTCACTTTATACACTGCTTCATAACCTATAAACATATCCTTATTAAATTTAGACATTGATATGTATGACGGATGATGGAAAACCGTGTGAAATTAGTCTGTAGCTTCTGCGACTTGAACTTTTCTAACTTTTGGAGAATTTATAAAAGGACGTATTGTAACACTGAACCTGATATTGTGTTTTTCACTGTTGACAGTATTTTCAAGTTAAGAATACTTTTATACCTGACATAAACACAACTATTAAATACTGCACATTTCACCTCATTAAGTCCACAGGTAAAGAAAATTTGTTTCTTCTTAATTGTTTTGCCTTCTCTCCCAAATTTCAGTAAACAAAGTTATTACATTTCACGCAAAAATTAGATACCAAGATTTCAGCGACCTGTGCCTTCCAAGGATGCAACACAAATATTTCCAAAATATCCTCTCATTCCAAACTACCATTTACATAAAAAAATTTCGAAATTTTTAATTTCTCAAAAATGACTAATAAGTTTTTATTAAATAATATATATTTCAGATATTTTCAGGACAATGAAATGTATACATATCTTGAACTTTCTTTAAATACTCCTGAAGTCTCTTTCATTATGTAACTTCTGCAAACTGGCTAACCATATCAGATAGTCGAAATGTTTTACTGTATATATCGATTAAAATGAAGTATTACTCGACAGAGCGTTGAGGCGTATTGACCTTCAGGTTACCAGCGCTGTGATCGTCTCTTATCGGGTCTTATCTGGTCGATTAGAGGAGTGAAATATTAGTAAGTTGACGTACAGTAAGTTACGAAACACAAATAGAGCGATTGGAAGCTGCGTGTGTGTCTATATGATCCGTTCTCTCGCGCCTGCCGATGACACATTGCTGTCCAGAAGACATGATTATATTTGAACAGACTATACATACGCTGGACTCATCGTGTATGTGCGATAAGCTGAGGTAAACATCTCTGTGTTGCGAATTTATGTAATTACGCCTTCTCGCTTTGCCATGTAGTAGATAGCAGAGAAGGCAGGCGTTTGAATGAACAGTGTTTACAAAAGTGAATAGAGAAATTCGCTAAGTGAAGCATATCGCACTATTTTTTTTAAGATTCTCTCCTTTCTAGTTGCTTAGATAACATACTTCAATTACTTAAATTTCACTCTCTTTGGTTCGCACACGCACAACAATATACAGATACAAGATGACCAATAGTAAAAATAACTGTAAAGAACATAAAACCCCTCTCGGTAGCGTAGATGGCAGCGTGTCTGCCTCACTCCATGTCTTCTCCCAACTATCTCAAAATTGTTTGAACGGTTGCTCCTATCCCGCCTGACTCCTCTTTTCGAGGAGAGGCAGCTCCTACCCGATCACCAGTTTGGTTTCCGTTGTGGACACTCCACGACCCTGCAGCTGCTACGACTGGCCGAGAGGATGGCCCTGGGATTCCAGGAAAACTTCAAGACAGTCGCGGTACTGCTAGACGTAGAAAAAGCCTTTGCCACCACCTGGCACCAAGACCTACTGTACAAGCTCAGGGAGGCCAATATACCTCCTCCCTATCTCGCCCTGATTAGCAGTTTCCTCAGAGACCGCACTTTCAGGGTGAGAGTGGAAGGACGGCTGTCATCAATCAGATCCATAGCCGCGGGAGTCCCCCCGCTATTCTTTGCGGCTTACATGTCTGATTTCCCTCTGGAACCACAGACTGTTACACGCCAATATGCCGACGACACCCTCATGCTTGCACGTAACAAAACCTTCGATAGTGCTATCCTCCGCTGCAGCGCCAACTCCGAGCTATCAGCCATTGGAGTGACAGGTGGAGGATGGCCATTAGCGCAGGGAAGAGCTCCACTCTGCTCCTGGCTAAGGTCCGAGCTAGGCGACCGGATTGGTCGCTGAGGTTGAGGCAGAGGCAAATCCCCTGGTTCCCTCTTACCTTGCCGTCCTCCTCGATCGCGGCCTTACCTACGCCCCTCGCGTTCGGCTGAAAGCCGGACGAGGGCATGCAGCACTTAGGCACTTGTACCCCGTCTTTAAATCCACAATGCCAACACACATTAAATTACGCCTGCATCGGGCAATTATCCCGCACCTGATTCTGTACGGCTGCGAAGTCTGGGGATCAGCGGCTCCCACCACTATTCACAGGCTGCAGCGCGTCCAGAACAGGACGCTGCGAATGATCTACGATACTTGACGTAGATTCCCGTCCCATAACCTCCACACCTACTCCGGAGTCCCATACATTGTAGACGTGGTGCGGGAGAAAACCCGTACCATCTACAATAAGCTTGGCTCCCATCTCAATAACCTGGTGAATACCCTGGGTCGGTATGACCATAGGGCTCCTCGCCGGAGACCAAGTTACCGGCTGCCCAAAGACGCTTTGGGTAACTAAACTGAGCAGGGCCACCTTCCCCTGACCTTGTACCCCCAAGTCCAGAAATGGGCTTGGTAAAACCTATATCCTAACAGTTCCTTTTCACTCTAGCCCGTCAAGCGGGCTGTGCTCAGATGCCTCTCAGGAAGGCAGAAGGGCGCAGCCAGCACTTGGGCACACAACCCTCCCCCGAGGGCACTTGCGCTCACACATGGCTAGATATACCACTGCCCAAGACAATCGCCTGAGACACAAGACAACTCTTTTATACTGCTCAGATAAAGCCGCACTAAGCGGCTAGGTGCTGAGCAGCAAACACCCCGCCCAGGTAAACCTGGACGACTCGCATCCTCTGCTGGTCTGCTGGCCACGTTCAAGAGGTCCCGAGTTGGAATCTCGGTTAGGGTGAGTTACCTTTATAAGGCTTTTTCCGGGGTTTTCCTTTATCTTAAAAGAGGAATGTCGGATAGCGCTAAGCTCCATAGACTCCGGACTCATTTGAGCATCATTTTACCCATTTCATTTACCGTCCGATGTGACTTAGCGTTGCAGGACGTAAATTTCAGTAAATGTGTGTATGTGTAGCGTTTAACGCCCGCTTTTACTACATACGGCACCGCAGGCGGTGACACTGATGATATATGAGATGAAGATGGAGCACCGGTGGACTGAGATGGCGGGGGAAACCGGAGGTCCTGGAGAAAACCTGCCCCAGCACCGTGTTGTCCACCACAAATCTCACTTTGCGGTCGCCTGGGATCGAACCCGGGCCGCCTTCGTGAGAGCCAAGTGGTCTAACCACTGAGCCTTAAATTTCCGTAAAAAAAGCACATAACACAACGCTTGGTGGAGGCGGGGTTGGTTGCTATCTTCGAGTTGATATATCAATGTTGATATTACTTATTACATCATCCAGTCGTTGATATTTTCGATATTTTCGACTTCAATTTATAGAGGAGATGCCTGGCAAAAGCCGAAAGGCTACCCTAAACAGTTCACGAAACCAACATCCCGAATTATTATCGATATGTGCATTAAAATTCATTTCGCTCTTGTTTCCGAGGTGCTGTGAACAAATGGTTGTGTTGTATTATGTTACATTTTCAAGCAAGTAGCCTGTGGCTGAAATTAGGCATCGTTTCTACTTTGTACGCCTATAACAACAACAATAATAATCATAATAATAAATAGACAGATTGATGCAGCTCAAACAGAACGAAGCTTTAGGAACAACTTCTACTTTTAGACCATAGATACAAGTCCGTGGAAAGCAATACAATAGAACCTCGTTAATCCGGACTAACTGGGGCTTAATGTTGTCCGGATTAGGTAAAATGAACACCACAGATAAAAAAAATTAATTTAAATTAGAGTATGCACAGTATAGTTTTATTACAACGTAAGATACAACGGGACCTCATGATTTTAATTGCAAATCTTTATTTGTTTGGTTTGAAGAAACTATCAATTTTCTTTTATGGTTTATCACATATCTCTTTCACAATAACATCACGAAGGCTCGTCATATGGTGGTAATATTAGAAAATCTGTCTCAGGTTTCTCGATAATGTATATTACGCAATTCAGATGCAGTTTATCGTCATTTCACTTCACACTTTCCGAAATCCACATCCTAAGCCTTAGATTCGCTACTATATAGTGTCCCTTGCATTGCTTACACTTTTCGTCACTCATGATGTGATAGTCTGGATCATCTTCATCTCCGTCGAGCCAGTCTTCGACCTCTTTTACGAGGGCTGTTCAATAAAGAATGATCACAATTTTTTTGACAACGTACCTTTACTCATCCTCGTAATTTTGATGGTACTTCTCAAAATAGTCTCCCCTGAATGCGATGCATTTGTCCCAAAGTTTCTGCCAGTCTTCAAAGGCATGTTGGAAACCATTTTTTGAGAGATCCTTCAAAATCGCCTCCGCAGCCTTCACCGCTGCTTCTGATGATGGATAATGCCTCACACAAAGGCGTTTCTTTAAGTTAGGGAATAGAAAAAAGTCGCATGGGGCTAAATCCAGACTATAGGGAGGGTGAGGGATGCACTACATGTTGATTTTTTGCAAGATATTCAGCAACAACATTGACAATATGCAGCCGCGCATTATCGTGGTGCAGCATCCAGCCTGCTTCACGGAAATGTGGTCTTTTTCGCCTGATATGGACTTGAAATGTTTTCAGGACATCCCTGTAGTATTTTCCAGTTACTGATGTGTGTGCAGGCACAACATGCTGATAAAACATTCCATGAATATCAAATAATGAGATGTCCAAAACTTTCCCAGCAGAAGCAACCACTTTTACTTTTGGGGGGGATTGGTGATGAAGGAGATTTCCACACTGAGCTTTGCTGTTAGCTCTCAGGATCAAAATGATGTAGCCAAGTTTCATCGGTAGTTATTACGTTTGAAATAAACTCCGGATCTTCCTCTAACATCAAGTTTAACTGCATGTTAGCTCCATTGCAGCGGTAGGCGATACTGAACATGTCTGAACTTACCTGGTTCTCACAGGTGGGAACCAGAAGTACTAACAATGAAACTACTACGGCGTGTTTGTTTCACATTAAGCTAACAGAATATAATAAGATTCAATTTTAGTGCGAAAAGTTATGACCGTAAAAAAATATGATCATTCTTTATTGAACAGCCCCCGTACTTCGACAGCTTTCTCGCCACCCCAACCAGTGTTTCGTTAAAGAAATTCAATTGAATTGCATTTTTGTCTAATTCAACACTGTCATCATACAAAAGTTTCTTCCACGCATTAGTCAATGTAGTCGCACTCTCAAAATTGAAAATCATGGATCTGAAATCAGACACACAACATTCTGCACATACATACACCAGAGTAGCACGATTTTCAAGCCTTTCGGTAATGTTCAGCGATTTATGCTTACGTTTCACCGATGACAATGTAGGTTTACTAAAGGATATTGTAACTCGATTTGTTTCTTCAGCTTAATGGTTGAGAAAGGCAAGTGTTAAACTAATCCTTATGACATCAATTGCAAGCTCATCATAGGTGTGGGAAGGAGGACATCTAATGTACCATTGTCACTAATATGTTCCTGGCATTCTTAAAAAATTCCTATTGTACAGTCTGTGCAAAAATAAAATGGACAATTTCCTTAAGTTTGTCTTAGTACAGTACTATAGTTTAAGTTAGCAATTCTCAGATTTTTTTAAGAATGCTTGTCCGGATTAAGCGAAATGTTTGAATTACGAGGTTTTACTGTATTTCACTTGTACCCAGGCTTAGTACATATTTAGTATATGTCATATTTCTTCCTGTTCACGTGTTAATGTAGACACGAGAAACATGGTTAGACTTGGTTGGACTAAGGACTAAAGTTTGTTTGTACTTTGCAGGAGTGACAGCAGTGTTGCTATTGGCAGCTGGCTGTGTAGCGGTACCTGCAAGGCAAGATGCCAACTTTGTGGGAGAAGGAACCAATGAACTCGCCACGGCTCTGCTTCAGGTATGGTCATATCAGTTAACACATGGTAGCTGTGCTTCCGGGATGGCTTACCTCCCCAAGACGGGCATATCCATTACACAGTGCTTACTTCTTTTAGGAATGTCATCCTCGGTTGTGTTTTGCTTGTTCCCTCGTGATGGCATACTGCCTTTTTTTTTTAATTTACGTCCTCCAGCGTTAAGTCATATCGGACGATGAATGGAATGGGTAAAATGATGCTCAAATGAGCCCAGGGTTAATAGAGCTTAGAATTACCCGACATTCGTCTTACAGTATAAGGGAAAACCCCGGAAAAACCTAATCGAGCTAACTCACCCTGACCGAGATTCGAACTCGGTACCTCATGAACGTGAGGTAGACACGCTAGTATCTACGCTACCGAGGCGGGCGTTGCTTTGGGGTGTATCTACTGAAAACCTTCGGAGTGATAACACATTTTCGTTCATTTTTAGTCAAGTTTGACCTTTGCTACCTGTACAAAAAGCTTGTGTTTATCTCGGCGTTTCATTTTAATTTGATTGTTTTTTGTTTAGCTGCAAGCTCGTTGAATTTTGGCATTTCCCATTGACCTTCTATAAAGCCATGCTAACATTCGGCAGAACTAGTTGGTTTATCACGGATCTGGTTGCCCCTCGGGTCTTTCCCCTCAACTGGGCTACAGTAGAATCATGTGATGCTCTGACCTTATTGGGATGGGGACTACGTTATACGTACTTTTCCATTCCAACTGAGTTCCGTAATTTGGAATGAAATAGCCTAGGCACGATTTTGCTGACATACCACTTTTTTTTTTTTCTTTAAGCAGGTTTCACTGCTCTTGGTAATTGAAACCCTGAATAAGAATTTCAGCGCCAAAAATATTAATTTTATAGGGAATTTTTCGTCATATTTTGTTTTTTTTTCTTTTTTCTTTTTTGTTGCTGAAGTTTAAGTTTTTTTTTTTCAGTTTTCGCGTCACTCTTTTCATTTTTTTTTCTTTTCTAGTCTGTTTCTTTCGTTTTTGCATGTAATGGGATTATCTCAAGTTATTAAATGATTTAACATTTATTTTTAATGTAATGAAATAGATGAATATTGGAATGTCAGTTTCCTACCTATATTGTACATACTGTATGCAGTCAATTCGCCTGCTCCCAATGTGGTTATGGTAAAAAAGAGAAATAAAAACAGTCTGACAAGTGTCTGATTTCGGTTTTTGTAGTTTTATTCAGCGATGCCTAAAATATAGCTTGCCATTTAAGACAGATTGTATCTGAATTTGGAGATGTTTTTATGCGGCTGGTGAACTATTATTTTGTAAGATGTGTGAAACAGAAAGGTAATTAGTTCACTTATCGACAACATGTGGGTCACTGTTCAATAAAGATTTATTTTGTGAAATTTACGTCCTCCAACGTTAAGTCATATCGGACGATGAATGGAATGGGTGAAATGATGCTCAAATGAGCGCAGGGTCCATAATGCTTAGAGTTACCCGACATTCGCCTTTGAAGATAAGGGAAAATCCCGGAAAAACCCTTATCCAGGTAACTCACCCTGACCGAGATTCGAACTCGGGACCTCTTGAACGTGAGGCAGACATGCTACCACCACGCTACCGAGGCGGGGTCAATAAAGAATGATTATAATTTTTTACGGACATAATTTTTCGCACTAAAATTCAGTTTTATTATATTCTGTTAGCTTAATGTGAAACAAACACGCCGTAGTAGTTTCATTGTTGGTACTCCTGGTTCCCGCCTGTGAGAACCAGGCAAGTTCAGACATGTTCAGTATCGCCTACCGCTGCAATGGAGGTAACATGCAGTTAAATTGATGTTAGAGGAAGATCTGGAGCTTCTATCAAACGTAATCACTGCTGATGAAACTTGACTACATCATTTTGATCCTGAGAGCAAACAGCAAAGCTCAGTGTGGAAATCTTCTTCATCACCAACCCATAAAAAAGCAAAATTGGTTGCTTCTGCTGGGAAAGTTATGGTCATCTCATTCTTTGATGTTTATGGAATGGATTATCAGCATGTTGTACCTGCACACACATCTCTTGAAAACATTGCAAGTCCATATCAGGCGCAAAAGACCACATTTCCGTGAAGCAGGCTGGATGCTGCACTACGATAATGCGCGGCCGCATATTGCCAATGTTGTTGCCGAATATCTTGCAAAAATCAACTTGAAGTGCATCCCTCACCCTCCCTATAGTCTGGATTTAGCCCCATGTGACTTTTTTCTATTCCCTAACTTGAAGAAACGCCTTCGTGGGAGGCATTATGCATCATCAGAAGCAGTGGTGTAGGCTGCGGAGGCGATTTTGAAGAATCTCTCAAAAAATTGTTTCCAGCGTGTCTTTGAAGACTGGCAGAAACGTTGGGACAAGTGTATCGTAGTCAGAGGAGACTATTTTGAGAAGCACCATCAAAATTATGAGGATGAGTAAAGGTACGTTTTTTTTTAAAAAAAAAGTGGTTATTCTTTATTGAACAGCCCTCGTGTAAAGAGGCATGCAACTCGCAAGTAGGAAGAAATCCACGCAACGGTGTATATATGTTGTGGAATGAAAATACTCTCAAGCGGCAAACATGTATTTGTTTTGAAGATAAATATATGTTACATCATTTTCCACCGCAACAATCACTACGTTTCAATGGGGACTTGAAATCGCTTTGAGCACATATTTCGTACTGAATGGATCCGCGTTTCCAAATTAACTTTAATAAGCACTGAGATCAATTTGAAAAGGCAAACTGAACTTACTTTGGCGAAGGTCGAATCTTTTATTCTTTGCGTTTGGCGAACATTTTGAGGTTAGTGGTTTTGTAAAAAATATGCGACATTAATACGAAAACGGTAAGTGTGATCTATTATGTTTTACCAGCTTCTTTTTTTTTTTAATATAATTTTTTATTGATCGATCAGCAGTACAATGCTTTACAGATCAGAGCGAAAAGAAGGTAACAGTACAATAAGAACAATAACACTCAGGGGTAGGCTAACAGGCCGCCCCCTAACTACATTAAGTTAGAACTCCAATAATACTCTCTGAGAAATTATGTCAATATTGGAGATGTAAGACAGACATCAAGCACTAGAATCACTCGAATCAGATGTATCACTTAGAAGCAGGTCCTGTGGTAGTCTCCTCTTTAAGTGTGAGGGCTGGTGCGTGCGGACGCCGATGTTATAATGCACAGCTCCTGGGACTTCTTGCAGCGTGGAAAAGAAACGACGAGCGATCCTGCGAATGTAGTCGTGAAGAGGTAACAGTCCTAGTTCGTGATGGAGCTGCTGATTACGGATGAACCATGGAGCATTGGTAGCGATGCGCATAAAGCGATTCTGTATGACCTGAAGACGACGCAGATGACATGTGTGTGCGGCCCCCCACCACTTGGCAGGCATATGTAATAAGCGGACGAACGAGTGATTTGTAGAGTAACAATGAAGACTGTAGGCCGAGGCTCGAACGGCGATGCAACAGAGTGAGAGTTTTGAAAGTCGCCCGGAGGCCAGTGATATAAGACGATCGATATGTGTACGCCAGGTCAGTCGAGTGTCCAAAAGCACTCCAAGGTATTTAACGGGAGTTGTAGTGGGGAGCCAAGGGACATTGTTCCTGTAGAGACACAACGGAGTAAGCGGAGTATATCGGCGAAGAGTGAATATTTTAGCTTCGGTTTTCTGAGGGTTCAAAGAGATCCGCCAATTGCTGAACCAACGAGTTAGGCGATCTAAAGAGAGCTGTACTACTTGTTGTGCGTACTGGAGATTAACATGAGAATAATACAGTACTGTGTCATCAGCGTAAAGAGCTAAAGAAGTCGGAGCTAAGTCAGGAATATCAGAAATGTTACCAGCTTCTGACAGGTTTATTATTTCTTAACGAAAAATCATAACATGAACTACGAGCACAATAAAAGAACATGGTAAGTTTTACTGCGAAGATTACGGACACGAAATGTATGTTCAACAATATAAGAATGAACGAAATATAGGTTTGTATGTTGGGTCAAAGAAAAGTGATGGAAAATTATTACTGTATGACAAGGTTCGGACATAGGACATAGCACCCTCACCTATAATATCTTACGTGCCTAGGACCATGATGGGAAAGAGCGTTAAGGTCAGAGGGTACTAAGAGTAGTTCGGCCTCAGGAGAGACAACAAGGGCCCCTAACAACTCGAGATTTAAGCTCCCTGTTGACGAGTCGTATTACCGGGAGCCTCTTTCCCTGCGAACTGGAGGACCTGGAACTTGACAACCTGTCCCGATTTACAGAGCGAGCGAAGATTTACAGAGAGCAAATTCCCTGCAATTCATGGCAAAACTCCTATCGACACGTAGAATGAAAGATGAATAGAAATGAGAAGTAATTGAAAATATAGGTACAGGTAATTAATAGCCCTTTCTAGAATTTGCCTAGAAACTGCCGAAAAGGATATCAAGATCAGCCGCAGAAATCGAATCCATGATCCCCCACCTCTGTAGTGTGCATGGTAGCTCGTCTGCATCAAGTTCAAGGGCTCCCAACTTCGAATCTTGGTTAGGGTCAGTTATCTTGATAAGGTTTTTTTTCCCCAGATGTTTCCCTTATGAATGTCGGGTAACTAAGGTCTATGGACCCTAGGCTCATTTGATCGCATCTCTAGCGTAGGTAGTAGCGTCTGCCCCAAGTTCAAGAGGTCTTCTTCTTCTTTTTCTGCAACTTCCCTAGTTTTTTCCATTATCGTGATCTTAGGGGATTCTTTTTCCTCTATCGCTTATGCCTTTAGGCGTCTGGTTGAGGAACACAAATTCTGGTTCAGATAGAGAACCCAGGATGGGTGATCAGCCTGATGTCTGGTATGAGAGTAGAGAAATAGTTGACCACGAGGGCGAAATGAATGGAAGGAAAGTTGATAATGGCGTAGGTAACCGGAAATCCCGCCCTAACCATTCGGCCAAGCCGCGGCACATTCAAGAGAGCCTGAGTTCGAATCTCAGTCACGGTGAGTTATCTGGATATCTCTCCGAGGTTTTCCCTTATCCTGAAAGGTGAATGTTTTCTAACTCTAAGCTCTATGGACCCTGGACTCATTTTATTATCATATCACCCATTTCATTCATCGTCCGATTCATCTTCCGCCAATATATGGACCACATTCATCATTTTCTCTACTGGTACATGTGGAAGTTACTAAAATTCGCCATGTTGAACGACAATACTATTCCCCGCCTTCTTATATATGTGCAGTATGTACGGAAATTACACCCATTCATCGCCCGCCTCGGTAGCGTAGATGGTAGTATGTCTGCCTCACGTTCAAGAGGTCCCAAGTTCGAATCTCGGTAAGGGCGAGTTACCTGGATAAGGTTTTTCCGGGGTTTTCCCTTTCTTTCAAGACGAATGTCGGGTAGCTCTTTTCTCCATAGGCCCTGGACTCATTTGAGCATCATTTCACCCAATTCACGGTCCGATATAACTTAACGTTGGAGGACGTAAATTTAAAAAAAAAATCATCGTATACACATGGCCAACTATACGCTTCCAATGTCTGAATGACGTCCGTTCGCTACTTTCATTTGTCATACATAGCCGGCTCCTTTACGCGCTCCCTAAGCCCGTCTACATTATTCGGAATTTGCTCTCAAATACATTTCAAATCTCTAAGGAAACGTGGCAAATATGTGAATTGAATACATAGTGAACCTATACTATAGTGAAGAGCTCAGTGGCAAAGTATACAATGAAGCGCTGAAAGCGCTGCTTCCCCAAAAGTTTCAGGACAAAAAGAAGAAAAACAAGAACATTCATACCAAACAATATTTTATTTGCTCTGGATACATTTTCAAAATTTATTCGGAAACATCCGCGGTGCTGTGGACAATCTGACAGCTGCATAGGTTCGAGTGACCAATTCCTCGTGTTTATTCAATACTGAATAATTTTTTTACACATTTGTAACCTTGAATATCATGCGTTTCCGGAAACAATCGCGACTGTTCGATAGTTAGGAAGCATTGACAGATTTTGTCTACGTAGTCTCTGTAGCGTGCGAAGACACGTTTACTTTTTGTTTTGTTTTATGTGGTGCTTTTAAATGCAACTGTAAGCATACTTCAATAGCACTAGTAGATTGGTATTTATTGGTGAGAAATAGGACATTTTTGTGAAGCTTTACGTTATTAAAAGAGTGTGTGAGTCAGCTCTAAGTAAACTTGGAACGTCTGAGTAGAGAGGGGGTATATCTCCATGTAGTGTGACCAGTCTTGCGATGCCAGAAGGAACTACGTGTGACTGTACAATAGAAGGAATATAAGGATTTCAATTTGGAGTGGATTCGGTACGTAGGCCGCCATGCTGGGCCCATTTTTCCTATGCCCCCAAGTGGGACACCCCCGGAAGGAAGGATGAGGCGAAGGAGACAGAGGGTGGCTTACCCAAGGAGCCACGACAGTACAGAGGGCAGGTTCCCTTCAGTTTACTTGAATAGAGACCACCCCTGACAGGCCAGGACAACGGACACGCTCCCCCACTGCGGGACGGCAACGAGTCCAGCAGCCGAGCCCCAAAAGTCCCGGCTCGCAGTCCCGAAATAGTGCCAGCAGGGGAGTGAAGACTGAGAACCAACCTACTGGAGGACGAAGTAGTTTTCCTCAGAACATAATATCCCGCCATGCACCGCCGAGACACCCGCCGACACTTCTATCCTGAAACAGACCACCAAATGAGAGATGGTGTGAAATGTTAGTAGAGATGAAATGGAGGTACTGGAAATTTGGGGGATGTAATTAACCTACCCAGCATTCGCCTAGCGACCCGGGAAAACCCCCTAGAAAGCCATGGGTCAGGTAGGTTGGCCACGGGAATCGAACCCGGGCCTCCCGAATGCAGGCCACAGACGAAACCACCTGAGCCATCCCGCTCGGTAGAAACAACATTGAACAGTTATGCGCAGAGGATCTACCCCAAAATCCGAAGACCCAGGCCTCCTTCTACCCGGGAGTGATGGATAACTCCGGGGCTCTTTCCATAGGGCAATACCTGATTTCTTAAAAAGTCCCCCCCCCATTGACAACAACGTCAAGATGGGATGGACGTGGATACGCCACTTACGCGCGTCAACCCCGCAGGGAAGACTACCGAAAAACCTCGGTGGGGCCGCCTAGTGATCTAGCACACCTTCTACCAGCTCTGCAGGCTAGTACCCGGGACTTATGAGGCAACCCTCTACCCCCTCCGGGCGGCCGAGGCCTGGCCGGAGGTACCCAATTCCCCGTGGGTGTCGGGAACGCACTGCACCCTCGAGTCCAACCCAATCCGAACAACTCCCCGACGGGAGGGGCTCGGCAGTTCGGCCCGAGTGCTAAGGGTCCGCAGCGCTCGCACCACAGTAGCTGAAGGGGACGGATCCCCTCCCCTACGGGAAGAGCATTGAACAGTAACCTTAGTTCTTCTCTCTATTTTATAAAAATAGAGCTTCCCTCGCTTTGAAAGTCACGCCTCGCCACTAGAAGAGGTTGTTCTGATGTCTTCAGTTGAGTTTCAGAGAACAACGTGGTCATACAGTTAGAGATGATTATAATGTACTGTGATACCAACAAAATTCACCAAAAATGAACAGGAGTGCATAAGCGCGAATTTGGTTTTACGGAAGAAGAAGAAAATGGTCTTACCTCTAACCCTGTCGCGCAATCTCCTTTATTGCTGCTTTAATAAATAGACAAGAAACGTAACATAGAATTTATGTGCTCTGTTTAATTGCTTATTGGACCCACTGCTTATGGAATAAGATGAATTATTCTCATTTTTTGTTAACCGTCAACTCCACCCACTCCATTAATCGAGGATAATCGATGCCCTATTGTAGTTTACAGTACCCTACTTTGTACATTATTTTCTAACATAATAGAGTAATAAAAATATGTTATGTATTTTGCAGGGTCATGTGGATTCAGACACCAATTTGGCCTTTTCACCGTTCGGCATCTCAGCTCTACTTGCCATCATGGCGGAAGGTGCACACGGCGAGACTCGAACTCAGTTAGCGACTGCACTTCACCTGCCAGATGACAGGGAACGTACTAGGGAGGCTTATCGCTCCATTCTTCAACGACTAAATGTAAGTTTATATAAAAATCATTTAACATATTTATATCAATACATGCTTTATTAGGGATGCATTCTATAAGTAACGGTTTTAAAATAAGGATGGGGTAGTTTATGCAAGTTGTGAGCTTCTAAAATTTTCATTTGTGCCTTAAAAGTAAATGTCCATAACTGTCTTCATATTGGTAAAATGATGTAAATTTTTATATAATTTGTAAGAACCCTATATCTTTTTACCAAATCCTGTAACTCAATACACTATTATCAAGCAGTAGTTTTGTCTATAAGAAATTGAATATAAATGGCATTTATGGAAACGTAGAGCCAGACTGAAAAATTCAATGCCATAGCCGGGATTTGAACCACGGATTTTCTGGTTTCCGTCCAGCCGCACTACCATTGTGCTACTATGGCCAACGTGCCGATATGAAATTAAATTCTCCAACTGACTCGTATGGCATTTATGATTGAAAACAGAATTGGATAGGTTTTATAAGTTATTAGTTATAAGGTAATAAATGATTTTTGCCAGATCCTGCGGTATAATTATACATACGTACGTATGTATGTATTTATTGACTGCAATTGGGTACTACCCGGTGGCAGAGTTAAGAATACAGGTCAAATTACAAATACTAGATTTACAACAATAATACAGTAAACAATGCAAACATGATATTATTTTACTTTAGTCACTTAAAGCATATCTAATTACTTCTCTATTTACATATTATATACCATTATAATTCAAAAGTTAAACTATAAACCATCTAGATTTTTTCTAAATTTCTTCAGCGACAGGGGACAGTCCTGAAAGACTGCTACAGGTAATTCATTCCATTCTTCAATGGTTCTATTAACAAAAGAAAATTTTCCTACGTCGGTTCTGTATCTTCTACCCTTAATTTTATACCTATGATCGTTTCGTCCATAATAATCCGGATTATCTAACCTTACACTAACGTCCACCCATGCCTTTACACCAGCATTAGCTTTGAATAATGCTACCAACCTATGTTTTTTACGCCTAATTCTTAATTCCTCCCATTTAGTCTCATCTCCTTTTATAGGCCCAAAATACTTGCCTCTTTTTATGAATTTTATTGCCCTCTTCTGTATTTTTTCTAATGGATCGATTTGGTTAGCTCTATACGGGTCCCAGCATGCTACTGCATATTCCATAACCGGCCGCACTAAGGCCTTGTAGGCAATTTCCCTGGACCTAGCGCTCCCCTTTTTCAATATTCTCATTACGAAATGTAATGCCTTCCACGCATTCCTAGATGTGGAATTTACTTGTTCGTCCCATCCAGCATTACTTGCCAGGTACACTCCCAAGTATTTGCAGCTGTCCACCTGTGGAATTTGCACCCCTCCCATGTGATAGTTAACAATAATTTTGCCCTTAGTTCTACTAAAAACAATGGACTTACTTTTCTTGGCATTAATTGACATTTTGTTAGCCGCAGCCCAATTACAGTATATTGACCAGATATGTTAAACATAGTAAATGTGTACCGTTGAAAAGAAATTACCTTGTGATTGACGTTCATGCTTCCACCCGGCCATCTCAGTACACTGTTGCCGTATTTTACTCGCTGTCTGTCTGCAGTGCCAAGACCAACATTGGCGATATATGGAAGACAGAAAACTTCAGAATACAATATAACACTTACAATGATTAAATTCTTACATAATCACCAGAGCTAGGAAGTTCGTATCGCCCACCGTTCCCTATATAGGAGCGACCGACCTTCTCCCGGCATCCAAAGAAGTCATAGATAAGAGCGCATGGCGGAGGGGCATTGCAACCGTCTGCCCAGAGAATAAAAATGTCCTATAAGACATTCGTAAATGCACATTTATTTAGATCATTATGTACAACATACAAATCACACACGGGCTTGTCTCTGGCTGATTTCATTATTATTTAAATAGGCACATTGTGGCAACACCCAAGCGATTATAACGCGGGTTGTAATATTTCCTGATCGAATGTAAAATAATATCCAAGTAATAAAATTAATTTCTTAAATATCTGTAGACTCCTACTAGACAAAATACCAAAGCAGAAATTTTGCTATATATTTACTCATCTGCGGCCGTGTACCTCTGAAACCTTTCAAATGAAAAAACTCATTCTACGTCCCGTCAAACAACATTTATACTGCGAAAATGTACCTTCGACCTCACATGATGTGATCGGGGCATATTTGAAATATATTATCAATTCCGTATTATTATCAAAGTTTTTGTTGGGATGTAAAAGTGCATCTCGTATGTGGTAAATCACACCGAACACTGCATACTTTTCAATTACACATTTCAATTTCATCTTTATTTCAGGTAGAATGCTCGAGGTTTGGTAAATCCGTTTTGACAATTCTACATGCCGCAAAGATTCGGTCAGCTCCAGTGGCGGCTCGTGGGATAAAAAAGTGGGTGTTCACAAGACCTACACTTAAAATGCACACTAGCACTATCCGCCACTGCTACCATCACCACTACAAATGAGTGCTAGCTCAAACGCCCCACAAAATTGTATACAATCTATTAGCCTAGAAAGAATATATCTATTCCTATCACATTGCTTATTGTGTCACTTTACTGACAGTCTGTAAGCTGAGCATTAATATTCACTCGACCAAACATGGCGAACTGAGTACATGCATTTTTACGTCAGCGTGAATTCCCGTGCTTCTTTATCTTTTCACTAAGATGTACCAAGTCGTCACTTGCTACTTTTGTCCAATTACTCACTTCAGAGCTAGTCCTGCGCCGTGGCGTAGCGGGCTAAGGCCTTGGACCCTGGCCACGGAAAGCGGCCCGGGTTCGATCCCGGGTATAGGACCAGTGCCCACTCAGCATCGTGGGGAAAGTGAGGAGCTTACGCTAGGTAAGCGGCCCTGGTCACGAAAACCAACGTTCCGGCTGGGGGATGCCGAGATGCTGACCACATCTCCTCCCCGTATCAGTTGAATGATCGCCCACCTCTCTCTGGCGTGTGCAAGTAGGCGTGAGGCCGGCAGTCGGGTTGGTAAGCCTTGGTCCTGTTAGGGCTGTCGTGCCAGTGGTTAACTTAACTCACTTCAGAGCTAAACAGAACGCACGGAAAGCTGAAAAGCGCATTTCTAATACTGCAACAGCATAACCATTTACAGGTTGTATATACATTGTTAAAATTGCGCCTATGGTCCCGCTTATGATTTTTGTAACACGCTCAACTGTCAGATTGGGCTGCGGACGTCCTAGTCGCTTTATTACATTTTTTCTTCGCAAGTCACTTTATTTTATTTCTTAAAATGGAATCCACCGAGTTCGTAGCTACCTCTTGAGAGAAGCTCAACAGTCACAAAGATTCCAAAACCTCGCGATCGGTCGCTGCACACAACAAAGAGTAATTGTTTTGCGCTAAAACACTAGTTGTACTTGATGCACTAAGAAACTCACAATTGTCTCATCTGATGATTATCTACAAATTCCAAGTTTATCACAGTGTTTAAAACAAAACATCTGTTTAGAAACTGGACTGTAAAAACACGCCGTATTCAAAGTAACAAAGCAATGGCTGAGAGCGCTAGAAGTTGTAAACATTCTTTGTATTTGCAGATAGTAGCACTTCCCAGAGGTTACCAAGAACTTCTCTGGCGTTGCCAATGTGAATTAACGTGCACATCCAAACTGTGCTCTGATCTGGACGTACCCAACCAATGTCTGTCTGTAGCATTTGTCGTCTACGCATGCGCAGAGCTTAAAACGTTACATGCTAGCACAAGAGAAGTGTGCTACCTACAAGGTTGCCACATACTCATCCTATCGCCGACTACTTACTACACATTAAGCAATGAGCGCGGTAAATACAAATAACGAATGAAAAGAGAAAATGGGCTTCTACAAGACAAATATTGGGGGTTCACGTGCTCTTGTGCTCCTAAGCAGCAGCCGCCCCTGGTCAGCTCCATACCTCTGGGCTGTAACAGTGTGATAGTTGTGTGTAACTCATGAATAAATGTGCAATCAATAATATATTTCTACGAAACTGTTCGTTACTAGACGTTTGGCAGTTTGTATGCTAGAACTGCCATCGGTTTCTAAATTGGCTAATACCGAAACAATTTTATCGTTGTGTTTGGCATAATAGATTACAGCCTCTAGCCAAGTTCCCCATCTGGTGACAACTGGCCGTGGTGGTAGCCGTATGTCTGGTGCTAACTGTCTGAACTTTGCAATCCTGTAAGATGCCTTCAAAAATATATTATTCATGTGAGCTACAAAGCTGTTCACACCTGCATAGCTACATTTAATTAATTGGGCCACTCGGTGTAAAGCATGTGCTAAACATGTAGCATGTATTAGTTTAGGATACAAGTTACAATAATGAGTTGCATTCTACGACGAACATTGCCCTTGCTATAGTATAGCAACGCAAAGAAAATTCCTGTAAGGAAATGTGCTGTGGGACAAGGACAGCGAATGTGTGTGGCAGAGAACGCTTGCTATACAAGGAGCAGACCGTTAAAAAAACTTGCGCCCTATTCACTCTGTACATTAAAGCCGAGAAGATTCATTCACAAAATTAGAAGCCGTCAGAATGTTTTTGAATGGTCTGTAACTGTACTGACATGGGGTGTCATAAACCTGTCTAGGGAGGGTGTGGGGACCTTCGCCCACCCCCCTGCGTCTCGCCCCTCGGAGACTTTCTCTCCTGTGGAGGAGTATAGTAGCCTGGCCGCTCTTACATTGCTCAAGGAAATCGGTACGAACTTCCTAGCCCTGATAATCAATGTGTATAAATCTATCGAATGAACTGTTTGCAAACAAAAAATTATTTACATCAGTAAATGCATGTGAAAACACGCATAATTCTCCACTGAACCTGTAACTGATGCAACGCCGATGACGCTAAGTCGACCTAACAGGTCAGCGACTTGACGAGTCGCTGTCAGCCGATGACAGCGCACAAGTGTCAATCACAAGGTTATTTCTTACTGGTCTTACACAAGGGGTGGGAGTTATAATGTCCTTAATTATGCATATTATAAAATTTAAGAAAGTTTGTCTATATAGACCCAAAAGGATTGATGTATTGTTAGATACCGAAATAACTGTAGCAAAAGTTTCTGAGGTTTGTAGTGTAGCTTATCATTTTTTAAAGATTTTGGAATACTCAAGTATTGTGACTTTGTGGACTCGTAGAATTAGAAGTCCAATTTGCAGAAATTCAAAATGTTCTTTATTTCCGTAGAAACACACTTTGTTCAACCCTTACAGCAGTAGAACTACATAACGTACACAAATACAACCTACAGGGTCGTCTACCACAAAACAAAAGATTTCACTTTCAAAACACAGCTGCACGCGGATAATTCTCAAATTCCAATTCGACTCTCCCTCACTGGCGATCCGCGGCTTCTTTTATAAATCCTCTCACTGTTCGAAAAATTACCGAGATTTTCTGCAACAAACAAGACGGCACTAGGACCTTCCAGTCATCTATCTTTATCTGTTTCGGCAATATTTTCATCTCTGCGCTGCACCTTGCAGTTATCTATCTTTATCTGTTTCGACAAGCTTTTTATCTCCGCGCTGCCCCTTGAACCTATCTATCTTTATCTATTTCGGCAAGCTTTTTATCTCCGTGTTGCGCCTTGCAGTTATCTATCTTTATCTGTTTCGGCAAGCTTTTTATCTCCGCGCCGTCCCTTGCACCTATCTATCTTTATCTGTTTCGACAAGCTTTTTATCTCCGCGCTGCCCCTTGCACCTATCTATCTTTATCTGTTTCGGCAAGCTTTTTATCTCCGTGTTGCGCCTTGCAGTTATCTATCTTTATCTGTTTCGACAAGCTTTTTATCTCCGTGTTGCGCCTTGCACCTATCTATCTTTATCTGTTTCGACAAGCTTTTTATCTCCGCGCTGCCCCTTGCACCTATCTATCTTTATCTGTTTCGGCAAGCTTTTTATCTCCGTGTTGCGCTTTGCAGTTATCTATCTTTATCTGTTTCGGCAAGCTTTTTATCTCCGTGCTGCGCCTTGCAGTTATCTATCTTTATCTGTCTCGGCAAGCATTTTATCTCCGCGCTACACTACCTCTCTTTGTGCGCGCCAGCTGCAACAATGCTCTCGACAGTATACTAAAAGTTTGTGAACATCATACCAAAAATACTCCCTAATAAATTTCAATAACTTTAGTATGAAGTTTGGTTATGGAAACACATTGTACAGGTTCCTCCTCCAATGATTTAATTTTATGCAATGTTAGTTTCTTCATCTAACTGTTTGAGCAAGACGTAATTAAAAATCAGTCGTATTAGCAATAAAATATAAAAAATGTGATCTGACGTACTCATTCACAGAAAGGGAATTAAAATAGGGTGAGATGAACATAAAAATTCACCCTAAACCCATCCTAAAGTTAACATTTTTTTTAAATATGTTATAGCCTTAATCCATCTGGAAGAACATTGGTTTTCAATTGTAAATAGTTGTAAATTTTTGAGTGGTTTCCTAGATTAACCTATATAAACAAACCTTTTTGCTTTTATAATAAATAAAACAATAATGACAATGTATTTATGTTTATCACACAGGAAAAGAATCCAACAAATCAACCCGAATTCCGCAATTGGTTCTACATCTACAAAAACTTTTCCGTTGAACCCGAATACAAAGAAGTTTTACAAAAAAACTACTTGACTGAAGTGAAAGACATTGAGCGCGATTGGATGACGGACAATGAAGAAGAGAATGGTACAGAGCCACCCAAAGAGGAAGAAGTCAAAGAACCAGAAGAGACTGAAAATAAAAATCCAATTGAAATGGAGGAAGAAAAGCCAGAAGATCCCGTGAAAGAGAATCCAGAAGAAATTATGGAAACAAGTGATAGGGCGCAACAAACTGAAGATAAAACGCCAACAGAAGAAGAAAGTGTAAAGGAACCTGAAAAAGAAGCGGATCGTCCAGTACCAAGTCAACAGGAGGGAGATAAACCTGTGGATAAACCTGCGGATAAACCCATAGAGCATTCAACAACTATCAAGAAGGTTAAGGCGCGTGAAAATCACGATCTTTCAAATGCTCAAGATATTACATCTGGCCTTTCAGGAAACAACATTGTTGCCAGCGCTAACAAATGTAAGTATAACCACAACTGTTGCATAACCTTATTACTAGGGGTGTGTTGATACACCAGCTTTTCTCGATAACGATACATGTTACCGTCATTTCTGTTTCTAGTTTTGATACGAGGGCTGTTCAATAAAGAATGATCACAAGTTTTTTTTTTTTTTTTTTTTTTTTTTTTTTTTTTTTTTTTTGACAACGTACCTTTACTCATTCTCATAAGTTTGATGGTCCTTCTCAAAATAGTCTACCCTGAATGCGATGCTCTTGTCCCAGCGTTTCTGCCAGTCTTCAAAGACATGCTGGAAACCATTTTTGAGAGATCCTTCAAAATCGTCTCCGCAGCCTTCACCACTGCTTCTGATGATGGATAATGCCTCCCACGAAAGCGTTTCTTCAAGTTAAGGAATAGAAAAAAGTCACACGGGGCTAAATTCGGACTATAGGGATGGTGAGGGATGCACTTCACGTTGACTTTTGCAAAATATTCAGCAACAACATTAGCAATATGCGGCCGCACATTATCGTGGTGCAGCCTGCTTCACGGAAATGTGGTCTTTTGCGCCTGATATGGACTTGCAATGTTTTCAGGACATCCCTGTAGTATTGTCCAGTTACTGATGTGTGTGCAGGTACAAAATGCTGATAAACTATTCCATGAATATCAAAGAATGAGATGACCATAACTTTCCCAGCAGAAGCAACCACTTATGCTTTTTTGGGGGTTGGTGATGAAGGAGATTTCCACACTGAGCTTTGCTGTTTGCTCTCAGGATCAAAATGATTTAGCCAAGTTTCATCAGCAGTGATTACGTTTGTAAGAAACTCCGGATCTTCCTCTAACATCAACTTTAACTGCATGCAGACCTGCATGAGAATGTCCCTTTGTTCGGGAATCAACAGTCTTGGAACCCATCGCGCACAAACACGTCTCATGTGTAATGTTTCTGTCACCAACGTGTGGGTGGCACCCAATGAAATGTTCAGTATTTCAGAAAGTGATCCTAAGGTAATTCGCCTATCCTCTCTCACAATGGCAGCAGCAGTGTTGATGTTTTCTTCCGTAAGAGTAGTAACTGGAGCACCGGGTCCACCTTTCTTTGAAATTGATTGTCTTCCCTCTTTAAACATTTTAAACCACCTTCGAGCTGTGCTGTAGGGAAGAACAGACTCTCCATAGGCCTCCTGTAACACCGCATAGGCCTCAACTGAAGATTTGTTGAGATGAAAGCAGAATTTCAAAGCCACATATTGCTCCTCGAGTGTTATCTCTATTGGAGCGGTAGGCGATACTGAATGTCTGAACTTGACTGGTTCTCACAGGCGGGAATCAGGAGTACCAACAATGAAACTACTACTCCGTGTTTGTTTCGCATTAAGCTAACAGAATATAATAAGATTGAATTTTAATGCGAATAATCGTGACCGTAAAAAATTATGATCATCCTTTATTGAACAGCTCTCGTACAAAATAAAATGTTGGGAGAACTGTACAACGTCATCAAAATTAAATAAGTGCACATGAGACAAAACTTAAAAACATCAAATGCTCTTATTTTTAAACTCTACATTAGGCATTTAAAAGCAAAGTAGTCACTAGAGTCTGTAATAGAGCCATTAGGAGGGTCGCAGCCCAATTTGACAGTTGAGCGTGTACAAAAATCAGACTGAGCAAATTTAACAATGTGTACACAACTTGTGAATGGCTATGCGGTTGCAGTATTAGAAATGCGCTTTTTAGCTTTCCGTGCCTTCTGTTTAGCTCTGAAGTGAGTAATTGAACAAAAGTAGCAAGTGACGACTTGGTAAATCTTAGTGAAAAGATAAAGAATTCACGCTGACGGTAAAATGCATGTACTCAGTTCGCCATGTTTGGTCGTGTGAATATTAATGCTCAGCTTACAGACTGTCAGTAAAGCGACACAATAAACAATGTGATAGGAATAGATACATTCTTTCTTGACTAATGGATTGTATAAAATTTTGTAGGGCGTTTGAGCTAGCACTCACTAGTACTGCTGTGCTAAATAGTGTTTTAGAGAAAACTGTTGCAGGTGGAATACAAAAATATTTAGTGGTTCTTTTTTTTTCCGTTGTGGAAAATTGAAGTTATTTTCCAGTAATCCAGTACACTAGAAAGGGGAGGTGATAAATCGCTGTTCAGATATGCAGTGATTTCTTCTTGAGAACTGGTAAATGGTAGTGAATTTGACACACTATTATTTTCTTGCATAATATTGCTGTGCAGGTACTATATTCCTGGCAATAATTTCTTGGGTTTTGCAATTTTCTACTTGCGCCAATAATATTTTGTGATTTTAAAATAAAATAAAAATTAGAGAATCACCACCGAAGTCGTTCGATGTCGATACCATGCAGACAGACAGACAGCAGGTTGGCAGGCTGGGGAACAGTCCCAAGGGGGTCAAGTCGTGTACCTGCTCTGGAAAGAGCTTCACCACATAGTGACGGGATGTGGGAAATGAAATGTGTAGTGTTTAACGCCCGCTTTTACTGCATACGGCACCGCAGGCGGTGACACTGATGATACATGAGATGAAGATGGAGCACCGGTGGAATGAGATGGCGGGGGAAACCGGAGATCCCGGAGAAAACCCGCCCCAATGCCATGTTGTCCACCACAAATCTCACTTTGCGGTCGCCTGGGATCGAACCCGGGCCGCCTTGGTGAGAGCTAAGCGGTCTAACCACTGAGCCACGGCGAGGCCACGGGATGTGGATGTTGCAGGATGTCGGGTGAAAATTATGTAGGTGGAAAGAAAGGAGGTAGCATGTTCCTCCTCAACGACTGCAAATTCGGGTGCTACGGTCGTCGTGCACCGCTGGTAGATAAGTTAATCAACTAGGAAGAGGATAAACAGAATTTAAGTATCCAGACAAGAATTTTGGGTGATAGAAATTTTGTTTAGGCAGGGATGGGGGGGGGGTCCTTATGGTTACCGGTAGTTTCCGCAAGCTATGCGGGGTAGCTGGTATCGCTTTAAGCGTCGCTCACGTGATACTATGTCCCCAAGGGATCTGACTAGGGCGCTCTGGTGTTGAGGTAATCTTTTGTAAAATTTGGAGGCCCGGCGCCTAATTTCATCCTCCACATAACGGAGGGATGAAGCCTCGTAAACTAATCTCACGGGGAACCTTGTGCATACAGAATAAATAATCCGAAGACACTTATTCTGCGCAAGTTGGAGCAGTACCAGATTTGTGCCTGCTGCCATGCCCCAGACTTCACACGCGTAGAGTATGATAGGGAGGACCAGAGTCAAAAAGAGGCGCAACTTCAGGGATACAGACATCGCAGACCGCCACACAGGGTACAGCGATGCCGAGGCACCACACGACCGATGCGCTAGCTCCCGGATGTGCTCCCGAAAAGTTAGGCCCTTATCTAGCTTGACTCCCAAGTATTTGATTGAATTCTCCCACCTAATCCTTTGCCCAAAATAGGTGAATGTGGGGAAGTTGGCGGGAAAGCGGCGCTTGGTGAACAGGATCGCTTGGCTTTTCTCCGTTTTGATGGACAAATGCCAAAGCGTGCACCATTCTTGGAGGAGGCTGAGGATACCATGCAAGTATTGCAATTATCGAAAAGCCATCCCTAGTTACTACCAACAGTAACTTCAACCAATAATATTAAAAGCTTTTTGTATGCACGTACCTACATACAAGCTATTTTATCCAATAACTTCATAAATGCAGGCAGTGTTACGTTTTTGTTGCGTTTGCAACATGTTGTGTTCTGCATTCTGGTGTTTAGTGGGTATTTTGGAAAATAATTCTAATACATTTTTCTTATGGTGTTCTTAATTTTGCATCTATTTCGAATAAATCTGAAATGTTTTGATAAATTATCTTCTAGTTCTTATGTATGAAATATCAGTTTCATGCGTGCAAGGAAAGGTTCGTGAGTAGTTTTAACAATAAGACAGTAGCAAAGGTAGCTAATATGTATAATGTCCAGAACAGGGCACGAAAGTTTACCCGAAAATTCGTTAAGTTAATTATGTACGAGGTTATAAATTGTCAACTCAGCCATCAACTCGTGCTATTAAAAGGGAAAATGCTCTCCTGAGGTACTGATGGGGCCTCATGTATGCAAAAGACAGCAAAGAAACTCAAGTAGGTGTATCCAAAATTGGTGCACATTGTCTCTGCAGAGTCGCAGAACATGTAGGATCTTTATTTCCAAATGTGACATTTTCATTTCTCACTTAAAGAAAATATTGCTAAAATCGCTTGCAAGCTTAAGAATCTTTAGACAAGCAGAACCGGACATCCCATTACTTCCAAAACCTATTGTGACAGGATGGGGTATTTGGTTGGATGCTGTATTATATTATGCAAAGTACTATCATCAGATTATTGCAATAGTAAATGTCCTGGTGCTTATGTCAGAGCAGCTACTAAGTAATATCCAGTTCATTGCTAATAATTTCGGAGGTCATAATATGGTCTGAAGTGATCAGACTCGAAGAGGAATTATTCATTGTGGAAGGTCGATTTGAAGACGGAATACTTGCCTTCTATAGGTGCAGCAGAAACTAAAATGCATTCTCCAAAAAAAGATAGGATATTCCAATCTGTGTAGCATTCGGGATGAAGTAAAAAGTTCTAGAGAAAATTGCAATACACTAAAAGGAAACAGTAGTTCTTCCTTTTGGTTTAAATTTGCGATGTGGAGAGAAGCTTCTCCCTATACAGAGCATGTTTGGAGGAAAACAAAAGATTGTTTTCGTTTGAAACCTTCAGAATGTTATATTGTTCACTGTAACAAGGCATATGTACAGACATAATGTTGTAATGTCACAACGAATTAGTTTTTCAGTTACTGTGCACTTTGTAAATATTAATGATTCTTTTGTGCCAGTGCCTTGGTTGTATGAGTACGTGCGCGAGTGCATAGAACTCTGCCCACTCCCTATGTTTACGAGACGCAGGTCACTACTAATTGCATTGATTTCTTGGCTAAATTTCTGGGTCCTAGTGTTTAGCACTGTATCCAATTCTGTACCCGACCATGACATCTGTAATGGGCAAATGAGGGACACAGCGGTCGGGCCTTGGCTTGGAAAAAGCTGTTGTGCCGTGGGGTTAGTTTGTTTTCTTGAATTTTCTGGAAATAAGTTGTATAATTCTCTTCATAGGAAGGAATTACATATACCTAATTCTGTGTAAATGGCACACTATGAGATATAGAAGAAAATTACTACAAAAAAAATATTAAAAGCAGAAGCATTATTAACAGTGAAGTATTCTTCATATTTAAGTTTGAATTTATGAGTCACTATGTTTACACTCAGTCTTCACTTACTTGTTGTTGTATAATTAAACGTTTTCAAGATCATTCGATCTCATCCTCAGCTGTTTGGTGACTAAATGAACCTCCCTCTTCTTCCACTACTATGGAGCTCCAATCACTCTGCCATCTGGTGTTAGGGGCACTAAGTTTTAATACTTCATTTAATGCCGGGATTTCAAAATTTATAACTTTATCACGGTTTTTGTTTATGAATATTTTTTCCCAAATATCCAATTCTATGGGTGTACTTAAAGATTTTAACAGTTTAATGTTGTGGCCAATGTTGTGGTTTTCTGTCCAAAAATGGTGTGAAACTGCAGATTTTTCTGTTTGTTTCAACTTAATGTTCCTCTGGTGTTCTTTTTGCCTGGTTAACAAGTTTCTCTTAGTTTTTCCTATGTAGCTTTTTTCACAGGTTTCACAATTAATCTGATAAATTCCTGATTTCAAATTGTTGGGGATTGTATTTTTCAGTGGTTTATTTAGCAGGTTCCTCAGACTGAATTTGTTTTGGGGTGCTAGTTTTAAGTTTAGTCTTTTGAAGATTCGTTCAAATTTTCTAAAAGCCCATGGATGGTAGGTGAATTTTCTATATTGCCAATTTGTGTTATTAAGTGGTGTGAGAGTGGTATTTTTTGATCTTATCTTCAGTTTTTCTTTCCTCTTCATCATGTTCCTTATGATGGCTGGGTTGAACCCATTTAATACCGCTATGTCTTTTATGTGTTGTTGTTTTTTCAAAAATTCATCCTTACTCAGTGGGACGTTGTATAGCCGGTGAATTAGACTTCTAAAGGCAGCTAGTTGATGTGAAACTGGGTTGTATTCATTTTTCTTTATGTAATTATCTATGTGTGTGGGCTTCCTGTAAATTCCAAAATCTACACCATGACGATTTCTAGTTATCTTGAGGTCCAAAAAGAGTAGGGTGTTGTCTCTTTCTACTTCCATAGTAAATTGGATGTGATTATCTTGCAGGTTTAGTAATTTTAGAGAATCTTCTCTAAGTTTTTCCGGAATGATAGCAAAAACATCATCAACATATCTCTGCCAAAATTTATAAATCTGTGGGAAGAAAACGTTTCTTGAAAACGTTTAATTATACAACAACAAGTAAGTGAAGACTGAGTGTAAACATAGTGACTCATAAATTCAAACTTAAATATTACAAAAAAGTTCATATTTTTATTTAGAATTGCAATTTTTTTAATAAGCTTTATTATCTCATGGTCCTGCACTGTGGCGTAGCGGGTTAAGGCAACATGTCTTGGTCGGGTTCAATCCCGCCCATGGGGTGCGGATTTTAAGTCCCAGGTGTAGGACCGATGCTCACTCAGCATTGTGAGGAAAGTGAGGAGCTTACGCTAGGTAAGTGGCCCTGGTCACGAAAACCAACGTTCCAGCTGGGGGATGCGGAGATGCTGACATCTCCTCCCCGTATTGGTTGGATGATCGCCCACCTCTGCCATCCATAAGTGGGCGTGAGGCCGGCAGTTGAGTTAGTAAGCCTTGGTCCTCTTAGGGCTGTCACGGCAGGGTTTATTTATTTTATTATGTCATGAATCAGTTTAGATAGCTGAAATTGAGTTTATAATTATGGACTCTCTTTAACTGCTGTGGTTCTCAGAATCCCATTCTGTGTCGGGCGTGAAAGACAGCTTAATTTTAATCAGAGTGCTCTTTATCAGGCTTCAGGTTCTTTTATGTGCCATAAATCTACAACACGGGACCACCAGCTTTACTTTCCTTCCAAAGGAAGCATGCTAAGGGTTTTTATGCCTGAAAATAATGCACACTTAGTTGCTAAGAATGTTTAAAAAAACATTCTCTGTAAAAAATTTCACTTGTTAGGCATAACAGGAAGGACTTACCTAAAATGTTTGTAGAACATTACACAATAATTTTATAAAGAGTGGAGGGGTGTAAATAAAATTAATCATTAGATATCAACTTTAAAGTTTTCCACGTAATATTTTTTTTTTTTTTTTCTTATTTAAAAGAAAAGAATCTTATGTGTTTCTAAAATATTTTCAACAATTAGTACTGTGTATCCATAAGTTAAACACATTTTTATATCCTCCCTAAGGTACACAGTTTTCACTTTTAATTTTGCTTTTATCTTTGCTCGCCTACAGATGCCTCAAAACTCAGAAGCAGGCTATAACGTAAACATGCAAGTTGGGGTTTCTGAAGAGATATTCTGTAGGATTGTCCAATAATAACTGAATTATATTATGAATGCTAGACTAAGAATTTGATTTGTTTTGAAAGTAGAGACATGCTAAGCTGTAGCTCTTTTATAAGAACTATTTGATTTATCTGCTTTTAATTTAAAAAGCTTCTTCAGCTATGCTATCTGTCTTGTTTTATGATAACTAAATGCTTTTAATGAAAATATTTAAGAAATTAAAACCTCTTACACCAAAAGAAACATTGAAGAAATCAAATTTATGATCAGCTCTTAAAATTGTTTGTGGTATGTTTACAGATAGCTCAAAACGAAAATCACTGATGATTGTATTCAATGGTCTGTACTTCAAGGGAGTTTGGAAGCAACCTTTTAAACTTAGTGATGAGGAAACCAGCTTCTATAAATCAGATACTGAAAAACGAACTGTCAAAATGATGCATACAGCTGGAGGATTCCTTTATGGTTCAATACCAGAATTGGATTCTGTTGCTCTACAACTCCCATATAAGGTAAACAGTTTTAACTAAAACAGAACTTAGCTGTTAATGTGCATAATACATTATTCAGTTACAGTTGTTGGTATGCTACAAAATATCAATAAATTGGGAATCAAAGTAAAATACATTTATCAGAAATGCCAAATAAAATAAACACTCTGCATTTTTAAAATTTTATAGAATTAAAATACAATATTTATTTGCAATCTAATATTAAATGAAATACAAGGAGTTTATGAATTTTCAAAATTAGTGGGAGGTAAAAGGTAGAATCAATCTTAACATTCTAGAACAATGAATCAAATATATGAGTAAGGACTATGATACAATGAAGCACAAAATTAATATAATTTTGAGTTAAACTAGGACTCAAAGCTCCATATACTGCTAGTATTTACCTAGTATGTGTTTTGTTAAGGCCTTCCTAATATCCAGGAGTTCACCAAATCAAAATTCAACAGTCAATATTAACTGAGGATGTTACAAAGGTCCCAATGAAACACTTTCTAGGTATACATGAGCAATATATTGTGACTTTGTGGGTTCGTAGAATTAAAAGTCCAATTTGTAGAAATTCAAAATGTTCTTTATGTTCGTAGAGATACACTCTGTTCAATCCTTATGTAACAGAATTACGTCACATACATAATCTACCAAGGTCAATGATCACAACAACAGTGTTCTGATTACTTCTGTTTACAATACTCCTGTTACAACATCTCTTTACTGACTGTTTACAACTCCTCTCGGCGAGTCGTCGCTTCCTTAAATACCTCAGTGATAATTCGAGACTGTTCTGTAACAATCAAGAAACTGAACAGTCTCCATCAATCAAGATGTTACAGAATGTTCTAACTTTATCTGTGTGATACACTATCCGACTGTTATCTTTATCTGCAGGCTCCTTGTGTACACAAGCCGCGTTTATCTCTCTGCACCGAAACTTCTGTGCATGCCGCCGCGACACTATGCACCATTTGTATTTGTATTTGTATTTATTTCATCCTTTGGAACATAATACATATGTTATAGGACACGTCAGTTCAAGATACAAAGATAAATATAAAAAGTTACATCCATTGAATACTAGTACAACTCAAAATTATATCAAATGTATCATGTTTGTATCCTTTGTTATGAACTACTTGCATATCTTTAAATGCAATTAATCTTTAAAAGTTTGCAAGAAGTTAAAATGTTTTGTTAACCTTAATTGGTACTGTGTTTTCTCTCTTCAATCTTTTTATTTTAGAAGCTCTTTCTGTTTTAGTTTATTTTTAACATCTAACTTCATAAACTGCAGACTATGCTCTCATGGTAATTGTTTTACTAGTTATGTAAGATCTGACAAATGAGCTTTCCTCTGTACTTAAGAAAATCACAAGGTATATAAAGTACTGGAGGGACAAGATAACAGCAAAGCATTAATTAGTTACACAATAGATTAAGAAGTTGATGATAATAAATTGATAAAGGGGGTTTATTTATATTATAGTCCAGGCTGATATACTATTTAAAATGTCATTTCATTATTGCCTAGATGTCTTTGCTAAGTCCCCCCCCCCCATTTTTTATTTATTTACTGGAATGCTCCATTCCTTCAGAAATGAAAATGAAATGTGTAGTGTTTAACGCCCGCTTTTACTGCATACGGCACCGCAGTCGGTGACACTGATGATACATGAGATGAAAATGGAGCACCGGTGGAATGAGATGGCGGGGGAAACCGGAGGTCCCGGAGAAAACCCGCCCCAGTGCCGTGTTGTCCACCACAAATCTCACTTTGCGGTCGCCTAGGATCGAACCCGGCCCGCCTTGGTGAGAGCCAAGCGGTCTAACCACTGAGCCACAGCACGGCCTTTCCTTCAGAATACTACTGCTGATGATGGATGATAAAAAAAGGAGGCAATAATGGAGCAATTGGTGGAATGATAGCAGGGGAAACCAGAAATCCTGAAGAAAACCTGCCTCTTCGCCACGTTATCCACAACAAATTCCACATTTTGCCAGGGATCGAACACAGGCCACCTTTCTGAGAGTCAAGCAGTCTAATTGCTCAGCCATGTTAAGTGCCTTTAACTTTGAAAAGTGAAACTTAGGTTACATGGCATTATTGCAAAATGATCAACAAATACTTTTTGTACTGTTCTAGTACACTGAGTAAAGCAGTTTTTCTGACAGTTATTTTCCATGCCTCTCTTCCATCGTTTCTGGGGCCCACCTCGGTAGCGTGGTGGTAGCGAGTCTGCCTCACGTTCAAGAGGTCCCGAGTTCGAATCTCGGTCAGGTTGAGTTACCTGGATAAGGTTTTTTCCGGGGGTTTCCCTTATCCTAAAAGACGAATGTAGGGTAACTCTAATCTCTATGGATCTTGTACTCATTTGAGCATAATTTCACCCATTCCATTCATTGTCCGATATGACTTAATGCTGAAGGATGTAAATTACAAAAAAAAAAAAAAAAAAAAAAAAATCGTTGCTGGGAAGGAAGGTCTCATCCACCAGTAGGTATCATCCACCCCTTTGTTCATGTCTGATTTTTCTAGTTAGCTCATGATTATTCAGAAGAAACATGAAAGATTATTGTCATTTTATAATGAAAGTTGTCTCATCATGAAAGCATTTGAAGTTTAAGAGATACAAAATATTTTAAATACTTATGTTACATTAATTAATATTTGTAGTCAGCTTTTCTCAAATTATGTCATTATTTTTAATTTTTTATGTACTCATTTTGGGAGCTGTTGTCATTTTCAACCTTGAAGCTTCGACTGCCATTGGTTGCAATTGACTGCAGTCTTCTCTCTGGTGGTGGAACAATGAACTTCTTTACTAAATTGTGAACAGGTTGGATTTCAAAATTTATTAATCAGCCTTTGTTTTTTCATATTAAAATGTGAGTTTATTATGGCTTATCATGCCATAAAAGAGGTGATAAGCCATAACAAGCTTAAAACATGGGAGAAATTCTTAATATGGAAGTACAAAGACAGATTAATACATTTTGACATCCAGTCAACAATTTAGTAAAAGAATTCATTATTCCAGCACCAAGAAAAGACTGCAGTCAATTACAACCAACAATAGTCAGACCAAGGTTGAAAACTGACTGCTTCCTGAAACCAGTTGATCGAAAAATTAAAAAGTAGCTGACGCAGTATAGAAAGAACTGCCTACAAAATGTTTATTAATTAATTTGCTCCTCCAAACACCAGTAAACTACATTTTGAGGTAAGCTTTATTTGCTGCAATACACATTTCTAAACTATATTTTCTTTCCCATACTCAGGGTGAGCGTTATTCCTTGTTGGTGGTAATGCCCAAAAGCAGATCAGGACTGCGAGGGCTAACAGAAGAGCTGATTGACTACCCACTCTCAAAGCTACGTAAGAATCTGGAATTGAATGAAGTGGAGGTTTGCCTTCCTAGTTTTGAGATTCAGACAACAACCAAATCAATTGATTCTCTAAAGAAGGTAAAGTCTTGCACTTCTAGTTTTAATATATTTTTGAAATAATATGTATGTATTTCAATTCCTTTCTTGGAAGTGTTGAAAACAGTGTTGTTATGATAATGTATGTATTTGTTTAAAAGAAAATTTTTTTGTTAGAAATTTCAGGTTTTAAATTAGTGTTTCTATAAATCATAATCTGAGATTACTTTGATTTATTCATGCATAATTTATTCCTTTTCTCCATCCCTTAGTTTGGAGTGAGTCATGTTTTTGACCCTGAGAAGGCTGACCTTTCTGGTGTATCGAAAGAATCATCAGGGCTCTTTGTGGAGGAACTTGTACAACTGGTTACTGTCAAAGTAGATGAAACAAGTGGATCTTTCAATGAGCTTACAGGTAACCAATGAGTACTTACACAAGTGTACTATCTTGCCCTAAGATGTGCAGATATTTTTAACTAAAGATAAATTAATTTCTGTTACAGCTGCAACTCCTTCATTGAGATCAGGAGCACAAAAATTTGTTGCTGACCATCCATTCCTGTACTTTGTGTTAGACAATGTTGACAACCTTGTAATAGTAGCAGGCAAGGTTGTTGATCCTACAGATGTACCTCCTAGTCCATAGACGCTGACACTCATGATGGGATATGAATCTCACATTCTACACTTACAACACATAAATGTGACTTTACTCCATCTGGTTTTCAGATGAGGTTATTGTTGGTTTTGAAATGCATTAGTGAAAGTGTAATACATTAAGACTTCAAATAATTAAAAATACCTGGAATGTTGTACAAAATGAATGTTGGTTAGGTGTAACAGTGCAATGAAAGCAAAGTACAACAGCCTCTTGCAATTAAAAAAAAAAAAATTTTTTCTTGTTACAAGTAATTTTACAAAATATGCCCCATGTTCTCTGTTTGGACACTTACATTCCAGAACATCTCACTGAACATTGACTTCAAGTTTCATTTCTACACTGTTTGTATTTATATAAATAAAACATGAAATGTTTATTGTTTTCTTTTTTTTAGCTCAACCCAATATTCCATGTTAAGGACAGAACCTACCTAGAACAATATGCAATTGGGACTGTCCTTTTAAATTAATAAATAAAAAATAGATGAATAAAAAATGCACAAACACTTCCTATAGATTAAGTGGCCTTGTGACTCTGTTGGTATCCATTGCAAAGATCCTTAGTTTGGTCCCTGACTGGGTTTGAGAAACCTATCTTTGACAAAGAATGTTCTTTAATATGATTAATAAAGTTTGGTAGTCCATTTTTTTCACACTGTGTCACTTGCATTTTAATTTTTGAGAGACTATTTTCAAGAGCACTTGCTTCCATTTTCAACTTCAAAGTTTGAAAATGTGTTGTTGGTTGTAGCTGTCTACTGTATGGAACAATGAACTTCTTTACTAAATTGTTAAAGGTGGGGTTTTGAAATTTACTAATCTGATATAAAATTATTTGTGGTTGGTTTATTGACACTCGTCACTTACTTTTTCATATATTTATGAGAGACTAGTTTCAAAGGCCCTGGCCTCCATTTTCAATCTCTGGGAAGAGATTGAAAATGGAGGCCAGGGCCTTTGAAACTAGTCTCTCATAAATATATGAAAAAGTAAGTGACGAGTGTCAATAAACCAACCACAAATAATTTTATATTAATTTTGACGTCACTGTTACTAAATTCCTCCAAACACACATTACTAATCTGACTTTGAATACCAAAATATTCTCCCAACTGTGAGTTTGTTGTGGCCTATCACACCATTTAATAATTTCAGATTTGGCTCTAGGTTATTGCTTTCATTTAAAAAGTGAATGCTACTGCTGATTTGTCTTCCTGTTCCAATTTGATATTTCTAATATGTTCTTTGGTTCTGGTTTATAAGTTTCTTTTGGTTTGACTTATGTAAAACTTTCCACAGTCCTTACAGTTTATTTGGTATATTATAGATCTATTAATTGGTAGAATTTTATCCTTTGTTTTTAATTGAACAATTTGATTACTGAATATCTATTTATTGGTTCCAAGATATTTTCATCTAAACTTCTAAAGATCTTTTTGAATTTACTTAATGCTTTTGGCTGGTAGGTGAATCCTCTTAAAGTGGTGTTACTATCTTTTCCCATGGTGAATGTACTTGCTTCTTAATGGCTTTCTTTAGCTTAGCTTTTTAGACTTCTGTTGTATTTATTTTCTTCTGTCATGTGAAGTCTGGCATCACCTTGGCACCAATAAATACTACTCAATCAGTTGCACCTTCAAGATTAAAAATGTAAGCAATAGCTTCTGAAACCAGTTCCTCAAAAATTAAAATGTAAATCACATAGTTTGATAAAACACAGACTACAAATAGTTTTAAGAATGAATTTGGACATCACTCTTATTAAATTCCTCAGAATATCAGTTATTTTGAGTACAACATATCATTTTCTTTGACTTCTATCTTTCAAATTAAATTTTAAAAATATTATTACATAGTAAGAAGTCACATTGTGCATACACTGGACTGCTCTTCCATAAGTTTATTTTGAAATACTACAGCAAACACAGAAAGAAGAGCTTATTTTGGAAAAAAAAAGTTATAATTAATTCACCACAAAAGGACACTTTATATTAAATGTATATGATACTATTGTTTCCAAATCAAGCATGATGGCTCAGGTAGTTTTGTCTTGGCCAGCATTTGGGAGGCCGGGTTCAATTCCTGACCTACCTGACCCATGGGTTATTTTCGGGTGTTTTGCTGGGTTGTCAGGTGAATGCTGGGTAGGTTAATTACATTCCCTGAATTTCCTGTCCCTCCATTTCATCTCTGTTATCACTTCACATCATCTCTCATTTGGTGTTCTCTTTCAGGGTAGAAGTGTCGACGGGAGTCTCTGTCATGTTGTGACTCCTTGTGTCAGCTGCACTCTGTCTCCTCTCGCTTCATCCTACCTCCCGGGGATGTCCCACTTGGGGCTTAGGTAAAATAAACCACAGTTTCGGTGCCAAATTCCCTCCCTATTAATCCTAATCCTGTTTCCAAACATTGCTACACAAAGCTTAGTTCTTTTCAGTCTTTTTTACATTTCCTAATAACAGAATAGGAATTTATACAAGTCCAAATTGTCCTCTGTGCAACAAAGAAGAGGAAATGACTGAAGAACATCTTTTAACCTGTGAAGCCCTACCTGCCGGACCCACTACACAGAAATATTGGAGAGCAAGAGAGCTAATGGCTTCATTGGAATAATAAGTGACTATTCTGTAATAACACACATTGTAACATGTCTGTAAATATACTTAATGGACTGTCCTGTGTAGCAGTGGCCTGGGCCAAAACAGAGGGCAGTCCAAAAAATTGTAAAAGCTTAGTACCTCAATAAATATTATCATTATAATGGCTTCATTGCCAAAGCCTGGCATTTGAAAACAACAAAAACAACAACATTTCCTAATACTTACCTATAGCAATCAGAGGAAGCAAAGTATACACAATTATCAATGTTCAAGAGAAAGATATACCTGCTCTCTAACTTAGATAATTTGAGAAAATAAAATAATTAGACAGAAAAATGTTCCAAGTAAAAGGTAGTTTGAGAGAAGTGTGTGAGAAGGTTCTTGAATATCTTTGTCAGATTGATGGAAGGTACTGAACTTAAAAAAACAAGTTTTGTATTTAACCAACAAGAAGAAGAAAGCCAACAAAATGCGTTCTAGATATAATACTAGCAATAAGTGGAGCCTTGAGTATTAGTTTGACTCAAAATTATATTAATTTTGTGCTTCATTGTATAACAGTCCTTACACATTGGAACTCAGTCTCGTATTTATCTGACTTTTCATTTCAAGCTATGTTGTTCACATGCACACGTGCACACCCACCCACCCACACACACACACAAATGCATCATCTAATTTGTTTTTATTAAGGGGATCTAAAGTCACATATTTCCATAAAATCTTGGTATCAAAGTTTTGGGTAAAATGCAATATCTCATCTTTCTACTATAGACTTAGTAGAGAAATCAATAAAAAGTGCAGTTACATCCTTCAAACAAGCTGCAGAAGATTAAAAATGCAATTAACCATTTAAAGCTTAACAAGGAATAATAAAATACTGAGCAGTTGTTTAATACCTAGTGAACCTGATGTATGGTTTATTTCGCATTACAATGACTCAGTATTGTTCCACAAGCTCATTAGCAGTGAATGTCAACTCAACACTTCTTTTTTGTCTGTGAACGTGAACTGTTAGTTACTACGTCCTATTTGAGCTATGAGGTATGACCAGAAAGTAAGTTTCCTACTCATTCCATAGAAAGCATGTTAAGCAAAGGAACTATATATACAGGATAGACTAAGGACATGACATAATGCATAAGGTCTCAGATAAGCTTTATAGCAACGGTTAAACATGGAGACCAGCATTGTATGTCAAGTTTGGTCAGTGATAAAGATTTTGAATGCACAGAGCATAGCACCAACTGAAATTTGTAGTCAGCTGTACCTAATCTATGGACTTAATATCATAAACAGGAAACGGTGCCCTGCTGGTGCAGAAACTTTTCAGCAGGTCACCAAAATTTTCATGATGAGTGCAGCAGAAAACCATCCATCATTACTTACTTAGACGTAATCTTGTGCAAAAATGCATTATGGAGCACCATTTCACTATAATTACAGAACACAGCAGTAAGTCCCACAATTTTACCACCCCTTCTTGCATGAAATTGTCACAGAGCACACGTTGCTTCAGAAACTGTTCTCCAGCTGGGTGTGAAGCAACTTACTCCAGAACACAAAGCAAAACACATAGGGGCAACTTTGACATTGGAAATTAATTGCTCTTTCACACTGACCGTGTGTACTAAATTGTAGAAATATGAGTCAGACTGAAAAATTCAATGATGCCATAGCCGGGATTTGAACCACGGATCTTCTGGTCTCCGTCCAGCCACTCTAACCATTGAGCTACTATGGCCAACGTGCCAACATGACATTAAATTCTCCAACTGACTCGTGTTTCTCCCGGTAAACCATTTGAATTTTTCAGTCTTACTCTACTTTTCCATAATTTAGCCTATACACGGCCAGTGTGGAAGAACAATTAATTTCCATTAATTGACCTAATAGTGGTTAACTATAAAGCCCGGGCCTTAAAGTACTTATAGCATAGTAAATCGCCATTAAGGTAGTTGTCTCATGTGTTTATGAGAACACCTAAGTGGTTTACCGGGAAAAATATGAGTCAGTTGGAGAATTTAATGTCATATCGGCACTTTGGCTATAGTAGCTCAATGGTTAGAGTGGCTGGACGGAGACCAGAAGATCCGTGGTTCAAATCCCGGCTATGGCATTGAATTTTTCAGTCTGACTCTACATTTCCACAACTTTGACATTTCTGTAGTAATACCACAATGATGGGAATGAGTTTCTTAACTATACACATTTAATTTTTTTCCACTCTAATGTAGTGGCCAATTCAACATTTATAGTTAAGAAGGAGGAATATTTGTTTGTGACTTTCGTTAAGGTAAGCTACTAATTTTGAGTTGTACTAATTTATTATGATAATTTTCTACAGTATAACCATTTATTCACTATTATTCAATTGAAAATATGTAACAATCTATAAAATAATTACTGAAGTGTTATTCTTTCTAAGAATAATAATATATTCAACTTTTATCAGAATTCATCTTGCCCCATGATCAAAGTCATCTTGCCTTGGTACCAGCCTATTTAAAAATGGAAAAATAATGTTGATAATTTTAAAATTAAAATATATCTAAATTGGTATAACACAACAAAAGACCATTCTAGTGATGCATGCAAAGAAAACGAAATTACTCTTAACATTGTCAACTTGTCCCGGTCTCCTCTATGTAAAAATAATTTCACAGAATAAATAATGAATAAGAAGTGAATCTATAAATGTTTCAATCTTGAATTGACCACTACATTAGAGTGGAAAAAAAATTAAATCTGTATTTCATTCTTGCTACGAAGTTTTAATTAATTATATATTGCAGCATTTTAGCCAGCAAAGCTTTAGCTTTTGTTTGGAAAACTTCAGCTACAATATTAATTTGGAAGCATCAGCTATGTAACTGATAAATTATTACATAAATTATGATACTACTTTTTTAAATCTCTTTAGAAAAACTTTTCTAAATGTTGTGTTAATTTCAACAACATTTGAAATGTAATGAAAAATGTTGTTCAAACTGCATATAAAATTTTAATTTTGTCAAATTTTGCCTAAAAGTTGAATATTTATAGGATGCCTGTACCTAAACTATTCATAAATTTTGTACCAAATTTAAAATACTTTCATAAATTTCTTCAAAACCCTGCACATCAAATCTGAACTTTATACTTCCAATGGATGGAGTTCAATTTATTTCATGTATATGGTGGATGAACAAAGCAAATAACATAATCACCTATAAATGATAATATGCTTTTAAAATGTGAGGCATTACAAAATTAATGTACAGTAATTGGAGCAGTTTTTCTTGAAAATGATGAAATAGCACTTTTCTTTCATATGCTAAGAGACATTTTCAAACAATCCAGTTTCATATTACAAGGTTGTGAAACCTAAATTACTCATTAAATCTCGATTGTTTCTTTGATCTAAAGTTTTATTACTGAAACTGAATTCCATGTTTTTTCTTGGTCCACTTTTTCCCCAACATTAGTACCTTTGTCTGTAACATTAAATGTTTATAAAAATTTATTGCAAGAATTTAATATCTGTCCTTTTTTTAGCTATGGATAGCAAATCAGAAATATAAAAGTTTAAAAAATTAAAATTTGTAATGTTTTTAATTTACTCAAAAAATTAAAGGTTGAATCTTTGATTCTTTATATCCTCAGTAAGCCTGAAAAAGTATGGTACATCACTTCTACTTGTGGTTGATGGATTTTGTCTCCCCTCAAGTGCACCTTCCACAAGTTCTTGGCGATAGTCTAGCCAACTGTGCTGCTCCAAGTAACTTCTAAAAAGTACTTGTTTACTTGGTAAATTTACTTCAAGATAATGCGTAATTCTGTGCCAGATATAATTTGTATTTTTACTTTGTAGCAATAAATCAAGTGGAACTGTCAGACACGTCATGTGGTTGGATGCAATTATAGCTCTACCGTCCATGTCAACTCCTGCAAATATACACAATTCAGCTATGTTGAAAATTTCAGCACATTTGAAAAAATGTCATTATGTAATTTCAAAAGAAAACAAATCAAATTTACCAAATGTAATATTTTCTACAAATCAGATGTGTGATGCAAATTTAAGTTTCTTCATCTTTTTCAAATTTTCCTGTATATCTTAAGCTTTTACAGGGAGAGGATTTCATATTCATATTACTCAATTTGAAGAAATAGCTGTTCAAAAAAGAAATGTCCTACCTAGGATACTTCACAAGTCCTGACAAAGTGGCTGCAGGACCCAAGCAAACTGCCAAGGAGTGGTCCAGGCCAAAGATTAAACAAAAACTGTGACAGTTCCACTAATGGAAATTTGTTGCGGGGCATGCAAATATTGCCAAATTATCAACACAATTCATCAAGAAATGATGGATCTCCAATGGTCCATTGAAACTGAGGCAGCCTTCCAGGCTCTGAAGAATGTCTAGTTCATGGCCCCAGTTCTCTGAAATACTGGTAAGAAGTACATTGTGCCAGTAAAGTCTGCTTGAGGATATTTTGACTGAAAAGTAGGTAGGAGAAGAGAGAGTATTTTACTTCAGTAAAATCTTATCCAAGGCCGAACAAAATTAATATGTGATATGGTAAGAGCTGCTGGCAGTTCTGAAGTGGATAGTACTTTATTGACAGAGTTTCAACTCTGAATGAACCATTTTATTCTAAAAGTATAAACTTGAAAGAAGCGTAGGGACAGTGAAGCACAAATTAATACAAAAGTGAATCGAGAATATATTGACACATTGCTTCACTCACACTGTTTATTCACAGGACATGTTTCAAGAGCTCTTGCTCCTATCCTCAGCTGATACTCGATTCAGCTGATACTCGACTGTTTGAGTATCAGCTGAGGATAGGAGCAAGAGCTCTTGAAACATGTCCTGTGAATAAACAGTGTGAGTGAAGCAATGTGTCAATATATTCTCAATTCACTTTTGTATTCATTTTATTCTAGTTTGGCTATTAGACTTTCGAAACTTGGAAGGGACAGAATGGGTACAACAGCAATAGAAACACAAGATTATTTCAGAAAAGCATAAGGCAGGATTACATCATTCTAAAGTGGACAACCTTTATCAATGACCTACCATGAAAAACTGCTGCTACTATGAAACAAAAAAGAATAATGTAACCCTATTATTTGGTCACGGTGCAATGTGTGATGGTTGGGTTGAAGATACGTTGAAGTAGGAGAAGTTGGAAAATCAGAAAATCAAGATGTAGTGCCAATCCTGACAATAAAGAATCATAAAAATAATCTGGGTGGGTGTTGCCCCAAGAGGACCAATTCATATGGGTTTTTGGCGTAGTGCAACTCCTAAATCAGCAATGGTGTAGTGAATAGTGAGTCTACAAACAAGAAAACCAAGGTGATATAGCTTGTACTCTCAACAAGCATGGTAAATAAGATATATTAGAAGGCCCTTGGTGTAAATGAAATCCTGGAGAAGAGAGTATCGAATCATATTGGTTATTTCTGTGAGCAATGTGTAGAGGTGCTGCCATCAATCTGCTGCTCTAGACCTGCAGTTGGGGCTGAATTTAACAATTATAACATTAGAATGCCATTCTAATAAATTGTTATCAATGTGTACCTGTTCCATAGATCAGTTGCAGGAAATTTCTATGTATTGTTGGTATAAGGCAATTTCACAAAGTGGCAGGAGGTTTAAGCAATCCCCAGTCAAGAAGCTTTGATTGTGGTTAATGCATTAGTACAAAATAGAACCATTCCCCTTCATCCACCGTCTGATGGGATAGTGAAGTGCTATATCAAGGTAGTTGAGAAGCATCTTTGAAAAGTAATAACCGGCCGTTAGCAAGATTATCATGCACACATCATTTTTACTTCTGACCTAACAAGTTCAATGCATGAGTCCATTGGCACGACACTGACAAATATGGTATTTAAATGGGACCTACAGTTACTTTGTGATCAGTTGTTTGGCCTCCTGATACAAGTCAGCCAACAATGGATTATGTATTATGTCTGGGCATTAACAGATTGGTTGGAAGACATCCACCATCTCACCAAAAACCCCTGAAGCTGACAAGAACTGAATGAAAGCATACTATCATCTGGCAAATAATGTTGAATTTCATCAGGGTAACATTGTGTGGCTTTATTGTCCCATAAGGACTATAGAGAAGTTGCCAAATGTGCATGTTCCTGAGAAGGTGATCATTAGTATCAATGCATTCAGTGTCATCCCTAAGGGAAGCAGATGATGGACTACCTTTATCACCTTGCCCCATGTTGCAGAGCTATTTGGAATAGCTGGCTCTGAGAAGGGAGCCATGTGATGGAGCTTTCTCCAACCTTCTGTGCCAGGCATATATTGCAGTCCCAGCCAGCATAGTAGTTTTGGTTATAGATATAAGGGGGAGGGGACATCTTAACTTTCAAATCATTCAAAAGAAATTAGCACACTTTCCTTTCCCCTGCCCTTAGGAGATTGTCGCACTAGGATAAATGAAAGTTTGAGTGCCACAAAGACAAGTTAGTAGTGAAGTTCAGTTTTATCTGCTGATCATTTAGCAACTTCTGTTTGGTGACAAGTTCTAAATTCTATGCATTGGTGAGTGACTGGAAGAGAGAAGAGGCAGAGTTGCATATTGTTAATTTTAATTAACATTAGCCCCAACTAAATAGTATATGTGGTTATTAAATTTATTGGGAGTCGATTAATTACACTAAACAACACTTACTTTTAAATTTTCCTGGAACTAGTTTCAGAGGCCTTCCCTCTATCCTCAGCCAGTAGAGGGAAGGCCTCTGAAACTAGTTCCAGGAAAATTTAAAAGTAAGTGTTGTTTAGTGTCATTAATCGACTCCCAATAAATTTAATTTATACAACAACACTGTTTTCAACACTTCCATGAAAGGATTTAGTATATGTGGTGTTTAAGGGAGAAATCAAACGAGAGCCCATTATTAAAATATATAATGTTAATATAAAAAGACATAAAACATTTAAGTATTTAGGCATAGAATTAGATGGAAAATTACTTCTAAACAGCCATATGAAGTATATAAGAGAAAAGGCAAGTAAATGTGCTTCCCTTAAGATGTTCCATAAGCATTTCCCTTGAAGTTTTCTTTGACCATCTTCTACTAGTTCACTATATTTATTGCACTCAAAAATAACATGATCAGGTGAATCTAAACAGTTACATTGCTCACATAAATCTGAGTTCTTCTTTCCTATTCATTTTAAATATACATTATATGGTCCATGTCCTGCAGCAAAATGAAAGAATCCTTTTCTTGGTTTTATATGCTCCAATTTTAGCCCCTCTGTAATGTCTGGAAATAAATCATACACTCTTCTTTCTACATGTGCATTATCCCACTCTTCTTGCCATTCCTGTAGTAAATAATTTATCACTTCTTTCTTAGTACAGAATCTTTTTCCCATAATTTTAAAAACACTCCCATATTCTTACTTCTTTAGGCAGCAAGTTGCACCCCTTAATCTAATTACATAGTCAATAGGCCAAATTCGTGCTACTATTAGTAGGACTGAAGTAGATGTCATTTTTGTAGCTCATCAGTTCGAGCTGATGTGGATGATTTATTCACAAAATTGCGATCCTAGTCAATTTTTAAGAAGTACTGTCATCATTTCTTATAAGATAAATGACATTTTTAAGTTACAAATTATTATATTTGTATATATTTGTTTGCTTCACTGTTAATAGCTTCACATTTTACATATTTACATTCCCATATTCTTCCTTCTTTAGGCAGTAAGTTGCATCCGTTAATCTGATGATATAGTCAATAGGCCAAATTCCCGCTACTATTAGTAGGGCCAAAGTAGATGTCATTTTTGTAGCTCTGCTGCTGTGAAGTAGTATTTTCCTCTGAGTTTTCAAATTAAATTTGCACAGGATTTGACCCTTAAACTATGTGCCTATGTACTTGAACCATATCCTATTATACCTATTACAAAACTCATATGGTATACCCTTGTTGAAAGGAATTCTGTAGCTCTTTTGCACAATGGACACTAATTTCATAGTGACATTTACTTGCCTTTTCTCTTATATACTTCATATGGCTGTTTAGAAGTAATTTTCCATCTAATTCTATGCCTAAATACTTAAATGTTTTATGTCTTTTTATATTAACATTATATATTTTAATAATGGGCTCTCGTTTGATTTCTCCCTTAAACACCACATATACTAAATCCTTTCATGGAAAAGTTGAAAACAGTGTTGTTGTATAAATTAAATTTATTGGGAGTCGATTAATGACACTAAACAACACTTACTTTTAAATTTTTCCGGAACATATTTCAGAGACTTTGCCTCTATCCTCAGCCGTCGACTCTTTTTTTTAAAGCTTTCGTTAAAACTGAATAAAGTTGGTAAAGTTTTAATTCTATATCATCCAAATTTTTGTATTGCTTATTAATTTCGAATTTTAAAACTTTTTTCTCAGCATCCCTTTGTTGTGGATTTCCGTTGTCTTGTTTTACTATTTTCTGGACAAATCAGGGTGTTACTTTATTCCGTAAACACAGTTTTAGGGACTTTATGTTTGTAAAAATGTTTCTTTTCTTCTCTTGGAGTTTTAAAAATAATTTTATGTCTTGTTTATTGCCAAAATGTTCATTGAATCCATCATGGGTTTTAAATTTTAAAGAGGTTACCTCGTCCGCCATATTGTCAGCTGTTTTACTCCATGCGATCAGGTGGTATGATTTTCACTTCTTAAAGACTTGTTAGCCTAATATTGCAATTCATTTCTTGGAAGTGTTGAAAAGTGTTGTTATGATAAAGAGTCGATGGCCAGCTGAGGATAGAGGCAAAGTCTCTGAAACATGTTCCGGAAAACTTTAAAAGTAAGTGTTGTTCAGTATTTCATAGTTTGTTATAATAATTAAAGCTATAGTAGAAACATAGATATGAATTATATTATTGGATTAGAAGTAAAGCAGAAGAAAGACTATTTTAATATAAGCTTAACGGACAAAAAATTAGTCATCCCCTGTAAAAACAGAGATGAATCTTTAGGACTCGACAGATGGTACTGTAGTCGCGACATGTGGTTAACTGCTAGCTCACAGTTGCTACATGATCAGAGGGCCATAGCAAGCTATTAGGCATGGTGTGTCAAGCATTCAGTGTAATGCAATATGGGAAAATTGTAAAGATGTGACAGAGTGGCAAAAAGGGTACAATCGTGTTTGGGTGTGCCCATGGCCATACGGTAGGTGTAGTGTTCAGATTTGTTGGTGTGTCGATGTAGACTGTCCAACGGGTCTATATGCAGTGGGGCAGTACATGTGGCCACGAAACACAACATTGGAATTGCAGTCTGAAAATGATCATGACTGAGAGGGACCGGAGACGAGTTTCACGGCTAGTAAATGCAAATCGCCTCCAAACCCAACAGAAATTGCTTCAGTCCGTTAATGCAAGTCCATCCCGACCTGTTAGTGAGAAGACATTGCAGCAGGAACTACATTCCATGAACATTAGGAGTCAGACACCTCAAAGGAGGCCCCTGCTCACAAAGAGACATAAAACTGTGTGACTTCACTGGGCTAAATATCACCAAACATGAAGAGTAGGTGACTGGCGGAATGTCATGAGGTCCGATGAATCACATTTTTGCCTCTATTCGAATGATGCACATCATTGGGTGCAGCCCAGCCACATGAAGCACTTCATCCAGATTATGTACAGAATCAGGTTCAAGCTGGAGGTGGATCAGTAATGTTTTAGAGGTATTTTTCTTACTATGGATTGGGCCTGCTCTATCAAATGACCAATAGGATGAACCAGCAGCAGTCAATATCTCCATGATGATTGTGCTGTTGCCTCCGCCATATTTCAAGATGACAACTGCAGGGTTCATTGGGCTAGAAGTGTTGGGCTGGTTTGAGGAACACAGACACACACGCATGCACGTACGTACGCACGCACACACATGCACGCACGCACACATGCACATGCACATACACGCGCACACATACACACACACACCTTATCACATCTTGATCAGCCTGCAAACTCACCCGACTTGAACCCAATTGAAAATTTCTGGAATATGTTAAACATCTGGTTAAACGCCAAAATTAGCATCCTCACAATTTGGTAGATTTGCACGAGCAACTCATATATGAGTGGTGTCAGCTGGATGTGTCATACTTGTAGAATCTTATGGACTCACTTCCTAACTGAATTCAGGCAGTTATCAGGTTCAGAGGTGGTGTTACACGTTATTAATCTTGAGTTGACCAGAGGCGACTAATTTTTTGTCTGGTGAGCTTAGATTAGATGAATAGATTTGTAAAGTTACTTGAATCTAGTAACCTGTAGGCTTAGTTAATTAGTTAAGGTAGCAAGTAAATTATATCTGCAAAATTTGTAAAAGATTTAATGTAATTTGATTTTAAAATGAATAAAGATAAAAATAAGGTTTGCATAATAAGGCCTGGTATAGATTCCAGAACTGGACTATTAGATATGCAGATTTTATTTGATTTTATTTTTTATTTTCTATTGTTAATTATAATACAACATTAAAGGGAAAATGGAGATAAAGGAAAAGAGAACAAAATCACAATAAAAAATTCCAAAAAGCTAAAAATAAATGCATTTTCAACTTCAAGATAACCCAGTACACATTATTAATTATTTAGCCAAAATAATTTTTGTTGTAGTTTTATGAGGAGCAATCAAATATAAACAGACCTGTCATTCCAGAAAATTTATTCATGAACAATCATTGAAATTTACATTTTTCTTACTTTTCTACATATTCACAAATCTTTTCTATACATCTGTTCCAACATACAGGCAGTTTTTTAATGTCAGTTTCAAAGAAAGTTTGAGGACATGTGCAGAGCCAGTTGCGCACAAAGTCTGTCACCTCCTCATTGGTTGTGAAACAATGTCCTCCAAGAGCTTCTTTGAGCGGACCAAACATGAAGAACTCACAGGATGAGAGGTCTGGGCTGTACGGTGGATCTGGAAGGGCAGTCCAGTGCATTTCGGCCAATTTTTGCTGTGTTGCTGCTGCGGTGTGTGGTCTGGCATTATCCTGCAGAATCAACACATTTCTAATTGGGCTACTGTGATGTTTTGACCGGATAGCATCTCGAACTTGACTGAAAGGTCACAGTAGTAGGCAGCATTAATGGTCCTTCATCGTCCTTGTTCGAGGAAATCAATGAGAAGGACAACTTTTGAGTCCCAGAACACTGTGGCCAAAACTTTTCCTGCTGACAGTTGTGACTTGGCTTTCACCAGTGGTTGCTCTCCACTCCTCCACTCCAGACTGGCCCTCTTTGATATGGGTGTGTAATGATGTACGCATGTCTCATCACAAGCGATGATTCTGTCCAGAAAAGCATCACCTTCCTCTTCGTAGTGGGCGAGAAGCTTGCGACACATTTGAACTCGCACTGCTTTCTGTTCTGCAGTGAGATACCATGGAACCCAACGAGCTGACACTTTTCTCAATTTCAGCTCCCTTCAAATGATTGATTTGGCACTCCCCCATAGTGTATGAGAAGTAGTCAACGAATCTCAAGCACTGTGATGTGGCAATCCCTTTCAATGATGTCTTGAACAGCTTGATGTTTTCTGGATGGATGCTGGTGCATGGGCGGCGAGGGTGGGCCAAGTTTTCAACACGTTTACATCCTTCATTAAACTCATGGCACCAATGTTGTATTTCTGGATCAGGAAAGGGTTCTTTCCCCAAACTGTGGGAGTAACTGATGGCAAATTTCAGCTGCATCGACATTTTCATTGACAAGAAACTTTATTACTTGTTGCGCAACCGCTGGATGCACCTCTCTCAGATGTCTCAGCAGTAACTGAGGGACAGAGCCAAACAAGTTCCCAAGGCCACTGTCCCCTTCCAGGGACCTCATTGCATGTGCTGTAAAAGCCTCGAACCCATACGGCACTCTATGCGTGTGCAGTAAACAAAGGCCTGTTAATATTTAATTGCCCCTCGTATTATATGTACAAAATGAAGAAAAGCTATGAAAATAAATTATAATGATCAGACAAAGACATATGACTACTGAAATTTATATCAAATAACTTATTTGGTAACCTGGAAACAATTTCAACAAATATACCAATTGTAACAACTTAGACTTTCACGGTCGGTGTCAATCCATTAAGATGTACAGGTTTCCGGGCTTACTGGCGGTGGTTTAGTAGGAAAAACTGAAGTTCCTAACGTTTCGCTTGTAAGTGCATCAAGCATCCTCAGAGGGCTCATGGCAAAGCTCAGGATGCTTGACGCATGTACGAGCGAAATGTCAGGAACTTCAGTTTTTCCTATTACACCACCGCCAGTAAGCTCGGAAATATCTACATCTTATTGAAATATACTAATTCTAATGAACTATAACAGATTACCCAGTTATCCTACATAGCTTTGTGATAAAGAAAACCATCTTACCAAACCCAAACAGTCCTCCTGGAAGAAATGAGCAAGACTCAATGAAAACAGATCTTATCATTTCATTTTCATCAATACCAATTTCTTCTGAATGAAGTCGAACTGGATATGGCCCTTTATATCCCATTCTGAAAATTACCTTCAGTTCGGTGACCAATGAACATTTGCCTTTAATAACAAAATATCCATTATTCAGATGACCAAAGCCACATCCTGCAATATAAGTAGAAGATTTATGATTATAAGGACAGTAAGTAGAAGTTTTAAGTAATTTGTAATTATAGTACTTATTGAAAAAATGGGAAAATATAAAAGTGATTTATATTTTCTAATTGCAACATATGAAGAACAGCTTCTTAAAGCACCTAATTATCCATTCTTTCCATATTTGATTTGCCTTGGCCGTTCTAAGCCACAGCAACATGTATGGCTCTATTAATGGCAACAAAAAGAAATTAACATTATTTGAATTATATTATTTTTCATAATATAACATAATAACATAATATGATTAAACATCTTCAAAATTTAAATATACGTATAGTTTTCCAATGGATACCATCTCACTGTGGAACTTCTGGCAATGAGCAAGCAGATATGTTGGCCAAGAAGGGTTCCAAAATATCTCAAACAACGAAACAAAATATCCCCTATGAAACAGTTAAAAAATTAATCAAAAACATCTTCACAAAACTATATAACAACTATCTAGTTTCCTCTGAAAAACTTAATTGGAAAGATCTCCAAAACAAACTAAAAACAATTCCAGAACTACGTCGAAAATCTTCAGTAGCAATGTTCAGATTAATCACAGACCACGATTGTTTGAATGGACATTTATTCAAGGCTGGATTAACAACTTCTCCACAGTGCTGTTTATGTGGTAAAGATGATTTAATGAACATCGATCATCTAACTGTATCTGAAACTCTCCAAAATCAAGATCTAGTCTCCAAATATTGGGAAGCAAGAAGAAAAATGATTTTATTATCAAATTCTGAGCATTACACACACACACGCACGCACGCACGCACGCGCATGCACGCACCCACCCCCCACACCCACACCCCCACACACCCACACCCCCACCCCCACCCCCACACCCCCACCCCCACCCCCACCCACACACACACAGACAGACAATAACAGTACATACGCATTTTAAATATACACAGGCGGCAGCAAAATGGGAGACAAAGTTGGGGCAGCGGCAGTAATATTTATAAACGGCATGTTGACCCATAAGTTAAAGTTCAAGCTGCATGCTCGATGCTCAAATAACCAGGCAGAGCAACTTGCAATTCTTGAGGCACTGAAGAAACTAAAAGAACTAGAAAATGAAGGTTACACTGATAAACGAGTTGCATTGTTCACTGATAGCAGGATAACACTGGATCTCCTGAAAAACAACTCGAAACACAATTACCTGACTGAGGCAATCAAAGCTAAAATCCTCGACCTGAGAACATCAGACTGGATGCTGCATTTTGGATGGGTGAAAGCACACTCGGGCATATATGGCAATGAAATAGTAGATAGACTAGCAAAAGAGGCTGCTGGGGAAGATCGTGAAATACAATATAATAAAACACCTAAAGATGTCCTGATAAGCATGGAGAGAGACATTGGACTGAATGCATGGCAACTACTATGGACAGCATCAAGGAAAGGAGCCATCACCAAAGAATTGTTCCCATCAGTGAGAAAAAGACTAAAACAAGAACTGCCCATATGCCAAGAGTTTACAGCAATTGTCACAGGACATGGAAAGCTCCGTTCATACCGCCATCGATTTACTTTACTGGATAGCTCAGTATGCAAATGTCAAGAAGAGGACCAAACAGTAGACCACATAATATTCAGATGTCCAATCATAAACAAACAAAGAACCGAAATGATCAGGAAAATAAAAAGCACACAATGCGCGTGGCCCATTGCCAAAGAAGAACTTACTAACACACATCTAAAATGTTTCGTCAAATTTGTTAAATCAATAAACTTCACAGATATAGAGTAGGCAAATGAAGCATAAAAAAATTCATTAAAACTGCTAATTAATTGCAACTATTTTAATAAGAATATTGTAAAATATTGTAGAGGATACATTTCAATACAAATACAAGATATGTAAAACCATTGTAAAATTATTGTAAAAGTTGTATATAATGTAAATAAAATAAGGCATGTAGTATTCCTAAGGAATGGGGCATGCCAGGTAATAAAAAAAAAACACACACGCACATGCATGCACACACGCACGCACGCACACATGCACGCATGCACGCGCACACACACACACACACACACACACTCAAACACAAGCATCACTCAAAATATCCTTACTTGGACATGTTTCGGAGAACGGTTTGTCCCCATCATCAGCAGTTATCCAGAGTGAGTAGAGTAGTACAGTGAATAGTAGTGAGAGCAGGTGATACTTTGAGCTGAGTGTGGTATGTTCCATGCTTGCAGTAACGAGTCCGCAGGCCGTGGAATGGTACACGGGTTAGTAAGTGTGGCTCCAGGTGGGGGATTGCCAAAAGAAATCAACATATTGAACTACAGGATTGCTTTAACATGCAGTAAGCATTTTCAGCTAAATTTTTAGTTTTTCTACCAAGTAGTTATCCAGGTATAAATATTTAAATATTGTTTGTTAACAATGCAGTAATTGTTAGGATTATATCAGTGCCATAAGAGTTCCCACAGGAGTTCTTTTATATGCCAATAAATCTAGTAACATGGAGATCTGACTTTTAAGTCACATAAAAATCATCAGTCTGGACTGGGTTTGAACCTGAGAGCTGGGAATCAGTACACCAGCATCTAACTAAATTAGCCAACCAGACTGGCTGTACAGGCAGAGCAATTATAGCATTCCACCCAAGAGACTTCAGAAATACACATTTTGAGATCTGTTGAGATAGAGAAAGTACAGAACAATTGAGAAACAAAGGTTGAATAAACTTTAATTTAATAAACATTTTAGAGTGACCCACACATATAAATTGTATTAAATATTTACCTACTTCTGAGGAAAATAGACACTTAGTAAAATGTTAATATGTGCAGTCATCTTAAAACTTGTATATAACTGTTTTATGTAATTCGTTCCTGAATTAAAAAGGACCAAGTTTAATACTTAAGTACTCCAATTTTGAAGAAAATTCCCACATTCAAAACTATCCTTTATTCAAACATATGTCTTTACTTTTCATCTTCTCAGAAATAACCCCAATGATTTTTATCAAAATTCATGTGAGACGTTGCCAAATTAAATAAATGTTTTGAATTTTCAGTGAAAAACCTGTAAATTCTTCTTCATACTGATTGAATTTTATATAAAAAGGGAATCATATGAGATACACAAAAACTTAATACAGCTAAAATATAGTGCTCATTAAATTACACAATTGTGTTAAATATTTTCATTGTGATTTAAAAAAAAATGTTACAGTAAACAAAATCATGTTTCTGGATTAAGGACTTTTTATGCTGTGAAATGTTCACCCTGAGCTATGCTTGGAATAAATATTGTCAAATTGGCAAATGTGAAGCTATTTTGGGGGGAAAGAGTCAATTCAGCAACTTAGCTGCCATTGCAAAGAAGCCAAAATAGGGGAATTGTCTAGCTGCTTATTGGCTGGAAGGTGAGGAGTGGCACACCTTCAAGGCTGGTCACAAGCTGACATTACGAGGCCGGGGCAGAACTGTGTTGCTACTATGCAAAATGCCTTTCTAGATGGTGTTTCCAGAAGAATCCATTTCCACAAAAACTACCACATCCAGTCGGTATATAAAACCTGATGCATGGCCAAGAGTCAGTCAGAGTGAGTACAGTAGTACAGTGAGTAGTAGTGAGAGCAGTTGGTGCTTTGAACTGAGTGTGGTATGTTCCAAGCTCCGCTGTAAGGAGTCCTCAGGCCATGGAATGGTGCATGGGTTAGTAAGTGTGGCTCCAGGTGGGGGTTGCCAAAGTGTGGAACTGACAAAAAAGCAGTTTACTTATGAATATCAAAGTTGTGTTCAGAATTGGTGTATAGCTTTGTGTTAGAGATGGATTTATGTGTAGATCAGAAAAATTATAGCAGCACAAAGGGTGCATGCTACAGACTTAAAGGAATATAGAAGTTGTGAAAAATAAAAGCTAACTGTACATTAGCATTGAGCTAATGATTTTGATGGAAATAAAGAAGTTTAAATGAACTTTTCTTCGGTTTGTTACAATATGTTTGCACTGATATAAAATCTCTATTCAGCCACAAGTTACAGAAATAGCTATTATGGCTTAAGCCAGAAATACTATAATGAATGATAATGGACACTAAAGCTTATGCTATAAAATGTCAATGTTATTTTCCCACATTGTATGTAATTAAGCACTTATGCTTAAATGGAAAGAATAATAAAATTTTGGTATAGGTGTTTGGCCAAAGAAGAAGGGGAAATTATGAAATTATGCATGAGACAGCCAAAAAGATTAGAGAACTCAAATAGTTGGCAGGCAGAGATAGGAGGAATTATGGAAAAAATAGGAATGGAAGATATATGGAGATTAGAGGAAAGGAATACATGCGATGTGGGTAAATTAGTAAAATGCAGAATAGAAGATATAGAAAGACAGGAAATATGGGGAAGTCTAGAAAATATGAAATCATTACAATTTTACAAGCAAATAAAAAGAAATTGGGGACGAGAAGCATATGTAGATTACTGCAATAGGCAAGAGAGAAAAGGGTTAGCTTGGATGAGAACAGGAATAATATTTCTAAGAGGAATAAGAGGTAGGGAAAAGGGAATTTGTGAATTGTGTGGGGGAAAAGAAAGCATAGAACACTATGTAACAGAATGCGAGGAGGTTGCAATACAGAGAAAAAAGATTTGGGAAGAAAAATGGGAGAAAGTAGAGAAGAGTATAGTAGCTATAAAAATGTTAACGGGCAGGGAGGAAAAGAAGGTAAGAAGTATTGGTGAGTTCTTGCAGAAAGTAAAAGAAAAATGGGCCAGAAATGTAAAGAATATAAGAAAGGAAGATGAGGGGGAAGAAAGGGATTAATTAAGTAATCAAGGAGGTATGGAGGTTAAGAGCTACCTGCCAGAGCAGAAGACCAGGGTGTCATGCAAGCCAAGGTAGCAACAAGGCAAAGACAAATAAATGTAGCCAAAAGTTGTAAATTGTAAAATTTTGGAATATGCAAAATAAATATATCATATCACTTATGCTTAATTTGAAATCATTCTTAATCAAAAAAGTATAACAAATCGCATAACATCTTAAACACCATAAGCATAGCATTTGAAAATATTAAAATGGATTCATAAGGCCCTAATCTTCTTGTTTTTGTCACCTTAAAATGGAACACAATAAGTATAATATAATGCTTAAGTATTGCATACTATATTTTGCAAAATCTCAGCAGTGGCCCTTTTCCACTTGATGACTGGACATGATTGTCTGTCTGCCCATCTGTTCAAGATCATTATTTTCAATTCTCCAAGATGTACAGTGGCTGCAATGGAAATCTTTACATGGTAATAAAAACAACAAGCACTGACTTTACATGGTTTTATTTTAACTTCTTTGTATAGTTAGTACTTGGTCATATTTCCCTTAATTTGTATCATCTTCATGAGACTCCTAGGCATCAAATATGCTAGATTTTCAAAATGTTTTTTGTCCATTTCCACCCTTAACTTCAACACTTCCTGCAGCTTTTTAATATTTGATGATTGCAGCTCTTCTATTTTATTTTTCATTTGATCCCAAGAATTTTATATTGGATTTACATCAGGAAGTTACCAGGCTAGTCAAGTACAGGTACATTATTATTTTTAGGAACATCTGAACCAACTTTGTTTTATGAGCAGGGGCACCATCAAGCATAAAGGAATGACACTAACGAATTTGCCAAAATGTGACCAAATGCTGTTGCAACACTTCTAAATAGTTACTTCCCTTCATTGTTACATTCTTAGGGAGAAAGCCACCTCTACCACAATTACCATTAAAGACGCCCCATACCATCACACTTTCAGGATGTTTAACAGCTTTAATGGTAAACCTTGGATTGTACCGTGACACACTTGGTCTTTCCTCTGAGACCAATTTGAAAGTCTTTTCATCAGAAAACATTACTTTACACCAGCCCACTGATGTCCAGTGCTAAATGTGCAGAAATGTACTCTTTTCTTCATCATAGCTTCAGTTAGAAAAGACCTCTTGGCATCACACTAAATTGGTAAACCTAAGTCCTTTTGAAGCAGATGCTGAATGGTCTGGATTGCAACACTGTTGAGCAGGTCTGGATGATTCATTTTACCCCTACCACTTTAATCCATGGATTAGCCATCACTTCACATTTTGGAAGGCCATCAGTCCTGGGAGAAGTGTTTCTTTTACCGCCTGAGCTTGTCTTTTGATTTGATGTGGTGTCACGTGGCAAAGGTGCTGCTTTTCTTAGGTCATAAGTAGCTTGTAAAATCTTTAGATCAGCAGCTACATAAATTTACGGAGTACCTACCTCTAACAGAGTTAAAGCACAAGTCTTCTCCTCAGAAGTAAGCCTCTTGCATCCCATTTTGTGCATTAGATGCGGAAATACACACCTTCAAAAACAGCACTCAGATTACAAATTGGATTACAACCACAGTAAACAACTCACTGTACAGTAAATACCAGAGGCACACGGAGACCTAGGCTGCTAATGAAAGGAAGTTGCTGCCATGCAGTTGAGAATCAGGTGAGTTGCAGCTCCATCCACCTTTTCTTATAGTGGTGGGAGAAGGGAAAACTGAACACACTGTCTGTGTAAAGATTCTCCTTGCATTCAAAATGTAAAGATTTCCATTGCAGTGATTGTAAATTATGCAACAACCACAGACAATAATGAATAGTGACCATCTACTCCAGTGTGTCACAATCTCAAAAATTAATGCCAGTTTTATAAAAAAATTAAGCTACTGACAGTGAAGTAATACAAATATTATAAATAAACTATAACACTTTGTAACCAACTTATCTGTTTTTTAAATTGTCAAATCATCGGGCATGGGATTCATTATATTTTCATCACAGTGTCAGTGTAAACCTTGGTTGAGGCTGAGGCTGTGATGAAAACATCATGAAACCAGTCCTGGAGGATTCAACAGTTTAAAAAACATACAAGTGAAGTTGGTTACAAAGTGTTGTAGTTTATTTATAATTAAAATCAGTGTTCAGTTCAACTGTGAAAATATTAATCGTAAAAGCTATTTGTAGCCGGTTTATTGAAACTCGTCACTTACTTTTTTATATTATTGAGGGACTAGTTTCACAGGCCATTACCTCCAACTAGCTAAAAAAGTAAGTGATGAGTGTCAATAAACCGACTACAAATAGTTTTACAATTAATTTTGACGTCACTGTTAATAAATTCCTCCAAATACATATGTGTAAATATCATTGAGAAGCCCATACAAAAATTGAGAAAATCCAATTAGAAGAGCATCAGCAACAAAAATCTTATATTTTTCTTTATATTGAAGATATTATCTCAAAGATTTACCAGTTAAGATTAACCCCTGAAAAATCTATAATTAAGAAGAGAAAAATAGAGAACATACATTTAAAAAGCTAATTAAACAAGGAAGTTATGATTGCATAATTTGTTCAAGGGAGTGAAATATTTAAAGTTCCCAATTGCTCTCCATAAAATTTCACTCTGTTGTCTCAGCATTAAGAAAATTTTATTCACCTCACTAATGCAGGAAGCTTCAAGTGTCAATATCACTCTGGAAGTATAGAAATATGATTGTGCAAAATAGTATAAAACATCTAGATTAACAACTATAGCTTTATTACCTAAAATTATTTTTCTAGGCTTATATTCATTTACATTTGCAGCCATGCATAACCGCTGTCTTGAGAAAGTGTCCCATGTATCAAAATAACAAAATTTTCCCATGTATTCTTCTATCACTCCCCAGGACTTTCTTATGGTAGTTTCAAGAACAGCTTCAAAGTCTTCCTTAGTCACTGACAGCAGTTCACATGCAGCTGGAAGAAAGGGAGGGAAAAAATCTTACATTAGAGCATTTCACATAACCATTTAACATTAACTGCACTAAATAAGGTTAGCATAATCAACATTATCATCATCATCATCATAATCATCATCATCATATTGTTGCTGTTGGCGATGAAACTCAGAAATCAAGGAAAGTCGTAATGTAGCCAGCAACAGCAGATGAGAAGCACACAACATCAAGGCTCATAACACTGTACTGTTTGCAGATGACACTAACTTACTAATAACAGGAAACAGTAACGAAACATTAAATAATACATTAAGTCACACTAGTAAAGACCTGGTATCATGGATAACTAATAACAACCTGGTTTTAAACACAGATAAGACAGTTTGTCTTAAATTTAGTATTACTGACAGAGGAAAAAATGAAAGTATTCCTGAAGTAAAATTAAATAATAAATTAATTTCATACAAGAGTGAAACAAACTTTTTAGGCTTGTGGATACAGGATAACTTAAAATGGAAAACTCATACAAACCATCTACTAACCAAATTAAGCAGGAATATATATGCTCTAAGAATATTAAGTCAAAATGTCAGCCTTCGTGTACTTTTTTATGTCCTATTATGCACATATACATTCTATAATTAGATATGGAATAATATTTTGGGGGAGTTCACCAGAAGCCAAAGATATATTTACTAAACAAAAACAAGCCATTCGAATTATAGACAACGAAAGAATGCTATGTTCATGTAAGCCACTGTTCAAACAGCTTTGCATACTTCCTTTGGCATGTGTTTATATACTGGAGACAGCTTTATTTGTAAAAAGAAATAGATTTAACTTTCAAAACAACAGAAGTGTTCATATGCATTACACGAGACATATTAAGGATATACACGTAACCTCAATCAGAACTACAATGTTTAAGAATGGAGTACTGCATTCCTGTACAATATTTTATAATTCGCTTCCTAATGAGATCAAAAGCATAGATAACTACGTGTTTAAAACTAGAACAAGGGCTTTCTTGCAGGAGCACTGCTTTTACACAGTAAAGGAATATCTGCAATTTAACAAATCCAGATAATCATGACATGAATTTACTTAGCTTGTTCATTTCTCTCATTTATAATTATATCCAATTTGTGTTACATTATAATTGAATGTAGGTTAGGTATATTTGATGTTTAACTTTGTAATATTAAGTGTAAATTTACTGATGTATCCTATATCAAGGTACTATGTACAGATTTGATTTTAAAGGATGAATAAATTTGAATTGAATTGAATAGATTACAAGACTAATATGTGCTTCTTAATAGTTAGTCAAATAGAGGTCCAATTATAATAATCTTAAATCAACTGCCATTCATAGTTTATTAGAATATGGCAGCATTTCTCAATGTTTGGAGAAATGGTACAAATGATCGACACACAAAGTTAAAAAATGTAATTCTACTTAAATAAAACATATAACAACAACAAATTAATAAAAGATGTGATGGCAACATTGTTATACTTTATAGATATTCAGAACATTTGATTATTTAGGAGTAATGGGAGATGGAATGACCATAAAATCAGTGCCTTAGCTAAGTAAAAAGTAGCAACGAATATCATAAGGTCATGGCTTCAGAAAATACTGAAAATGAAAATTAGTTGGTTGGAAAGAGTGTATAAAACATTTGTTGAAGCAACAATCGTCTATGGATCACAGATTTGGGGAGGTGACGAAAGATGGGACACAGTTGTTGGAATACATAGATTGTTTTATAAACAGGTTTTGGGTTTACCTACATCACCAAATGCTGCTGAAAGGCTGGAGATGGAATAAGTGGGTAGTATGTATGTAAGTATTTATTTCCAAACAATTTGTACAATTGCATAATTGTAAATTATTTTATTTGTATTTTACTTGAGTTGCTATTTTATCACTTAGTCCGCCATACATATTAACTCCATGGTTATTATAGATGAGTCATATTTATTATAATTTAATAATTATTTTGCTTCACTGTGGTGTTTGAATACAGTTAAATTTCGATATACTGCAATGTTTGTTTAACTATACTCTATCTCAGGCTAGTTTAATCCTGCTGCAAACAACAAGGCGGAGCTGACTCAACTTGCCACGTGTTAGACGTTACATGCACGCATGTAAGTTTTGTAACACTAGCAGTATATATAGCAGCACTAACTTCTACACAATAAATAAACAGAAACAGAAATTGGGTTACACATTAACTTATTAAATCTATGAGTTGGTTCATTTCCGAAAAAAAAAAAAATAATCACAAACTTTACTGCATCTAGCACTTTTCATAAAATTGTCATATTTCTCCATGTGCTGTTTGCATTTATGCGATTTTCCTAGTGTTCTTAGAGTTCCAGATGCTTGATGTTCCATTCTAACACTATGTACCCTACTTGTGGAAACACCAAGGAGATCACCAGTTTCTTTCTCAATGTTTTTTATAGATGATTCCAAGTTTCTTTCTTTAAACACCATGCAACAATATGCGGTCATTTGCCTCGATTGTGTTTCATTTTGGTTGAAGCACCGGCCTGCTCCATAATGAAAAGTTTACTGATTTTAAATTGCATATACATAAGTGTTCTTGGGCTTGTGAGGTACATGAGATGTATAGGGAATACAGTGTTAAATATCAGAAGCAACTCCACACTATAAACAATAACATTTTAATCAGCATTCCACACGAAACAGAAATCGTTGCAAGCGAGCTGCCTGGTATAGGAATGCAAAAATATTATATAATAGCAGTGTCCTTTTGTATAATTGTTAAATAAAATGCAGCTTAATTTATCATAATAAGTTAATAGTGTGTATAATTTCACCTGTCTTCTGTATAATCTGATACAGTATACAGAATACATCTATGTGGTATGTGAAGCAGAAAGATAAAATGTGGGGCTATTATGTTTATAAGAATTGAAACATTTACATACTTTTTTCTCTCATCAGTGAGTGGTCTACTGAACTTATACAAAGAATCTTCTGAGAGAGGGAGCCAATTACAAGAGATCCAGACAACAACCAACTGTGATGAGTCGCTAATCAGCTGATGATGAAACTGCAATCGTTTCGAAAACATTCCTGATTTTGTAGAAGGACGTGAGTGAAGTTACAAGTTTTAAAAGATATGACTCAATTTTAGTCCTTATACATGAAATTAGCTTCACTGTTAACAATGCTTTTATTTATAACTATTCATATTATTTACACTTTGAAAATGAAAAAATGCTGGCTAATTAAACAACCATGATTATATAATTGCTAATCATGATGATTATATTTGTCCAGAATATTGAGATACAATGATCTGGTGAATACTGAATGCTATGGAAGAATGGCTTCTTTCTGTAACTTTTTTTTTTATGTATAATCTCCCTAACAGTTTATTAACAACTATTCTTGCTTATTATTTTTCTATGGTTATGGACAAAATGCTTCCATATTGAGACTTCATGTTAAGGTTGACCACATAGATCTTAAATTTAAGTTATTTTAATATTTTTTCTCATTATTCCTCTGCAGATTGAAGTACGAGGGCTGTTCAATAAAGAATGATCATAATTTTTTTTACGGTCATAATTTTTAGCACTAAAATCCAATATATAGAATAAAAAGAAGTATTTCAGAAAGTGGATGCCATTGTTACTAAGGTTGACTCACTTGCCTAATTTTAGTAACTAAAATTCAATCTTGTTATATTCTGTTAGCTTAATGTGAAACAAACATGCCGTAGTAGTTTCATTGTTGGTACTCCTGGTTCCCGCTTATGAGAACCAGGCAAGTTCAGACATGTTCAGTATCGTCTACCACTGCAATGGAGGTAACATGCATTTAAAGTTGATGTTACAGGAAGATCTGGAATTTCTTTCAAACGTAATCACTGCTGATGAAACTTGGCTACATCATTTTGATTCTGAGAGCAAACAACAAAGCTCAGTGTGGAAATATCCTTCATCACCAACCCCCAAAAAAGCAAAAGTGGTTGCTTCTGCTGTGAAAGTTATGGTCATCTCATTCTTTGATATTCATTGAATAGTTTATCAGCATGTTGTACCTGCACATACATCAGTGACTGGACAATACTACAGGGGTGTCCTGAAAACATTCAAGTCCATATCAGGCGCAAAAGACCACATTTTCGTGAAGCAGGCCGGATGCTGCGCCATGATAATGTACGGCCGCATATTGCCAATGTTGTTTCTGAATATCTTGCAAAAATCAACGTGAAGTGCATCTCTCACCCCCCCTATAGTCCAGATTTAGCCCCATGTGAATTTTTTCTATTCCCTAACTTATCCATCATCAGAAGCAGTGGTGAAGGCTGCAGAGGCGATTTTGAAGGATATCTAAAAAAAATGGTTTCCAGCATGTCTTTGAAGACTGGCAGAATTGCTGGAAGAAGTGCATCGCATTCAGGAGAGACTATTTTGATAAGGACCATCAAAATTATGAGGATGAGTAAAGGTACGTTGTCAAAAAAAATTGTGATCATTCTTTATTGGACAGCCCTCGTATATAAATATACTTAATAGCAAATAAGAAAATTTATATGTTAATCTTGAAAGTCTGAACTAAGAGTAGCATAAAAAATAAAACTGCTCAATTGCAAAAATATTAAGTTCCAAAATTACTTAATTCATTGCCAAAATATTGCAAAAAATTTATCAATTTTATAGCAACTGGCTGTTTTAGTTTATAGACTTCTATATTTGTTGCTGTCAAAGAATATAAAGTGTCCATTCACAATGATTACAAAACTGATATGCTACGAAATGTAATTCTCCAAAATGAAGATGGTAACAGAAGCTTAAAACTATCATTGTTTTATATCGAGATTTACTATATTGGAACACCACAGTGATAAGAGCCGAAGATGCAAACGATGATTTGCGAAACATGTCCTCAAAATAGGTACATAAGTGAAGCAGATGTGTAATAAATACGATTCATCTATAAATTAATAATTATCATTATTTTGTTCTTTTTGATGCTTTATACTGATTTATGTGTTTTATTTTGTGTACACTTTTTGTGTTTAAAATAAGCCACTAGTTACACTATAACTTTTACAAGACAGAAGTTCACCAAAAAGAATAGTGACCTCACCTTGGTGATAGATGACTCTAAATGTTACCAACTCAGGAGAGATAGCACTGTATTGTTTGTGGAACCAGGAATCCACATCTCAAACAAGCTTGAACGAGCCAGCCTTAAAGTGAATGTGTGTTGTGGAGTGACACATGAGAAAGTTTATGGCCCATTCTTTTTCGCAGAGGAGACTGTTTGTGTCGTCAGTTACCTTGATATGTTCAAGCAGTTTGTGATCCCTCAATTACAGGAAAATGGAATACTGAACACCATTATCAATGGGATAGCACTCTACCCACATTATGCTCTCATAGTGCTGAATCGATTAAATCAACTATTCAACAATCGCTGGTGAAGCGATTTTTCTTTTTGATGCTTTATACTGATTTATGTGTTTTATTTTGTGTACACTTTTTGTGTTTAAAATAAGCCACTAGTTACACTATAACTTTTACAAGACAGAAGTTCACCAAAAAGAATAGTGACCTCACCTTGGTGATAGATGACTCTAAATGTTACCAACTCAGGAGAGATAGCACTGTATTGTTTGTGGAACCAAGAATCCACATCTCACACAAGCTTGAACGAGCCAGCCCTAAAGTGAATGTGTGTTGTGGAGTGACACATGAGAAAGTCTATGGCAAATTCTTTTTCGCAGAGGAGACTGTTTGTGTCGTCAGTTACCTTGATATGATCAAGCAGTTTGTGATCCCTCAATTACAGGAAGATGGAATACTGAACACTATTATCAATGGGATAGCACTCTACCCACATTATGCTCTCATAGTGCTGAATCGATTAAATCAACTATTCAACAATCGCTGGTGAAGCAGTAATGGACCCATCCCATGGCCTCGTAATAATTCAGACTTAAAGCCTCCAGATTTTTTGTGTGGGGCTACATCAGGTCTAAAACCATGTTGGCAATCATTTAATATTTTATTTTTTTCAAAAAAAATCTCTTAGTCTAACATATAATAATTTTTATAATATTATTGAAAAACTTGTCAAGACTGATATTGGATGATAGTTTTTTTTTGTTCATATGTACCACCTTTGTGCAAGGGAGTTATTAATGCATATTTCATTCTTTCTGGAAAAATGCCCATTGCTAAACCTGAAGTTTGGTGGAAATATTTTGTTTGGAACTGGAAGAAATTTTGCTCTATACATAATTTGGTTAGTTTGATGTATTCTGAAATTTCAGGTGATGACATTCCAAGTGATTTGAGCCATTTTTCTATCAATGGTGGGAGTTGTTTTACTGATATGCTGGGAAATAGTGATTTAACATCAAACGAGACTGTTCTTCTTCTTGTCGACTATCTCGAAGCCCCAGATTGGGAAGCCATTTATAGCAGACATTCCAATGGCTATGGGATGAATCTTCCTCCTCATAGACTGTGATGAAGATCAAGACCAGTAGAGAAGACATCCAGATGCAATGTTTTAAGATGTAACAATTTCTCCCAATGTTTCCCGTAGCTGCTACAGTCGATGCATGGAAATAATTTGCCTCAAGTGTGATCTCAGGCAAAGGTCTGAAGGATCTAATTTCCTCATTAAGTGAGAAATAATTAAATTTCCTTTAAATTAAAATAATTCAATCTTTTAATACTGTATTAACAGTTACAATATGTGTTGTAACTTAGGTTGACAATACGAGGGGCAATCAAATATAAACAAGCTTTTTATTCCAAAAAATGTAATCATGAAGAATGATTGAAATTAACATTTTTCTTACTTTTCTGCATATTCACCCATCTTTTCTCTACATTTGTTCCAACGGACAGGCAGTTTTTTAATGCCAGTTTCAAAGAAAGTATGAGGTAAGGTGCAGAGCCAGTTGTGCACGAAGTCTTTCACCTCCTCATTGGTTGTGAAACGATGTCCTCCAAGAGCTTCTTTGAGTGTACCAAACATGAAGCAGTCAGATGGTGAGAGGTCTGAACTGTAGGGTGGATGTGGAAGGGTAGTCCAGTGCATTTCGGCCAATTTTTGCTGTGTTGATGCTGCGGTGTGTGGTCTGGCATTATCCTGCAGAATCAACACATTTCTGATCAGACTACTGCGACGTTTTGACTAGAAAGCATCTCAAACTTGACTGAGAAGGTCACAGTAGTAGGCAGCATTAATGGTCCATTGTCATTGTCCTTGTTGTTTGAGGAAATCAATGAGAAGAATGTCTTTTGAGTGCCAGAACACTGTAGCCAAAACTTTCCCTGCTGATAGTCGTGACTTGGCTTTCACCGGCAGTTGCTCTCCACTCCAGACTGGCCCTCTTTGATATGGGTGTGTAATGATGCACTCATGTCTCATCACAAGTGATCATTCTGTCCCGAAAAGCATCACCTTCCTATTCGTAATGGGTGAGAAGCATGCGACACATTTGAACTCGCACTGCTTTCTGCTCTGCAGTTAGATACTGCAGAACCCAACGAGCTGACACTTTTCTCAATTTCAGCTCCCTTCAAATGATTGATTGGATACTCCCAGAGCTTATGAGAAGTTGTCGACAAATCTCAAGCACTGTGATGTGGCGATCTCCTTCAATGATGTCTTGAACAGCTTGGATGTTTTTTGAATTAATGCTGGTGCATGGGCGGTGAGGGTGGGCCAAGTTTTCAACACGTTCACGTCCTTCATTAAACTCATGGCACCAATGTTTAACTCTGGACCATGAAAGGGTTCTTTCCTCATACTGTGGGAGTAACTGACGGTGAATTTCAGCTGCACCGACATTTTCATTGACAAGAAACTTGATTATTTCTCGTTGTGCAACAGCTGGATGCACCTCTCTCTCAGACATCTTGGCAGTAACTGAGGGACAGAGTCAAATGAGTTCCCAAGGCCACTGTCCCCTTTCACGGACCTCACTGCATGTGCTGTAAAAGCCTCGAACCGATATGGCACTCTATGCATGTGCAGTAAACAAAGGCCTGTTAATATTTGACTGCCCCTCATAGCTATCCGAATAATTGAAAATGTGAAGAGAAGATCTAGCTGTAGGCAGATATTTAAGAAGCATAATATTTTAACTGTTCCATGTATATACATATATGAAAGTATTAAATATGTAATAGAAAGGGATACATGTAAAAATAACTGTAATATACACTCATATTATGTAAGAAATAAAGCTGACTATTTTTGGACCACACTTAGGGGAACACTAAACAACAGATCTTTAGAAAGTATCGAAAAAGACATGTATAATGGATTGCCAGGAAAAATAAAGAATACTAAACTACGTAATATAAAAATGTATTTGTCAGAACAAGCTTTTTATAGTGTGGAAGAGTACAAAGCAAAAAATGAAAAATAAACAATGTACATTTTAATTTTTTAAGTAATGTATATAGCAGACTTTTAGGTATATTTTTTTACGTTTTCTTATAAAATGACGTATCCTCTTATGAAATATAAGGGATGAATAAATTAAATTGAATTGAACTTTATCCACATCCTTGGATTACACAGTATTGTATGAAATATATTTTACAATCAATTCACATTGCAAAATCTTGCATCGTATTCACTCACATCTGCTCCCTGTTGCCTCTTGACACTTAGTGATCCTTTCTTCTTACTAAACAAAGTTATTGATTTTTATCATCACCATGACAATCAAACATTTTCTTATTGGCCATATCATTCCTAACAACCAAAATAATCATAGTTCCATATTTGGTTATTTTTATAATCTCTCTTTTGAGACTTTATCCAATAGTCAAATATTATTTAAAATAATTTTAAACTCCAACATCCTTAAAACAAATTAATATTATTGATTCTTTTCTATTATAACTCACTTTATCAAACATCCTTTTTCCATTCATTTAATCTCATTCATTTTCACAAAAGCTTCCAACAATTCATAAGGATTTCTTCTTAAATATTTTTCAATTAAATTTAAAATAACAAATATGAAAATAATAACAATATTTTGAGGAAAATTAATCGTTCTTCCACACTAGCCATGTATAGGCTAAGGTTTTGGATAGATACGGTTCAAATCCCGGCCATGGCATTCAATTTTTCAGTCTGCTTCTTATCTATCCAAAACCTTATAGCCTAAACACACTTAGTGTAGAAGAACAATTAATTTCCATCAATTAACTTAATAATAATGATTTAATGATGATGCCTGGACTCAAGTACTTAGAATAGTACGTCGCCACAAACAGAGTGTGTCTCATATATGAGAACCCTTAATGGTTTACCAGGAAACATACAAGTCAACTGGAGAATTTAATGTTATGAGGACACATTGGCCATAGTAGCTCAATGGTTAAGAGTGACTGGACGGAGACCAGGAGGTGTGTGGTTCAAATACCGGCCATGGCATTAAATATTTTGGGGTTTGAAATTAAAACATCAGTTTCAAATGTATACCATTACCAACCAATAAAGTTGAAGAGTTTCCTTTATATATGATCTTACTTTTCTGACATCTCAATAAGAACATCTTTGATACCGAAATTAAGGTTTGCCAGAAGTAAAGAATCATGACGGATGTCAAAAGAATGTTGGTTCTTTGTTACGACAAGGGCAAGGCCAGTTGAGTCCAGCAGTTGTAGGGAAAGTTGTTATAACAAAAGCAATGTAAGAAACAGTGTCCTTAGCAGTTTTCTAAAGGGGCTCACTTGACTTGTATGAATAGGGAATTCTTTGGATCATTTACAATGGCGACAAAACAGCCACAAAGGGACTTTGGTTGAAAAGGAGTTTTCAGAGTGAAAGTGACACCCACCCACGCGCATCTGAGGTCGTTGAAAACAGTATTCAGCGTGGAGCCGATGTGGGCAGTTCGTGGCTAGGAAACCATCAGAAGAGTCTTCGGCGTCAGGCCGATGAGAAGAGTCCGAGGCGTGAAGCCTATTAGGGTGGTCAACCTGTTCTGTGTTTGATATTTGTCAGTTCGTATATATATGAGGAACGAATAAATTTATCGAGTAATAAACATTCTGCAGTCAGTAACTCTAAACAGAGATTGGTAACCCTTGGTCGGCAACTTTCATTTCGATGTTTTAAAAGAAGAAGCAGTAAATAAATAAAGTGGAAATGGGCATTCTAGTGTTATTAAAATCTCCTTCTCACACATCCACGCATACCCTGAGAGAAACCTCATTGCTCGCCAACTTATTTGCTCGCCATTAAATTATTTGCATCAAATTGGCATCCACAACATGGAATTGTGTGCACCTATAAACATTTTAGTTACATCTTGTACTATATTCTTAAACAAATAAGTTTCTAATATTGTACTGTGACAGCAAAGTTATGTACTTGACGTGATCAATTCAGCCAAATGTTTAATACAATGTTATCATGTATTGTAATAGCAATTGCTATCCTAAATACTGTAATGCATAGAGACATTTATGTACTTGAATAAAATCAATTACAATATGTAAAACAGCTAAACAGTCAATAAACTCTAAACTCTAAATGAACGTTGTGTAGCACTTTAGTAAAATGCTGCATCCCTTGGATACAAATTTAAAGGATGAATTAAAATGAAATGAAATAAAGAAATTAAATTAAACAGTTTCATTAACTCACTTTTTGTGGTGCAGGTTGCCGTTCTGGTAGTGTTGGTCAACAGAGTGAGTTCTCCAAATGCAGATCCAGGATGTAACACAGATAGTTCTTGGGTTACTGACTTTTGCAAAATGTCATCATATCCAGTAACAGTAAGTGAAACCTCTCCAGCAATTAAGAAGTACATTCTCTCTGCTGGGTGACCCTGTTTTATGATAACTCGTCCAGGAGCATAGTACAAATAATATACTATTTCAGACAGCTTTTTCCTCACATGCTGAAAGTTAATTCATTTTAAAGTGATACAATGATTTTTTTAAATACTTAATACATTTTATATCCAATTATTTTGTACTCAAATAATATTAACTGTACAGATTAAGACTAGAGAAAATTGAAAAATTTACACAAATAAAATATTAAGAACATTAAGGAATGGTCTCTATAAGGGATGATTGGTTAGCAATTTACACCCCCCCCCCTCCTCCTCACAGTTCCAATGTCTGCCTTCCAGTGTGAAATGGCCATGTTCAAATCTTAATTGGTGGAGCTGCATGGAAGATGTTTACCAACTTCAAAAAAGAGCGATAAGGATACTAAGTGGGGTGGATAACAGAACATCTTGCACGCCATTATTCAAAAAACATCAAATATTACCTCTAGCATGTATGTATATTTTGGAATTCGTGATCCATGTAAAACAAAATAAATTACAAATACAAAATTACAAAAATGCCGATATTCACAAATACAATACACGTCAGAAAGATGACTTTCACATTCAAATTTGTAGAATGGAGATCTTCAGGTCTAGTGCTATCAATAAAGGTATAAGATTATACAACAGGCTACCAGAAAATATTAAACAAATGAAGAGCCTTATACATTTTAAAAAGGGAGTAAAACTCTTTTTACTGTAACATTCCTTTTATTCTGTAAATGAGTTTTTAAATGTTAATTAGTTTTAAGTGATTGTAAATAATGACAGTGGCCATTAATGTAATTTTTATACTATGACGTGTCTCATATCAATCAAAAGGACAAAATGAATTGAATTAAATCATGAAGTAGAGTAAACTCCACATTTGTGAACAATTAATTTTATATAGCATTTTTCTATGGTCTTTATATAGTTTATATTTATTTGCTTTTTCTACTTCAGACTTTTGTTGGATCCTGTATCTGTTACAGTTTTTAGTCTTATGTAACTTTTTATATTTATCTTTGTATCTTGAACTGACGTGTCCTATAACATATGTATTATGTTCCAAAGGATGAAATAAATACAATACAATATCTCAAAATTGTCACTTTTATTATTGATTTTGGAAAAAAATATATTGCAGAGACCCTGCAAGAGAAAGAGAGAGGATGGGTAGCCAGCATGTGTGAACTATTAAACAGCAAACTAATTCTTATTTGTGTGTACAGAAATCCCACAAGCAATACCAAAATTTTCCTTCAAAATTTAGAAATCATTTTAGACTTCTTTAAAACGACAAAAAAATCTGTAATTATAGTAGGGGACATGAATATAAACTATTTAACAGAAAATGCAAATAAAAAGCAGCTGCAAAATGTCTTTAATATTGTGACTTTGTGGGTTCGTGAAATGAAAAGTCCAATTACACCACTCAAAAATGTTCTTTATTTCCACCGACTTACAGTTTGATACTTGCCAATTACACAGAATTACGTAATGCACACAATTACGATTCACCAGTTCGTCCGTTACAATTTCACTTGCACTAGTAATTACGGACAATACTCCGATGCACGTACACAATTACGTAAATTCTTCCGTCGCACAGTTTTCTCTTCCGCTAACACGGCGCTACTTCACTAGCACGTCAAGCACTGACTGACTGCCCCTTGCACGACGTGTCGCTTATATAGGGTCCGCTTGCCGATCTAGAAGGTTCTCGATTAAATTGAACGTCCCGTAATTTCCAGACCCCAGGAGAAGGGTAAAGAGACGGCTCAGGGGCCCGACATCCCCCTCCTAACCATCCCTTCAGTTAGTGACAGGAGACAAATGAGTGGGCGTGGCGTGGCCTCCGGTCCCTTCTCAGCTGTTGTTTGTGGTGCTTCCCGATAATTGGGTGACAATATGTATGGAATGGAAAACATAGTTAAATTACCAACCCGTGTCTCGAATTCGTCTTATTCTGCGATTGACCAAGTAGTGCTGAATATAAATAAGTGGAAATATGAAATTCAGATTTTTGACACAGCCCTGTCAGATCATTACGCACAAATGTTAAAATTAGTTGTCCCAGTAGATCAGCATAACCCAAAACAGAATGCAAAAAAAATATTCAAAAAGGTTAGACTTAGTACAAAAATGAATCGATTCATTTTTGTACTAATTTGTGCTTCACTGTTCCTACGCTTCTTCAAGTTTATACTTTAAGGTTAGACTTGCTAATGATGACAATCTAAGCTATCTAAATTTTCTATTAAGTAAAGAATCTTGGGAAAGCGTGTACACTGGGCGAAATCTAAACGATGCCATGAATGCATTTTTGGACACATTTGATTTTCACTTTGTAACAGCCATACCAATGGTTAAAGTAGCAATGAACAAGCTAGGTAATAAGTGGATCACAACAGGAATCCGCAAATCTGGTGATAGATTAAAATTCTTGAGCAAATTCATGAAGGAAAACAAGACTACACCGGAGTTTAAGGCCTATTATGTAAAATATCGAAATATATATATATATATAATAAAGTTATAAGAGCAGCCAAAAAGTTACATAACGATGAAACAATAAATAAAGCAGTTAATAAAACTAAATCCATATGGCAAGTAATTAAGCACGAAATAAAAAATGGACCCAAATTGAAAGAAAATTACCACCTAGAAAATAATGGCCAAAAAGTAAGTGATCCTAAACAAATTTCGGAATTACTCAACCAGTTTTATTCAACTGTAGCGGAGAAACTGTTAAATACCCATTCTCTAGGAAAGAAGGAAAGATTAAGTGTAAAGAAAAATGAACATAGTATGTTTTTAATTCCAGTAACAGTTGAGGAAGTTAAAGATGTTATAAAAAAATTGAAGAATAAGAAATCAGTAGGAATAGACGGTTACTCTAACTGCGTCATAAAGCATTGCTCTTTATTCCTAATTGAACCACTGACGTACTTGATAAATATTTCACTTTCAAGTGGGACGTTCCCCAACAGGTTAAAAAAAGGTAAAGTGAAACCCATCTTTAAAAAAGATAACAAAGGGGAGATAGGAAATTACAGGCCAATTTCCATAATTTCAACTTTTGCAAAGATCTTCGAACAAATAATGTATAAAAGAGTAACAAGCTTTTTGGAAAAATTTAAAGTAATTAATGACAATCAAAATGGTTTTCGAAAAAATAAATCAACAAGTTCTGCACTGATGAATTTCATTGAACAAGTGTATGAAACACTAGATAGTAAACAATTAGGGATAGGCATTTTTTTAGATCTTACAAAGGCGTTTGACCTGGTTGATCACAAACTTTTACTATAAAAATTATCCTCGTATGGCATAAGGGGGTTAGCTTTAGATTGGTTCAGATCTTATCTGGAGAATAGAGTATTTTGATAGCGAAACGAGTGAAGTTAAAACTCAGATTTCAAGTAGCGCTATAATGAAATATGGGGTCCCTCAAGGTTCGGTGCTTGGACCTCTTTTATTTATAGTGTACATTAATGATTTGGCAGATAATGTAGAAAACAGAACCAATATAAATGTTACACTTTTTGCAGATGATACAAATATTTTTATCAAAGGGGTGAATAAGGAAGGGGCAGATGTACATATTGAAAATAGTCTAAAATATATTCAAAAATGGTTTAGTGCCAATATGTTAATATTGAGTAAGGAGAAAACAGCAGCCCTAAGCTTCTATAATAAAATGAGTGGAAGTCAATTGTATCCAAAATTAATGCTGGGACAAGACCAAATACATTACGTACAAACTATCAAATTTCTGAGACTAATACTAGATGAAAATTTAAGTTGGGAAACTCACATAGAGGCATTGACGAAAAAACTTAGTAACATGTTACTTTCTTGGAAGTGTTGAAAACAGTGTTGTTATGATAAATTAACTTTAAAGAGAGTCGATTAAAGACACTAGACAACACTTACTTTTAAATTTTTCCGGAACTAGTTTCAGAGGCTTTGCCTCTATCATCGGCCGGCTCTCGACTGATTCTCGTTGGTGTAGCTGACGATACCTTCACCAAATTCACTGTAGAAATAGAAAAAGACGAGCATTTACCATTTTTGGATCTAAAAATAATGAGGAATAAAAACAGACTAAACTTTGGCATTTACAGAAAACCAACACAGACAGACAACTACATAAAAGCTAATGGCTACAACCCAAGATCCCACAAACAGGCAATCTTCAATAGTTTAGCACACAGACTGGTAAACATCCCTCTCACAGCAGAAGAATACAAAACAGAATACAACAAAATAATTGAAATAGCACAAAAAAATAACTTTCCCAAATCATTAGTGGACAAAAAAGTGAGCTTAGCAAAAAAGAAGAAGCTACTAAAGGAAACCACAACTCTCTCATCTACAGAAACTAATATGATTTTCAAAAAATTCACTTACCATCCATGGGCCTATGATAAATTCAAAAAAGTCTTCAAAAAACAAAATATTCAACTAGCACCAGTCAACCATTTCTCCTTAAAAAACCTAATTTGCTCAAACATCAAAGATGCTATTCCATCAAACAAAAAATCTGGTATATATCAAATTGAATGCATTGACTGTAGTCAAATTTATATTGGAAAAACAAAAAGAAATTTAGAAACAAGAGCAAAGGAACACTTTAGAAACATAAAATATAAACAATTAGAAAAATCAGCAGTTGCCACACATTTTTGGGAAAAAAACCACAACATAAATCCAGAACCAAAACTACTGAAACATACATCAGGAAAACAAGAACTATCCACATGGGAACAAATCTTCATTTCAAAAAATAGGAACAATGTATTCAATTTCGACATCCCCCAGAAGGATTTGTTCAGCAAGTTCCTTGAGCCGCCACCAGAGGAGACCTGTGACAAGGTATCGTCAGCTACACCAACGAGAATCAGTCGAGAGCCGGCCGATGATAGAGGCAAAGCCTCTGAAACTAGTTCCGGAAAAATTTAAAAGTAAGTGTTGTCTAGTGTCTTTAATCGACTCTCTTTAAAGTTAATTTAGTAAAATGTGTTTCTTAATGAGGGCAATTACAGTCATGTCGAGCTTGAAAGTTCGGAGAATAGTGTACTTTTCATATATACACAGTTTGTTGGCATATGGTATAATTTTTTGGGGAAATTCTAAAGACAGTATAAAAGTATTCAGATACCAAAAGAAAATAATTAGAATCATAGCAGATCTCTCAAGCACATCTAGTTGTAAGCCATACTTCAGTAAATTAGGTATCTTACCACTGCCAAGTATATACATATATGAAACTCTTGTACATATGAAAGCAAGCCTAAGTTTATTCAAAACAAATTCTGAAATTCATATACACAACACTAGAACAAAGAATAATTTATTTGTGAAGTCACACAAAACAAAGATGTATGAAAATAGTTTCACATATGCTGGCTTACATCTTTACAATAAGCTACCTGAATCTATAAAAAAGATTGAATCACGACATCAATTTAAGAAATTGTTATTAAACTTCCTTAGAGCCAATAGCTTCTACAGCGTGGATGAATTTTTAAATTTGTAAATATTTAGTTAGCTACCTTAATTATAAATATTGTACTTAGTTTTTAATTTGACGTGTCCTATAACATGTACATGTTTTAATGGATGAATCAATAAATCAAATCAAATCAAATAGTGAAGAAGAAATGTTCAAGGAAACAGAGTGAAGGAGAAAGGAACAGAAGGATAAAATTGGAAAGAGCAAAGATCAGAGAAAGAGAGAGAGAAAGAAAAAAAGAAAAGAAGTACAAAATAGAAACAGAGAGTGAGGGAGAAAGAGGAAGATGAAAAGGGAAGAGAAGTGAATAGAAGAAAGAGGGACAGATAAGAAGCAAGTGAAACAACAAAAGAGAATGAGAGAGACAAAGGGAGACAAGAGAGAAAGAACAATAGAGAAAAGGGAGAAAGAATGACGGATATGGCACCACTCCCAAACTATGCTATATTTAAAAATATAAAAATTGAAAGAAGTGTACAGACAATGAAGCACAATTATACAAATATAAATATTTGTAACAAAGGCTTCGCTTATCTTAAGAAATTGCTGTTAGATTATTTATGAACTGAAGATAAAATCTGTTTTTGAAATCGATCTCCATCAGAAAGAAGAATTAATGCCAATTTCTTAAAATAAGTGAAAATTTTGTTACAATATTTATATTTGTGTAATATTTATTGGTTTACTGTAGCTAACTTAATTTTCTATGTAATAAAGTGAAGCACAAGTTAAAATAAAAGTGAATTGAGAAAATATTGACACATTGCTTCACTCACACTGCTTTTCACAGAACATGTTTCAAGAGCAGTTGCTCCCATCATCAGCTGAGTCTTGACCCTAGTTATGTTGTACATTTTAAACCTATGTTGGAGTGGCCAACCAAAATGGCCTATTTTTAAATATTTTGTCTGATACAGTAGTGGGCAAATTATTAGCAAAAGTGAAAAATCTTTTAGTTTTTGTACTTTAAGAAAAATTTACAATTCACAGGATTGCACTGTGACACTGAATGTTCAGGAAAAACATTTTAATATTTAGTGTGACTTCCCTTAGCTTTAATTAAGGCCAAAATTCGTCTCTGCATCCCTTGGATTAAGATTTTGCACAAATCACCAATTTCATCTTCTCTCCATATGGAAACACTGGACTCAGTCAACTGAAATTTGGTAGTGGGACCCTTTACTTTCACTTTTTTCTGGAGAATACACCTCAGATTTGCTACTGGGTTCATGTCTGGAGTGTTTCCTGGCCAATCCAGTTGAGAAATTCCATATGTTTTGAGTTTCTCAATGACACTATTTGCTCGACGTCATGGTGCTCCATCTTGCATGAAAATACCATCTCCTGATAAAAACCATCACTGTATATAGGTACCACAAAGTTGTTTATCACTTCATTGTACTTAGCAGCATTCATATTGACTTCTACAACGTGCAAAGACCCCGGTCCATATGTTGAGATACCTCCCCACACCATTATTATTTTAGTAGGATATTTCACATGCTGAACCAAACACTCCTGCTTCAGTTTATCTCCAGGACTTCTTCTCACATAAACAGAGTTGTCTTCCTCCACAGAAACATAGAATTCATCACTGAATATCACCCGAAATTGCAAACATGAAAATTATTGTTGTTATTTTAAAAATAAATTAACTTAAGTAATTTCTTTAATTTCAATAAAATGACTTTTGATAAAACAAGCTTGAATTTTGCTAAAAAAAATGTTGTAAATTCATTTTTTTCCTTTAATTTGTCCAACTATAACCTAATGGATTTTACTTGCCATTTCCCATTGTTCTGGACTCCAATCTTTGTGTTTTATAGCCCGGAGTAGCCATTTCTTCTTCATGGCCAGAGTCAGTTTCTGCTTTTTACTTGGTCGCCTTTGCCTTCAGATCAGCATCAGAAAGCCATCTGAGAATTGTTCTTGCACTAACTTCAGGTCCATGTTCTCTGGCAATCCTCTGAAGTTGGATTGAAGTTAATCACCTATTTTGGCATGCTTTTCTTAACAAAAGTCTATCAAAAACATCTGTAGTAGCCCGTTTTCTGCCACACCTCGCATGCTGTTTTGGTGATGCACTTTGATTTTCTTTGATCTTTTTAGCAAATCTACTCACATATCTAATGCTAACAACAACCAATTTACTTATTTCTGTTAGAGAATGAGTTTTTTGTTCCAACAGCACTTCCACTTTGGCCCTTTTCCTTCGAGAAACATCCTAGTTTTACCCATCTTCACACTAGGCTGAAAACTTTCTTTGTGATGTGGTGAGCTGAATGAACCATCTATCTACCTGCTAAACCAACCCCCACCACATTCCTTATCCATCCTGCTACTCCTTAAGGGATACAGGTAACCAACTAAAAGGTTACTTGAAAAATGGGAAGGCAAATAAGGAGAAAAACGAAAGGAGAATTAACCATAGGAAAAGTGTATATAAAATGCAATAGTGCCACATATTATTTCATATATTGTATCATATTACTCCATGTGTCATATAAGCATGATAAGGTGTCTGAGAGTAAAGGGAAATGCTGAAAATTAATAAATACCACATAAAATGGAGCTACCTTACATATAACTACACATAAATATAATTAAAATAGAAATTTGTGATAAAACACAAGTTTTGCTAATAATTTGTCCACTACTGTAGATAATGTTTGTTTGCATAATGTTTCCCAGTAAGATCTTGTTTAAGACTTTGTATCAAGTAGATTACAGCATTGTCAGACTCAATGTAGTCACAACACAACTGCAAGTGTCATTTAGCAGTAACAGAGCAGGTGTCCAAAGAAGTGTGGAGTTGCCAAACGTTCCAGAATCACTAATAGCAGTGTACCATGTCCTTCATAGAAATGTCTGGAAAGCCAGTGATAACTGGTGTGTGAAGGAAACTTAAGTTACAATCCAAACTACCTGTGTGAATATGAATGACTTTAACAAGAAAACTAGTAGCAACAGTTTTGTTAGATGAGCAGTTTAGGCTCTCTGAAGTGGAGCAGAATTAGACAGGACAGCAAAGTGAGCTATGGTAGTATGTCCAGAGCTAGATTACACAAACAAGGAAGAAATTTATCTGAATGGCCACACCAATTTAATTACAGTTTTATGATATTCATCAGAAACAGGTGCAAAGAATTAAGTTACTTCTCACTTTAACATGTACATTGTAGGTAGAGCAGATATCACTCCACCCAATAATTTCATATCAAGATTCCCCCAAAAATACATATTTTGAAGCTAGTGAATAAAAAAGAGCGTGTTTATCAACCGTCTGCACACATGTGTACATCAGCGTCCATCTGTAAACAATATAACTTAAACACGAACTGTTGGATACCAAACTGGATATTTAAGTTCATTATCTTCCAAAGATGTGACCTGAAGATTATCAAGAAAATACCCCAAACCACAAACTACCATTTACATGAAACATTTTTCAAAATTGTTTCTTTCTCAAGGCTGCACTGAGGCTGAGCAGTTAAACCACTTGACTCTTACCAAGGTGGTCGAGTTCAATCCCAGGAGAGTACATGAGAAATTTGTGGTGGTTAAATATCATAGGGGCAGGTTTTCACTGGGATCTCTGGTTTTCCAGGGCATCATTCCAATAATTGCTCCATTATCATCTTTCCTCTCATTCATTTTGCCCTCATTCTGTGTTCTACTTCCTCACTCTCATACCAGACATTGGGCTGATACCGAAATTAAGGATTGCAATGAGTAAAGAATAGTAATGGATTTCAAAGGAATTGTGTATCTTTGTTACAACACGTGCAGGCAGGTGGTTGAGTTGTGTAACAAAAGACACAGAAGAAACAGTGTTCCTGGCAGGGATTCTCACTGAATGATACTTGACTTCATTTGATAAGGTATTCTTCAGACCCTTAATAATGGCATGACTGAGACTAATAATCACAATGGGCAAAATAGTCACAAAAGGGAGTTTTGTTGTGAATAAAGGGCTTCAAGAGGTGAAAGTCACACACACGCAGCTGTAGTGAAGGCAGTCCGCAGCTGGCAGCCTATTAAGACGGTCATCTGCTTCTGTCTTGGGTGAAGGCAGACCAGAAGCGATGATAAAAGATATCTGTCGGTTCATACGTGAATAACGAATTAAGTGTTATCGAGTAATAAGCATTCTACATATGGTAACTCTAAACAGTGATCTATTGGTAACCCTTGGTCGGCAACTTCGAGTTTGATGTGATGATAAAAAGAAGCAGTCATTAAACCAGTATGAAACTTTCATTCCAGTGTCATTAGAACCATCCTTACTCCCATACATATCCACGCATACCCTGAGGATAAAAGTGCTCTACCCTATGCTATCCGTTTCGCTGCTTCAGGGCTAATCATCCATCCCAGGTATTGTACTTCATACAGAGTCTCTGCACCTCAACAGGCACCTCCCCAGGCACTCACTTGTGGATCCTGCGGATATAAGTCCTCCATATGAGTAAGATAAACAAAGAAGAAGTTATCGAGATTTAACTGTATTGGAACACCACAGTGAAGCGAAAAATTATTAAATTATAGATGAGTCGTATTTTTTACACATCTGCTTAAAAATACGACTCATCTATAATTTAATAAAAGAAGAAGTTTATTTTTCAAAATTGTTTATTTTCTCAAAATATTTTATTTCTTAAAACCCTTACAATTTGTTCCCTGCAAATGGGAACCCTGTGGGAGAGAAAGCTGAAACACGGGTATTTTTGTTTTCAATGTATTTTCACTATAAAAAAATCACAACTTAATCTGCGACTGCAATGTGATACTGGTCCCTTTTTAATGCTGTTGTTTGACACTGAACATACATACAGTGTCAACCCTTAAGGCAAAAATGATAATGCATAAGACTTTGGTTTATCCAGCTCTCATAAATCTCGATTTCTGGTTTATTTTGATTATTTTTGCTTACTTTCATGGCACAAAAATATATGCATCCTTTGATAAATACATACAAATGTTCATATGTGTAATGTTAAAACCACAGATGGCATAGAGATTACTATCTATTAATTGTATGCTTCAAGCTACAAAGATATAAAACATAAAATGTGCAAGATTATGTTAGATTGATTTTCATGATTGTTATGACAATGATTGTTGATTAATTATTTGGAAGGATTTTCTGTTTCTGCAGTGATTCAAATTTCACTAATCTATACTAAACTTTGTATTAGTTTGCTTGAGGATTATTCAGAATTTCATTAATCCAGATTACCTCTGGTGCCCCTAGTCCAGATAAACGAGGTTCTTGTATAATTGCACGACTTGTTTTGAAATTTAATGTATGCAGAAAGCTATGGTAGTCTAAATACTTTATGACAGCAGCTGTATTTGGCAGGAAATGAAATACAGTATTGCATGAAACACAGTACTCTTATTTGAAAAAGTAAATTTAAATTAACACTGTGAAATAATGCAATAATTAAAATTATACTATGAGTTGACTGAGACCCTCTGTACTTCACATACCACAAATTTTCTTTCAGTGTATTTTGCCTCAACTTGAAGGTATTATCAAGAAATTGTCAACTTTTTATTTTTTTTAATTTTACGTCCTCCAACATTAAGTCATATCGGACGGTGAATGAATTGGGTGAAATGATGCTCAAATGAGCCCAGGGTCCATGCAGCTTAGAGCTACCTGACATTCGTCTTTCAGGATAAGGAAAAACCTTATCCAGGTAGCTCACCCTGACCGAGATTTGAACTCGGGACCTTTTGAACATGAGGCAGACACGCTACCATCTACACTACCAAGGCGGGCAAAATTGACAACTCATAGTATAATTTTTATTAACAGTACTCTTAATTCTAGAGGCCTATATTATCCATCTCCCTATCTCCATTATCATTCTCACCTTTGGGTACCGTCTGAAACACTTCAAACCTTTAATGCAATCTCGGAGGGCTTGTTTTTCTTCTTTTGTTCTTTTTGAAGCAGGTTTCAGCAGCATGGCTTTTTCCTTAAATGAAATATGCAGAATTAAAGTTATTGAATCAAGGAGTAAGCAGAAAGAATAAAAAGAAAGATAAGTTCCTGTAATAAGAGCATAAATTTACTGAAACCTTTTACTTTTGTTAGTACAAAGGAACATAAAGCTACAACTAAAATTAACTGTAAAGTTTTACTTTCTCTACCACGTATCTAGTAGATAGAGGAAGTATTGCATTCCACCCAGAAATTCAATATCAATATAAACCCTCTGCTACATATATTTAAGGATCACTGCTGACAGTGAATAATTTTGTCATAATTTACTCTTAAACCACTAAGAACATTTATTTCAGTCACTGATATTAATGTTCATTCTATTTTAACTGTTCTTATGAATACACATTAAAACATTTATTTGTATAGAAATTGTTCAGAAAGTTTGTTTTTTCATAAACATTTTTCTCACTGTTAGTTTCAAGCAAATCATTCACAATGGTTTTGTTCTCACTGCACTCACATACACTGCGACATGTTCCAGTCACACAAATTTATTGCACTGCTTGGAAGAGGACCTTGTTGGTCTGTATTTTCCTATCGCAGAAGTTGCATTTGTGGAGCTGTAGAAGTAAATTCAGCTTTTGGTAAACCCAATATTTCCCTGATGTGTTCTTCATGCTTGTAGGAGTATTTAGCTGAATGACCTTCATTTATGATAAATACATTTTCTAAATAAATGAACAACTTTTCTAAGCCTTATGATTTGTACTTTGTAATATTACAAGGAAGAAATCTCCGTTACCAGCCGAACTTCATGACAGAACTGAAAGAGTTGATGACAGAACAGACTCACAACAGTACGTGCACATGGTCTAACATTCTGCACCTCACCAATATACTGCTTCAGACAATAATAACTGTTTCCAATTATTGGCAGTGATTTGTTAAGGAAGGAGGGAAAGGTAGAAAAAGTTGCTAACGGAAATCTTGATTTTCTAATTAATTGTTGACAATAATTAAAATAGTGGACTCACATTCTGCAGCGAGTGTAATGGAGGATTGTACATTTTGTACATTTTTTAAGTTAGAATCAAAGAAAAGAAATTTTAGAAAAAGTATATTTGTGTGAAAACTGCATAGTCCAAAACATCATTAAAATACCAAACTTGGTATTACAATAAAATATAGAAATTCGTAAAGTTTGTCAATAATTATTACATTTTATTATAATATTTGTATTGCTGCACTTATGGATGCTCTTTAAGTGTCATGGTTCTCAGTGCCACTTTCTATATGGACATGAAAGACTCCTTAATTATTCTTAGAGACCTCTATATCAGACTCAGGTTCTTTTAGATACTGTAAATCTACAACACAACACCAACTTCACTTCCCTTCCAAAGGAGCTATGTTCAGGGTTTTAGACTAAAAAAGATCCATCAACCACTACCTCATTTGAACTGGTAACCTACATGTGGAAAGTATTTCATATTAACTGGTAAACCATAATTGATAGACAAAAAAGTACTTAATGATGATGATGATGATGATGATGATGATGATGATGATGATGAGGAGGAGGAGGAGGAGGAGGAGGAGGAGGAGGAGGAGGAGGAGGAGGAGGAGGAGGAGGAGGAGGAGGAGGAGGAGGAGGAGGAGGAGGAGGAGGAGGAGGATGACGATGATGACAGTAAAGCAAATCTAATGAATGAATGAAAATATATAGTGAGCATAACTATTAAAAGGGGGTGCAACATATCTATCACATCAATGGAAACTATATATAAGGTTATCTAAAGTGCATGCTGGAATAGCTCACAGTAGCAAGTTTCCATTGATGTGATAATATACAATGCCTTGTTAGAATCCTAGACATCTAATTAATATACTTACATGCAGAGTTAGTACACGATCTGTCTTTTTCTTTTGTTTTAAAATGACAATGTTCCTAGCTACATTGTCAGTTAGTTCTTCATCATCAATATCACTTAGCCAGGCTACATTGGCTAGTACCATTCGCACCAGGGCCTTGAACTTTGCCTTTGGGGGCAGGGCAGCTTTCTGGAATAGAAGTATACATCCACATTAGTACTATGATAGAAAAACTAGGATATATGATGATTTAATGCCTACCAGAGGCTGTTATTGTAAAAGATGATAATAGTTCACATTGATATAATTAAATGGATTGTCTAAAGTAAAGCTAATTTTATCTTAAAAGACTTACTAAGTCTATTTTGTTTTTTCCTCTCTGTTCATCACCCATCTCGGTGTTAGAAGTTGTTTGGGTTCCCTCAGAGCAAGAGAGCTGAAGCATTGATCTGATAGAGGAGACCAGGGTTAAGGGCCCAGCCCAATGCCTGGGATGAGAGCGAGAGAAGTAGATGATAGTATGAGAGTGAAATGAATGATTTGAAAGATGGATAATGGAGCAATTGGTGGACTGATGGTGGGGGAAACTGGAAAACCCAGATGATGATGATGTGTATAGGGGCGCTCAACTACGGCGGTTATCAGCGCGGAAAACCCAGAGGAAACCCACCCCAGTGTTGTGTTGTCCACCACAAAACAAACTTTGTGGTCACCTGGGATCAAACCCAGGCAGCCTTGGTGAGAACCAAGCAGTCTTACCACTCTGCCATGGCGTGGCCTAATGTCGTATTTTATTAAAACTTAAAACTTCATTCACGTAGGAGCATTTTCGGAAACATCCTAGTCCTGAAAATGTTCCTGTTTTTAATAGCTGATGTGAGTGAAATTTTAAGTTTTAATAAATTATGACTCGGTACATCTTTTAATATGACAGTAGTTGTTGCCATATCATTCTTTTACAAGTTTTAAATACTTTCACATCAGTTAGTAAATACATAATCTCTCAGTTGTATATTCAGGTAGAAATGGGCATAGTGGCAGTCCAAACTCTGATTTTTTTGGTAGACCACTAGGGGCTTTCGCATCCGAGATACACCGTTTGTGGCGACACTATCGTAAGTACTTAAGCCCCAGGCTTCATCATTTAACTCTTATTATTTTAGTTAATATCTTAGCCTATATTGGGCTAGTGTGGAGAAATGATTAATTTCCATCAATTAACTAAAATAATAAGAGTTAAATGATGAAGCCTGGGGCTTAAGTACTTACGATAGTAAGTCGCCACAAATGGTGTATCTCGGATGCGAGAGTCCCTAGTGGTCTACCGGGGAAATATACGAGTCAACTGGAGAATTTAATGTCAGGACGGCACGTTGACCATGGTAGCTCAAAGGTTAAGAGAAACTGGACGGAAACCAGGAGATCCGTGGTTCAAATCCCGGCCATGGCATTGAATTTTTCATGTTGACTCTATCCATCAGTAATTTCATTTTCCGTTACCAGACTCAGATAAATTGAGTGTATATTTTCCTTACCTACTTATGAAGGTTGTTTATGTGAGGGTTGTGAGGAATTTAAATTTCCAACCATGTTTGAAAAATGGCTCATAAAAGCATTGGCGACATTGGTTGGTTTCTGGACACCAGTGAGTATGATTCTCTCACTATTAGATTTAGTTGTTCCTGTTTCTTTCTTTACTATTTGCCACAGGGCTTTACTTTTATTAGGTGCATTTAAAATAAACCTACTATTATTCTGCTTTTTGGCTTCATTAATTACTCTTCTAAGTGTTGATATATAAATTTTGTAGTATTGTTTAAAATTCTCATTAGTTGAGGTTTTGTTTATTTGGCTAAGCAGTCTTTTTTTTCTACAGGATGTTAGGATCCCTTTTGTGAGCCAACCAGATATTTTAGTTTTGCACTTTTTCACCCTTTTCATTGGAAAGGCAATGTTGAAGCAATGTTTAAATGTTGTTAGGGAAAAGATCACATTTTCTATCAACACAACTTGAACTTAGTACGTTATCCCAGTTTTCTTTAGCTAGCAGGAATTTTAAATAGTTTAGATTTTATTTACTATAAGTCCTCTTATATGATATTGGTTCTGATGACTTAGATTCTAGACTGATTTGCATGTGCAATAGCACCGTGTTATGGTCTGAAATGCCGGTGTCAATATTCTCGCATTTGTACGTGGTCAGACTTTTTTCAATTATAATTTGATCAAGACATGTCTTAGAGGTAGCTGTTATGTGAGTAGGACTGTTAATTATCATTTACAAATTATGTGTCTGAATTATGGATAAAATTTCTGCCACATACTTGTCTTTTGATAGAAAATTTAAGTTGAAATCTCCACATACTATTAATCTATTTGACTTATTTTTCAGAGTAGCAAGTAGTGTCTCAAATTTTCCTAGAAATGTTTTTAAGCAACCATCTGGAGCTCTGTATATGCAGGCAAGTGTTACTTTACTTTTCTAACCATTTGTTTCGATGACATGTTCAAAACATTTTTCCTCATTAAGGTAATTTGTTTTGTTTATTGTTTTAAATGATATGCCATCTTTGACTAGTATGGTAGCTCCCCCATTTTTAAATACCTTCTTACAATATACATTTCCAATTCCAAAACCTCTAACTTTGTACAATGAAACTTCGTGTTCATGCATCCAGTGCTCAGTTAGGCATAAAAAGTGAACTTGATTGAACTGCGAGGCCAGTAATACACCTAATTCATCTATTTTATTTTTAAGACATTGCATGTTTAAGTGTAGGAGGATTAATTTTTACTGCATACTATGCACCATACCTGAAGTTGCAGTAGCACCACTCACCTTAGCTGGAGGACATTCTTGTAACTTGATCTCAAGCTTCAGTTCACCATCTAGACACATTGATCGTTTCCCTGCTTCTTGCATATTTGAATTACTTTACTAATGATTTTCCCTAGGTAATATGACCCTTTACGGTTTAAATGGAGTCCATCCTTTCCTAGACACGATACATCTAGGTACTTGTTAACATCACAAAATATGGCTCCTAGAGCATTACACACCCATCGAATATTTGAGTTTATATCTTGTATAAGCACAGGACACTTATCTCTTCTTTTTGTTTTACTGTTCACCACTACAACTGCTCCAGGGAACTTCTTCTTTGCTGCTCTCACGGTGTCGTATACTTCTCCCATTACTTCTTCTGCAGAATTATTCCTCCGGATGTCATTAGTACCAACATGAAGTACCACAGTGTTCAGTTTGTGGGCCTCTGCTATACTGAGTTGATCAATTTTATCCTTAAGCTGAGAGGAATTGATGCCTCTGTACACTTCCACCAATGCATCTTCCACTAACACATGTTTTAATATTGAGTCACCCATCACAAGTAGCCCGCCTCGGTAGCATAGATGGTAGCATGTCTGCCTCACGTTCAAGAGGTCCCAAATTCGAATCTCGGTCAGGGTGAGTTACCTGGATAAGGTTTTTTCAGGGTTTTCCCTTATCCTGATGGACATATGTCGGGTAACTCTAAGCTCCATGGACCCCGGACTCATTTGAGCTCCACTTCACCCATTTCATTCATTGTCTGATATGACTTAACGTTGGAGGATGTAAATTGCAAAAAAAAAAAAAAAAAAACATCACAAGTATATCATTTTCTGCCTTCATTCACCACTGGGTAGCCTTTTTTTTCCTTTTTTCTTCTTTGAGATCACTATTTTTGCCTTCTTGTAGACAATTATTTATCGCAGACTTGTCCGGAACAATGTTCTTTGACCATTTATATTTGGTGTGTTGCAGATGTCTAGGTCTTCTAACAGAGGCTGGAGTACTAGACAAATGATTGTAATTGACACCATTGGATTCACCTAACATTTTGTATTTGTTGGGCGTTGCTACTTGCGAGTGCATTGGGGCTATTTGCTTTGATTTTACTCATTTTCACCAAGGAGTCGCCACAGAGGATTGAGTTTCCTTCAGGCTCCAAAGTTCCTTTTCAAGGTGTTCATTTGTTGCCTCTAGTTTTGTATTTGCTTCCGTCAATTGTTCTATATCGTTATGTAGAAGCAAAATCATTTTGTCTTTGGTACTTAGCTCATTTCTGTATCTCTCATCGCTTAGTTCCACTGTACCGATATTCATACTGCTTAGGTGACAAAATGTTCTCCGAAACATGTCCAAGTAAGAATAATTTAAGTGATGTTTGTTTTTGAATTACCGACTCATTATTTCAAATGTTAAATACATCACTGTTTCTAACCTTTTGCTTCAAATAATAAGATCTGAAAGAAGTTTATTTTCCTCAGCTTTTTTTTTCAGCTAGCTTCTGAACGTTCATGTCATTTTGGAGTAGTTGCATCACAGTCTGAAGCGACACCACGCATTCCCTCCATTTATTACAGCATGCGGCAGCCATTGTTTCTGCGATGTTTATATAATCACCCTTTGAGGCTATTTCTTTCACCTTTATTTACGCCACTAAACCTCAGCTTGATGCACTGTATTTTGCTTGTTTTCGCACTAGGTTGCAAATATTACTTTAATAAAGCACAGAAAACAGATACGACAAACGCCCATTTGAACCACTGGCAATATCACATTTTCTTCTCGTGAGTGTCTTGTGGACTACTGTAAACTTATAGGAGGAAAATTTCAGCTTTATGTGAAAACTTATCACCATCATGCTTACTCAATACATACTCAACTAAACATGCTCTTCCTTCAATGGTTATATTGACTTCACTTTGGAAGACTATGCTTTTCAAAGTACTATTCGAGTGGTAGAAGGGAGTAAGGAAGGAAAGAAGGATGGATGCTTTCTACCTGCTTAAAGGTCAATGTTCCTTCTTTCTTTACCAAGTTAACCACACCCATAGGCATTTGAGTTCACTGCGGAGACTCATCTAAGACACTCATTAACAAATAACTACTGAAATTTTTAAAATCAAATAATTTACACATTTACATATGAGAGGCAGTAAAATGAAAACTGAACACATGCTTGAGAAAACATACTCCTTGCAAAAATTGGCAAGTCTATTGTTACATAATGATACTGCCATTTGTAGGGTAGGAGAAATATACAATGAAATATGTACAGCTACACTCAGTTGTTTCTTTATTGCTCTGAGGTGACGGTAGTGAAAAGTGTGTTTGTCCAGTATTGGAAATGGAGGCTAGCAAAGAATAGCAGAGAGGTGTGCTTCATTTCTTGATGGACGAGGCTGCTGGCTTTCACACAATTCATTGTTGCATGTCTGCTGTATATGCAAGCACTGCATGTTTCTGAAATATACACATGAGTGGCAAAAGAGATTCTGTGAAGGACGCACGTCACTGTGATCTGTGCCTATGACAGGTCTACAAGCCATCACATCTGATGTAATTGTGCAGATTGATGGTCTGATCCAAGAAAAAAGATGAATCACAAAGAAGGAAATTTGTAATTACTTATTCATATTTGAGTTTGATTTATGAGTCACTATGCTTACACTCAAACTTCACTTACTTGCTGTTGTATAATTGAAACGTTTTCAAGATCATTGGATCTCATCCTCAGCTGTTTGGTGACTAAATGCACCTTCCTCTTCTTCCACTAATGCTTCTGCTTTTAATATTTGTAATTCCTTTCTTAGAAGTGTTGAAAACAGTATTGTTGTAATAAATTAAATTTAAAGGGAGTTGATTAATGACACTAAACAACACTTACTTTTAAATTTTTCCGGAACTCTGAAACATGTTTCAGGAAAATTTAAAAGTAAGTGTTGTTTAGTGTCATTAATCAACTCCCTTTAAATTTAATTTAACTGAAATTTGTATTCACCTTGGCAATAACCATGATTCTGCACATGCCATTATCAAAGATCAACAAAGGTAAAATTTGCATGCATTGGGTAACACATCAACTGACAGAGGGACAAAAGATTGACTAAAAGGCTGCACATCAAAAGTCATACCAGAGGAGGATATCATTTGGCACATATCATAACAGAGGATAAAATGTGATGTCACTATTTTGAGTATGAGAGCAAGTGACAAAGCCAATAATGCAAACACATCAATTCTCCTCTACAAAAGAAATCCAAGCTGCCCATATGAGTTTCAGTAAAGCCATGATAAGCTTCTTCGACTGCAGAGACCCTTTGCTCTGTTATTAGGCCTATATGTTCCTACATATTCTGGACTCCTTTTTGGGTACTTGGGCACCCAATTTTTGGCACACAAGCCCCACATAGAGCAGAGATGATGCCATCAAATTCTCAAGGGAATACAGATATGAGCATAATGATAGTTCCCTTGTCAGGACTTCAGTGTGAGGTACACATGTTACCACAACATGCACATGGGCAAGTAGATCTTATGTTGTAATAATATTACACTGTGTAACTCTTCAGAGTCAAAAAGAATATTCAGATTTTGTATAATTTTTGCACAGGAAAAAAAAAGGCCAACGAAAAAGTAAGAAGTGAGAGCAGAGTTAAGAAACAAGAGTGCAAATGGTTAAGACAATGGGAGTTTACTGTATTTATTGAACTAGTTAAAAATAAGTTAATTTAATGAACTTAAATTCCTCTGAGTTTTCCACTAAATAATACACCTGTGAATTTTCTCTCAAATCTACATATTTGTTGCCAAACATACAATGATTCTGAGTTACTGGGATTCTAACCCTTATAGAAAGAGTTTTTACTTACATCAAGGTCTTCTGAAGACATTGTGCCTTCTGTGTTTGTGATATCCTATAACTATTTATTCTCTTAATCATTCACATATTCTTGATAAACACTTATTACTAAATAATATGAAATTAAGATTATTCTTTTACAAACTGAAGTGAGACCATAAACAAAATATAGTTAGGTTACCTTGGGAACATCTTTTCAATAGATATAGAGAACTCATAACAAAGTTTCAGCTTTTCCAAAGAAGCCTGACATTACAAATCATATCAACTCAAGGACTAAAGTAATGAATATTAAAAAAAAAAAAAAAAAAAAAAAAAAACTCTTAATAAAATGTCTACTATAATACAACTATATATGTGTACAAATGGTCCTTATGTACCATAGTAAAGGCAAATGCATATACTGGTAAATAAAATTATTAAATCATATAAAACTTTTATAATGACTCTTTAATAACATTGAGAGGCATTACTTTAATGCCCAAATGTATTATTCAATTTATGCATACTTTCTACAAGAGATTACAAGAAAGAACTTGAGATGGTGCTTTTATTATGTTTAAACTCCCTCACTTTTTAAAAGTGAACTTTAGTAAAACATATTTTATTTTTATTTATCAATATCTCAATTTCTGATCTATTATAAGTTACAAGCTGTTAGAATGTCTAAAAAGGCAAAATATAGAAAAAAGCATACAAGGAAATGAACAAATCACCCTTCTAAACATATTGTAGAAAAAATGGAATCATTCACAATGGGGGAAATGTATAATTATAGTCAGGGGCGGCTGGTGGCTCTGAAAATCGGTGGTTCACAAATTTATCCATGCAACTAAAATTAGGCAAGTGAGTCAACCTTGTATATACTTTTCTCCACTTACAAGTTTTTTATGAAGACTAGTTTCTGGGGACTTCTCCCCTATTGTCAGTTCTGTGGTTGATGATGCATCTGGTGTCTGCATCTGGCTTGGTGTTGTGCTGCCATCTAACGTCCTGGTAAGTTTGATGACGTCATCTACTGCGGGAATTTCAAAATTCATCAAGAGGTCCTGTTTTTTCGTAATAAATATGTTTTCCCAAATCTGTAGTTCCAGAGGTTTCTTTGGACCTCTTGATGAATTTTGAAATTCCCGCGGTAGATGACGTCATCAAACTTACCAGGACGTTAGATGGCAGCACAACACCAAGCCAGATGCAGACACCGGATGCATCATCAGTCAACCACAGAACTGACGATAGGGGAGAAGTCCCCTGAAACTAGTCTTCATAAAAAACTTGTAAGTGGAGAAAAGTATATACAAGGTTGACTCACTTGCCTAATTTTAGTAACAATGGCACTCCACTTTCTGAAATACTTCTTTTTATTCTATATTATCCATGCAAATTTAATTTTTTTTAAAGTAACAAATGGTTGTTTAAGCTTACCACTATAGAATGCTGTATACACAAGTTAACGGTAATTCACAGCGTATAACACAACATGCGTATTTCAGAAACACTATAGAGCATAACTCTCTTCTATTTATGCAGCTAAAAATGGACTTGATATCTCTTCATGGCAGACTTCAAGATTTGCAAGATTTGCAAGATTTCGTTCTGGATTGTCTTGGAGGTACCCTTAAACACTGCAGCATTCTCCAGATAGGTTTTTCAGAACACAGTCTAGCTCTGCACTGAAGTTTATCAGTCCTCGAAAAATACCAGGATTGCTTGATGTAGCTGAATCATTGTGTCTTCGTAGAGCTAACTCAAAAGTTCCACAAAACCTAATGCAGTTAACAATAATGTTTAAAACATACCTATTTTGAGCCACTTTCTGGCTGTGTTCTTCAATTGTTCTCCGATATGCACTGTCCATCTGCTTTGCAAAGTGAGATTTGTGGTGGACAACATGGTGCTGGGGCGGGTTTTCTCTGGGATCTCCGGTTTCCCCCGCCATCTCATTCCACCGGTGCTCCTCTTCATCTCATGTATCATCAGTGTCATCGCCTGCGGTGTCGTATGTAGTAAAAGTGGGCGTTAAACACTACACATTTCATCTGCTTTGCTATATTTACATTGCCAAGCATAGCAAAACTGTGTTTTTCATGTGCAGTTTTTAAGTTACGTGTTTTTAGCGCGATCATGAAGATGCTGCAAAGCATTCACGCCATGTTTTGTCCACGGATCTTCACCGTCAAAGAGAATGCAAGGAAAGTAAAACAGGCTATTTTTAATATTACAACCCCACATCAAATTATATTTCTCATATACATTGTTGTTAAAGTTCCTGTTCAAATATCTTGTTTTTGTTTTGACTACCTATGTGATTTTTATATTTGGCGTGGGACTTCCAAGTCGCTTATTTTCGGTTTTTTCTTCTAAGCTCATTTTTAAAAAGGATGTGCTAATAAACCCTTTATGGAATTCATTGTTTCTCTTTATATAACACAATATACTTGTATTTAAATAAATCACTCTTATTCAATACTCAAAGCACGACAGAGCTAACAAAACACGGCACAAAACATGTGGCTATGCTCTGGTAGGTAATAGTAATCTGTGGTAATATTTAACCGATGCGAACATTTAATATGAGAATAATAGGTGGCACTGAAAACAGAAGGAGAAGGCTTGGCATTCACTATTCTCTGGCAGCTAGGTTAACCAACCTTATGCAGCCATAAGCCTCGCCCTTCCCCTCTACTTGCCTCGGCATGCCCTAGGTTCATCCTGCCCTATACCTCCCCATTGTATACCAGTGGTTTGCAACTGAGAGTGAACTACTTGGCACCTGCAAACAATACAGCGTGCTGAGGGCCACTGCACTAGACAAGGTCGAACTGAACGCCAAATGGAACATGCCCTTGCATTAAAGGGAGACCCAGCATTTTGGTTGTAGCGCAAACATGCTACCCCATTGAGAAGCCGCCCCTGATTATAGTTGAAATAGTTGTTTAACTGGGAAGGCTGATGAGGTGGGCATCAGTTTAGGATCATGTCATTAAAGGAGTGAAAAACTTGAGTCGCACTGTGTCAGTGCAAAATTTGTACAGCGTTTGTTGACTGAAGAACGGAAACAGACCCGCTTGCCACTGCTAATGACAATGAAAACTTCCTTGGAACATAACAAGCGATAAGACATGGGTGTGTGGCTTTGATGCTGAAAGGATGCAGTCATAGCAGAAAGCAGTGGGTGAACAAAGGGTCACCTTGTCCAAAAAAACAAACAAACAAAAAATAATGTATGAGTCGGTTGAAGATCAAGGTGAGGTTGGTTGTTTTTTGACTACAAAGGCATTATCCACTATAAATTTGTGCCATGTGGTCAGATGGTAAACAAGGAAGTCTACCAGGAAATCCTAGTGCACATGAGGGATGATGCATGCAGAAAGAGGCCTGAATTATGGGAAAACCAGAATTGGATGTTGCATCATGACAATGCGCCAGCTCGCGGGTCACTTCTTGTCAACAGCTATCTAGCAAAACACCACATTCCCGTTGTGCCCCATCCACAATAGCAAAGAACCATGTAAACCACTATTTATTAAATTGAAGATTTTGACCGTGTACAGTCTATTTATATACAGATCATTAATTTATATCAGAACAAATATTAAGCAATATTCTCTAAGGACTGATCACCATAATTTCAACACATGAAATTAGACTTTATTCTCTGGAGCTAGCCACAGCAGACTTTTTCCTGTTTCCCAAATTGAAAAACACATTGAAAAAAAACATTATGGTTTCCAAACCATAGAGGGGATTCAGGACAATGTGAAGAGAGACCTGAGTGCCATCCCACAATGTGTTCTAGGAGGTGATCCAAAAATAGAAGAAATGATGGGAACAGTGTATTGCCAGTAGAGGACTATTTTTACGGAAACAAATGCTGTACAATAAACTATAAAGTTGATAAAGCAAAAGTTCTATTTCTTTTTGAACACACTACATACACTTTCTTAGAATCAAAGATTAGTATTTGTAAATAGATATGCATTAATTTTGAATATTTCATCCAAACTTCATTGAGTTGTTTCATTTTTATCTTTTTAGGGAAAGAGTATACCTAATTGCACAAAAAAAAAAAAAAAAGATCATACAATTGTCACACAATATAAGTGTAAATTACACTAAGTAATTACACCTGTGGAGTATGCAGTTTGTAATACAAAATTTATATCATTTGCCCTGTTTAAATTCTCTAGAAAATAAGCAGTTTTATATATATATCTGTGTGTCTGTGTGTATGTATATCCATCACATATGTTAATTTTGGAAAATTCCACTTGGAATTCGGAACAAGTATTTCAAATACGAGAGCCCCTAATGGTTTACCGGGAAAATATATGAGGACGGCACATTGGCCATGGTAGCTCAATGGGTAAGAGAGAATGGATGGAAACCAGGAGATCCATGGTTCAAATCCTGGCTATGGCATTGAATTTTTCAGTTTGACTCTATCCATCCAAAGCCTTAGCCTATACACGCCTAGTGTGTAGGTACAAATTATTTCCATCAATTAACTTAAATAATAAAAGTTACGTAGACTTGAAATAAACGGATAAAGACATTCTATTTTCCAACCTGCGGTCTTTTCAGGATTTTGTCAGATGGAATTGGGTTATTAGGTTGTGTCTTGATGTGAGGTAATACTTTTGTGTTCCTTGGAATGAAAGGAAAAGATGCAAAATCTTATGCACCCTGGTGTATTATTAAATTTTAAATGAAGTGGGGTTAATTTTTGTTGCCGAATAGTTTTGGGTTGTGGAGCTCAGCTTTAGTTGCTGTATGGTTTAGCTCCGTTATCTTGGGTGCCCACACACCATGCGGGGTACCTAGAACAGCCTATATTGGTGTCTAGTGGGGTCATAGTCTCCAAGAGATCTGCTCAGGGCACTTCTTTGTGATGGTAATTTAGTATATAATTTGGTAGCCCGAAGCTTCCACATATGGAAGGGACAAGGCTTCATGAAGCAACCTCACAGGGAAAGAGCAACCTTAGAATAGCTGGACCGAAGGGTTCTATTCTGCACATGTTGGAGCCATAATATCCAACTGTCTGCTGCCATGCCCCAGATCTCAGAGGCATACAGCATCAGTGGGATGACCAACACTTGGAAGAGGTATAACTTTAGGTCAACCAGCATCAAACGCAACCCCAGCATTGGGTACAAGGAGGCAATCACCCCCTGAACTTACATTTACTTTACTAAAATAATGCATTAATACATTAACATATCAACTACTATACCATGACACAGGCTATGGCTATGCAGATGTGGACTGGCTGTACACTAACCAAATGTTTTGTACACACTCAGAAAGTGAAGTGTGATGACCATGCTGTTTTCCTTCCATGAATTCCTAACCCTTGCTTTATGCAGAACAGCCTGAGTAATCTGGGTAGTTGAGCTTAATGGAGGTATATATAATTTGTAAATACTGAGAATTATCATATTCATATCTTTCAATAAGACTACATATTTTAAAAACCTAAAAAGAACATCTTTCTTTTCAAAGCTATTGACCATACTCTGCCAGTGCTATCAGGACTGAAAAACATAGGAATCTCCTGCCAAATTGTCCTCCATGTGACTGCTCAACTTTTTGTTGCACTCCATAAATATGATGTTTTTGGTTTTTTTCTTATCTTCATTTGTAAAAGCTCATAAACTGCAGCATTCTGTGGATAACCATCCAGCACACCTTTTAGCATCCTGCCTGAAGTTAGCAACTTATCCTACAACTTCTTAAAAAAAGGTAGGAGAGACCAGGTTAAATTGACAATGTTAAAGAGTTAACCCTTTTTAATTCATTCATTTTTTGAAGTAATTTCGTTCTATTTGCACGCATCACTAGAACAGCCTTTTGTTGTATTATACTAATTTCATAAACAAGTTTCTAAGAAAATTAAGTGGTATTTCATGCCTAATAAAGAATGGGATGCTGAGAACTAAAGCAAAAGAACATCCATTAACAGCTCAATTTCAATTTGTGTCTGGAATGTGAGTAAAAAATTTAGCCCATGCTACATTTAATAATACAGTAGAAGCCCGAAATAATGTAGTTGTTGGGGCACATTCTTTACCCCCGCGTTATAACCTTACCACGGTATATAAAGATGTAACACTAGAAGGAACAAAAATCAATTCTGCACAGCTGGAGGACGGAAATATGCATGTGATAATAAATTACAGAATAGTTAAACTCTTGTATGTAAGATAAATATATTACAATAGTTTTAAAATTACTCATCAGTTATGTTGGAAGATGTATTCCAGCCTGTAAACCGATCTAGATTTATATTCCACTGTATGTATTTTACACCTACCTAATTTTTCCTTGTTTTAAAAAAATTAAGACTTACTTGACGCACTGATGCACTACATTTTCTCTCCGCATATTTCGGCAAGACGGTGGAGATGAGTGCTCTTTGATTCATTTTGCCTCACCACTGTTTAAATGAGTTATCACTTCATTAACATTTAGAATGTTTTCTTCCGCCTTCAGGTCATTTTCACCACTATCATCTTGTTCTTCAGCCATTCTTGTTGGGGACAGCATTAAGCGAATTGCTGTGTCAGCTTCATATGCTACTCCGATTACATACCTTCCCCATTCAAGAACTGAGTGGTTAGACTGCTTGACTCTCACCAAGGTGGCCTGGGCTCGATCCCAGGTGACCGCAAAGTGAGATTTGTGGTGAATACCACGGTGCTGGAGCAGATTTTCTCCAGGATCTCCAATTTCCCCTGCCATCTCATTCCACCGGTACTCCATCTTCATCTCACATATCATTAGTGCCACCGCCTGTGGTGTCATATGTAGTAAAAGTGGGCGTTCAACACTACACATTCCATTTCATTTCCCCATTCTCTCCCCATCTGCAGGGTGTCATATCATTCAGCAGAATGTCCAGATGTCAGTGTCAACGAACACAAGTGGTGGTGAAAATTATACTGCAGAACCTGTTTTTGCAGAATATTTTTATCACAACTTTCAAAATAATGGAACTAAAATAATTAACATTATTTTTTAACAAGGACATACTTTTACCCGCGTTAAATCTGAATCTGCATTATTTTGGACCGCACTATTTCGAGCTTCTACTATAATTACATTGTCATTAAGATTACAGTTCTGGTTTTTTCCTACGCCCAAAAAATTCAGTTTTTTAATTCAAGTAAACTTTATTGTATAATAAATACATAACACTTTTGAAAACAAAAAAATTCAGGTTTTTAATTTATTTTTAATGTTATAATGGGATTAGTAAAAGTAATTAAACACCCTAATTTCATCAAATAAAGGAAACTGTTCCTTTTCCTCATTTACCATTTTCACCTATAGAATAATGAAAAGTGCATCATATCTTTCCAAGACAATCCCCATTACCGAAGTATAAAAACTGGAGTTTGCATTTTAAAAACATATTAAAATATGGTTTACAGCTGGTGAAAATTGAAAATACAAGAAAATATAAAACTTATAGCTCTATTAGCATTTTGCACTAAATTGTACATTTGCATAACTCCTTTTATAAATCGCATTTTCCCCATGAACTTCCACCAGCTGTCTGCCATTTTCTTGGCATTTCTCTCTCCCCTCCTAAAAGTTGTATTTTCTGTTCTTTAGCACCCTAACAACCATATGACATACTAGTCTCTAAATCCCTGGTCCTAAATTTGATTTGAACTGAAACTGGGAAATTTTTGTTGTGAATGCAATTCAGGGTTTCACTAACCATCTTGCAATAAAAGGCAAGAACAATACAGACGGAACCGATAAAACTATTTGTAGTCAAGTATTTCACACTACATCACTCACATTTTGTTTTTCTGAGGGGCTAGTTTCAAAAGCTGTTGGTTCCATTTTCAACCTTGAACACCCGACTTTTGTCTGATGTTTCGTAATTGATTTAGATAGATTTCAATACAAATATTGGTGCTCATTTGTAGGTAGAAGACCAATCAATTATGTTCTTTTTCAGTCAGTCTGGGAGGCTCAGATGATTAGGTGTTGACTTATTGATCTAACAGTTGCAGGTTAAACCTGGCCCAGACTGATGTTTTTTTTTTTTTTTTTTTTTTTTTTTTTTGTATGCTTGAAAGTGAGTGCCATGTCAGTAGATTCAGTGGTATGTAAAGGAATGCCTGCACAATGAAATTCCGGCATATCAGCATGCTGATATGATCCTAGCAATACGGTCATTAAAAAAAACTGTTTTCTAATGTTGCCTACATTTTGAATGTTAAGCACCCACGAACTGAATTCATACTTATGTTGCTTCCCCAAGTTCATTACTTACACAGAACATGTTTTGCAGATATCTGCATCCTCAGCTATATTTGATGGCTGACAGCATTCTTGGAGTCTCCCTGCTGGATGTCTGATGGGCCTGTATAATGGAACATGAAATGGGAAAATGTTTTTTCTAGGAATGACACCTCAATACTCAGTGGTATCCAGGTATATCTAATACTTTGAGATTAACCTTGGGCACTTTTAAATCTTTAAAGTTTTAGCATTAATGAAAGTTGTTGCATATATTTTATGCAACATAACGAATGAAAGGCCAGGGACCCTTACTGGCTGTGCAACACAAAGTGCAATATTAAAAGTGTGTCCAATAAATAATTTGGAAAATTACAAATTTAAACTTAAATTGTACAATACATTAAAATTCATTCTTTAAAATAGAGAATGAAAGGATTCAAGATTACTTCAAGAATCCTTTCAAGAATGAAGGGATTCAACATTAATTGTATCTGCTGGATTATAGTGCATTACCTGTCAATGAATTAAACATTCCACAGACTATATCGAGATTCAACTGTATTGGAACACCACAGTGAAGCGAAAAATTATTAAATTTTAGATGAGTCGCATTTTTTAACACATCTGCTTCACTTTCGTACCTATTTTGAGGACATGTTTCGCAAATCTTCGTTTGCATCTACGGCTCTTGTGCGACTGACGCTAGATCCAGCGGTGTGGGTAATTCTGGGGTTGTTGCTGCCATCTGTTGATTTAGTGATGAACTGAAATGTGGGATTCTCTTCTAGCGGGATTTCAAAGTTCATTAGTTGGTTTTTATGTTTTTCTATGTATATCCTCTCCCATATGACGAGTTCACTATGTTTTTGTACGTATTTTAGTAATTCTGTGCTATCTTCAATTTCATGATTTTCAGACCAGAAATGAGCTGCTATTGCGGACTTATCAATATTTTTGTATCTTAAGTGCCTGAAGTGTTCTTTCTTTCTAGTGCCTATGTTCCTTTTTGTCCTTCCTATGTAAATTTGTTCACAGTCTTTACACTTAATTTTGTAAATGCCTGACTTTTCCTCTGGTTTTATCTTATCAGTATTATTACTGTGAAGTAGGTTTTTAATGTTGTAATTGTTTTTTGGTGCCAATGTTATATTGTATTTCTTGAATATTTTTTGGAACTTTTTTGTGGCCCAGGGGTGGTAAGTAAATTTAGCAAATCTAGTTTCTTGTTTTATTGGTGTGAGAGCTGTGATCTGTTTTAATTTCTTTTGAAGTTTGAATAATTTTAGTTTTTTATCTACAAGGTTTTTTCCATATCCATTTTTAATTGCAGTTTTTAAGATTTGATGGTATTCGTTTTGATATTCTTGCTGGCTGAGAGGTAGATTTACTAATCTGTGTGTCAGACTGTTGATGGTTGCATGTTTGTGTGGAATTGGGTTGAAACTATTTGCTTTGATGTAATTATCTGTGTGTGTTGCTTTTCTATGAATGCCAAATTCTAGTTTTTCATTGCCTTTTTTGATTTTAAGGTCTAAAAAAGGTAGAGTACAGTCCTCTTCAGTTTCTACTGTGAATTGTATGCTGGGTTCTTGCAGGTTGAGTAGTTTCAAAGCATCATCTATTAGTTTGTAGGGCACTATTGCAAAGATGTCGTCTACGTATCTGTACCATGTTTTAAACATATGAGGGAAGGCTTTAGTAATATGTGTTTCGAAAAAGCTCATGTATAGATTGGCCAAAAATGGTGATAGCGGGCTTCCCATAGCTAGTCCTGAAATTTGTTTGTAATATTTTCCATCGAAGACAAAATAATTTTGATGTATACATAATTCAGTCATTGCCACATATTCTTCTATTGCATTGGCATCCAGGTTTATAGAATTTAGCCATTTTTTCAGTTGAATCAAAAGTTTGTCTAATGGAATGCTAGGGAAGAGGGAGCGGACATCAAAGGATACTAAAGTGTCATGAGGTTTTAGTTTAAGATTTTGAATTTTTTCTACCAGGTCTAAAGAGTTTTTTATACTCAGAGTATGGAATTGTGGAAAGGACTGAAATTTTTTGGTTAGCCATTTTGCCAGAAGGTAAGTAGGAGTGTTTATATTATTTACAATGGGTCTCATGGGTATGTTGGGTTTGTGTATTTTAGGCAAACCATATATTCTTGCAAGGGTGGGGTTGTCTGGTTTGATAGTTTTTTGTTCTGTAGTTGTTAAAATTTTACTATTAATGATGGTTTTTTGTACATCTTTTATGCATCGGTTGAGTGGATTAGAATCTATTTCCTGGAATTCTTTTTGTTGTAGTAACTCTAACATTTTTTCTTTGTATGTAGCTGTAATAATTCCACAGACTGTTGTATCTAAAGCTGATTTAATGATGCATTAAATCTTCATTTCTGGCCTGGCATGGTGACTCACTCTGACCCTTACATTTATCTACTACAGTAACCAAATTCAGGAATCCAGCAGAAATAAATCAGACTTAACAAAATAATGCAGTGCATGATATTTGTTCCTTCCTTCCATGCTGTTAGCTTGTACTTACATACGTCAGTCATCATGAGTGTAGCTTACAAGTATACTGTACTACTAACTTTATGAATATTTTATTTTACCATGGTACAGCAGTGATATTGAATAATAGTGCAACTAATTTAAAGAAGACAGTACTACTAACAATGGAGTAGTGTGTAAAATATGCAGAAAATAATATTCTCTAGTGCCAAGTCACAATACTGTGGTATGAAGGTGAAATGGGTAGATAACAAAAATTCTGGTGATAAAAATGGATATGAAGATCTTATACACAAACAGTTTGAATAGGTAGATAAATTAACGGGATAGAAATAACTTAACATTTATTGTTAGTATTTACCTAGAACGCATTTCGTTAGGACCTTCCTAACATTATCAGCTGTTGTCGACTAATGGATCTTGGTTTGGTAAACTCCTTAGAAATGATAGGGCGTCTATATCGGTATCTTGATGAACTTGAAGTTTGCGTTCTCTTCAAAGGTAGTATTGAAATTGAACAATTTTCTTTCATATTTTTTATGAAAATTTTTTCCCACGTGGTTAATGCAGCTGGACCTTGGACACTTTTCAATAAGTGGATTTCTCGTTCTATATCGTGATTATCCTTCAAAAAATGGTACACTACCGCCAATTTATCTATTTCTTTGTTCCTGATGTTCCTAAAATGCTTTTTAAGCCCAATGTTCAAATTCATTTTAGTTTTTGCCTTTGCAGTTTACCTGATTTTTTTGTCTGTAGGCACCTGCTTTGTATTATGTGATTTCAAAAGGTGTTGTACACTTAACTTGTTCTGTGGGGGCAAAGTAATGTTGTGCTCTTTGAAGACTTTTTGGAAAAGGTGTGTAGCTCTGGGATGATGTTACATGTACCATGTTTTAAACCTCAAGACACTTTAGTATCCTTTGATGTCCGCTCCCTCTTCCCTATCATCCCAATAGACAAACTTTTGATTGAACTTAAGAAATGGCTAACTTCTATTAACCTAGATGCTAATACAATAGAAGAATTATGGCAATGACTGAAATATATATATATATATATATACACCAAAATTATTTTATCTTTGATGGAAAGTATTACAAACAAATTTCAGCACTATGGGAAGCCCGCTATCACCATTTTTGGCCAATTTATACATGAGCTTTTTCGACACACATATAACTAAAGCCTTTCCTCATATTTTTAAAACATGGTACAGATACGTAGACATCTTTGCAATAGTACACTACAGACAGATGATGCTTTGAAACTACACAACCTTCAAGAACCCACATACAATTCACAGTAGAAACTGAAAAGGACTGTACTCTACCTTTCTTGGACCTTAAAATCGCAAAAAACAATGAAAAACTGGAATTTGGTATTTATAGAAAAGCAACACACACAGATAATTACATCAAAGCAAATAGTTCCAACCCAACTCCACACAAACACGCCACCATTAAAAAATCCTTTCATGGAAGTGTTGAAAACAGTGTTGTTGTATAAATTAAGTTAATTGGGAGTCGATTAATAACACAAAACAACACTCACTTTTAAATTTTCCCGGAACCGGTTTCTGAGGCCTTCCCTCTATCTTCAGCCAGACATCGACTAGTTCTCATTGGTGTAGCTGGCAATATTTTGTCTTCGGTCTCCTCTGGTGGCGGTTCGAGGAACTTGCTGAACAAATCTTTCTGGGGGATGTCGAAATTGAATACTTTGTTCCTATTTTTTGAAATAAAGATTTGTTCCCATGTGGACAGTTCTTCTTTTCCTGTTGTATGTTTTAGTAATTTTGGTTCTGGATTTATGTTGTGGTTTTTTTCCCAAAAATGCGTGGCAACTGCTGATTTTTCTAATTGTTTGTATTTTATGTTCCTAAAGTGTTCCTTTGCTCTTGTTTCTAAATTTCTTTTGGTTTTTCCAATATAAATTTGACTACAGTCACAGCATTCAATTTGATATATACCAGATTTTTTGTTAGATGGAATGGCATCTTTGATGTTTGAGCAAATTAGGTTTTTTAAGGAGTAATGGTTCACTGGAGCTAGTTGAATGTTTTGTTTTTTGAAGACTTTTTTGAATTTATCAAAGGCCCATGGATGGTAAGTGAATTTTTTGAAGATCATTTTAGTTTCTGTAGCTGAGAGGGTTGTGGTTTCCTTTAGTAGTTTCTTCTTTTTTGCTAAGTTCACTTTTTTGTCTACTAGTGATTTGGGAAAGTCATTTTTCTGTGCTATTTCAATAATTTTGTTGTATTCTATTTTGTATTCTTCTGCTGTGAGAGGGATGTTGACCAGTCTGTGTGCTAAACTATTAAAGATTGCCTGTTTGTGGGATCTTGGATTGTAGCCATTAGCTTTTATGTAGTTGTCTGTCTGTGTTGGTTTTCTGTAAATGCCAAAGTTTATTCTATTTTTATTTCTGATTATTTTTAGATCTAAAAATGGTAAATACTCGTCTTTTTCAACTTCTACAGTGAACTTGATGCTTTTTTCTTGAATATTTAAAAGTTTTAGTGCATCACTGATGTGTTTTTTTGGCACTATGGCAAATATGTCATCTACATATCTTTGCCAGAGTTTGAACATCCATGGGAAAAAACAAACACGCAAAACTTTGAAAACGTTGTAAATCTATCAAATCAAAATTTCTCCACAAAAGAATTAGGTCTTCTAAACAAAGGATTAAAAACTTGCGTAAGTTTTTCAAGCGAAATTGAGGACTACATTGCAGATATAAATATTTCGGCACAGTGTCTACCAGTATCAAAACAAAATCCACTTAAAAGCCAATGTGAAAATATTTTGGAAGAAATAAAAACCAGATCCGTTCAGAAGAGCAAACAAAATATTATCCATTCATTGAAACAAAAAAACGTCATATACACCAAGGCAGACAAAGGTAACAAAATAGTCATAATGGATAAATCTGATTACCTTGAAAAAATGGAAGAAATGCTAACAGTGAATATGAAACCATTAACAAAAATCCATTAACAGCTTGCATAAAATCATTTGAAAAAACAATAGCAAAATCAAGTATAATATCAAACAAATATGCAGTTAAACCAGATAACCCAACCTTACCTAGACTTTATGGCTTACCCAAAATACACAAACCATCCATAACAATGAGACCTATAGTTAGCAGTATAAATTCACCAACATACAAACTTGCAAAATGGCTAACAAACAAATTCAACTCATTTCCAAAATTCGATAGCCTAAGCATCAAAAACACCTATGAACTTATAGAACACATTAAGGATACTGAACTAAATGAAGAAGACACACTAGTCTCATTTGACGTTAAATCACTGTTTCCCAGCATACCAGTTAAACAACTCCCAACATTGATAGAAAAATGGCTCAAATCACTTGGAATGTCATCACTTGAAATTTCAGATTACATCGAACTTACCAAATTATGCATAGAACAGAATTTCTTCCAGTTTCAAACAAAATATTTCCATCAAACTTCTGGTTTAGCAATGGGCAACCCCTTATCACCCTTCCTGGCCGATCTGTACATGAGTGCACTAGAAATAAGGATCACTAAAGGTTTCCCATGGATGTTCAAACTCTGGCAAAGATATGTAGATGACATATTTGCCATAGTGCCAAAAAAACACATCAGTGATGCACTAAAACTTTTAAATATTCAAGAAAAAAGCATCAAGTTCACTGTAGAAGTTGAAAAAGACGAGTATTTACCATTTTTAGATCTAAAAATAATCAGAAATAAAAATAGAATAAACTTTGGCATTTACAGAAAACCAACACAGACAGACAACTACATAAAAGCTAATGGCTACAATCCAAGATCCCACAAACAGGCAATCTTTAATAGTTTAGCACACAGACTGGTCAACATCCCTCTCACAGCAGAAGAATACAAAATAGAATACAACAAAATTATTGAAATAGCACAGAAAAATGACTTTCCCAAATCACTAGTAGACAAAAAAGTGAACTTAGCAAAAAAGAAGAAACTACTAAAGGAAACCACAACCCTCTCAGCTACAGAAACTAAAATGATCTTCAAAAAATTCACTTACCATCCATGGGCCTTTGATAAATTCAAAAAAGTCTTCAAAAAACAAAACATTCAACTAGCTCCAGTGAACCATTACTCCTTAAAAAACCTAATTTGCTCAAACATCAAAGATGCCATTCCATCTAACAAAAAATCTGGTATATATCAAATTGAATGCTGTGACTGTAGTCAAATTTATATTGGAAAAACCAAAAGAAATTTAGAAACAAGAGCAAAGGAACACTTTAGGAACATAAAATACAAACAATTAGAAAAATCATCAGTTGCCATGCATTTTTGGGAAAAAAACCACAACATAAATCCAGAACCAAAATTACTAAAACATACAACAGGAAAAGAAGAACTGTCCACATGGGAACAAATCTTTATTTCAAAAAATAGGAACAAAGTATTCAATTTCGACATCCCCCAGAAAGATTTGTTCAGCAAGTTCCTCGAACCGCCACCAGAGGAGACCGAAGACAAAATATTGCCAGCTACACCAATGAGAACTAGTCGATGTCCGGCTGAAGATAGAGGGAAGGCCTCAGAAACCGGTTCCGGGAAAATTTAAAAGTGAGTGTTGTTTTGTGTTATTAATCGACTCCCAATTAACTTAACGCCACCATTAACAGTCTCACACACAGATTAGTAAACCTAGCCCTCAGCCAGCAAGAATATCAAAAAGAATACCATCAAATCTTAAAAACTGCAATTAAAAATGAACATGGAAAAAGCCTTGTAGATAAAAAATAAAGTCATTCAAACTTCAAAAAAAGTTCCAAAAAATATTCAAGAAATACAATATAACATTGGCACCAAAAAATAATTACAACATTAAAAACCTACTTAACAGTAATAATACTGGTAAGATAAAACCAGAAGAAAAGTCAGACATTTACAAAATTAAGTGTAGACTGTGAAAAAAATTACATAGGGAGTACAAAAAGAAATATAGGCGCTAGAAAGAGAAAACATCTTAGGCACCTAAGGTACAAAAATATTAATAAGACCACAATAGCAGCTCATTTCTGGTCTGAAAATCATGAAATTGAAGATGGCACCAAATTACTAAAATATGTACAAAAACATAGTGAACTCGTCATATGGGAGAGAATATACATAGAAAAACATAAAAACCAACTAACGAATTTTGAAATCCCGCCAGAAGACAAACCCCACATTTAAATTCATCACAAAATCAACAGATGGCAGCAGCAACTCCAGAACTACCCACATCATTGGATCAAGCTTTAGTCGCATTAGAGCCGATGATGTGAATGATAATTCGCGAAACATGTCCTCAATATAGGTATGTAAATGAAGCTGATGTATAATAAATACGACTCATCTATAATTTAATAATTATTTCGCTTCACTGTGGTGTTCCAATACAGTTAAGTTTCGATTTGTAGAAATGGTTTTATTACATTTTTCCTTATAGGTGCTGTGAGAATGGGAGAACATTTTAAGTGATAATAAAATATGTAAAAAACAAAAGCCAACAACAGTGAAGTAAAAAATATTACAATAAAATGTAATTCTTTGTCACAAACTTCACCTGTCTTTTTTAACAAACAAAAAAAAAAAAAAAAGATGAACTTTCCACAGAATTCAAGACAGTAGTTTATCAAAAACTTTTCCGTATCGTCAGTCACTTTGGTTTTTTTTCTGTTGTCATCGTTACCGCCACCAGATATATTTTTTTTATTTACATTTAAATTTTTTACATGGCAGCACATTAAAAGGGAGTGACATCCTATTTGAGCAAAGTAAAACTATTTGAAATCTAATATTAAAGGACTATTTAAATATGGTTATTTTCACATAGAAATTAACAAATTGTGTGCATTAACAAAATCTACTTATTTTGCATTGAAAGATTTTATCTGTTATGATTTACCAGTTATTCAAAATTAATCAACAATGAAGACTTCTCACACCATTCCCAGAAAATGTTAAATATACATTTCATTTATCATGAAAATATCTTACACATATGGTATTTTGATCAAAATTCTTAGTTTTGGACAGTAAAATTTTTTATAATTTTTCCATGTGAAGAATAGTTTGGAGTGGAAATGATTCTCTTAAAAATCTGTGATATCCCTATGACACGCCTGCATGCACATACAAACACACAAAATGATCCTTCTAGGTTGAGTTTGAACTAGTGACTGGTAAGTTAGATATATGGCTTTTAAGTGTACATAGAAGTGACAGCTCCATGTTAACAAATTTACTGACATATAAAACAACTCCTGCTGAACAAAATTCCAGCATACTGGCAGCACTGATATGATACTGGCACCGTTTAAGAAGCATCTTTTAAGAAACAAAATATAATTATACACTCACAGTGATTTTTTTCTAAAAATACTTTTTCTTAAATTCAGGGGACCTCAAAGCATGTATTTCCAGTGAAGTTTTGGTATCCAATTTTTTGATAATGCAATACCTTACTAGGTAATACATATGTGTTAAAAGTAATACAATAGCAACAATACAAAATAAAAAGAAATAATTTAAATAAGATTTGAATTTTTAGAAATTTCACACAGTGCATCCAAGTACACTTCAGCCTTGAAAAACAATCCGGAAAAACTTTGAAAACAGTTATGCTATAAAAAAAATTTAAAAAAGCTGTTTTGACAAATTTTAATGAACTCTGCAGTTTCACAATACGACTAATCTATAATTTAATAATAAAATCTATGTGTATGTTTGCATGCGCACATGCATCTGTGAACAGCACAACTCAAAAACAAAGTCATTTAAATTCAGCATCCTTCAAGGATAGGACACACAAATTTAAGAAAATCCCTCCATCCTAGACATGGAAAATTTTGATTTTCTGAAAAATAGATCTAACATTTTTTATTAAAATTTATGTTTAAGGTGCTTTCTTAATAAATGAAATATGCAACTTGAATTTTTTGGGGATGTGCTCATAAGTCATCTACATTCTGATAACTTCTGCATTACTCAGAAACCACAAGTGAGAGAAAAATCTTACTACACAGAAAATTTAGCAACCTTGTTAAAACATACAATTTATGTATCATACATTTTTTGCAGACATATTCCTTGTTTGGAATGGTAGCGCTGAGACTGAAAAATTCAATGCCATAGACAGGATTTGAACCATGGATCTTGCGGTCTCCGTACAGTTACTCTTAACCATTGAGCTACCATGGCCAACATGTCAGCATGGCATTAAATTCTCCAATTGACTCATATGTATCCCGGTAAATCACTTGAGGTTCTTATATACAATGAGATATGCACCTTCTGTGGCAACTTAATATGCTGTAATTACTTTGGCTTCATAGTTAAACCATTATTAGGTTAATTGGTGGAAATTAATAGTTCTTCCACACTAACCATGTGTAGGCTGGGGTCGTTATTTGTCTAAATTTTTCAAAACTTACACTTTTCTCAAATGGGAAGCTATTATTCTTTTTCTAACTCTTGGTAATGCAAGAGAAGAGAATTTTAAGGACATCACATAGCAACAAGCTCTTTAAAGAGTTGACCATTGCTTAAAGCCCACTGCATTCCCATATTCTCCCTGCATATACAAGAAAATTAGCGACACCTTTATCTGGATTAACATTAAGCAAATAGAGGAATAAAGTTTGTAAGAATAATTTTACAAGAGTAGAGAGACATGTAAGTGCAGCATAACAGATGTTTGAGTTAAGCTGTTCTAATGTGCATCTAAAACTGCTGTTTTTGAATTCAGATCTGAAATGTGCTGGTAAAATTCTGGTGCATAATTTTTGGTTGGAATATAACAGTTCCTCTACATACTATAAGTAAGCAATAAAGAAAGTAAAAATATTATACATCAACCTTGCAAAATTAGTGGCAACACTGCCTGCATTTGGTGCTCTCAACAGTAAATCATTTAAGCTTATAACAATGAAAAATAAGAACATCTAATGTTTGTGAGTTTGAAGACCATAATTTTATTTAATAAACATTTTTAGTAAATTTAATTGTAGGCTGTTATCTTTAGTGTTCTAAAATGTTTAGTAAATACAAACAAAGATGCTTCATTAAAATTCAGGTTGCAAGAGGTATCAATGCTCGACAATGTCATAAAGAATTATTGGAAGCTTGTGGTAGACAGACTTTGCCATATCATACAGTGGCTAGGTGGGCGAATGCGCTTCGTAGAGGAAGACGTTAATACAAAATATGGAGCTGGCAGACCGCAATCAGGATGAAAATGATGAGATTACACTTAGAACGCTATGAACGTGAAGACAAGCATTTTCTTCAAAGTATCATACATAACATTAGATGAAACCAGGATTCGATACTACCAACCAAAATTAAAGAGACAATCAAATGAGTGGCATCACACTGATTCACCACGGCCAAAAAAAGTATAGACAAGAACAAAATCCACTTAGTCATGTTCACTGTTACTTATGATTTTGACGGTGTTCTTATCACTCATTCAGTTCCTCTAGGAAATCGTTTGAATGGTGCATATTACAGTCACTATGGAACACCATTTACGACCAGCTGTGCGTCGTAAACATCCAAATCTCCTGTATTCTCCTCCCATCGGGTTACAAAATGGTGCTCGCTCACACGGCTGCCTCTGTTAACTTCTGTTCACAGATGGATCTGGAAAATTCTGGAGCATCCTCCACACTCCCCAGATATGAGCTCATATGATTTCAACCTTTTTGCAAAAATGAAATTAACACTTAGAGGAGTTTGCATTAGAACAGATATTATAGATAATATAACAATTAGAGAAATTAAATTTCATGGAGGTTAGAGTCAAACACATCCTATGCAACATTGAAACAGATATTGGATTTTGAAATCTCCAATGAGATGAACACATGTGATATTAATATAATTGTGAGTTGAACTAGTTACTTGATGCTCCATATACTGCTAGGGTTTACCTAGAACACATTTTGTTAGGACCTTCCTAACATCCTCAGCTAATGACCACTGTTGAATTTTGATTTGGTGAACTCCTTGGAGGCGATAGGGATATCTCTGTTGGTATCTTGATGAACTTGAAGTTTGGGTTCTCTTCAAAGCTGGTGTTGAAATTGAACAGTTTTCCTTCATATTTTCTTTCCTTCTTTTCTTATATTTCCTTTCCTTCAGTTTTTCTTCATATTTCTTCCCACATGGTTAATGCAGTTGAACACATGAACACAGTAATTAACTTCAACATTACTTTGGTCCCACAGAACAAATTCAGTGTACAACATCTTCTGAAATCACATAATACAAAGGAGAAAACCACAGACAAAAAAATCAGGTGTGTACCAGATAAACTGCAATGCCTGTGACAACTTTTACATTGAAAAAACTAAAAGGAATTTCAACATTAGGCTTAAATAACACTTTAGGAACATTAAAAACAAAGAGATAGACAAATCAGTGGTAACATACCATTTTTGGAATGATAATCACGATACACGACAAGAAATCCAATAAAAAGTGTTCAGTGTTCAACTGCATTAGCCACTGGGAAAAGATATTCATAACAAAATATGAAGGAAAACTGTTCAATTTCGACACCATCTTTGAAGAAAACCCAAACTTCAAGTTCATCAAGATACCAACTGATTTGCTCCTATCGCCTCCAAGGAGTTCACCAAACCAAAATTCATTAGTCAACATTAGCTGAGGAAGTTAGGAAGGTCCTAATGAAATGTGTTCCAGGTAAACACTAGCAATATATGAAGCACTGAGTACTAGATCAACTCAAAATTATATTAATTTTGTGCTTCATTATATCGCAATCGTTACTCATAGGAACATGTGATATTCAAAGTATAAACTTGAAAGAAGCGTAGAGACAGTGAAGCACAACTTAGCACAAAAGTGAATCGAGAAGATATTGACACACTGCTTCACACACACTGTTTTTTCACAGGACATGTTTCAAGAACTGTTGCTCTTATCAGCTGGTACTCGACTAGTGCAAATTGTGGTTTCCTCTTTCTCCATATCGTCGATAGATGGCATGATGTACTTGTCGACGATACGGAGAAAGAGGAAACCACCACAATTTACACTAGTCGAGTACCAGCTGATAAGAGCAACAGCTCTTGAAACATGTCCTGTGAAAAAACAGTGTGTGTGAAGCAGTGTGTCAATATCTTCTCGATTCACTTTTGTACATGTGATATTGTTCAAATATTTACCACCACAGGAATTCTGTTCATCTATTAAGGATACAGATGTTGGAGTCTCAATGATATTTAATTTAATCAGAGAATTTTGTGTAAGTCATGATCTTTATTCACATTAAAAGCTTTTTACAAGAATTTTTACAAAATACAATGTTCTGTTTAATGCATGTGCAACAGTCTTGTTTTTCCTTCTCTTCTTTGTTTCTCCCATGATCTGCCTCCCATGTGATTCTCACTGCTGCATTTTTCATTCACAAGTCTCTGAAACTCTAGTTAATCAGAAAATTCTAGATATTTATAATATATAGTCACTACAGCTTAAGATGAGAAAAATTTTCTTGAAAGTATTACTTCACTAAGAACACAATTTCAATGAATGGAAATATTAGCAAATCAAGTCAACAAGCAAGAATGGTGAAATAGACATCACCTTTAGAAACCTCTCTCATGTTACTTTATTGCTATAGCTGTAAAGATATATTCTCTGGCCTCTCCCTAATTTTCAGAGAGAGACGGAAAGGCAGGCTCATTTATCACTTAAACAATTACTTGCCCTCCTGTGAATTGAATTTATTTATAATGTAAACAGCTGTACAATTCATAAACACAAGATTCTACCCCTACTGAAACTATAGGCTTGTTTACGGTAACCTGCAATAGGAACCAGAATGCAAACAATAAAATTAAAGGACATATTAAAATATATTAAAATGTTAATTAAATTATTTAAGGAAACTAAACTACAACCACAAAGGATTTCACTAGCTGCTAGCTTGGAAAAAGTGCAAAGAATGGGACTTGATGTGTGCCATTTACTGTAAAAATATTAGGATATTTTCACAAGAGGATCAGAAATAGTAATGACATGGATTTATAAAAACATTTATCACTTGGAATTTTGCAGATAATTTTGCATTTCTATATTATGTTGGCTAAATTGTAAGAAGGTGAGATAAGGTAATTGTTCTGTTACAAACAAATGTTATATATATATATATATAGAGTATAACAAAAAGGTATGTCAAAAAATTGGAAAAAAAGTTTCTTGCATATAGATGATAGAAAAATGTTATATGAACATAGGTCTGGAAATTGATTTCCATGGTAGAGCACTTTTTCTACAATTCTGCTTAAACAGTGAAAACATAGCTGTCCTGTGGCCATAACCCCCCCCCCCCCCCCAACAGAACAGTCGTTTAATAGTACAGTAGTAAAAATTTACTTTTATACCTGGTTAAATTGAGTAGAGATTATGCATTTTGCTGTTGCCACAGTAAAGTACATAGTCTGCTTGTAGGCCCGTTCATGCACAATGTAGTTCCTCTGTCCATCGATTTCTGAATAGCAGGTTTCCTGCTAGATGGAAAGAAAGACGTGTACCAGTTCTGTGGCCTCCATGCTTGCCACTATAGGCTAGAAAACCTTGTTTTTATTGATATCTGCTTACTGGCTCAACGGTTCAGACATATGGAACAGAAGATTAAGCCGCTGAAGGATGAGGCTTGAATGCTGGACTTAAATATTAAGACAAAGGAGATGAATAAATTCCAAAACTGATGATATATTGTCTATGGATGGTAAAGAGATAGAACAAGTAGATTCCTTTGTATATATTGGGAGTATGGTTACTACAACTGGAGGAGCAGAAGAAGACAGAAGAGTCTTATCAGGAAAGCAAATGGTGCTTTTATCCAATTGTATCCTATATGGAGAAACAAGAACATTTCTAGAAAAACTAAGCTATGTCTCTCTAACACAAATGTTAAGTATATTCTGTTTACAGCTGTGAAACTTGGAAAGTTAGCCAATGACCAAACAACCGCAAGTCCTCATGAATCGCTGTCTAAGACGTATCATCCACAGAGGATGGCCGGATGTTATTTCAAATGAAGGCCTATGGAAAGAAACATCAGCATCCAATTGAGATAGACAAGGGGGAGAAAATGGCATTGGATAGGACATACTTTAAGGAAGCCTGCTGGGGCTATTGAAAAGACAGCGCTCGACTGGAATCTCCAAGGTGCTTCCAGCCGGAGCAACAGGAATTAAAGCTAAAGCTAAAGTATGCTTGCCACTAGATGTTTATTTGTGGGCACCTTTGAAACTCTTTTTTATGCAACTCCAGTCCAAATGTCAAGACTCTTCTTGCTCATATTGTGGAAGGCTATGAGACAATACAAAATTCTCCAGGTCAACTCAGTGAATTAGGGAGTCCATGCAAGTGAGTTGATGGATGAATTGGAGCTAATGGAGGCCATTTTGAACGTATGCTGTGATTTCCTATTTTCCCAGCATTCTGTCATTGTTGTTGTATGGGGTTCAGCTGTAGAAAAAGTGCTTTAAAAAGGAAATAAACAATTTCTGGACCTATGTTCATATAACATTTTTATTCTCCATCCACAAAAAATGTTTGCTCAAATTTTTTTTACATACCTTTTTGTTACACTCTGTATGTGTATATGTGTGTATATATTTATTACAATAACTACTTACAAGTATAACTATTTCTTTTAGATATACTGCTGAAATTGTTAATATACTGAATTTAGAAAATTGACCAATAAAATATTTTTTTTACAAAACATGGAAATTATCATCACTGTCTTGCTACCATGACCTGAGAATATCGAAAACTCATTGTTTACATGCACGCGCACGCGCGCACATTCACACACAATATAAATGCATACCCGAAATTGATCAGATTAAAAACTCGCTACAAGTGGCACCTATTTATACTACAAAATGATATGGGGAATAAACATAAAATTTTAACCACTGATGCGTGTGTAAAACCACTGGAACTGAGGCTGTACATTTAGTATTATAAAAATTTTGAAAGTAGGTATATTATTAAATAACCTATGCTGGTCATAAAGATTATCCATTACTGAAAAATACAAGATTATCCATTACTGAAAAATACAAGATTACGAATTCAAACATCTTAAGATACACTCATGAAATCATGTAACACACACATTCCTGGAAAGAAAAACAGCAAAACATTGTCTAAAACTCAATTCACACAACGATACACCAAGACATCAGTACTCCACATCATGAAACAAAAATCATTCATTTAAATGCGAAAGAAAAAGCAATTACTAAAAGCCTAAAAAAAAGCCTCTAAGCTGCAGCAAAAACATCCTAATTAGTAATGTTATTAGATGCAACACCAACAGTAAAGCTAGGAATCAATAGCAAAATAGGAAAAGATAATATATTGTAGAAAAAACATGCAGCCAACCTTACAGAATAACAAATATGTAACCTGCTTGCGTGGAAAATGAAACAATTCACATTTCACCTCTCTCTTCCACATTCAGAGTATGAGAAGACTTAGCTTTAGTATACTATACGTAGTATTGTCTTAAAACCAAGCGGGATGGCTGAGACAGTTACATCTATGGCCCACAATCGAGAGGCTCGGATTCGATTCCTGTGGCTGGTCTAACTGGCCCAAGGTTTTTTAAGGGGATTTTCTTACATTCGCCAAATTTCCTGTTCCTCCATTTCATCTCCATTACTATTTCACATCATCTCTCATCTGATGGTTCTTTCAGGGTAGAAGTGTCGGTGGGAGTCTTGGCGCTGCATGGCAGAATGATATGCCCCTGGTAAACATTTCCTCCTCCATAGGATGGTCTCCAATCTCCAGGCCGGCCTAGTGGCCCATTTCAGAACCATAGTGGGTGGGATACCAGTTATAACTGGCCTGCCGGGGAGTTTCCAACCGTTCAATTGTACAGACCCTGCCCTCTACATTGTCGTGAAGCCTTGGTCAGCCTCCCTCTGTCTCCTCTCACCTCATTCTTCCTCCTGGCGATGCCCCACTTAGAGCATAGGCATAATAGATCAAGACTGGTCGCAGTACTGAATCCCCTCCATATGAAAATCCAATCCATTTATACATAAAACAGTTTTAGGAAAGAAAGAAACTTTATTTTAACCTGTGAGCTTTTGTCACATTGTTAAAACCCATGCATATAAAACACAATTTACAACCAAAGGTAATTTATAGAGGATCAAAAGAATTATTTAGTTACTGTTGACTTCATAACTAAATACTTACAAGATAACTCAACTGTAAATATGTTTTCATTGTGTTAGATGTATTCACTAAATGTGTTATAATACCAGTAATAAACATTAACTGGACACTTGCTTAACCAAGATAAACAAAATTATACATAATAAATGCACGGTATTTTATCACATGTCACTGCATAAAAATAAATTGTTCTGAGACAAACTGCAAACAATGTGAATTAACTCATCTTCCTATTATTCACAAGGGAAATAACAGAGAGGACTTTAAGGAACATAAAATTTTATTTTTGAATTCTTTGCCATTAAGATCATATTTCCTGGTTTGGTAAACGTAAATTTATAGATAAACCACTTATTCAATGCTTATTTGTTAATACTATATGTAAAACCAAAGCCACTAATAATAAATATTCCTATGACCATAACAGTAGCAAGATAATTCAGGAGTAAGAATACCACATTACCCTTAGGAGGAAGAGAAAACAGAAAATAGGAAAAATAAAATAAAAAGGGATTGTAGAAAGTGGATAACAAAATTGAGGATCAATGTTTTGTTGGGAAAGCATAATCGGAGAATCTTTCTTTTGTGTGATGCGAGAATATTTTCTAAGTCCCACGGTGCATGTACACACATGCGCAAGCAGACAACCTGCAGGTTCCTGCATTGCAGCCAACAATACAAAGATGTGTAACACTTGTAGCCAACCTCTGCAAAAATACCCCAACACTTGTGCAGAAAGACATGTGGATGCAATTAGCACAAGTTTTGGAAAATACTGACCATGTTATCGCTGTCAAATTTTGTTACTCGTGCACTGCTTTGCACATAAACAATCCTATGACATGACGATAAAGGAATGCTCAGTAGGAGATACATGTATGAGCTTGTGGACTGTATCGGACTGATTCGGTTAATGCTGCAAAGTGTGCATGATGTCCAATGACACTAAATATACCGCAAAGGGGAAAATTGGCGGAGAGGGCCATGTCATTAAAATTGATGAGTGCAAAGTTTCATTGTGGGTGTGTCGTAGAGGGCAACTGGACCCTGGGAATGATCAACATGAAAACATATGAGGTGCAGATGACGATATGTCCCAACAACAGAAGGGATGCAATTATGCTCTACAATCTAATTGCAGAGCATGTAGACTTCACCAGCACCATTTACACCGATGCCTGGCGGGGGTACTGGGTTGATGGCTGGAGGGTTTGCAGCACACCTCATAGTGAATCCTTCAGTGCACTTTGTCAACCCAATGACAAATGTGCACACAAATAAGTCACGCTGGCAAGGTCTACAGCATCGTGTACCAAGGGGCAGTATTCGTAAGGCCAGTGTGGATGCTCACATTTGAGTATTTGTGACACAATGACTGCAAGAACTGGTCAGCAAAACCGTTTCAAGAATTGAAAATATTAGGCAGGTCTACCCTATAGTGTAATAATTGCAATTAGTGTTTAGGCTAGGGATAGTTATCTTAGTGTAATTAGCTAGTTAGTGTAAATTAGGAACTATTGTGTGTGTTTAGTGTAATTAGTTAGCTAGTTAGCGTAAATTAGGGACTATTGTGTGTAAAAACTATTTGTAGTCGGTTTATTGACACTTGTCACTTTCAATAAACCAACTACAAATGGCTTTTACAATTAATTTTGACGTCACTGTTACTAAATTCCTCCAAACACACATAACTATTGTGTGTGTTTAGTCTAATTAGCTAGATAGTGAAATTTAGCTACTTTGTAGTGAGCATGCTAGATAATGTAATATAGGGAAAAATAAAACTGTTGGCAGCTTTGCATTCAGTGGAGAAACAGGGATAGTTTGGCTGCACTGAATTCTTCAATATATATATGAAATGAAGGTTTTTTTTTTTGAGTGGTATACCTCATAACCCACATAAACACACAAGGGCACATCTTCAGATTCATGGCAAATAATATTGGTTTCCTTGCGAACCTCTTTTTCGCGACACACTAGACATTTTCGAAACAGTCGCAACTTTACTGAATTCTTCAATATATGAAATGAAGGTTTTTTTTTTTTTTTTGAGTGGTATACCTCATAACCCACATAAACACACAAGGACACATCTTCAGATTTATGGCAAATAATATTGGTTTCCTTGCAAACTTCTTTTTTGCGACACGCTAGACATTTTCGAAACGGTCGCAACTTTTTTTGGTTATGAGTGTTTCCTCTCAAATATGAGGGATGTTGTACTGGTGGATTTCTTACCCCTGGTATGAACAGGCCTCTAAATATTATAGTACTCATTAGGTTATGAGCTACTGAAATGCTTAAGTCCAGGTAGGTCATTGACTTGCATGAAATTAGAGGTCTGCAAATCACTAACAATTGTGTATGGTTACATCCAGCTGGTATAAGGATACTTTTTAACATTTAACTGGTTTCTGTAAAGAGGGATAGCTTGTAATAACTGATCCACCCCACCCATATTTGACCCATCATTTCCCAAACAATAGAGCAGCTAGCATGTCATTTGTAGACCAGTACACATCTAATGTAGGTTTACAAATAACATGTACACTGTCCACTCCTCAATTCTCCCCTTAGGCCCTAAATAGCTTATAGAAGTCAGGGCTTCCCTCATCCTACTCACATATACTTTTGTTTCCGTAACAATGAGAGAAAATAAGTTAACAATTAAAAATTGTTTATGAAAATGTGAAAATGCTTGGATGTCAAAGTTAGCTGTACATCAGAAAATATGTGTATTTGTCTATATGTCTATTTGCCTATATGTTATTTGTGTTTGAGTTATTCTGACCATGGCATAATGTTGATTCTTAACCAACACCTGAAGGAAACGGGACATTTTCTTCCTAACTGCTACCTATGTATATCCTCAACGCCTCTCTCATAATCGCCTTCAATATCCAAATCATATCAAACAGCAAAAAGTCTTCCAGATTTTCTAAAGTGATATCCAAAGTTCGTACACATCCTACGAAAGCTAATTTATTTGCTACATTACTAGGATAAGCCATGGTTAACACTGAAATTAAAAAATTTCAAATGTGCCATTCATTTAGCTCTCAATAGCTGTAAGAAATCTCTCTGAACACCCAGAGAGTACATATAAATAACTACAATACTGAGCGAAAACAGCTGCATAAGGATACCATAAACTTCAGTTGTGATACACTGTAATAAGAAGTGCTGACAGAGAGGTTTGTTTCTTTCCAGCATGTGTTTCATACACCATATACAATGATTATCGCTTGGTGGTATAAACTAGAGCCTAAAACCTTGAACCAGCAAAGTCACTTATAAAGCTATACATATATACATTCATTCATATGCACACAAAACAAAATGACTCAAATATTAGGTGCGTTCGGCGCAAAGAATAGCTTTTGCTACAGTAAAACAAATTAGTGAAATTTCAACGATTTATTAATATTGTCTCTACATTATCGATACTGTATATGTGTACTGCCTTTAATGGGCTTTAAACCAGTTTTTGTTTCATTTAAATAACTTAATAAATACGGAAGATACGAATGTGTATTTATGAAGCATTTTTACAGCATTTAACAATTTAAATGTCTTGTTCTGTTTATTAGGTATCCGTTTCCGGCCCGTGAAGGGTTTAAATGGCCATCGGGGAAGTGGTTAAACTTCATATTTGTATATAAAAGCACCACAGTCGTATAAAAAGTGTGAAGGACTTAGAAAAAATTGCCATGTCACATATTAGAAAGGAGAACCGTATAAGCTTTTTAAAGCGTCTACCAGAAGGAATTGGAAAATGGAACTATTATACACAGGACCATTTAATAATAAAAATAAAATATAAATACATAGAAATAATAACAATAATTAATAATAAACAATTAGAAGAATATGCTGAATGGCAATGATATGAGCAAATCTTAAAAAAAAATCATACAGAAGCAAACATGGGCAATACATGAAGATAATACTTGAACATTAACAAACAAAACACAAGCACAATTACTCAATGAGTAACATGGAAAACCAAAATAATTATAAATTCAAACTAATTGCTACAATATGGAGGAAAATGCTTTTTAAATGTTCAAAGAATGCCAAAAATGCTAAAACATTTCAAAATTAGGCTTTTGAAGCAGATTAAGTGTATAATTTTTGTTAAATGGTTGTCAATATGCTGTGTTTAAATATAAATTATTTTAATATTGTTTCACATTGAAATGTATTGATTCATACAATTGTCATTAATTGTGTAACTTGTTGACTACGTGAAAAGTTATGTTTTTTTTTATTTTATTTTATTTCCTTTTTACATCAACAAATGGAAATATAAAATCAAGATTACAATTATAAAATCCATACTGAAATATGCCATATATTCCTAAATCCTGAAAATCCTATCATGTTATGTTGCCCACCATTGAATAGTAGTTCAGCCCCCATACACCTAACCCTAGGTTTTTGTGTAATGGAGGCCCTCTGCTCCTTTTTACACTTTCTGCCATTTCACCTATCTCACTACATTTTTCTCACAAATGTTCTTAGCCATCTCTCTTTAACTTTCCCTAAATAATTCCCTATATTTCTCCTGTTCTTTTCTCCTTTTACTGACATTTTTCTAATTACTACTTCACCCCCCAAACTGTCCCATTTACGTAGCCAAGCCTGCTCTCTCCATATCTTTGTTTGACTACAATTTAATATACAATGGAAATCTGCATTCTCTTCTCCACACAATGGACATTTATCTAGCTCCCTCTCTTGACCTATACCTTTCAAGTTTCTCACTCCTGTTCTCGCCCAAGCAAAACCTTCTCGCCCTAATTTACTACATATATCTATATATCCTTCCCTCCCCCAGGTTATTTTTATTTCTCTATATTATCTTAGTGAGCTTTTGTCACTTGTATTGGCAAAAATGTCTTGTCTGTAAATATCTTCTAATCTTAGCTTAACCTCTTTCCAGAAGCCTCTATACCCATACTCTACATTTATCCAAGAATGACCCATACCTATCTGCTTCAACAAGTCATACATTTTATGTGCCCAAGACCCATCCCAGTTACTTCTCTTTTGAATATAAAAACATTCTTTAATTACGAGGGCTATCCAGAAAGTAGATTACGTTTTCGTTTGTTTCCGCTAGGGGCGGGGCTAGCGCGGCCATCTTGGGGTCAGAGCGTTGCGCAGCTCAGTTGGCATCTAGCCGTGCTAGTGAGAGGTTCGTGCTGTGCTCCGTTCAGATACTGTGACGGTTTGAAATGTCTGCGTTAATTGAAAATCCCGCGAGCTGCGTGCAGTAATAAGGTTTCTGACTGCAAAAAACTGTAAACCGATAGAAATCTATCGGCAGCTTTGTGAAGTGTATGGGGACAACATTATCACTGAAGGTGGAGTGCGTCAGTGGGTCATCAGATTTAAAAATGGCCGAACCAATGTTCACGACGAAGATCGAAGTGGGAGACCCAGCATAGTGACTGCCGAACTTGTCGAAAAAGTCGATGCTAAAGTCCGTGAAAATCGAAGGTTCACAATAACGGAACTTTCTTTGAGTTTTCCACAAATTTCGCGAAGTTTGTTGCACGAAATCAGCGAAAAGCTTGGTTACCACAAGTTTTGTGCAAGATGGATTCCAAAAATCTTGACAGAGGACCACAAAAATCAGCGAATGGCTGCAGCGTTGAACTTTTTGGACGTTTACCATAAGGATGGTGACTCTTTACTCGATCGCATCGTTACTGGTGACGAAACATGGGTGAAACACGTGAACTGTGAAACGAAATTGCAATCAATGCAGTGGGGGCACACAAGTTCTCCCCAAAAACCCAAGAAATGCATGCAAACAATGTCAGCAAGGAAGATGATGGCGACTGTTTTTTGGGACAGAAAAGGTGTGATTTTGGTGGACTTCCTGGAAAGAGGCACTACAATAAACTCTCAAAGGTATTGCCAAACTCTCCAAAAACTCAGAAGAGCCATTCAAAACAAGCGCAGAGGAATGTTGAGCTCTAAGATCTTGTTGATTCACGACAACGCCCGGCCCCACACGGCAAATGTCACTCGTGAAGTTCTTGAATCTTTTAAGTGGGAGTTGTTTCCTCATCCGCCGTACAGTCCCGACCTGGCACCGTGCGACTTCCACCTATTCCCAGCAATGAAGAAGTGGCTGGCTATGCAGCGTTTTGATGACGACGCACAGCTGCAAGAAGAGGTAACGAAGTGGTTGAAGGCGCAGGCGGCCGAATTTTTCGACGAAGGAATTTCCAAGCTTGTACATCGCTACGATAAATGCCTTAATTTGAATGGTGACTACGTCGAAAAGTAGTATTTGAGTGTGGCTTTCATCTGTATATAATAAAATTTGTTTCCTATACTTTGTTTACTTTTTATTCCAAAACGTAATCTACTTTCTGGATAGCCCTCGTATATTGCCATCTTCCAAGTTAGTGATTCTGTATAAATATTTCATTGTCCTTGACAAGATTTTAATTTTAGTAGAATGCCTGCCTAGTTCTAATTGTGCTGCCCCATTAGGTGATGCTATTGGTAATCCCAATATGTATTTACAAAAGGATCTATGCACTCTATCAGTCTCTCTCCAAGCCTCATCTATTCCCCAAACCTCTGATCCATGTAACATTCTATTTTCTACTACTGCCGTATAGATCCTCTCCAACCATTTGACATTTATATCCGGTAGTTTACAGTAGCATGATCTTATCACTCTCATGGCCATTTTGCCTTTTGCCACAGACATCTTTTTTTGTTCTTTCCAGCTGCCATCTGAACTCAACCTTGTACCCAAATAATCAAATCTCCTTACTACCTCTATTTCTTTTCTATTAACCTCCCATTTCTCATCCTTACGCAACCTGTATCCTTTTTTGAAGACCATAATCTTTATTTTGTTTTCATTCACTTTCAAACCCCATTTATTGCAATAAGAATTGGCTGCCTCGATTGCTCTTCTCAGCCCTCCACTTGATAAGTTATGTTAGAATCATATCATGAATACTATAAACTGTCCTTTATTTCAAATTAAATTACCATGCGCTCATCTTTAACATGCAAAATATGCACATATTTTGTTATTAATCGATGGAGAATTAACATATGACATAATGAAAAATCAAAAGTGAACGTTTTCAGCATTTTTCCCTAGAACTTAGCTGAAGATAGGTGTGTAGCAACTTGCTGAATGATGTTTACGTTGGCAAATCTAAAGTTAGGTATGGCAGATATACCAGCATTAATATATCAACACATTAGCAAAAACACTAATACAATTTAATTTATATATCCTGCTGAAATTGTTAACACATTAGAATTCCAAAAAAAAACCTGATCGATAAAGCACACACATGCACGTACATGCGCACACCATTTTATCGCTAATCATGAGGTTATATATAATTTTGATCATCTTTAATTGAATTTCTTCAACATTGTTTGCACCAATCCATAAGCATTTTCTTCTGTTCTTCTGCAGGTGGTGGAGGATCCAACCGCTGTAGAGCTTTCAGAAATTAAGTTTGTATTTAAAGATACTTTTCACTTTTCCAATATTCCAGAGTTCTTGAATTTGAAATGTACTATACATGCATGTTTTCTTGAGCATTGGTTTTACGGTGCACTGTTGGCAGGGGGGGGGGGGGGAAGAAGCAAGAGCTAATATGCTTTTGTTTCTGCATTGTGGTCAACCAAGAAAAACCAATTCAGCAAAATAACGTGATAAGTGAAGATATGCACAAAATATGTGGACAAACAGTAAATTGAACTTGATCCGATAAGCTGTATGTTTATATACTTACTATTTATGAAACACACAAAAGTAGAAAACTATTAAACTATAAACACTCACTCATTCACACTGTGATTCTTCAATTTCCAAGTCCGGTGCATCACTTTCATTGCTGGTAACCTCTGATGTATTGATGATAATTTCATCAATTATATTTTCCTGTATTGATGCCTTTTCCTGTGTAAACAGCAGCTTGTTCTGAGTGGGAACATTAGCTGGTTGTTATGCTTTTCAATACTGCAACTTTCTACAACTTTCACTATTACTTTGCAGCCATCACTATGCACGGTTATACGTATGGATTTCCAGTTGGAGTTTGTTACTCAGAAGGTATATATGATAAGGTTGGTGTGGCCTCAGCTATTATTACAAACTGGTTAGCTAATTAACCTTGAAATTGCAAAAAACGAAATGCAGTGCACATTTACTCTGCACAAAGAGAAACAAAGATGGCATGTGAAAGCTTAGCATATTAGCCATTAGATGTCAAAGTATATAGTGCATTTCATGTTTCATAGTTGTCAACTGTGCTTATGGAGTTAGGCCAAACTTACCAAATGAATTGGAAGCCGAACACTCAAGAAATCATGCGCATATAGTACAATGATCATTGTCCCATATAATCCTTGCTTTCATACATTGTGAATATAAAGGATGCAATTTACATCTTCAAGGGAGTCCTTCCTATTCTAAAATCCTCAAACAATCAGCAAAGAAGTGACTGCACTGGCACATTGTTGATTCCTCTCCATTCTGAAAACCTTTGGAATTTACCTCTGCCTCATGTTCAAGAGGTCCCGAGTTCAAATCTCGGTCAGGGTGAGTTACCTAGATAAGGTTTTTTTTCCGGAGTTTTCCCTTATCCTGAAAGACGAATGTCGGGTAACTCTAAGCTGCATGGACCCTGGACTCATTTGAGCATCATTTCACCAATTTCAGTCAATGTCCAATATGATTTAACATTGGAGGACGTAAATTTAAAAAAAAGTTAAAAAAAATTTGAATTACCTTATATAATTGAATACTCTCTGGTGATATCAAATAGTATGCTTTCCAAAATATCATTCATTTCATTCACATCTAAATGGCTGATCTTGCTTGCAGGTACAATCACTGTGACAAGATCTTTGCTTCAAACAAGTGTTGAATACTTACAACAACTAACAACATCTGCTTCTTTTCCTGGACTCTGTCAAAAGATCAGAAAGCTTGTTAGATATAATTTTTGTTTTGGAAAGTGTGGGAAAAATAGAAAATACAAAAACTAAAAATAAAAAAAAAATTCCACAGAATTGCTTCTCAACCTTTTATTCAAAATTACAAACACAATATGATAGAAATATATCATATGTATTATATACACATTAAAAAAAAACTTTTGGAAAGATTTACATCAACTCTGAAACACCTCTTATTCTTGTTTGTAGTATACCATTACTGTTCTTATCAGCTTCTAAATTACTGATGTAACAAACCTTAAAGTAGTTATAGACACAGATGTATCAGAAAATTGTTAATGAACATTTCAGTATTGTAGTGTATCCAAATGTTACATACTCTGTGTTAACAGCTAAACTGCTTATGCAATAACCAAATGAAAAAAAAAGTCTATACTTGATACACACTGTATTTACCTTACAGGTGATGTCCTCACATTACTGAAACATTAGAACACTCACATGAGCTTCAACCATTTGAATTTCAGGGAACAAAATACTTCACTTTCCATTCATTGCACCACTTGAGGTATCCATAGCTTCATCATCATCCTCTTCTACCAGTGACACTATACAACAAACATACACATCATCAAAACTATTTTTTTAATTTTTAGGTACATAGATCTTGGTCTCAAAAGAAAAAAGCATGTATAGAATGAGAAAAATAGTATAGAAGTTTATGGGGGAAGAACCATAAGTTTCCAGCCTAGCTGATAAGGATTATCACCCATCACAATGTGTCCATCTCTCAAGATATGTGTGTGTATTTAATGCTCAGAATTTGATAATAAAATCATTTTTCTTCTTGCTTCCCAATATTTGGAGACTAGATCTTGATTTTGGAGAGTTTCACATACAGTTAGATGATCGATGTTCATTAAATCATCTTTACCACATAAACAGCACTGTGGAGAAGTTGTTAATCCAGCCTTGAATAAATGTCCATTCAAACAATCGTGGCCTGTGATTAATCTGAACATTGCTACTGAAGATTTTCGAGGTAGTTCTGGAATTGTCTTTAGTTTGTTTTGGAGATCTTTCCAATTAAGTTTTTCAGAGGAAACTAAATAGTTGTTATATAGTTTTGTGAAGATGTTTTGATTAATCTTTTAACTGCTTCATAGGGGATATTTTGTTTCGTTGTTTGAGATATTTTGGAACCCTTCTTGACCAACATATCTGCTTGCTCATTGCCAGAAGTTCCACAGTGAGATGGTATCCATTGGAAAACTATATGTATATTTAAATTTTGAAGATGTTTAATCATATTATGAATTTCATTTATCTTTTCGGTTTTGGGGCTGTCATTTGAAATAATAGCCTGAATAGCTGCTTTAGAATCTGTTAAGAAAACTATGTTGGAAAGCTTATTTGTCCAGGCAAATAGATTTTGTAAGGAAGTATAAATTGCATCAATTTCTCCATCAAAACTTGTTAAGTAAATTCCAACATCCAAAGTATAAACTTGAAAGAAGCGTAGGGACAGTGAAGCACAAATTAATACAAAATTGAATCGAGAATATATTGACACATTGCTTCACTCACACTGTTTATTCACAGGACATGTTTCAAGAGCTCTTGCTCCTATCCTCAGCTGATACTCGACTAGTGCAAGTTGTAGTGGTTTCTTCTTTCTCCGTATTGTCAATAGATGGCGTGATGTACTTGTCAAAGATGTCCGGACATCTTTGACAAGTACATCACGCCATCTATTGACAATACGGAGAAAGAAGAAACCACTACAACTTGCACTAGTCGAGTATCAGCTGAGGATAGAAGCAAGAGCTCTTGAAACATGTCCTGTGAATAAACAGTGTGAGTGAAGCAATGTGTCAATATATTCTCGATTCAATTTTGTATTAAATTCCAACATGCTTATAGAAAGAAAAGAATTTACAGGTAGCTCTGCTCCTGCTCCATCTTCTTGATTGTAAAGAGAGCCATCTGTATAGATGTGCGTCCATTTGTCAACTGGATATCTTACATTTATGGTTTCAAGGGCATATGCTTTAGCTTCTGTAGATGAGTATTCCTTATTTTTAAAATCTGCAAGTAAATCTAGGTAGTATTCTAATTCATGATGTTCAGTGGGTTATTAAGAGACTTGAAAGGTTCTATTTTGGATGGGTAATTTAATTTATTTCTTAGTTGTTGAACTTTCTGTATGAAGCCTAATTGAGTTTTCAAACTGAAGGTGGATGTGTGTTGTTTTACCCATTTATTATTCTCTGGAATTCTTAAGAGCTTTTCATATGTTAAAAGGGCTTGCATTTCTAAATCTGTCATTATGGGTCTGTTAAATACATGTAAATGCTTATAAGGAGTAGTTTTTATAGTTCCAGTAATTAACCTAAGAGCTTGATTTTGTGTGTGCTCCAGTATCATGGAAGTTGAAGGTGATGTTATCAGTACTTCTCCACAGTAATTAAGAACTGGCCTTATATATGTATTATATGTAGTATTTAATATAGATCTTGAACAACCCCCATTTAGTTCCCGCAAGTCTTTTTAATATCTTAAAACGGTTAATTGCTTTATCTCTAATTTTTTCAATATGTTTTTTCCAAGTTAATTTTTTGTCAAACAATATTCCAAGATATTGAGCATTTTCTGTTCTGGTTAATTTGATATTATTATAACTTAAGGTAATACTGGGTTGTTTCTTTCTTAGAGAAAAGAGCGGATAGTTACTTTTCACAGTGTTTACTTCCATGAGGTTTTTAGAACACCATTGTTTAAGAGTATTCAAAGAATTTTGAATATTTGTCTTTAGAATTTCAAGTTTGCCTGATTTCCAAATTACTAAGTCATCTGCATACAATGCAGTGTTGATGCCTGTTTGTGTAAGTTGTTTGGCAGATCATTTATATAGATATTGAATAGAGTAGTGCTAAGTACTGCTCCTTGAGGTAAACCTAGATGGGTTTTTTTGAACCTTGATAATGATGAACCATAAGAAGTTCTGCAATATCTTTCTGAGACAAATTCTGATATACAGTGAAGCATATTATCTTTAATTCCCATCTGTTGTGGTTTCTTGATAAGATTACATCCCCATACAGTATCATATGCAGATTTCAGATCAACAAATACCGCTAAGGTATCTTCTTTTCTATTAAATCTCTCTTTAATTTATTGACTGAGTTTAATTACTTGTTCACTGGTTGTATGGTTTTTCCGGAATCCGGCTTGGCAGGGTGATAGAAGATTATGTTGTTCAAGATACCAATTTAATCTAGCTGAAATCATTCTTTCCATAATTTTTGCTAAAACACTGGTTAATGATATAGGTCTATAGTTGTTTATATCAGCTGCTGATTTGCCAGGTTTGAGTATTGGAATAATAATAACTTTTTTTCCAATTGGATGGAACAGAAGATATTGAATATCTCTCAAGTTATTGAACAGGACAAATGAGGAAGATGACAGTACAATAACACTTACCTTTGCCCCCTGGTGGTTGCCTGCTTCTGCCAGGTATCTGACCAGACTGAAGAAGTCTGTTTAACCTCTCCACTTCTTCCAGAGAACTTGCTTTGGAAATGGCTTCTCGAATCTTCCACAATTCTTCCTGTGAGGGGCCTGTGTCAAACATTTAAATAATGTCAGTTTATTATAACTATTTAGAGATTTAGTTCTTACACTTTTGATAGGTACCATGACAGGTGTTTTGTGTTGCTGTCCTAGCCCCAAAGGATCTGAAAATTCCACCTGAGATATCTGAAACTGCACATCAACAAGATGTTTCTGTATTACACCAATAAGTGCTTTAATGAAACCTGTACAATTGATGATCAACCAAAATTGGGAGTTCCACAGAACAATGGGAATAGCAGCACTGGCTTGTACTAAGAGAAATCCAGTATGGAAGCAAAACCAGACAGCCTATGATGTCATCTCCGGAACACAAATATTCAAAATGCTTAAACAAGACCCTGACTGAAGGTTATTGACAAGTAACTGCACATTTCTTGACTATAAAACTTTAACAGCAGTGAGAGCTGAACTGCAAACACCTTTTTGAGTAAAAACTATAGAAGTGTTTCAGACTTGTCCAAATTCACGTTTAAATGGTCATCAATGTATGCAAATAGCATGCAAAAATGTACCATCTAGTTTTTTTTTCTTTTTCCCACCTAATATGAAGAACTTCCACTCCTCTAGAATTACAAGTGATTGCTTGGGATTAGAAGCCTGACAGGGAGCAGAGGAACTCTGGATCTGAGAGAATATACAGGTGGGGATCAGCCCAATACCTAGTATGGGGGAAGAAGTGGATGATATAAAGTGGTGGCGTAATGAATGAAATGAAAGGTGACGGAGCATCTGGGGGGAATGAATGGCAGGGGAAACCAGGGAAAAACCCAGGACACCTTGGTGAGAAGCAAGTAGTTTAACCATTCAGCCACATCACAGCCCTTCTTATGTTTGACATTTTAAAAAATTCTAGTAAAAATAGCATTCTACAATGGGTAAGACCCTTTTCAAATGTCCAACAAAACTGTCTCCTGTCTGCCAGTTTCTCACTCCCACCTTGCAGTCTGCATTAATCGATATTTGCAAAAACAGTGTGTTTCCTTCTCCAGGCAAGTGAACTTGTCCAGGAATACTAACTGTTATAACTTATTGTTGTGCGTGAGTTCTGCAGTGCATTAAAATGGGAGTATAGTGGCACTCAATCGTTCTAAACTTTATTGCCGAACTATAAATGGGAAAGCTAGAGAAATAGTAGCAAAATGTATTGGCATTTATGCAACAAGAAGCAGACAGAAAGAATTTTGTAACCCCTATGAATAAGGTTAAAAATAGTGTTGCAGCTACAATGAAGTTAAGAAAATAAAGGATATGATTGATGTACAGAAACAAAAACAACACCAAATCTTTCCTGATCTGAATGATTTTGGTATGTGCGTAGTTTGTAGGACTGTAAATGAGTTCTACATCTATGGAAAGAAAGTTCCTGCAACTAAAGCCGTGTTACATAAATCAAGAGAAACAACTGGTTACAAAGGAGAAGAATCAAGTTTACTCAAAGCGTTCAAATATCTAGGGTTTGATGGGTTTTATTTCTACTTTATTTGCTATTACAAAATACTCCCAGAAGGTCTTCCTATTGTCTACAGCAACGAGACATACACACACAGTTTGCACATCAAGCAAAAGCTTGGTATAACAATGGCAGACAAAAGTTATATGGCATCTATCTCCTAAGGACAAGATTAATTATTGTGAATGAGGAACAGAAAAAGGCTTTATTCCATTGCACAATTGATCTTTAAATCAAATAGAACTGACGACTACCATAGGGAAAGAACAGCAAAAATTATTTGAAATGTGTTAAAGAAAAACTAAACTCAATCTTTCTGAAAAGTCTGTTATTGTGAACGACAATCACAATGTTGACCAAAGATGAGAATCCCACCTTGAATACACCAAAAAGCAGGATGTGCAAAAATGATTGCTAAAAACAGGATTCTATTTAGAAGTGAAAGAAAGCGGAGTGTATGACCTTATAAAGCTGCATAAACAAAAACATATAAAATGTATTCAAGTTGAAATTTTAGAAGATAGTGTAGTTCTCCACTTATCACTGTACCAACTTCCCAACCTCAATGCTATAGAAAAAATTGGGAAAATTAAAAGGATGGATTATGCTTTGAAATGTGAGTTTCAAGATGGAAGATGTGTGGCATGTGTGCGAACAGTGATTTACTGAAACATAAGGAGAAGCAGAATGGGGCTCAGTATGCCAGCATGTTTAATACGTGGAAATGTAATATACAGGGTGTTAGGGGTATGAGTGCACAGATTTTGCGAGCGGAGAGATCCAAATAGGAAAAATAATAAATTCCCATAACAATTTCATCTATCTTGAAAAGTAACAGAGTTAAATGAACTTTACTGAATATATTATCTTCACAGTCTGGCAACAGAGTACAATTTCATGAAATGTTTTGGTTTGCAGCCATGCATGCGTTCACAATTGAAATGGATGAAGGTCCAAACAAGGTCAGTGCTTCTAAGCTGGTACACCAAGTGCCCGTGTGTTCATCAGCTACTCTAGTAGTAAGGGGTAGTGTGCTTTTGTTTTAAGCTATTCAATCGTAAACACGAGATCCTAAACTAAAAGCTGTGTATAAGCTACGTTTAAGTTGATCAAGTATAGCAAATTCAACTGCTAATTACAAAAATACCTCATTCAGGTATATCATGTAAAATTAAGTAAAAGCCAGTATTTGCTAAACATACTCCGAGGATCTACTCCCATTAGTCCCGACCCCGTAGGGCCTGAACCCGGGCCCCTTCTGTTATTTACCATAGGACAGCACCTATTTTATAAGCTGCCCCCCCGCCTGCACACGGCAGACAGGGCGGAAGTGGATACACCACTTACGCGCCGGTCCTTGATGAACCAGCTACCAAATAACCTTGGTAGGGCCGCCAGTGTCTAGCTCACCAGCCACTAGCTCTGCAGGCTAGTCCCCGGGACTTATGAGGCAACCCTCTACCCCCTCCGGGCGGCCGATGGTAGCCTGGCCAGAGGTACCCAATTGCCCGTGGGTGACAGGAACATACTGCCCCCTCGAGTCCAACCCAATCCGAACAGCTCCCATTCGGGAAGGGCTCGTCATGTTCGGCCCGAGGTTCCTCTAGTAACGTCAGAGGTACCACGAGTGCTAGGGGTCCGTAGCGCCCGCACTTTGGCAGCTAAAAGGGACGGATCCCTTCCCCTACGGGGGTATTTGCTAAACAGGAAATTATTAATGGTTAATAACTGCTACATCATGTGATGTCTAACTACAGCAGATGCTCAAAATGTGCTTTGTTGCAATCTTTGCTATGAATTCTTCTATTGGGAAACTTGCACTTCATGTGTTGCAGTTTGCTTTGCCATAACCAAAAAATATACTCTTGATTTGTAAAGACTGCCATAGTTCTGAATACATTAAAAGTTATCTGAAACGCTAACAGAACCTGCTGTTGTGCTAAGTGTTGCAGAACGTAAGTTTACTGTTTACATTCTTAACCTTCCATAATCAATGCATACCAATGCTGCAGGGTTCCAAATGAAAGCCTGCAACTATTGCAATATACACACAGGAATCCAGTACTTTTGCAACAGTAAATTATAAATGTGTGATGACATACACGTAATGAAAATGTTTTATTATTTAATATTTTATCAATTTTATTTTTTATTTATACATCCATGTACTTTAGAAGATGGTACAGGAACTTATGTTTCCGCTTAACGTCAGAAGCTTGCCATTTAAGTCTGCAAATTCACACCCCTAAGACCTTATATAAAAACTGAAGGGCTCCTAAGAAAGAGAGGTGAAAAACGTGACAATTACTGTCAATAGTCACAGTACCAACAGTGATTTGAAAAGTGATCACTCAGCAATGTCTGAATATGCATTAGCAATCAGCAATGTCTGAATATGCATTAGCAAGAGAGCCAAGATAAACCTGGACGTATTCAATGAATCTGTAGACACATACTAGATGGCATCCAGGAACTTGCCCAAACAACTCATGTCTAAGCCATACCCATCAGTAATAAGAGTCGCTCAAAGTAAGCACTGAATTATGCCACGGTTTTGACGGAAGAGATCTCTCATGCATTTAGCATTTTAATCATTTAATACAGATGAATTTCTACAAGTGTTGTTACATACTATTTTTTTTTTTTCAGTTTTAATGTTACCAAAATACGTAACATTTCCAAATTTTGTCATGAAACTCAAATTTATTATTTTTAAATTATTTTTTTAAAAATTATGCACATAGGACTATTAAAATAAAGTTCTGTTATGATACACCATTCAACTAAACTGATTTAAATTTGCAGAAATAGCAATTTCAATAAGAAGAGTCCTGAACTTACCAACTCAAATTGAAACACATTTTACAACTTGACGAATCTTCTACATTTTCTTCATCTGTTCACAAACATGGAACATTTAAGGCTTATTTCTTTTAAAATGGAAAGATACTATTGTGTGTTTCAAATGGTAAGAGTTCTGGCCTGTAGCATATCACATGTGTTAGCGCACCCAGTGCTGCCACCTCATTACCCCCACTCTTTTAATATTTCCCTCTATCTCGCGCATGTGCAAGTCTTCTTGGTGTTAGATGTAAGGGGATGCAAGCTGAGTTTTCCAAAGTTTTATAATAATGCAGTTATTGAAATCACAATTGCAACATGGCTATTTGCATATTATGCACTGTTTAAAATGCTATAATTGTAATTATAGTTTATGAATTACCATATAGCTGTGAATATCACATCAAGAGACAGTTCGTCATTGTCACTGTCTTCATCGTCTGAGAATTGCAAATTTATGATGATAGGCTCCAAAATCTCATCACATGCTATTTCTTACCAAAATTCATCTTCTTGTAGTTCGTTTGCATGTCTCACACAGTTTTCTCAATCTTGTGTTCCTTGTCAATTTGTTTGTTAATAAGTTATGTTTGCAACATAATATGAGCCCACATTGACTCAATTGGATTGTACTGGCGCTGTTAAGGGGAAAGTCTGATGACCTTGTGTCTCATTTCAATTACAAGTTGATCCAGCTGATACACTTTTTCATGGTTTTTAGACAGAGGAACAACTGAATAATACTACTTTGAACTCTCTAGAGTAAACATATAATGTGAGAAGTCACGTTCTGTCGATGCACCATTATACAAACCAGCAGGATGTGTACTGCTTGCTCTCACCCAAACTGACCAACACCTTGGTTTATTCAAAGTAATTCCTATCACGTTATCTCAAATGTTTACATTTCAGTTCTGAGTAATTACAAATGCACTTACACATATATGTACATGCCAAAGCGATGATATCCATCACAGTGATTACATCGCAATGCATTGTTATAATATATTGGTACTTCCTTTACTTGTATTAGGAAAACTATATGAGCTAAAAAATATGTAGTTTTTACGGTTATGTTACATACATTACTCTACTGTCCTGGATCAGTTTTTGCAAAATGTAAGACAAGATTTTTGTCTTAGCACAAATAGTATTTATTAGAGATGGATTAGGTTGGTGCTCGTCACAAACCACTTATGGGCAATGCAATATGACAAAACTGCTGGACTCTGATTGTTTGCTCACTAGTAGAGTTCAAGGGCAAGCATCATTCCATTTGAAACACATAATAGAGATACAGTACTAGTTTTGTTTTTCATGTGTTTCAAAATCTCTAACTCTATTCTATATGTAAGACAATACTTTAGTTAATATCACCAGAAACATGAAATGTGTATTACCTGTAGGTTTGCTTGTGTCTGGAAGACCTGCTCCAGGAACAAAGGTTTTAGATTTTTTGGCAATTTCTTTTTGAAGTTCCTTTCCTTTTCTGCCCGTAAATAATACATTAGCTTCATCCCTTTCCTGAAGCAATATAAAACATGAACATTACTGCCAAAACTGCAAACGTGTACGCAAGCATGCACATATCACACACACCTTTAAAATATTAATATAGAGAATAAAGAAAAACTTCTGGTATTATCACCAAGCAGTTGTATCCCAGGCTTTAAATAAAACAATTATTATTAAAGTCAATGTGATATCTTTCAATATTTTGCAAAACTGGGAAGTTGCCAAAGTACAAAAACACTCACGTTTGCCACCCACTAATTGTCTACCCTATCACAATAGACCGGAGATGTCATGTATTCAAACATACAATTAAATGAGCACAATAAAATTTATCAATAAATTATTAAGAAGTTGAAATGGCATTTATATTCACCAGGTCTCAGATGTCAAGAGTATTTTTACAAAGGAAATCAAATCTAAAAATCAATTTGACAATTGGGACAGAGCCACAGCAAGCTGCAGAACTTGGTTTGAGTCCTGAACATGATAATAAGGTTCACTTTGTTTCCCCCTTTTATTACTTTATACTGTATCTTTTTCCGAAGTATCATGAACAGCCATTTTAATTTCACTGCAAAACAAATCTTTATCTTATAATAATTATGGTTCTCATTCATCAAACTCTGAAGACAATTATAACTTCTAGTCATACTTTCCAATAAAGATTGAAACAAGTCTTCCAAATGCAAAGTTGGGGTTCAGTCAATAGAGCATCTGCCTGCTATACAAGAGGTCCCAGTTTGATTCCTGGCTGGAGAGTGGAAATGTTTCTTTTGACAAAATTATTATCTATCTTGCTCACAGTATGGAAATCTGAAAGGGAGTGTGAATGTATGTGATCTAATGTATAAAACCCAAAGAAATCCAATAATAATTGAGGATGAGTTAACACTATTTGCATATAGGCATTATATTCCAAAGATAAAAGGCGGTCGATATGACTGTTAGTTACTATGGTCATTTTATAATAAATCAGGAGTGGAATCAGAACAAGTACAGATAATACTGAGAACGTAATATAATATAGATAATAGAGACTAGAGCCTTTAGGGCTGAAGATGGAAATGGGAGATCAGCTGGGAAAATTGATTTGTACTTATTTTATTACAAAATATAAATATTTGTAACAAAAAACTAGCCGGAATCCTTGACAACTGAGTTTATTGATGAATTGACGATGCAAGCAATCTGTGAAATCGATCTCCATTAGAAAGAAGAATTAACACCATTTTCTTAAGATAAGTGAAGTTTTTTGTTACAAATATTTATATATGTGTAATATTCATTGCTTCACTGTAGCTAGCTTCATTTTCTACGTAATTTGTACTTATTTGTTTGCCTTTGCTTAAAACCAACAAATGACATCTTTCTTTTATCTCAGTTCAGGTTTCTCAACTTTGAAATTTCAAAGCAGTAAACAGCTTTTTGTTTCTATTCCTGGGTAATTAAATACTAGCTTAAGCATTTGTTGTTAACATTACTTATTTGTGCTAAGAATATGACTTAACACAGTCCAGGCTAGCCAGTCATATCCGTTCTACTAGATACAGTTTGTGTATACAATATACAACTTTTTAAGCAGTACAAATACATAATACAATACCTTTAAAAAGATTTTCCACTGACCATATATTTTAACCTAATCTTCCATAATTAGCTCTTCACACATCTTCCTAATTACAACTTCCTGATTCCTAAGCAGCTATTTCTTACCAATCACACATTCTCAACAGTTCTGTGTCTCTATATTGAAAGATAATGTGAATTTCACCTTCCTTATCTGTATAGATGGGGCACATTCCTGGGATAGCTTCTCCTCTCATTCCCATTAGTTTCAAAACACCTAATCTAAACCAAACTATTCCCTCTTTCATTATTTGTGCAAATTGACAAATACTCTCCCTATCTAAGTCATTTTACTCCCCTGAAGTACCTCAATGAATCTTCCTCCCTCATCTGGGCAAATAAACTTGTCTATCCATATCCTGTAATTTCAATCTCACTTCTTTACAAAAATCTTTTCTACAAAGTTCAACTTCAACCCAAAAATCTCCTAATCCTAATTTAGGATTCCTAATTTAAATAACTGTTCCTTGATTATCTTCAACCACACATACTGGAAATAATCATATGTTCTTGATATATCAGGCACACTTTTAGTATGTCTGCATTAGGTAATCCCTATACTCAAAATTAATATTTCAGTGCTTTTTTCCATCACACACACACTCTCTCACACTCACCTTCCATAATACTAATAAAGCTCCTTCATTTGCAGTATTATTAGGAACACGCAAAATTAGTTTATATAAACTTCTTAACACTATATCCATTGTACTCCATCCCTCATCAAGCCCCAGATTTCCCCTTAATTCTACCAAGACCGAATAAAGTCTCTCATACCATTTAATGTTCATCCTGTCAACATAATAACCCATCAATTAATTCCGTATAAAGCTGACCATATTTTCGGAAAACTAATAAAAATAAAAGAAGTGCAATAAACATTTTACGACTGAAAAGGCTGTCCCACAATAATCCAACATCAGAAATGGATACAGGAATCAGAACAGAAAGCAAAACATATAACATTTTAATTTACAGTACACCAGGAACGAGAACAGGCATGTATATTAATGACACATTGATAGCAAAGAATAAAGTTCATTTTATGAATTGGAATGTCATTTACTTGTAATTAATCAATGATATTTTATGTACATGCTTCCAATTCAATGAACATAATGCAGTAAAATTTCTAAATGCTGATCCATTTCTATTTCCAATATTTCTAACAAAAGCATGTTACAATTCCTTTGTTAATAGCACACACGAATTTACTGCTCCTCCAATGCACAATAAATCTGACAAGGGAACTATCACTGTTCTCACAGTACTACGCACCTGAAAATTTGATGGTATGTCTGCTGTATATAAACCATGTGCACCAAAAATCTGTTGCAGAGTAGTACCACAACACCCAAAACTGAAGCCTGGAAAGTGCTGTAAGCAATCACTTACAAGCAGCTGCTGGAGATTCCTCAGCTCTCTGAAAAGTGTGCAGGATGGGTGGCACTCCTTACGTATGCCATGTGTGGGCCACTACCTGTCAAGGGTAAATAAGCCCGCCCATACAATTCTGTGTTAATTATATTCCTTTGTATTCCAGATGCATTTTCAGGTACTTACTTCCAGCTATATTCTGCACTCAATTTTTTTGGACACAGGTCCCACATAGAGCAGAGTTGATGCCATCAAATTCTCAAGCGAATACAGGTATGAACATAGTGATTGTTTCCTTGTGAGGGCGTCAGGATTCAAATTTGATGGAATTTCCTCCAGCTTGATTTTACTAGCTTGAGACTAAAGACCTCTAGCAGTGTTTTAGTTCACAGCCATCTGGAATAGTTACTACAGTAAAGAGACCAATAAGCACAATATGGATATATGCCATTAACAGGAAAGGTAATGAGAAACTTAAACCTTGGCAAATTTTCTTTTCCATTCCAGTAAAGCTTTACATTAATTGTGTACACTGATATTCTAATGCATGCTCTCGTTCTAGTTTCCATTTCTGGATACTGTCACCCAACCTAAAAGATATTATGAAAAAGTATTTGTGATCATTAGCTTAACCCATCAATTTATATGCAACTATTAAAATGTCTTAATAGTGCAAGAAGTAAACTAACCTTCATTTTAATTTTACGGAAATCAAGCAGTTTCAACTGAGGAATTTTGAAGGCTACGTATAAACGATAATGCTGCCTTGCAGTCACAGGATTGTGTAGTAAACTCAATGTATGGAGAGTCTTGATGCTGGCCAGAGGATCCAAGTCGGCAAGCTCCATTATTAAGTTGCCCGTCAATATGAGGGTATCCAAACTTGGTAGATTATACTCCAGACCTTCTGCTATTCTCCTGTAAAATATGTACAACAGCAAACTTCACATTTTATCTGATATCAGACTTAAACTATTATGTACATGAACAGCAAACTAGAATTTCCCTCTATATGCCAGGCAGTAAAAAAAGGTACAATTTGCTAACAAAAATAGCGATTGATTACTGCGGTCAAAACTATGGTGAGAATAGGAATGACAGCTTAAATGATATAATTTAGATGAGGAAATACTAATTAAAAAGGTTTAACTGTAAAAGAACAAAAAGCAATTTGTAGATAAATATTTGGCAAAGTTTTAGAGAAATGTATACGATGATCGAGGGGAAGGTAGAGGCTGAGGCAATTTATGGAACACAAACTAGATAGATACACTGGCAGGAAGAAAAAAGAAAGAAAGAAAAAAAAAAAAAAGCAAAACCCTTCTGAACTGTGTTCATTGAAATTAGACAGTATGTGGATATTTAGGAGTTATAGTATTGGTGACTGAAGTTATATTTGTTATCATATGATTGTATAATGAACTCCTCATTAAAGTTAAGCAGTTCTTGATGGTGTTGTATTTTTTTCCACTAGTGTATAAATGAGACTGGTTTCACCAACTGATGAAAATGCTCTTAACTTTGTGTTTATTAACTTTTAATTAAAATAGATAGTCAACTTGAAAAATTCAATGCCATGGCCGGGATTTGAACCACGGATCTCCTGGTTTCCATCCAGTCGCTCTAACCCTTGAGCTACCATGGCCAACGTGCCATCCTGACATTAAATTCTACATTTGACTCATATATTTCCCCAGTAAACCACTTTCGGTGTATCTCGAATGCGAGAGCACCTAGTGGTTAACTGGGAAAATATGAGTCAAATGGAGAATTTAATGTCAGAACGGCACGTTGGCCAAGGTAGCTCAAGGGATAGAGCAACTGGACGGAAACCAGGAGATCTGTGGTTCAAATCCCGACCATGGCATTGAATTTTTCATGTTGACTATCAGAAACCTTAGCCTATATATGGCTAGTGTGGAGAAATAACTAATTTCCATCAATTAACTAAAATTTTAATTAAAAGTTTAATTGAATGTTAAAACTTCTGCATTTCATTCAAGCTTTTAGAGCAAATTGTCAGTTAATCTTGTTAATGCTAAAGACAACAGCTTTCAATCTATATGGCTTCTCTATGTTTTGATGCACTTTCACATATGCAGTGCAGCACTCTATGGGCCAATAACTAATTATGCACATGCCATACGATATTGCTTATTGTTTGAGGTTAGAACTGTGATATCAATGAAAACATTTACATGCAGAGGAATTAATGGTTCACAGCTCAAAAGTAGTTAATTATTGAACTCATTACTCAGTACAGAAGTATTATGTGCAAAAAAATTCCAACAGATATGAAGTATAAAAATGGAAAACGGAGGACAATCTGAGAGTAATTTAATTAATATGCACTTTTTCCCAATCCCAATAAAAATTATGCCAACATAAAATGTACTACCAAAATAGTGGGTTGTGAAGAGTATTTGCAATAGTGTAAATCTGAATGGTGTATACTACATTGAAATCAATGTGTGCAAAAAATGTGCTATCACGAATGAAGGATCCCAACAGAAATACTGTTTGTTACTTGAAGCAAATGCTTTATAAACCTCCTGAATGAAACCCCCCGCCCCGCCCCCAAAAAGAAAACAGCAGCTTTGGAAACTCTATTTACCATTAAATGCAAAATGCCAATGACCGTAAATCACATTCTAACCTAATAGTGTCAGTGTTACCAAGAATGAACTTGCTTGGTTAGCTGTTCTACTAAATAGATTCTGGCATGAATATAGTCATGAGTGAGCAGAAGGTTCCTTCTGTTGCACAATGCATTATTGTGAAGTCTTAACGAATTAAGGAGGTTAAACCATTAGAAGTTTCAACTCGTTTAAGGCCACAGTTTAGGGACACTACATTGTTCCAGAATTGAGTGTTTATTTGGGCCAAACAATTTAAGGGTGGCTCAGGATTTGTGGAGGTCAAAAATCATGCTCGGTGCAAAGGTCAAGTCTGACAGTGGACAATATTTGTGCCATTCAAGAGTTTACTGAAGGTGATCACTACTGCACTGTTCACATCAGAAGTACGTTATCAGCTTGAAGTGCTTATACCATTACTAGGAAGCATCTTGGCTTTAAAAAATAGTTCTGATGTTAACCAAGTAGCAAAAGCAGATCAGTTTGGAAATCTGTGAGAGGCTTCTGAACCGATTCCGTCAAGAAGGTAGGGATTTTCTGAGGCAATATTGCATATGATGAGATATGAGTTCATCCTTACACTCTGGAATCCAAAATGGCAAGTAAAGAGTGGCAATTGAAGCAGTTATTTTATATCAAATCTCATAGGAGTTGTTAATATTTTTATTTTCTTATTTTGAATTTATTGAGAAAATAATTCAGCCACACCATGGCTGAGTGGTTAGGCTGCTTGGCTTTCAGCAAGGTGACCCGGGTTCAATCCCAGGTAACCACAAAGTGAGATTTGTATTGGACAATATGGCATCAAGATGGGTTTTCTCTGGGTCCTCCGGTTTCCCCATCAGCATTCCACCAATTGCTTCATCATCATCTTTCCTATCATTTATCTCCCCCTCATATTTAGGTATATCATCCACTTCCTTCACCTTCACACCAGGCACTGGGCCGATCATATATCCTGGTTCTCTATCGGATCCAATGCTTCGGTTCCTCAGGCTTGACCTTAAAGGGGATAGAGAATAAGAATTCCCCTGACACCATGATAGTGGTACAATTAGGGAAATTAAAGAAGAGAAATAATTTGGTGGATGATTTTATCATAAAATTCTCAGCATTAGACACATACACATTATTTTTGTACAGAAAATTCATTTGTCATGTAAGTGACATATGGAGTAACAATCAAAATTATTACAGTCATTATTAAGAAAACAAACTTTTCGAAAAATGTTTCAAGAAAGGGATAGTCTGAATAGAAGGATATTCTTCACATCCATGCACACTCAGTCTTCTAAAATGCATTTTTTGGATTCAGAGACTCTCAAACCACATATTTCAGATGAAAATCAATATCAAATTTTTGGATGGAACCACTACTTCTATTTACCACAAAAGTAGTATCCTTGGTCAATTACACATGACTTGCAATCTGCAAAAACAACTTTTCACTTGCAAATGACAGTTCATAGATGTGCATTCCTGGTGTACTGTGAAACAGTCTAAACAATTAGTAAAAATAATGCTTTTTATTTATATTTATTAGAATAAATAATGAAAGGGATGTCTGAATGAAAAGTAGAAGTCTTTATATGAATTCAGCACATAAGAATAGAATTATGAATTTCACAGTGTCACGCTTCAAGGAATTTACTAAATGAATATCACATATTTTTAAATACATACTACTTACACAATGCGGTTATTGTTGAGTAAAAGACATTTGAGGCGTTTCAAAAGAGGAAAGCCATCCAGCTTCCGGATATCATTGTCGGACAGATCAATGGTATCGAACTGATCCTGTGAAACAAATTATCAAAAAAAGTATTAATTTCTTCACTATTTGGCATGTAATTATAGCAGAAACAAAGTTCAACTTTAATTAACTTTAGAAATAATCATTTCTTCCACACTAGCCGTGTGTAGGCTAAGGTTTGGTTAAGTAGAGCCAGACTGAAAAAATTCAATGACATAACCAGGATTTGAACCACATATCTCCCGGTCTCCATCCAGTTGCTCTAAACTATACTGAGCTACTATGGCCAACATGCCAACATGACATTAAATTCTCAAACTGACTCGTATGTTATATCTTTAATTAACTTTGTACATGAAGTCATTGGTATTACTTACCAAGGTGGCACCCATGTTCTCAATTACTGGAATCTTGTAACCTGCATATATAAATAATGAAAATTAGTGACTGTTATAATAAAACCATGAAGCAAATTTAAAAATTCTTAAAATGTAAGTACATTGGATTAAACAGATATGTTTATACTCCTGGCAGAAAGTTTTATTGTTTATACACTCGGCAGTAAATTTTATTCTAATTTGCTTATTTTTACATGCTGCATTATTTGTACAACCATTCCCAGACTTTCAATTGCACCAACATAAATGCCTAATGTTATTTAGGCATAGACTTATGAAAAAGAAGTCTATGGTTCAGATCCATCCAAGTCCAACCTGACTTAAATTTTCATCAGGATTTCTCCAGTCCTCCTTAGTGGAGGTCAGGTAGGTACTTTTAACTTGGGCCTGCAACATTTTCTTCCCAATTTTTTTTTTCCTATTTACCATTTTATTTTGACAATCATCAGTGTCCATTACCTCTGACATCTCAAGAGCAGGTGTTATATCAAAATTAAAAAAACTGTCATCAGTTTTCTTATAAAGGTGTTTTAATCCTTCCAGCGATATGGACATGAATAGATGTACTCTGCATACATGAATTTAATGCTTATTTAATGTCAATTATTTTAAGATTTCTCTTTTACAGTACATTTAAATAAGTTCTATAAGGGATAAAAGCTTACCATTAAAGTCAATTGATGAAAATTAATCATTTCTTCACACTAGTTTTACATAGAGTCAAACTGAAAAATTCAATGTCATGGCCAGGATTTGAACCACGGATCTCCTGGTTCAAAATATATTAAAAAATATATGAGTCAGTTGGAGAATTTAATGTCAGGACAGCACACTGCCATGATAGCTCAATGGGTAAGAGTGACTGGATGGAAACCAGGATGGAAATCCCGGCCATGGCATTGCATATTGTACTTTTTTTCACACTGCCTAATTTGGAAACTTTTATAATTTTATATTTCTGATAAAATGAGTTGGCTTCCTTACGAAAACATACATAGAAACATTAACGAAAAAAATATCCCTATGTGTTAGAAATGAGAAATAAGACCTCTAGTATTATGTTGGGTTTACAGTGATGCATGTGCAAATAAAGGTCTTATGAAAAACATTTCAGCGGAATCCATCCCTTTGGTTATCGTTTTTCAATATGCTTTGGGCATGACAGTGTCACACATTTGTTTTGGAAATAAGAACAATGTTACACTTTTTTTTTTCATAAGGGAAGTTGAATGCAAAACATGAAAATTACAATATGTAATTAACACTTAGAAAAACAACCTAAGTTCCCATTAGTTGCATATTTTTATATTGCTGTTTTGTACAAGAACAGATTTTCGCTAGAATAAAATCCACCTTAAATCAAGAATGAATATGCCTGACCCAAACTATAGCTTAGCCAGCCGCTGGGCACGATGACAAGAAAATTTTTAAGTTCTCGCGCAAGCGCACCTGCCTGACCCAAACTCCGGGCTGGCCAGCCACGTGGCTTTTATGGCAAGAAAATGTTAAAGTCTGCACGCATAAACAGTATGTATATATTCATTATGAAAGAAAAGTGTTTCAGGAATATTTTTAGTTTATTCGAGAATGTTAAATATGTGTAGATGAAATATACTTTTTGACCAACGTTTTAATGTGTGTGTATTTGTACAGCTATAGTTAATGCATGGTGTAACAGAAAATTAAGTGCTATACAATTTATAAGTGTGCTTAATCTTACTACACGTAAAACAGTCACAAGTCCCAAATTCATTTAAGATAAAACCCATATCAATATCACACATTGTATAAAACCCTTGTTAAATGTTTACGAGCTCCAAACCAATGCCAAAAATCGTTTCTGTGAGAACCTGGATTCTAGTTAGCTGAAAATTAGAGTCCATAACGTGTGCATAACGTAACTACTGAATTTATGGATAGCAGTCTGGTGGTTTTCACCACATCTATTTTACTGTCCGCTTTTTGTTGAAAAGGATGAATGTACATCTTGTGATATAGACACAATTCCATAGCCCGCCTCAGTAGCGTGGTGGTAGCATGTCTGCCTCACGTTCAAGAGGTCCCGAGTTCGAATCTCGGTCAGGGTGAGTTACCTGGATATGGTTTTTCCGGGGTTTTTCCCCTTATCCTGCTACACGAATGTCGGGTAGCTCTAAGCTCTATGGACCCTGGGCTCATTTGAGCATCATTTCACCCATTTCATTCATCGTCCGATATGACTTGACGTTGGAGGATGTAAATTACACACACAAAAAAATACACAATTCCATACTTTTTCTTCATCCTATACAACAATGACAATATGGCTGGCAACATTTCGTTGTCCCGGCGTACTTCCGAACTTCGCAATTGGCAACACCTTAAGATTACGTCATCCCGTAGCACTTAACTGCACCACAAAATGTGCTCAATTCTCATCAAGCATAATTAGAATATCCGTTATTTTGTACAATACTTTTGATTATTTAAAAACTCCATCCTCTTACTGAAATACTTTTGGTACTTGTGCTTAAAACATCCAAGTATAAAATTGTTTCGTTTCACCCATGCGTCAAAACCAACTGCGCCACAACTCCGATCAAAACGGTTTACCTTTAGGTTAGTACACATCTCTTACCTCTCAAGTCCAATTCCCTATCTCTTACAGGATTAATATACTGCATAGATTGTTGAATAAGATCCGGAGTGAGCTTAACCATTGCTCCTATTTTCTACTTTCCTGAACTTCACAAACGCAAATAAGAATTATATTAAAGCTCCTTCTTCTCGTTTGTTCCTATTCTTCCATAGAACATTAAAATTCTTGATGTGAGTCTGGAGCACAGACTGTCTGGAGTCTGAAGTACACAATAATTCACAGAACATATACTTAAGAGTAATTCACAGGAGAATTCTGTGTCCTAAAGTCACAGAATACCTACGTATAACAAACCTACGTTTACCACCACACACCCACCACACGAACAACAACACGGCATCTACGCTTAAGACCTGTGCATGAGATACCATGCTCAAAACTGTAATAAAAGGAGAAACACTGGGACAAAAATAATTTATATATCACATTGTGGGCTTTTTTTCATGTATTATTTCAATACATAATACCTACACTATAGTTACACCACGGATCACCAGGTATAAGGGTTTGCACATAGTTTGACCCTAGGCCGACTCAACAGAGACTCTCTCTGTAGAGTCGGCCTTGGTTTCACCTATGATGTTATCACTGTGAATAAAAATAAAGATCGGTAGGTAAACCAAGTAAGGGCTGGGCTGAACACATGGGGAATCGGAATAACCAAATACCTAATACGTGAAAGATGATGATGATGATGATGATGATGATGATGATGATGATGATGATGATGATGATGATGATGATGATGATGATGATGATGATGATTCGCAAATCAGTGATTGAAAGTAATTCGAAAGCATTTCAAAAGTTTTGATTTTCAAACTTCACTTCCAGTATCCCACTATGCAACTACTGTAATGATGTTTGTCCTTGAATGCTACTAGGCCAACAACCTATCGGAGTCCTGCGCTTTTTTTCCAATGCGTTTCCCGTGAGTAGGGTTTGACGGGCACCAACTGAATCAATCTCTAATACCTAAATATTATTTGCACTAAGACAAAAATTCATATTTTGCAAAAAGTGATCCTCGAGAAAGGTATGAAGTAACGTTTCTAAACAAAAGTAAAAACCACACATTTTTAGCTCAAATAGTTTTCATAACACAAATTAATAGAATACCAATATATAACTAGACATATAAAGATGCAAGCACTTTAATAACTATCATCATTGGTTGGTATGTATGTGCATATATATTTGTAATTACTCATTACTGAAATGTAAACGTTTGATATGATGTCCTAAAAGAATTACTTTGAACAAGCTAAGATGTTTGTTAAATTAGAAAGAACAATCGTACGCTTCCTGTTAGCCTGTAAAATGATGCATCTGTAGAACGTGATATGTTTACGAATGTTTCGTAATCCCTGTTTAGAGTTCAAATCAGTATTATTCACCTATTCCAGTAAAAAACCATCATAAAGTGTATCAGCCAGATCAATTTGCAATGGAAATAGGTCACTAGAAAATCTGCCTGCTCCCTTTCCACTGTCAATACAATAAAATTGAGTTCGTGTGGGCTCAAATAAAATGGGGAAGTTGTAAAGAAAATAATACATTTAAAGCCCGCCTCGGTGGCGTAGATGGTAGTATGTCTTCCTCACGTTCAAGAGGTCCCGAGTTCGAATCTCAGTCACGGTGAGTTACCTGGATAAGTTTTTCCGGGGTTTTCCCTTACCCTGAAATACGAATGTCCGGTAATGATGATAAACTATTTTCATGACAGTTCTCGTCATTTTCCAACAAATTTAAAGTTTTAGAGAGGTTGTGATTTCGGATACAAACGTTTTTCTTTTTGTCTTTTCCTTTCTTTTATTTAATTAGCCTTCTCCAATGAAGTCATACTGGACGATAAATGAAATGAATAAAATGATGCTCAAATGAGCCCTAGACCATAGCGTTTAAAGTTGCCCGACATTTATCTTTCCGGATAAGGGAAAATAAATTAAATAAATAAATTCATGGCGTAACTGCCCAAAGGGGCCAAATCTGCTAACCTTAAAGTCGGCTTCACGCCCACATATGCAAGGGAAAAGTGGGAGAGGATAAGGGAAACCTACGGGGAAAAAATCCTTATACAGATAACTCACCATAATAGGGGTTATTACTTGGTACCTCTCAAATTGGACACGCCATGACCGGCGGTGTACAAAGGTGGCTTTATACTGATACTTGGTCAAATGTAATAATCCAGAAGACTATTAAGGATAAATATTGAATGTATTCTCTAAGCAACGCATTTCTATACAATAGCATGTTTTAATACCTCATTTGTTAAACTTCGGTCACTCGTGTGCACTTCCACACCTATGTCTAGCTTATACACTAATCAATACTTACTCTACTTAGAAAATACATAGAAGAGACAAGTCCTTCTAAGACCTTCCCCTCTCACCCTGAACGTGCGGTTTCGAAGGAAACTGCTTATCAGGGCGAGATAGGGAGGCCTCACTGAGTTTGTACAGTAGGCCTTGGTGCCAGGTGGTGGCGAAGGTTTTTTCTACGTCCAGCAACACCGCGACGATCTTGAGGTTTTCGTGGAAGCCCTGGGTTGTCCTCTCAACCAGTCGCAATAGCTGCAGGGTCCAGCACTCTCGCCTCCTTCCAGCTAGCTGGAAAGCCGTGGAGGTGAAGGCATGCGTTGAAGATCCGCGTCAAATGGATGAGGCCCTTTTGGGAAGGTGCTGGAGCATAAGTGAGCTAACACCATCATGTCCAGGGGACTTGTTAGGTATGAGTTTACTGATTTCAGTAGCCACCACTCTTAAGAGTGACTATTGGGAGATGGATCTCCTCAAGGCACTGCTGTGGCCACTCATAAAGATATTCCACTGCCACCTCCAGGAGGTAAGTGAAGCCTTCGTCCTGCATGTCCTCCCTTGGCTCGAATTGGTTTCCCCAATGATCCGCGAACGCAGTGGCTTTCTCTTGGGGCTCGAATGCGAAGCTCCCTCGAGTGCCATGCAGTGGATGCTGGTATTGGGTTTTGTCCCTTCTGAGGGACTTTATGATCCGCCAGGAATGCTTCTCCCTGAGATCGATGTCCCATAAGGTGTTTTCCCAGGCCACCTTGCGATGGGTGCAGAGCAGCCGCCTTGCCAGGGACTTGAACCGCTGGTAAATTGCTCCCATCCTGGGATGGCTGAAACGCTGCCATAGCTTCCGAACAACTGCCTTGGCTTTTAGCAACTGCTGAATCTTGTTTGGGACGGTGATCGGGTTAAGTGTGTTGGTTTTCCGTGTTGGAGAACCTTAGGATCCAACCCCGGAAAACGGTCGGAGAGCAGCCCTAGCCGCAACGTGATTGACCGAGGATCATAGCATCAACAAAGGGCAGCAGTGATTAAAGAAGTGCACCCCCATATTCAGCAGCAAACAGCTAAAGCTGCGCGCGAAGATTGTCCTGTACAAATCATTTTATCAGTGATCCTATATGCCTGTGTGGTCTGGGTCATTACTTCCAATACTGCCCTAAAATACCTCCAACACTGCAAAACATATCCCTACGCAAAATCCTGTCCGTTCCTATCCGTACAACAACCACCACCCTTCACCAAGAAGCCCGCATCCCATACATCTCCGAGCCATCACCAAACGTGCCTCTTACATCTGGGTGTGCATACGGTACCACAAAAATCCCATAATCAACTTTGGGAAAGGTGAGTCCAAGCACAGGAAGCACGCCAGGATCAAAACCTTCTGAGAAAATAGCTCCACAATTATGTGTGCCCAACCCCTCCTGGCTTAGGCCACGTCCCTCGGCTGAGGCCTCCGCCATCGGCAGCCTAGGAGCCAGCTTCACGCTGCCGCACAACCTAAGCGCAAACACTGTGTATAGTGTAAACAGTGAGGTGTATATAGTATAGTGTAATGTAGTTTGTGTGTATGTGACTGCTCGGGACGTACGTCGTATGCCCAGATGTGTGTGTGTGTGTGTGTGTGTGTGTGTGTGTGTGTGTGTGTGTGTGTGTGTGTGGTGGCGGGGGGTGGGTGCGTGAGGATGTGAGATAAGCGCAATGTAAATATGTAAATAAATATATAATTATTATAAAAACACTTAGAGACAAATAACATGGTAAAACTGGTTCTCAGAGGCCAAAAACAGGTCACTGTATGGGGTTTTTATGGAACCACAAAGACGATCAAAAACTACTCAATTATAAATAAATGTAAATTTAGAGCTTGTAAGCCAGGTCCAATGTACCGGCACCAGTCACATTAGTTTTAAAATAGAAAGCCTATCAAACGCCACTCCAGTAACCCTGCCTGAATCAACTTCTGAAGATGCCCAGCGGAGAGACAAGTGAAACATCAAATGCTATTTCAGCCAATCGACCACGGCCAAAAAACCCGGATAACATATTTTATTGGAAACTGCTGTCTCCTATGGACGTCGTGTGGTACATTTTCTGGTAGGTAAACTCAGTGAAGAGGAGTCGGGAAAGCCGTTTTTGATCGCTTCTAGGGTGACAGAAAAGCTAATAATTTGACCGTTGCTCGCTTTATCAACGATGCTTTAATAATATTATGGCCAGAAGCAGGTAACAAACAAATTTCAGGTTTTGCTTTCAGACCTGCAATCTACAGCCAGCAAGCTGCTTCAGCTCTGAAAATATTTTACCCCCATTTAATCCATGTTACATGTACTTCACATGGGCTTCAAAGGGTAGCAGAAGTTATATGATGGCAGTTTTCTGAAGTTAATACCTTTTCTACTACGAAGAAAGTCTTTGAAAATGCCCCTGACCCAGTACCTGCTTATTGGGAAAAACTTCCGGAACCAATTCATACCCGCTGGGTTATGTGGGTAAATGCTGCTCAACAAAAAATGGCAGAAAGTGAATAGGCATGCACATTTATACTACATGTTTAACATAAACTTGAGCACTCTGGCTCCAAGTCCTCATTCAGTAGGTTTTGTCTAGCTCTGTAAACACAGGTGACAACTTTGAAACATGAAATGCGCTAAACACTCTGACATTTAGTGGCTAATATGCTAAGCATTCACACATGTGCCGTATTTCATTTTGAGCAATTTTGAAGTTAATTAGCTAACCAGTTTACAACAAACGTATGCTGTGGATGTTATGTCCCTCGAACGGGGGACACACTATAATTCGTCTGCCTCCGTATAACTATGATCTTAATGCAATTGAGCTGGTGTGGGCAAAAATAACGTTTTCAGAGACACTACATTACTGGTGATAGGTCAGCCACAAATCTGTGGAAACTTACTGCAGAACCATTCTCTTCCGTAACCACATTGGAATGTAAGAAGGTCCAAGAGCTGGAAATGCAATATTGGAGAAACGATGATGAAATTATCAACACATCAAAGGATACTAGTGATGAAAGTGATGCACCGGACTTAGAAATCGAAGGATCACAAAGCGAATTAGTGAGTATTTATAGCTATCATAATATTTGTTTTCTGTTTTTATGTTTCATAAATGGTAAATATATAAACTTACACCTTATCGGATTGAGTTTGTCCACATAATCTCATACTTCCTGCAGTATCTTCGCTTAACTTACACACTATTATGCTGAATTGTGTTTTTCTAGGTTGACCACATTGCAGATTGCTCTCGCTTCTTCCCCCCTGCCTACACCACACCATAAAACTAGTGCTCAAGAAAACATATCGTATTGGTTTTATGATACAAAAGATCATTATTTGTTACCATGCAACCCTCTTCTATACGAGGGTGGTCTGAAATGTCCTCAGCCTGATAGTGAAAAATGAAAATTCATTCTTTCAAAGTAGTTTTATTTTTCAAAATAATCTCCTCTAATATCAATCAATTTTGTCCAGCAGTGTCCCAATGCCATTATCCCCTCTCTGTAGTGTTCCTCTGGAAGTGCTGCAAAGTACCTATTTACAGCCGCAATTGCTTCTTCATTGGACAAAAAGCGCCTACCGGCGAGGAATTTCTTCAATTATGGAAACAGATGGAAGTCTGAGGCAGCCAAATCTGGGGAATAAGGTTGATGTTCCAGCACTTCATAGAGTAGATCTCTCAATTTTTCCATTGCCAAAACACTTTTGTGGGCAGGTGCATTGTCCTGATGGAAAACAATTTTTTTTCTATTTTAATCCAGGTCTGTTTTCACAAATGCTTGTATTCAGTTTGGTTAGAAGTTAAGAGTAGTATTCTCCAGTAATGGTTTTAACATTTTTTGGGTTCGTCCATCAACAAAATTCTTTTGGCATCCCAAAATAGTGACGCCATAATCTTTACCAACGATGGCACCATTCTCACCTTCTTTGGAGCTGAACCAGCTTCTGTCCACTGCCTCGACTGCTGCTTGGATTCAAGTGTGTAGTGGTGAATCCATGTTTCATTAATTGTGATGTATCGGCGCAAAAGGTCACTTTGGTTCTTCTGAAAATGCCAAGCACTTTTTAGAAAGTAACACACGAATGCGTTTTGTTATCCACAATGAGTACAAGAGGCACCCATCTTGTGCAAGCTTCATGTTTAATTCCTGAAGCAAGATGTAACCAATACGCTCCTTTGAAATTTCACACACCTTTGTACACCGATCTTCCAAAATCATGTCATGCACTTTTCAATGATTTCCGGTATGGTTACAGTTTTTGGACGTCCTTCGCATGGATTGTTTTGGATGCTTTTACACCATATTTAAAATCGGCTGTCCATTTCTTCACAGTGGAAACTGAAGGTGAACAGTCACCATACAAATTTGCAATCCACAAATGAATTTCTGTAGGTGTTAAACCTTCTTTTATGAAGAATTTTATCACAGTATAACACTAAAATTTATCCATTTCAAAGCAATGCATACTTCCCCTGCTTCAAAAAACTGCCTGGATGTGGTTTGGGGCTAGCCTGTCTGTCTCACATTCAAGAGTTCATGAGTTTGAATCTCGGTCCGGGTAAGTTATCTAGGTAAGGTGTTTCCCAGGGTTTTTCCTTATCCTGAAATATTAATGTCGGATAAATCTAAGTTCTAATGGATCCAGGGCTCATTTGGGCATTATATCAATTTCATTCATTGTCTGGTATGACCTACATAAGTTGACCAATACCTAATTTTAAAAAAATGCTCTAACCATCTCAGTTAACAGAATGTTGCCTTGGTACTGTTAGTACTGTTTGCCAACACAAAGAAAGTCCCTGACAGGAATGTGCTACCCTTACAGAGTGTGACAAGGACAGTGAATGTGTGTGATAGAGAATGCATGTTACACAAGGAGTAGAACCATTAAAACAATTGTGCGCCCTATTCATTCAGTATACTAAAACCAAGATGGTTTATTCACAAAAGAAGAAAGTGTCAGAATGTTTTTGAATGGGCTGTAAATGAACTGACTCCAGTGTCATAAACCACTATCAGGCAGGGTTTCGGAACCATGTCTAACCATCCCCTCCCAAAGCACCTCATTCCCCTAGGACTTTCTTTGCTGTGGCAAACTATAGCTTAGTTGATTAGAGAAATGGCACAGTAAGTTGTGATTCAATTTCTGTCTATATCAAATTTTTCAGTTGGATTCTATTTTTTCAACTTAGGCTTGCACACAGTTTATGTGAAAGAGCAATATCATTCTGTAAGAACAGTCTTTAGAAGAGATCTGCAATTAAATAATAGTGAGTGGAGGGAGACTGTATACTACTAAAAAATAGGAAAATTAAATTTCATCTGAAATATTTGTTCTGAGTTTTACTGAATCATTAAAAAAAGAGAGAGGGGGGAGAGAGAGATAGAGAGCAGTACTTTTAGAAAAAGATTTGTGTATGTGAGTCATTCCATGTCAAAACGAACACATCTGAGACATGACCCTTTTGTATTTTTTCCAAATTTTTTATACGTAACACCTAGAAGATATTAAATAACCTGTCTATTTTGTTTTTGGTGTGGCACGATTATTTAGAGGTTTATTGAATATTATATTTTCCGTATATTCTCCTGCTGTGTTCTATGAAAATCGTTATAACAAAGATTATATGAATAATGAAATGTTAGTGTTTGGGACATTATGAAGTACACATATTATTTTAGGTTCGGTGAAAACAAAAAATGGGCACCATTTAATGGGGTAAGTTTTTCAAAATGTGTTTTAATTAACAACTTATTACTTTATAAAAACTAAAAAAATATCATTATAATCTTTGAAATATTGTGCATGGAATTTCATTGGTTTCAGAATGGGACTGAAGTAAAACGTGGTGTTATAAATACTTTACTGGTGGCATGTGAGGTGATTCATGTCCAGACCGATAGCGCTGTGAACACATGGGCGGGCTATCATTTTTCTTCCAGTGTTACCGTTCAGATCTGCATCTATGCATAGTAAGTTGAAACCTCAGTATGTTGTCAACTGACATTTCGTGTAAGTTCTGAAGTGTGGAAGTTTATTTTCATCATGTCAGATTTGGTTCAAAGGAGTTATTGTTGCTGTTTTAATCCATTCAAACTAGTTAACCACAGAGTAGGACATAAAAAGTTAAGGCCAGTAACCTCAGCAATACTCATTAAACTCAAACTGGAAGGCGTAAACCTATCTTGCGATTTGAAAGTGTGTGACAATTGTCGCAAGAAAATTTCTAAACTTCCAAAGCAACAAAGTTCAAGTGAGTTATGTGTACCAATTGCAAGTGAAAGTGCAGTACTAGAAGAATGTGAAAATACAGATAGTGATAGTTTTTCCTCATCCTACAGTGATGCAGTAAGTATGGACACAAGAATAACCGGCGAGCCGAGGTGATACTCACCCGGCTGAGAATTGGGCACACACGAGCGACTCATGGTCATTTGTTAAGAGGGGTACCGGCCCCAGTGTGTGCTCCATGTGCAGTACGCCTCACTATGCGGCACGTATTACTCGAGTGCCCGCAGTACGCCCGCGTTCGCCAGTCAGTAGGCTTGGGGACTAACTTGCTGGGTGTTTTAGGGGACGACCCAGTGGCCGTGGTTAAGGCACTGCGGTTTGTTGCCCAAATCGGTTTTAATAAACAAATCTAACTTGCATTTTATATTTGTTAATTTTATAGATTTTAAGTTGTCTTGGGATGGGTTTTTATGTACTTTTAATAGTTGAGTGTTTTTATTTTTATTTTACATTTTAGCTTAATTTGTGTAGCTTTTAGTTTTTAGTGTTGACTTCGGGCCCAAATGACCTTGTTGTCGACGGGCCCTAAAACCCCACACACTCACTCACTTACAAAAGACGCAGCAAGAAAACTGAATGAGAGTTTAGTGGCAATAGGAGAATCGCCTATAAAAAAAAAGAAAATTGTCGCAAAAACGTTATCGTCGGGATAAGTTTAAGAAAATATCGCAGGCAATGAAGGATAAAGTATTTCATATTGCAGACTCCACTTCAAATGAAAATTCACATCATTCTGAAATAATACAGAAACTAATAAATTTTTTCCATGAAACTGATGACAAAACTCTCAAAATACAAATACTGACGATTTTTGACAGCTGGTCTTACAAGAAAATAAAATAACATTTTGGTGTGTCAACTCACATGATACGAATATCTAAACAGGTGGCTAAAGAAAAAGGAATTTTAGGAACTCCAGACACGAAATCAGGAAAAAGCTTTGACCCATCTACATTTAAAGAGGTGTCTGAATTTTATAATTCTGATGATGTGAGTAGGGTTATGCCTGGCAGAAAAAATGTAGTTTCTGTTAAAGAAAATGGTAAGAGAATCCATAAACAGAAAAGATTGATACTTTGCAATCTTAAGGAAACTTACCAAAGCTTTAAAGATATGCATCCGGATGTCAGAATAGTGTTTTCAAAATTTGCGGAATTAAGAACTAAGGAATGTGTACTTCTTGGAACTAGTGGAACCCGTTCAGTTTGTGTTTGTGCTCATCACGAAAATGTCAAATTAATGCTTGATGGTATCAGTATTTATCATCTCACTGCAAATTCAAATCCCATTTTAACCAATTATAAGGACTGCTTGACACACATCATCTGCAACCCCCCCATCATCTAACTGTTTTTTAAAGACATGTAAAGCTTGTCCAGGAACTGAAAATATAACAAATCATTTACAACAACTGCTTGATGAACAAGATACTCATGAGATTACGTAAGACAGTGGGTGACTGTGAATCGCACAAATTTAGCAACCTTGATATCACCCGTAGAGGATTTTCTAGGCAAATTATCAACAAAACTCAGCAATTTACTTCCACATACATTCATAGCTCAGCAGCAGAATTTATTTTTGCGGGAGTGTAAAGAAAATCTGGTACTAGGCGAATGCATAGTGATAGCTGATTTCTTGGAAAATTATGCTTTTGTTATTCAGGATTTCATTCAGGGGGTACACTGGAACAATAGTCAGGCCACAATTCATCCTTTTGTGGTCTACTATAAAGACAATAGTGACATAAAATTTTTTAACTTTGTTGCTATTTCTGAATGCTTAAAACACGACACCAGAGCTGTCCACCTTTTCCAAACAAAACTGTTACTGTTTCTGAAACAGAAACTGAGAGTACTGCGTAAAGTAATATATTTTTCAGGTGGGTCAAGTGCTCAGTATAAAAATAAAACAAATTTTTCAAACATCTGTTTACAAGAAAATGACTTTCAAATTCAAGCAGAGTGGCACTTTTTCGCCACATCCCACGGAAAAGGACCTTGTGATGGCATCGGTGGTACTGTTAAAAGACTTGCAATGAAAGCTAGCCTTCAGCCTGGAATAGACCCCATCACAAGTCCAAGAAAACTGTTCACCTGGGCCAAGAAGAACATTTGCAATGTAGTTTTCAACTTTTTCTCTGATAGTCAACATAAGGAGCACAATAATGTATTTCAATCAAGATACAACAAGCAAAAGTGGTGCGAGGCACTTTACAATTGCATTCTTTTGTGCCAATATCTGTATCTCAGGCAGTAATAAAAAACTATTCATTGCAAAGCGAAGGGAGAGTGGTGGATATTAAAACTCTTTAACTAATCTATGATTAATTTTAAATAATGCAATAAAATATGTGGTGACTGCAAGTGTAAATTTGTGACTGGAATTTAAAACTATGGAATGTGGTGTGATGAATGTGATCAAAGAGAACTATTAATAGTATCATCACCAAGCATCTGGAAACAGAAATCATAATTGACCTTGTAGGTGATGATGGCAGTGCAACGCAAGATGCGCCATCAGCTACCACATGGTGTGTGTGTGTGTGTGTGTGTGTGTGTGTGTGTGTGTGTGTGTGTGTGGTTCTTGACCTTGTACGCAGCGCTGCACGACTTGGTAAGTTACTTAATTTCTCTCTTATTATTTGGAATCCCAATCTGAATTTTTTCCTGAGGTTATATGACATCATGAGATTAGTTTTAAATTTTTTTTGGAATTTTTTTAGCAATGTGCTAACATTGATAATGATATATGTAATCTTAATGCCTTTCTGAAAATGTAAGTATTACACGAAATATTTTTTGTTTAATGTGTAAATGAAGTATACATTTCAATTTAGTAAATGAGCCAAAAATTATATTTTTCTGCCAAAAATAACCAGATATATTCACATTAATGTAGAACGATGCGCTCAAAATACCCAAATGTTTAATGCTTTTTATTGGCCAAAATAATTAAACCAGAGACTAACAAAAAAATAAATGTATCATTTTTTCCTTCATAGAACATATAAACTCAATATCAATGAAATCGGAGACATGAAGGTTAATTTTCCCTGAAATATGTGTGATTTGACATGGAATGACTCATGTATCTGTAAACATCATTCATTATTCAAAAACTTGAATAAATACCAATATTTGTATTTAAGTTCAATCTCTTCTGAAGAAACAATTCTCAAAGAAATTTACCCCCATAGCAAACTACCGTACATCAGAAAAGTTCTGTATGTTATCAAGAATGCATCCAAAAAATAAACTTAGAATACTGCTAATATTAAAATATTTACATTAATAAACTGTACATCTTGAATGTTTTGCAAACAGCTTGAATGAATGAATTCTGTATAACTAATAAACCATAAAAGGCAGATAACATATTACACTAAAAAACAATCTGTTTAAAACAATTTAATCAGGGATCTCTTTGGGGTATTTCTGGTGTTCGCTAAAATGTAAATTATATATATAACATCACTTTACTGTATCAATTTCTTTATATATGTTTAGGATTATCACAAGGTTCGGTACTGTCCTTATATAAAACAGTCACAAAGTGTTAAAATTGTATTTGTATCACTATGTAACCTTTAAAAGAGTCCATTACATTTCTCTGCTGACAACATGTGTAAAAACTTAATAAAGTTTTCAGGTACAGACCTACAAAATCAAACAGCATTTAGTGAAACAAAGCTGCAGTAAAAATACAAGGTGAGGAAGTACATCACATGTACAAATAACATCAAAATGTTTTTCATATGTATCTTACATAACAATACCGCTCTAAAAGGAAGTTAAATTATGTAGACATGTACATATATACACTATAGGTGGAACAAAATCTCCTGCAACATGCTAGGAATTGGTCTTCCAGTTTAACCAACTAGCCAAATTAACTGTTCAACTTACTCTAATAAGCATTTTACATACATACAGGCTATGAAAATAATATTCTGAACCCACTCCCAAACTTTATTCTTTATATTGCTTTACACGTTAGTATAATGTGCACAAATCACATTTCTGTGACAAGGAAACTTGGCAGGACAATGCTTAAAAGGTTTAAAAAATTAACTGTGGTTTCTTTTCTAAAAAATTATATACCTGCAGAATTTTGCTTCATGTTATTGCTATTATTAATGATTTCTTTATTTCTGGTGTTCCATTTCATTTTCAACTCACAAATCATTTTCCTTCTTAACTTGGTTTTTAATGTGTGAACATGCTTTATGCCTACAGCAACATACCGCTGCTTCCATGGTGCAGGAGATTTTAACCATTCTATACTTTTAACAAGAATGAACCATAAAATTCAGAAACACATGCACACATTTTAGCCTCTGTTTCAGTCTTTAACAGTCAGTCAGTGTTCCTATCTTCATTCTGTGTAACGACCTAACACTAAGGCTCGTAATAGTGGACCGACTTCTTGTGGATCCTGTAATGCTTCTACAAGCATCTTCTCTACATTACGCATGATGGCAACCTTTTGGTGATCCTTGAGAGGGTAAGTAATCTGTCCTGTTGGGCCAGTCTGAAACAATTTGCACCAATGAAGCAACAAAAGTTCTTGTGAGAAATTCACATTATAATGTATAGAAATTCAAATAAAATCACTAGATAAATTCTGAAAAACTTAATTGAAAAAACTATACTACTTGTAGTCAGTTTTCTTCCCCCCCCCCCCTTTTTTTTGACACTTCGTCACTTACATTTTTATATTATTGAGGGACTAGTTTTGGAAGCCATTGACAGTAGATCATTTGACAAAGAAGTTCATAGTTTCACTGCCAGAGAGAAAAGAACAGACGACACAGACGTTAGTTGGAAAGAGGTTGAAGATGGAGACAACAGCTTCCGAAACCAGTCCCTCAATAATATAAAAAAGTAAGTGATGAAGTGTTTCTAATAAAAAGATTATAATAAAAAAAAAAACTATAAACAACTTTTTCAATTAATTTTGATGTTACTAAATTCCTCCAATCTTGCATAATCTGAAATACTTGATAATCAACATACATATATAGATGCACTTGTTTATGATTATCCAGTATAAGAATTATTACACAAATGCTAATCTTTGAACTGGCCTATTTTATCTATAAATGTAATAACCTGTAACATACAAGATTTACATTATAATTATGCCATTCATAATACAGCAAAATCTCATTAATCCATACTAACTTGGACTGTGGGTTATACAAATTTAAACTGTTCTGATTATAAGAAATAATGAATAAGGGCAGTTTCATCATTGTATTGTAATAACAAAGTCCAATACAAAAAATTGACTATACCCGTCTTCATCTTCCAAATTTTGTTCTTTCAATTGGTATGATAACATTTTTCCATATTGCATTTTAAGATGAAACCTTTTCTTGTTTAGAAGACTGTTCAAAAAATTCTGGAACATTCACAAATTTGCACTAATGGAGTGTTTGAGTGAAATGCACATATCTATGTTTATATGTAACTGCCACCAGTTTCATTATTTTATGTCTGTTAGTTATTCTTCAGTGCTGTATTGAACAGAACGTTGCGTCACACAGTTTGCAAATTTTGAAATGACAAGAGTTAGAGGAGCAACGTGTCTGCATTAAATTTTGCATTGAATTCAATAAAATGTTTACAGAGACACACCAAATGTTACAGGAAGCCTATGGTGATGAGTGCTTAAGCCGTACTCAGTGTTACGAATGATTCATGCTGCTTCAAAATGGCCAGATAGGGATTAAAGGTAACCCTTTTTTAGGTTGCCCTTTGAAGTTTATCAACGATGCTCATGTCAGGAACATCAACAAAATTGTGCATACCAAATCAAAGAGTGACAGTCCAAGAGATTGCAGAAGAACGTAATATTTCAGGTGGATTATGTCATGATATTCTGACATAATGGAATGCATAACAGAGTGGGATGCTCAGGCGGTTTCGTCTGTGGCCTGCATTTAGGAGGCCCGGTTCAAATCCCATGGCTGACCTACCTGACCCATGGGTTTCTTTTTTGGGTTTTTCCTGGGTCACCAGGCAAATGCTGGGTAAGTTAATAATTTTCTCCGAATTTCCTGTCCGTCCATTTCATTTCCATTATCATTTCATATCATCTTTCATCTGGTGGTTTCTTTCACGGTAGAAGTGTCGGCGGGTGTTTCAGCCCCTTGAGTCAACCGCCCTGTGTCTCTTCTCGCCTCATTCTTCCTCCCGAGGATGCTCCACGGGGCTTAGGTACAATAAATCTCAGGTTTCAGTGCCGAATCTCCTCCATAGTAATCCTAATCTTGGAATGCCTGCCTCGGTAGCATAGATGGCAGCATGTCTGCCTCACGTTCAAGAGGTCCCGAGTTCAAATCTCGGTCATGGTGAGTTATCTGGATGAGGTCTTTTCCAGGGTTTTCCCTTATCCTGAAAGACGAATGTCAGGTAACTCTAAGCTCCATGGACCCTGGGATCATGAGCATCATTTCACTCATTCCATTCATTGTCCGATATGACTTAATGTTGGAGGACGTAAATTACAACAAACAAACAAAAAAATCTTGGAATGTATCATGTTGCTGCCCAATTTGCTCTACAGCTCGTGAGTCAAGACCAGAAAGATCATTGCCTTGCAATCTGTGAAGAACTATTGGATTGTGCAAATGAGTACAAGATGTTCCTTTAAATAATCATAACTGATGAGTGTTGCGATGCCTGTGAGAAAATGTTAGAACGAAACAGCCTGAAATGTGATGAGATAATTCATAGCTCTTGCATCACGATGGCGCACCTATACATTCAACCCTGTTAGTGCACGACTATTGCATAAATAATGAAATCACTATGTTGACTTGGCACGTGCAGATCTTTTTTTATTTCTGAAGTTGAAAACCCTGTTGAAACGATGTATAGACAGATCAGATAAAAGAAAATTTGCAGAGAGCGCTTTGCACAATCCAGAAAGAGGCTACCAAGATTGGTTCTGGAAGTGGAGATGGCAATGGGAGTGGTGTATAAACTGTGGAGAGGACCATGCACAATAAGTAAATGGTAAGAGTAGAAACATTTTGTAGATAAAGTTATATACTTTTCTGAATAAACCTCGTATATTCAAAGGATTTTGTACAACAGTTCCAAACAATAGTACCATTAGGACCATTTTTGTATCCTATGATTTTCAACTTTGAAGCCAAAGAATGAGATTTATATTTAGGTTTTCCTTATGGTTTGCTAAATGCCATAATCTCTTTATTTTGCAACAGGCTTCCTTCAGAAGGGAAGCAAAATTGGTGCCCCCATTTTGTACATTTATAATGCACATAGAAGAACCACAAACCTTATAGAGAGGTCTCAGAGCCAAAGTGGTCTTTCATGCCTAATAGAATGGGATGCTGAAAATCACTACAGTTAAATATTGTCCATAAAATTACTGATGTAGTGTGCAAAAAGGAGCTCAGTGTCATAATGTTGTTTATTTTTATTCATATTTTCATTAGCTTTGAAATACACAATAAAGTTTTAACTATTCATCTTTATAAATTATTACTACCTCTGTCTTTCTCTTAGAATGTGTGTCCAGATTAAGCAGTAACTGGTTTAACATGGTCCAAATTATCAGGTTTGCAGTAATTGCTGCTATGTTGGTTCCTCTGGTATGATATTGTCACGCGAGCGTTGGAACACCCTATAGAAGCAGCTGGGAGCGGACAGCAAGGGAGGTCCGTGTTAGCCACGCCCTCCCCTCGTTTGTCTTATAGTGGTGACAGGCGATGGCCGGGAGAAAAACATCATTGTGCCGTCTGTTTCTGTTCCACCTGTGTTCTCGAAATTACGGGATCTTTCATCTACTGGGGAACCTTCCAGATCGGCAAGCGTACCCTATATAAGCTACACGTCGTGCACGAGGAGTCAGTGAGGAGACAGTCGCAGTTCTTGGTGTAAGAGTTAGTCAGTGACGTGTTAATGAACGAGAAGATTGTGCAACGGAAGACTTTACGTAACTGTGTATGTGTATCGGAGTCTACGTAATCGCGAGGACAAGTGAAATTGTCCTGGTGAATTGTAATTGTGTGCAGCACGTAATTCTGTGTAATTGGCAAGAGTTTAACTGTAAGTCGGTGGAAATAAAGAACATTTTGAGTGGTGAAATTGGACTTTTCATTTCACGAACCCACAAAGTCACAATATTTAGTGCTCTAGATTAGCATGGAAAGGTACCTGGTTTCAATTCTCTATCAGGTCTGGGGTTATCAGTACAAATGCTGTCAATTTAGACTTAACATTGGAACCATGTTGTGTTACTCTGGTGACTTACACTAAAAGATAATCAATCACTACAGAGAGAAAATACTTTGGAACTTCCATTCACGAAACATTCAAATAACCATAGGCCAAATTACACAGCTTCAATTAATGGTCCCCCAACTCTCCTAGTGCAATTATTGAAGTACATATAAGGTGTGTTCAAAAAGAAACGAGCTGGAGACAATTACAGATTGTATTGATAGAGTCAACATGAAAAACTGAATTCATGTCGACTCTATCAATCCAATACCTTAGCCTGTATACGGCTACTGTGAAGAAATGAATAATTTCCATCAATTAACTTAAACAGTACCTGTATGTTAGAAGTATTGGCCCTGGCTGTTGAGACACTTGTCCCACTGTAACACAAGGCGGTGAATGGCTGTCTCATAAAAGTCCTGGGGCCAATTCCACACGTACAGCTGGACGTCGTCATCCAAGGTGAATCGTTTGCCCCTCAGAGCCTTTTTAGAGGTACCAAAAATGGCATAATCACAGGGAGACAGGACTGGACTATATGGAGGGTAGCCAAGAACCTCCCATTTGAATTAACTGTGTTGGCCATATGAGGTTTTGCATTGTTGTGTAGCAGAATGACCCCACAGGTGAGATTGCCTGGTCGTTTTGATCACTTGGCGAAGGTTGGTCAAGGTTTGCGAGTGACGCTGGGCATTCACTGTTGTCCTGTGCTTGGTTAAAGAAGAACATCAGCTTAACCTTTCCTGCAATTGTGTGGATGGCCTTGACTTTTTTTTGGTGGTGGTGGTGGTGATCCTGGATGTTTCCACTGGAGACTTTGTTGTTTTGATTCTGGTTCGAAGTGATGACACCATGACTCATCTCCAGCCACCACTTGTGCCAGGAACTCATTCCCTTCCCTAGCATAGTGCTGCAGATGACTAAGACAGTGGGCCATTCGACATGCTTCCTGGTGTGGTTGAACACTGGGGCATCCATTGGGCACACATTTTACACAAGAGCAGTCGCTCCTTCATGATGGTATGAACACTTCCGATACTCAATCCAACGTCGGCGGCTATGGCAGTCCAGGATGAGTGCATCAACCAGCTGGACGATGTCATCGATAATGCAGTGTGGTGCTCCAGACCTTACATCATCGGCTTACAATATCTGTCCTCCCCTGAAGCACTTATGCCACACCTTGACCCTTGCAAGGGACATGCAGCGTTTGCCGTACACTTGTGACATTCATTGATGAATGTCCCTACTCCTTCCACTGTCAGAAAACGAACACCTCTTTGCTCTTCTTTTGACACCTCTATTTCACTGTTTGCAATGCGACTGGCAGCGTTGGATGATTGATGCATGCTGCTGCTAGCTTTGTATAGTCACATGACGAGCATGCGTGCTCTCTAGCAACGGGCTGTGAACTTCCATGCTCTGGTTGGAACAACAATTCGTTACACACGCCACAATATTACCAGCCTGTCACTGGTTTGCGCATACCAGACTCTGGCTCATTTCTTTCTGAATGCCCCTTATATATAACAGGTTCCAAAAGTACTGCTTGGAGCATAAGCAGGATGTTGCATTACTATACAAATGTTAAAAGCTGTGCATTTGTAATCATCCTTGATTTCGAATTCCAATAGAAGGCATATTTTATTGTAAAATTAAGCTATGGTATTGAAACTTAAAATAAATTAGAAATCACTAGAAATCTTCCTGTCCAGCAGATGTAATTATGATACTGAACAATTGTGATATGTATCTAAGGTGTTGTATGGAACATATAATCATTTGCATTATAGAAACTGAAGTATGTATGTGGTTATATTGGTAAGGTGTAAGGCTTGAATTCTTTTAAGTTAAATAAGCAGTAATTACAGTATTTTCATGTTCTGTTATTAAGAGGAAAAGGTGATACTGAAACAGAAAATCCTAACTTGATGTGAAAGAACATGAGTAAGGGAATAAAGAGAAACTTACTGCTGTGCAAAAATACTTGTAGTTTGTCGTTTTGGAATGGTTACTTGTAATGCACTATTATTTTGGAACCAGAAAAGTCAGAACTCTAGTGAAAAATAACCTTTCACAAAATTATGATGTTGTATGCTAAAGTCTGCTGCATGGTGATGAAGTTCGCGTCGGCAATTCGCAATAAATAATTTTGTCTTTTTTTAATTTAGTTTTGTAATTTTGTTATTCTTTGTATTGCAGGATGAACAGATTTGAAAATTTTGAAGATATAATGAATTAAATTTCATTCTCCAAGCTATCCTCCACTCAGTGTATGAGAAATGTTATTCCAAGGTCACAGTCTTGAATTTGTGTAATATTTTAATCTCAATTTACCAAAATAATGATTCTGAAGCTTCTTGGTGGATAAGTATTTACTTGAGCACTAAATACAAAATAAGACAAAACAATTGCATATAATAACTCTTTTAGCACATATAATATGAACATTATACATTTTTTTCACAATTTTGCTTCTACATGCATAATGTAAACATTAAACATCTTTTAAACATTCTTCTTTCCTTTTTAAACTCTCAGTAACATTATCAAATAAACAATATTTACTTTTGGGGCCAAACAACAACAGCTTCAACCTCTATATTGAACTTAAACGTGGAATGCAATTCTATACGAAAAGTGGTAGAGAAAAGTAACTATAGTCCGGCCGTTGTATCTCTGGCTCTGACGTTTTGCGATTGCAAGAGGTGGAGGGGGGAGGCTAATAGTACCAACGTACAGTAATGAGCAATTGAAAACATATCCTCAAAATTATCTTTAGAATGAAAATATAGGACTATATTAGTTTTAAAACACTGAAATACAACTTACAATTTCATTATCATGCAAGATATTTATTACAACACCACTCTATTCGAATATTTCGTTCACACCTTTCACACACACTAACAGCATCTGTTGGTGGTACTGGGAATCTCTACATCCGGTGTTGTGGTCAGGAAGTTAAAACTGTCTGCTAGCGCCAATCAGCATTGTCGCAGCTATGCGTGACTCCCGAACCCAACACTGTGTTGCCAGGTTAAATTTGTTTGAGCCACATGGTTTTAGCTGCTTGCGCTGGTAAACTTTCTTTGCTTATATTTTGCGTGCGTGAATTCCGATTTTTAGTGTTTGTAAGTCCTATTATTATCGCTATTATAATAATATGGCTCCTGGTTCGTGTAATATGCAAGTACTGAAATATTTAAAATACGCATTGTTCTTCTGCTTCAAATACCCGCTAAAGAACTGGCAACAGCCTGCTTCCCCCTCTCGAGAAATGTCAGAGCCAGAGATAGAGCGGCCGAACTGTAGAAAACAAGATTGTGTCATGTAATTTTGATGTAAAAGCAGTGATAGACTGCATGTAATAATCAGAGCAAAATGACAATTACCTTGTACCAGAAGTTGACTGATATTGTGTAACCTCCTCGCATAATTGATTCAATGTGATGCCACCAGTATATTGGTATGTACAGAACATCACCTGGCCCTACTACTGCCTCTTGGCCATGTGCTTCCCGAAATTTGGGAAATCTTGTATAATCTGGCCTTTCAAAGTCAACCTATAAACAGTAGAGCAATGCATAAAGATTAGTTTTATGAACATTAACTTGAAATGGAATCTTGATCAAAACTTTTTACAATATCTGCCTGGAAATTAAAGAAAGAACACAGTGCTGTTTCAAATGCATAATATAATTATATGCTAGCAAGATATTATGTGCTCTTTGTCTGAACTCTTAAGAAACTAAAGTATGGGGACCCTCCCTAAAGTCAGGTGGTCATATTCTAGGTTCTCAATCCAGAGCTCTGAGCTCAGTTCCCAGTTGGGGTAGTGAAATTTTTCAAGTAGAATTATTTCCTATTCTCAGCAAGTCATGAGGTACAAGAGTAGGAATGAATCTGAGATTCATTATAATAAAAACCTATAGTGTAAGTTACACCATCTCAAATCAAACACCTAATATTACTGTTGAACTTATAGGAGGCTAATCACCTCTAACCATTACAAAGTACACTTTTTAAAGGAAGATATATAACAAAAATGAAAGAAAGAAAAAAACTAGTATAAGTAGATGTCATTTTTAGCTATTTTTGTCCCAAAATATTAACTCACCTTAAATCTATGAATTGTTATAGACATTTATATTCTTTAATTCAGAATTATTTTGTACACAGAAAAGCTCAGCTGATATGTAGTTCTACAGTTACACTGAAATTTAAGGAAGAGGATCCCCTTGGTATCGGCTTGCAGCCCAGGATTCTGAATAATTCTTTACGTTGTTAAATTAAATAGAAAGAGAGTATTTAATTTTGACATCTCCCAGAGAGATATGTTCAGCAAGTTCCTCGAGTTGCCACCAGAGGAGATCTCAGACAAAAACATTACTAGCTGCACCACAGAGAACCACTAGATGTCCAGTTGGTAATGGAGGACCGTAAGCCTTCGAAACATGTTCCAGAAAACTTAAAAAGCGCTGTTTTGTGTTATTAATCAACTCATCTTTAAATTTAAACATCTATAATTTAATATTTATTTTGTTTCATTGTGGTGTTCCAATACAGTTAAATTTTGATGATGTAGCTTTAATTTTTGATAATGATGATAGACTGCTAAAAGTAATGTATGAATTAAATAAAATTAGCAATATAATATCAAAACTTCATGTAAAAATATCAAGGTAATGGCATTCCATAGTAAAGACACAGGACGAACAAACATTTTAATTTCGAATAATATCACTGAACAAGTGTCACATCTTAAGTATCTTGGATGTGATTAGAGTTATGATGTACATAAGATATAAATCAGAAAATCAGTAAAATTCAAGCAATAAATGGCACAATTATTATATATATTAAAAGGTAAAACAAGAAGAGATAAACAATTAAAATGTTATTTTATCAGGGCACTTCCTGTCTTACTGTATAGCAGTGAGACAGAGACATAACAAAGCAAGCAGCATAATACAAGCAGCAGAAATGCGCTTCCTAAAATCTGTCATCCCAGCTGACATGTGATGGCTAGACAGATATTTCTGATACAAGATCTGATGCAGAGACACTTGTTACAACAAACAGAAGCAGCAACAAAGATTCTACACAACAGGGAGAAGAAACACATGAGACCTGGGAAGAGTTCTACATCATAGAGGCAGTAGCAATCGACAATTGGAAGATGACAAACTACGATCTGCACCATCTAGTGTCAGGAATGGTAACTGCATGGATTTCACCATAGAATCTGCACCACCAAGACGTATAATGCATTCTATGGCGAAATATGCATATGTGAACTGTAAGAAGAGATTGTGATCACTACCATTAACTGCTGTGTGTTAAAAGGAACATAAAACATATAAATATGTACAAAAAAGTAAAGTAATGCACAATAAATGGCATTCTTCATTATTTATTTATTCATTTATTTAAGATCAGTCAAAGGATGTACACAAGAACACCAATTTATAAATGAAGACATTAGAAATGAATTAAAAATTGATTTTGTTTTAACAAAGTTAATGGGATATAGGGAAAATGACTTCAACACTTCAAAAGAATGTCTGTCGAGGAAATCCCCAACACATAATGAAAAATAAGCCAATAGGACAACCTAAGAAATTTTGGATTGATGTGAGACCAGGACAGGCAGTAGTCTGATCCTTGATTGCATTCATGATTGTAGAAGAAGTAGAAATAGATGAACTTTGAGTTTGAATTTTATGCTTTCTTTTGCTAAACCATCTGCTTGGGTTTAAGCTGAAAGTTAGGTTAGCTTTTTGAGCTACTGCTGACTTTTGATGCATTCTAATAATGTCTTGGAAATCCTTCCATCAGCATATTCCAAGATAAATATGAATTATGCACTGATGTTATAATAAGAAGTTTTCTACAGTGTATTCTTCCATTAACTGTTTAAATGATAATACTGTGGGATAATAATATGGTGGGATAATTGCAGATACCATTATCTTTTATGCCTGCCTCGGTAGCATAGATGATAGCATGTCTGCCTCACGTTCAAGAGGTCCCAAGTTCGAATCTCGGTCAGGGTGATTTACCTGGATAAAGTTTTTTCCGGGGTTTTCCCTTATCCTTCAAGATGAATGTAGGGTAACTCTAACCTCCATGGACCCTGGACTCATTTTAGCATCCTTTCACCCAATTCATTCACCATACAATATGACTTAACGTTGGAGGAGGTAAATTAAAAAAAAAAATTATCTTTCACAAATCCTCATAAAACTCTGTGTCTGTGAACCAGGCAGATGAGAATAACTGCAAACCTTCAAAGTGGTATTTCCTTTCATAGTACTTATGCAAATCTTTGCAAATTTTACCTTCAGTCCTGTGTTACATACTTAACATATTTTGTCACCCTCCACACTAAAATATCCATTTCCAAATTTAGTTGCAAATGCATTAAGCTTAGAGCTATTTTCCTACTCTACTGAATTGCTTGTTCCCTGCAGTAGTGTCTCACAATCACAACTATCTAGCTGTTAAATGAAAATAACAGGATTGGGAGAATTGTAGGTAAGCCACTGCGTGCAATACATGTGGGAAGCAAACGCTGATTACCGGGTCCTTTCACAGCACAGGACCTATGCCACTATTCTTTCTCTAACATCAATATAGTCAAGTATAAATCAAACTAAAATTTGATCACTAGGGCCCTGAAGTTAAGCCAAAAATTTGTGAGTCATCAACTCGTGCTGTTGGTGGAAGGTTGTGTGCATTGGCTACGCCAGAGATGGAATCTTCTACAGGTGCAGCAGAAACTACAAGGCGTTCTCCAGAAAAACATAGGATATTCAACTATGTGTAACATTGGGGATGAACTACAAGGTTCTAGAGAAAATTGTAATGCACAAAAAAGAAACAGTAGCACCTCCTTTTAGTTTAAATTTGCCCCAGTTACATCATGTGATGTACAGAGAAGTTTTTCCAATATAGAGCAGGTCTGGAGGAAACAAGGTTTTCATTTGAAACCTTCAAAATGTATGTTGTTCACTGTAACAAGGCATATGTACAGATGTATTTTTTAGACGTGGCATATGACGTAATGTTGCACAGTAGTTTATGGTCGAGTCCACCTGTTTATTTGGAAGAAAAAGAGGGGTCAAGTTAGTCATCTACCATCTAACCCACTAGCTTTATCAGCAATCTGCTGGTGAAAGCAGAGATCTTACCCCTACCATTGATTCGCATGACATCACTCGCGCACATCCGAGCAAGGTCATGTGCCACATCTAAAAAATACATCTGTACACACATAATGTAGTACAAGGGACACTATTTATATTTTGAGCCTTGGCAACCCTGAATGTTGTAGGTGCCATCTGACGCTCCCAATGGAAAGTTTGACACTGTTGACCATAATCTACTTCAGACATTATGTCAATAGAGCTTCATTTGTTTTGTTTACATTAACTTGAAAATTGTGTCTCAACAAAAACATGGAATTAACTCGTGAAAATGTTCGTGCACAACTTTCGACGTGGATTATCAAGACAAGAGTGCATTGATCAACTAACTTCCACATTTGGTGACGAAGCTCCATCCTTTGCCACTATGAAATGCTGGTATAATGAATTTAATCATGGCCGCCATTTGCTCAATGATGAAGTTCATGAACATAATCCAAAATAAGTTGAGCCAGAAAACATTAATGCTGTGCAAAAACTAATAAAGCAAGATCGTCATGCAACATATTGTGATATTGAGGCAACCCTAGGCACTAGTTCCACCAGCATATACAAAATATTACATAATTATTTACCTATAGAAAAGGTTTGCTCTCAATGGATCCCAAATAATTTGACACAATCTCAAAAAGATGCTCATGTCGATTGGTGTACAAAAATGTTCAAAAAAAAACAATGGCGGTGCCTCAAAAGATGTAAATAAGATTGTAACAGGTGACTAATCATGGATCTATGTGTATGAGCCGAAACGTAAACAGCAGTGAACTGTATGGGTGTTTCAAGATGAAGCAAATCCAACAAAGGTCATTCGCACTCGAAGCACTTCAAAGCAAATGGTTACCTACTTTCTCAGCAAAACTGGCCATGTGGCAACAGTGCCTTTAGAGAAACGTAAAACCGTCAATGCCAAATGATACAACCATTTGTTTGCCGCAAGTCTTTGGTGAAGCAAGGAAAACCAAAAAAATTTCATTGATTGGTCATCTGCTATAGAGACCTAATTTGGCATCCAATGACTTCCTTTTGTTCCCGAACATCAAGAATAAATAGCATGGATAACGATTTTCGTCAGCAAAAGCCATTGATGCCTTCGAAAACCATATTTTGGAGGTATCTTAAGAAGACTAGAATAAATGGTTTGACAAATGGTTCAAATGGATGCAAAAATGTATTGATCATAAAGGAAAATACTTTGTAAAACAATAAAGCAGTTTTCAATCAGAAATTACTTTGTTTTAATTATTAGGCTCAAAATACAAATAGTGCCCCTCGTACTGTCACAACAAGTCAGCTTTCTATTTATTGTGCATATTGTAAATATTAATGGTTCTTTTGTATATATTCAAATATCTGTAAAAAAATAATTTAGTTTTGTATAATTTATGAATAAATGTGCAAAATATATATATACACACATACATACATTTTTCATGTGCACGTCGTGTGACTAAGTTTAGTAGATTACTGTTATCCATGAGCTCGGTTGTACGAGTATGTGCACGACTAGACGGCACTCAACACCCTCCCCTCTGTCTACGAGACCCAGGTAGCATATAACCCTGTCACGACTCACCTGATTTATCGCTTTTTTTGGCTAAACTTTTGGGCCAAGGTGATCTCGAACTGGGACAAAGTGCTGTCCTTAAGTATGCAATCATTGCACTATTGCAATAAAAGTGGCATGCTTGTCCTTGATATATAACTGAAGTAACAATCTATACAATTTTGATATGTCTGTCTGCTTCGTCAACCACTACCAGATTTTTCAATTTGTATAAATACCCAAAATACAAACACAAGCAAGAAAATGAGTCATAATCCCAGACTAAGATTCTAAATTGTTTATAACAATGTATATCATTTCTTAAAAGTTGCCACCTGGTCAAAGTAATGTTGAAAACTATCTACTGTTAGTAACCTTTGTATTTATATGACTTACCAAACAGTCCTAATAAAATAGTTAGCAAGCATATCCTTTAAAAATATATTTTAAATGTGAAAATTGTGTTCTTCTTTAATTGAAATTATGTTTCATTTTTATGATCTTTGTGCAAATTATATTGCAGAAAAAAGCTGTCACCTGGCTCTGGCGGTCATGTGGATGGTACACTGGATGTGGATAAAAACATTCAAATTGTTCAGGCGGGAACAATATACATCTTTTGTATCCTCGTACTTCAGCAAAGAAATTCTGTTGTTCATCATAGTGACAAGGGGTCACATTACCTAGAACAGGAAGCAAGACGGTTACATATAATCTTTATTACACTGTGCAAACAGACATTGGATTTGTTGTCAAGTTGGTTCACAATAATCCAAGAATGATAACCAAAGCAGATACAAGAATGAAAAGCAAAGTAGCACAACATATTTTGGTTTACAATAGCCTGCTAACAAGAATGGGAGCACATATTAATGATCTCATTGACCATTAAGTGGAACGCTGATTTCATTTGTTTTTAACTGATCAATGACATTTTTTTCAGCTGCTTCCAATTCAGCCATCACAATGCAACTTACCAACATCTAAATATGGCAAAGGAAACTTTATCTAAATGCAGATGCAGAACCATTTCAGATTCATTTAGTATATCATGCTTTCATTCCTTATTAATGGTGTACATTAAAATTATTATTGTTCTTTATTAATTTCTACTGTCTTTATATATAAACCAATGCTCTATCAATCTGCAGGTTTCAGGTTCTGAGGTTAATCATAATCCTTTATTCACCATTAAGCTTACATGAAGCAATAGGTTTCGTCAGTTATAAAAAGTATTTACAATGTATTTACAAGTACAGAAAGTTTACAAATTAATGCATATAAAATTCTAGGTGAAATCAGATTATTTGCATGGCTTAAGGTAGTAATTATCGTAAGTTAATAACTTTACTATAGTAATAATAAAATTAAACAATTAGGTACCTACTACTATAATTTACAATAGTTTTACATAAATTCACTAGCATGTATGTTATATTCTAAGTATTCTTGTACAGTATAAAATGCTTTTTGTTTAAACCAGTTTTTTAATACTATAACAAATCTGTTTTGTGGCAGTTCTTTTATTTTTAGAGGAAGCTTATTGAATAATTTTAACTGTTGATAACAGTGGCTATTTATGGTCTTGCTCAATCGGTACTATGGTGTATCTAAATTATGTTTGCATCGAGGGTCATAACTGTGTTCTGAGGAACGATTTATAAATAAGTGAGGTGCTACAATTTCTTCTGTTTTGTGTTAGGGCACTAGAATAGTCTATCTAATAAACAATCCAACAAGTACAATATAGATCTAATATGCCATTCTTTGGAACAATAATGTTAAAATTTGGCCAAGTCATCTTTACTGTTTCTGGGATGCAGAAAAGCTTCCCATTAATAAATATAAATGTCCACCTCACAATTAATGTATTTCAACTTTGTCGTTATTTTGGTTACTTTTCTTGGTTGTCAATAGGCCTTCAAGATGTAGACAAATATATAAGTGCTGGTATTTCAGTGTCCTAAGTACAAGTACAAAACTGATATTAAAGTTTAAAAAAAAAAAAAAAAAAAAAAAAAAGCAGCACTTTTGACCTTATTCACTTCCCTACAAATTGTATGTTGTGTGATGCTCTTAATTCATGGCAGTAAAAAGTAGATAAGCTTGCTGCTGCATAACATCATTTGTCACAATAAAGCATATCCTAAGATTAAGTGTTTAATATAGCTATTCATATTTAAAATTCTTTTTAAATCATGTTTAAAATCATGCCAATATCACAAAGTTGATCAACAAAAGCATGCAAAAAAGTATAGATTCACTAACAGTACTGCAATTTCAGATGGAAAAAAAATTAGTAAAATTGGATGTTATTGTGAGAAATTACCTTGAGATTGATGCTTACACTGCCATGCAGTATCTCACTACGTCAAAGTATAAACTTGAAAGAAGCGTAGGGACAGTGAAGCACAAATTAGTACAAAAGTGAATCGAGAATATATTGACACATTGCTTCACTCACACTGTTTATTCACTGTGAATAAACAGTGTGAGTGAAGCAATGTGTCAATATATTCTCGATTCACTTTTGAGCTATCTCACTACGTGTTTGCCATATTTATTTGCTATCTGTAGCACAATAGTCACGAGATATTAAGGACAATGAAGTTTGGAATATAATGTAATCTTAAAATAATTAAATCTTTAAAGAATCACTATGCATAACAATACTGCAACTTTCCTAAATGAAGTATTAACAAACAAAGAATCAGATCATTACATGCACGTGAAAATGTGTGTAAATTTTCACTCAACCTGTAGCTGTTTCAACACCGATGTCATGCCTCTTAAGGTAATGTGTTCTTACTACCTAACTGGCCATCGATTTGACTAGCTCCTGTCAGCTGATAGTACACCCTACAAGTGTCAATCAGAAGGTAATTTCTCACTCATCATAGCCACCTGAAACTGAAGAGTTCGTGAGTTGAGGAACTAACACCCCTAACAGCATACTTACTTGAATGGATTTTTCAAATGGCAAAATTCAACACATGTCTGATTGGTTGCCGTAGTCCCCGTTTGGAAGTGATTATGAAAGACTATGTGAAGTCAACTGGTGATGTGTGATGAATTTTCACAGGTTGTTAGGAGAAGTTAATCTAAGTTGACGAAGTGAGTATTTTTATAAGATTTGAAAGAAAATTGTTTAATTTCAACACTACCTTTGAAGAAAGCCAAAACTTCAAGTTCATCAAGATACTGACAGAGACACACCTATCGCCTCCAATGAGTTCACCAAACCAACATCCATTAGTCGACAACAGCTGATGATGTTAGAAAGATCCTAATGAAACGCGTTCTAGGTAAATACTAACAATAAGTGGAGCACTGAGTATTAGTTTGACTCAAAATTATATTAATTTTGTGCTTCATTGTATCATGGTCCTTACACATCAGAATAGTGCACTAAGTTCTCCTGAGCTATATTTCAAACCAAATAAAAGTGAAAACACATCATCTTGTTTGCTGTTACCTGGAAATGCAACAGCATGAAATAAATAAATAAATAAATAAATAAATAAATAAATAAATAAATAAATAAATAAATAAATAAAGGCATGTTAATGTGGTAGCAAATTCTTTCATTAATTTGCTACTTGCATGGGCAGGAGTCAGTTTACTTGCAAGATGTGCTCGTTATGGAGGGGTGGCACAGAGTAATGTTTCAGTTCTTTTTGACCTAATGCCAAATGTAGTCCAATAACTGTGAACTGAAAATACTTTGTATACATACAGCATGATGGAAGCAAAGGGGTTATATCATTAAGAAATGTGACTCAGCGACAGTCAATCTAAGGATAAGCAAATATTGTTTCCTCTGTCGCATTCACGCGTGCGTGCATGCACGCACGCACGCACGCACACACACACACAAATGGATAAGAGGAAAGTGATTTTAAAATTCTGAAGATGCTCCTATGCAGATGAGCTTAGGATTTTAAAAGAAGAAGTATGTTGCCAGTGCTTCTCATTTTGGTTTTGAGATTGGATACATTATGTACAAGAAAAAGAGGAGTATATCCAAGAAGAGCAGGTTTTCCCTTAGATATGCGGAGGGCAACCACGAAGTCTCCAAGTAACCAATATATTCCTATGAGTAAGGACTATGATACAACGAAGCATAAAATTAATATAATTTTGAGTCAAACTAGTGCTCAGTGCTCTATATATTGCTAGTGTTTACCTAGAATGCATTTTGTTAGAAGCTTCCTAACAACCTCAACTGTCAACTGTTTAATTTTTCATACAGAAAATTTACATACCATTGCAGAGCTACATACCTTTTCCAAAATGTTTTCAAAGAACACAACATTACTTTGGCCCCATAGAACAAATTCAGTGTACAACACCTTTTGAAACCACATAATACAAAAGAGAAACTTACAGACAAAAAAATCAGGTGTGTAAAGGATACACTGCAAAGGCTGGGACAACTTTTACATTAGTAAAATTAAAATGAATTTGAACATTAAGGCTAAAAGAGCATTTTAGGATCATCAAGAACAAAGAAATAGACAAATCAGCAGTAGCGTACAAGTTTTGAAAAGATAATCACAATGTAGAATAAGAAATCCATTTATTTAAAAGTGTTCAGGATCCAACTGCATTAATCATGTGGGAAAAGATTTTTATGAAGAAATATGAAGAAAAACTGTTCAATTTCCACACCACCTTTGAAGATAACCCAAACTTTTAAGCTCATCAAGATACCAACAGAGATGTCCCTATTGCCTCCAAGGAGTTCACCAAATGAAAATTCAACAGTTGACATTAGCTGACAATGTTAAGAAGGTTCTAACAAAACGTGTTCTAGGCAAACACTAGCAATATATGGAGCACTGAGTACTAGTTTGACTCAAAATTATATTAACCAACGTACACTTTTGTAATGTTTAATGGAGCCTAGTCTAACAAATTTAACTTTTTTTCTTTAATTTTTCGTAATAAATTGTAAATAATAAATAATTAAAGAGAACTATCAAGCACCAAGATCAATTCTCATAGTTCTCAAGCATTTGGTACTGGGTATGTGGTATAGTGTACATACCTTCCATAGATATAAGCAGCAAGTTAGACGTAAGGGGACCCCAGGAATGTAGTTTCTGTTTAGAGTTGATCCATTCCCATCCAAAACTCAGGAAGTCATGTACAATAGCAGCTCCAACTGATGTGTTTAAAGCTTGCTGTAGATACATCCTACCAACAGGTTTACAAAATAATCTAATACAACAGCCAAATCATCAATATTAAATAACTTTCATGGATGCATTCTGTAACTAAGAAGCTGAAAGTCAGGATAGTGATAGATTTTGAATATTGTGAATTGCTTACAATTTTCATTCTAACTAAAGTCTTCATTCATACAGTGCAGATTTGTACGTAATGGCTGGAAAACATGATAAGTGTGTAGCTGTTTTTTAAAACTGTAATGTCTTAAACTTATTAACAAGTATTAATTGGCCAAGAGGATAGTTCTGACTATAAGGAGTTGAAAGTAAAGGGTAAGGGTAGATTTTGGAAGTTATAAGGTAACTATGATTCTTGCCAGGTCCTACAGTACCGGGTAGTTAAATTATAATCAAACCCATTCACGGCCACTCTCTACTGCACGAGATGGCCAGCAGTAGCCAGGAAACTTAGGCCAGCAGAGGCAAACTGGAATCTTTACCTTATAATAGATGTTGGAAATGTTGACCTTCTGCTTTAAAACAGGCAGCATATCTCGTGTAAATATTCTCGCTCACTCTCTGAAGCTCAGCAGCAGGTATTCTTATGATTTCTTGCACAATGTTTTCCCTCAGCTCGTGTATGAGGATTGGAATGATACACTTTGTCTTTTAAAGAACTGCATAAATAAAAGACACAACTTGTTAGGTCAAGAGAATGGGGGGCACACAAATCAACACTAATTATCCTGTCATCAAGTACCTCTCTTAAGTCATTTAATGATTCGGCAGCTGTATATACTGTTGCAAAATCTTGCTGGAACCAATCATATAATTTCTCTTCTCTGTCAAGTGATTGAAAAATGGCCTCAGAATTAACCTCTGATATTGTTTCATCAAACAATATGGGCCCTATTATTCTACCAGCACTTATACTGCATAATTTTCTGATCATAATGAGGCACTTTATCCACTAGCAAAGGTTTTTCTGAAGCCTATGAGGCGGTACTTGCCTGTTAAGTACCTCGTTGAGCCCCCAAGGCACTCAACACCTCATATGATAGGATGTGTGATGGGTGAGGGCTACAGATGGGAGGTTTACAACAGGTCGGGGTTTTTCTCAGGTAGGTCTGCATGGATTCTCTCTTTTGGGTTCCAGGGAGTGGGTGCGTCCTGACAGTGTAGGGGTATTATCACACAGAAGACACCATGACTGTTGAATGGCAAGTTTATTTATACAAGTCGCCTTCTCCACTAATTACTGTTGTGTTGGTGTAACTCGCACATTAGGCGTGAGACTTAGGATTTGCCCATTGCTGTGCGCATGACATGACGGCTAGTTTGAATCACAGTCTCGAGTGAACTTGTAAATTTCTAGGACGTGCCGAGTGATGTATGAAGCTGTCTACGCGTTGTCGTTTCTGGACATTACTTCGCGCACTAGAGTATTTCCGGAGGATTATACAAAAAAACAGAGTTTGGTAGAATCCTGATGATGTTGTAAAGTGTGCTGTTTTTCTCACTCACTAACACAGAGTGTTTGATAACCAACTAATATGTGTTGCTCCGTTCATTCGCGTATACGGACTTTGATGAACTTTTAGTTATGTGTTGCTTCTTTCACTCGCCAAAACAGTGTGTTTTTCCTAGCAAATATCAAACGTCGCCATTGTACAAATTTCCCCTTCCTTTCGCCGAATTTTGGCCACCTTAGGGGTCATGTGATCCATTACTCATTCCTTATTGGTTGTGTTTCATCCCTACTCTTATATTTCATCACAATTTTGAGTTTCTGAGGCATGTATTCCATGCAACTTTCTCTTACCCACGGTGTAGGTAATTAATAAGGCATCACGCATTCAAAAGCATAGCTTAAATCCTGATGTTTATTCTCTACATCATGTATCATGTGCAGACCAATGCATCGACAGGCGACAAGTTGTCGCTTGGGTCTAACCTTGGGCGATTCTCGAACAATGGCCCTTTGTCAGCTCAACACAAGAAACATTCCTGTGAGGCTAAGTGTTCATTTTCCCGGCTCTCTTTACACGTTGGGTTCACATACTTGCAATAAAATATATGTATTGGTATTACCTATTTAATTTCTGCACCTGTATATTAGATCATTATCCTCTATATTTGTTATAATTTAGCTTAATTCAAAGTGTGATATCTAACTGCCCGTAATTATGCATTTAATATGACTTTCGTGGTTATTATGCTAATGTTACGCCTAACAGGGACGGTATCACCCAGTATTGACTATTGTGAGTATTCAAATGTCCAGTTAAATGAAACGAGATTGATCAGTGAAAAACAAAAGCTGTGCAACAGTGAAACCCTTTTCTATGGATTGGAAAAACTACTTACAATAATTCACACATTTAGTGGCAACATTTGGCTTTGCGCTTGCACATGTATGTAGCAACAGGGCTTCAATTTCAACAGACGTGTATCATACACTCCAGGAAATTAGGTAAAACATTGTGCAAGAAATCACAAGAATACCTGCTGCTGAGCTTCAGAGAGTGAGGAGAATATTTACATGAGATATGCTGTCCGTTTGAGAGCAGAAGGTCAACATTTCCAGCATCTATTATAAAGGATTCTAGTCTGCCTCTGTCAGTTTAAGTTTCCCAGCAACTGCCAACCATCTCACGCAGTAGAGAGAGGCCGTGAGTTTGATTATAATTTAACTACCCTATATAAATGTCATTCCATATCAAACCAAGGACTGCTAAAACTGTCATCCCTTTGTTTCTTTTTGATCTGGAACAATTATTTAAGCATAACTTAAATGTGATTTTTTTTCTATATAGTCACATGCCAAATTACATGAAAACTGTTATGCAAAAGTATTATATACCATTTTAGTTAAAAAATAAAATGGATTCCTTTTAGGAGGTAATATTTTTAAAATATATATTTTAATTAGTAAAAGTGTACTTTAAAAAACCATAAAAAGCCTCACAATCTTTAAAATATTAATATTCAGGTAGATGGTTTCAAGTACTTTGAGGTGAGTCACTTGGACTGCTATTAAAGTTTGTGTGAAGTATCACTTACATTCAGTGTTTACCGTTTGGATATAATCTTCCATAAATAAATGTCACTCTCATTATGTTGTCAACTGATCTTTAGTATAAGTTCCGACCTGTTGTGTGAGACTGCATTTAATCATAGCTAATTTGGTACAATGAAGTTAGTTATAAGTTACTTTTTAATCCATTCAAAGAGTTTACTAGTTAAAAATAAAAGTTAAGACCAATGAATTCTGCAATGCACATAAAATTAAAATTGAAAGACGTAACCTTGCCTTGTGATTTGAAGTTATATATTAGTTATCACCAAACAATTTGGCATGTGAAAAGTTCAAAGTATAAAATTGAAAGAAGTGTAGAGACAGTGAAGCACAACTTAGCACAATGCGAGTATCATACCATCTATCGACAATACGGAGAAAGAGGAAACCAATACAATTTGTACCAATCGAGTTCCAGCTGATAAGAGCAAAAGCTCTTGAAACATGTCCTGTGAAAAAAAAGTGTGAGTGAAGCAGTGTCAATATCTTCTCGATTCACTTTTGTGCTATGTGAAAAGTTCTTTGGAAGAAGTGGATGAGCTTATATCAGCAAGGGTTGTAAATCTGTCTTGGACCTCACACCTCTCACACTCATTAAGCACTGAAAACAAGTCATTAGTTAACCTGCCCTGTCAGTGACGATACTAGTTACTTATTGCAAATAGCGAAACTAGCACATGTTGGTTTTAAAGCAGTTTTCATTTAGGAGTGAAGAGAAATGTTTTATACAAGGGCATGTTTATTGTTTGTGATAGTGATGGTGAAATGTCGGGCATAGAGCCTTTACAAGACTACAGTGATAATATAACTGATAGTGATATAGCCTAGTGTGTAGCAGTGTCAGGGTTCAACTTTCTGCTCACAATGAGTTTAACTCAAGTCTGGGAGAAACAACATGACACTTGACAACCACGTCACTCAGGCAGCTCATAAGGGGCAAGTAAGGAGGCTCGCCTTATTGCATCCAATCGTGTTACAAATACCTCATGTGAGCATCATGTGAGCAGAGGTATGTAGTCACCCATGTTGCAATATGTGTGTATTCCTCAGTTGTTCTCCCAGTGGAACCACTGGCTGCAGTGAAAAGGTTGGCAATGCTGCGACAGAGTAGCCGGCAGCCAGTTGTAACGTCAAGTTAGTTCTTCCAGACTTTACCTACTGCTACAGGAGAACCAAGAACCTGGGTGTGAAAAGGATCGGAAGCATCACAAAAGAGTGACTCACTTCTTAGTTTGCTGTTGAAAACTTTAGATGCCAAATTGTTTGGCAATACTTACATGTAGCAATTGCTGCATGAAAATATCAAAACTTCCACAGGAACAAGGTACAAGTGAGCTATGTATACCTAGTGTACTGACATACATTAGAAGTACATAAAACTCCAGATAATGGTATCTTCTCGTCATTCTCCACTAAGCAATAGGTATGAACACACCAGACATAGGGAAATTAAATAAGGTTTTAGTGGCAACAGGAGAATCTCCAATAAAGGAAAATGTGGATGAATTGGGCTCGTGATATCTGAGAAGAATTATACAGTAAATTGGGATGGATAACATTTGGGAAGAGAAGTTACAAATTTCTAGAGAGAAGTAAGGAATAAAGTGGAGGATATTGCGAAACAAAAATAGTTCATGCTGGCCCCGTAGCTCAGTCGGTAGAACACCTGCCTGCCGTGCTAGTGGTCCTGGTTCGATTCCCAGCGGTGGGGGTGGGGATTTTTCTCCGTCAAAGATAATTCCTCATCTTCCCCAGAGTCTGGAAGTATGAATGAGAGTGTGAATGTGTGCGTGATGTAATGATTAAAATCAACCGAACAAGAGTTAACACCTTCGATATGTTCCAAAGGAGAACGGCCGCCGATATGACCATTGGAGTTAAATGGAACAAAAAAAAGAAGAAAAGTTCAGACATATATAGCAACTGAAGATGAATTAGGACTAGGAAAATATGCAGATATTTGTAACAGGTTAGGGACAGAAGGTTCCAGCATGGACTAGATTAAGAAGAGACAAGAAAAGAATGAATATAGATAGCTAACCTTTAGGTAGAAGGGAGAACATTAAAATTATAAAATAGAAGAGAGAACAGTTTATATGAAAAAACCAATGCAGAAATTTTAAAAATGAAGACAATTAAGTTGAAGAAGAAAGAGGATATAAAAATGTAAGAGAAATTTATGGAAAGAACAAGGGAAAATGGTACAGAAAATAATTAGAATGGAGCATGAGACAAGCCTATGCAACAATTACAATGGTGTTAAAATGAATAGTGGACTAAGGTGTAACGGTTGTTTTGGCTTAGGCCCCGAGAGTTGAATAATGTTTAAATATGTGGTTTAAAAATCAATATGGACATGATAAAATGAATAAGAATGGAAATTGTTAAAATTCAGTAGGTCATGAGCTCATGCAACATGTAAGTGATATGATGTGAATGTTTATGATTGGTAGTTTTAAAAATGAGATTATGTAATGTGTGACGTGAACCAGTAAAATATAAGTTTGATTGGTAGTGATGGCAACGAGAGGATGAAAAATCAATAATTTTGGTAAAACAGCTAGAAAAAAAGGCGTCATTTGATGGAAGAACGTTATGGTGAACAGACGTAAATTCAGTGGCGCGACAACACCTTGTAAAAAAAGTCAATATTAGTTTTCTGTTAATTGTAACCAAGGTATACAGTATTATTGTCAATTTTTATACGGAAAATTGTATAAATAATACAAATTAAATTGAATGTCTTGATATTTTTAAAGTGAAAAGAATTTATTGGTTTTGAAGTTTATTTAGAAAATTTATCCTTTTCACTCATGACCACATCTGAAAATTAAGAGTTCTCATAACTCAGACTGAAGAGATCTGGAGATTTTTTATATACATTGATACATCTGAGTGCCAGATCTGAACCAAGATTCAGATTAGGAAGAAATAGCATCTTCTCGAGAGGGGGGGGGGGGGGGGAGCTGAATACAACCCACAACCCCAGTCACAATGCGGGACAATATCAGGTGAGACTCTCAAACCACCGTCCCACCATCAGCTCCATAAAATCCTGCTACACATGATCACCGCAACTCGAGGTTTCATCATCACCATAAAATGCTATTTCAAAATGGCTTCCCAACCTGAGACTTCGACATAGTCAACGTGCCGCATGTCATCACCATCCCACATCAGTGTCAATAATCCTGCTACAAAGGGATAGTATAACAACTCTTAGTAATGTATAAGTAAACTATATTAGGTATAATGATTTGGCAAATAAATAAATATACCTATACATAAAGAAAAGAAAATTGTCATAAAAATGCTATTGAAAATTTGCAGAAAATGAGACAATAAACAATACAATATTTCACTTGCAGACCATTTCAAATGAAAATTTAAAACATTCTGAAATACAAAAACTAAACAGTATTTCCATGCAACAGAACTCTTGGAATGCAAATGTTAACATTTTTTATGTTGGCTTTACAATAAAATATAGTTATATACCAATATCTCAATTCATGATTGAATACCTAAACACGTGACCAAAGATAAGGGAATTTTAGCAACCTCAGGCCTCAAATTAGAAAAATAGCTTGACTTATCTAGATAACAAAAGATATCAATTTTATAATGCTTTATAATGCCTGTTTCAAGAGATCCCAAGTTTGAATCTCAATCAGTATGAGTTACCTGGACAAGGTTTTTCCGGGGTTTTCCCTTATCTTGAAAGACGAATGTCAGGTAACTTTAAGCTCTATGGACACTGGACTCATTTGAGTATCATTTGGTCCTCATCGTCCGATACAACTTGAATTTCTGCTCCCTGGACCCAGTTGCACCCATTTGATTAGCATTTGTGCTCCTCAACAATGCGAAATTAATGACTGATGGTAATATTTGTCATCATGCTGTAATTTCAAATCTTATCTAACCAACTATACGAATTGTTATAAGTCCCCTGCAAAAGCAACGAAGGAGTGGTCACTATATAAAACTGCTTGATGCATCTCTTATTAATTTAAAAATCAAAGTATTGCAAAATGTGACTGCTATTATTTAAATTGACAATAGGAATTATAAACCAAAGAATGTTGACTTTCTGCAGTGTGATGAATGCAATGGACTAAAGCAATCAATGACAAGCAGAGTTGACTTTGTATGTGATGCCAGCATGACAATGCATTACACACAATCCGCTGACATATCTCTTGACCTTGTATGCAATGCCAACACTGCAACACTATCCTAGAGAACAACATAAATTGTTAAATTATTCGATTTCGTTGTCATTATTTGGAATTGTAATTCATTTTATTTTTTCTAGAGCTGTATGAGCTTCAAGTTACTTTGGAAAATGTTTTTTCAGAATTTAAGAATACATTGTTAGCTTTCATAATGATGTTGGTAATGGCTTGTGAGAACAGTAAATATTAACAAATTATCTATTGTTCCACATGTAAATAAAGTATGTGCTTCAACATTCAAAATTAGCCAAAGATCTTATTTTTCTAACAAATAATTCCAGATATATTCACATTAAATAAACTGGTGTATGCAAAATATAAAGCATTTAATGCTTTATGTCCATCAAAAAAATAAAACGAGACTTATTATAATGAAATCATTATATTGATAAATGAAACAGGTCAAATTTTCCTAAAATGTGTGCAATTTGGCATGGAATAGCTCTATTTTGATCAGATGTGTTAAAAATATAGAAGGTTGAAAAGACGGCAGGGGAAGTTTATGATAGTTGCAAGGCAGCTAATTTTTATTGGGTCCTGTTATAAGTGCACAAAGTTTTTGTCCAAATAGGTCAAGAATGTCAATTAGTAACTTAATGACTGAAAATAAGATTAGCAAAAGCTTTTAAATGATTTTATAACACTCCATTTACCACTTTGAATTTGAAGTTCAATAAAAATCTGCCACTTTTGCAATAATGCTTTAAATATCCTTAATATTCATATACAACAAAACACAATTGAAACTGGGTAACCTGAGTTTGCAAACCCCTCTCTAGTTAAAGTTTTTATAAATATTTTATAGCTTCTCCAACTGTAAGGACAGTACATTCCAGCAGTGAAAGAATTATTAAAATCTGCTTTCTCTCTCCATAAATATTAGTGTAGACTGTTACACATTGAAGAATGTGCTTGTTTACACATTGAAAGCAGTAGATATGGAAATGTAGACTTCAGTGGTCTTCTTTCCTTATTACAGGTTTACTAGTCAAGCTGACAGGAAAGGAGCTCTGACTTTTGCTGTGCACTTACAACAGAAAACACGTGTTTTGGCAAAACATGGAGATTATATTCAATCATGTATTTTAATTTTGTAAACTGTTTTCACAGTTTATTGACCTCTGCTCATTAATGAAGCTATTTCCTAGTCAGCATATTAACTATTGCTGCAATACTACTTTTAATTTAAAATCTCAAGAGCTGTTTCTTGACTGCGCATATATTTTATTTATTTTATACTTAAACGGATAATGCTACAATATACTACTTGAAGTTATTGAGACTAAGTAAGCACTTGACAGCTAAATGATTCATTCACCTGCGAACGAGGTTTGCCCTATTTTGTCCAACTGTGTTATAGATACATCTCACAGCATTTGTTTTTTTTTTTTTTACGTCCTCCAACTTTAAGTCATATCGGATGATGAATGAAATGGGTGAAATGATGCTCAAACGAATTCGGGGTCCATGGAGCTTAGAGTTACCTGACATTCGTCTATCAGGATAAGGGTAAACCCCGGAAAAACCTTATCCAGGTAACTCACCCTTACCGAGATTCAAACTCGGACCTCTTGAACGTGAGGCAGACACGCTGCCATCTACGCTACCGAGGCGGGCTCACAGCAAGATGTGTGAGTGTAATGGTAGTGGCAGTGAATGAATACCTGCGTCTGGCAGCTTTGGGTTCCCATAACTTGCAAAGTAATTTAATTATCTGCACTTACCTTTCTTCCCCTCTTTTCCACTGTCGCAGTCTTCTTGCAAACTCTGGCAACTTCATGTCAACCCTTCGAGTTGGAGGTGTAAAATCTATTTTCGAGTCGCCTGTTGCTGGAGGGATTTTCTTATCATCAAAATACTTGAATTTATGATTACGTGACTGGAAAACGGAAAAATCCCCGGTGCCCATGTTTCGCTCTAGGTACTCTAGATCCCATTTTTGTGCTGAGGCCACCAAACCGGAATCTGTGATGACCACAGGTTTCTGCATCAACAGATAACAGGTTTTAATGACTAAGTAAACAACATTTTACACAGCAAATATTGGGTCTTAGTGCAAACACAACCTTCTACACAGCTATCTCTTAATTAAACTTTCATCTTATGACATACAATCACTCAATATCTAAAAAAACTTACGTTTTCTGATATGTACTCGTCAACTCTTGGATCGTTGACATGAAACCTTGGTATCTCATCCAACTTAATATCATATTTTCTGAGTTGACTCTGGTCCCACTCTTTCTTTTCCGCCATGTCTCTGCACTGGCGATTGTGCTGCTGTGCGAATGAAAACAAACCGAACTACCATTAACGTCATTGTATACGTCACGTAAGCATATGATGTCATTTCTTGCAGCGCACCACATTGTCAAAACAGATATTTGCAACAATACGCTAACACAAAATGTAACGCAGTCGAGATAAAAACAATGTATTGTAAAGTAACACTGATTTGAAAAATTGACTGCAGTTACCGCCAACTATACAAACCAGTTTTGCAAGGGAATTGAATGCACATTTTGAACACTGCGTTTGGACTAAAAGAAAGGAGCGTGTAAATTGACGAAAATACGATATAATACAAGCTGGTAGTACCGTCTTAGTGGATAAACATTTGGTACAATGATAACCAACTATGTAATCAAAGTTATCAGTGCTAAATAAACTTTCTCCTGTTTGACTGCAGCAAAATTAACTTAAAACTAACAATTATTGCAAAATAGACACATATTTTGGAAATGAATTAAATAATTTTAGAATTTAATAGGTTTGTGACATTTTGCAGACTAAGCGTTTTCAATTGGTATTTGGTATACTGTTTTTAGTCTGGATTCTCAAATTTAATGTGTAAATTCATTCAAGCAATACTTATATAATCTACGTCTTCATTTAGAGGCATTTTTTTTAAACTTTGAATGTGTCCAATGAAAAACATTGAGTTAAGTATGCATTCTGACAGAGAGTACTTGGTTCTGCTGAATGGCACACCACATATTGTTTCATAATTTCCTCAATACTTTTTCTCAAGCATGAACATGTTCAATTTTGACTTATGTGGTAAAGTGATGTTTTAAAAAGTGAATAAATCCATTTTATATTGTCATGTAGGACAATTTTGTTTCTAAAGGGTTTTAATATATGTCACAGCGTGTATTGTTTTAGTAATAGTTTAAGCTTACAAAATGGAAATTAACATCAATTTGTATGGAAAGATAGACTGAAAAATTCAATGCCATATCCGGGATTTGAACCATGGATCTTCTGACAATGACAATGACAATGACATCCCTGATTAATTATTTATATTTTGGACACCCCCCCCCCCGGAAATTGACTTCTAAATACGTGCCTGCTTATCCCTTTACCGCACCACTCCCCGCTAAAGTCAGAGTCATTGTGGAGAAAGATTTAATTTCGTGCCAAATTCGAAATGGCGTAGGCATATTGAATAGTAAACCTCGTAAACGATTCAAGTAAATAACATTTTAAAATGGGTGCCACTCGAGTACTCCGATATTATGTGTAAGATGCACGATACCATTCCAGGGTCTCAGACATACCTCCAGCGTAAGCATTGTAAAGCGTAAGCATTTCTTACTTTCAAATTAATGAGTGTCTTGAGAAATAATAGAACAAATATTTGTTACAGAAAATGGAATTACTTTGGTATTATAGTCCTTCACACAACGCTATTGTTGGGAGTTCCCCTCCTTCCCTTACTATCAGTATGCGGCGTGGGGGGAGGATTTATTGACTCAGACCTGTAGCAAACTATAATTTGCACATTTAAGTTGTGTTAGAATGTCATAATTACATATCAAACTATATGTTTAGTATAACATACGTTCTTCCACAAGTATTGACAGCTGCTGTCATTCCTTTTATTAAATATTAATGTTTAAGAAAAATGAAACCTATATAGGTACTATATGTTTGATCAGCAATTAGGTTAGGAGTTTAATTTACCCACAATTAAAATTGTTCTACATTTAGATCACTCGCGTTTTACATTTCATTAAACAAATCTGGTAACCTTATCCCATTCTAATTTTTCATTAATTCAAAAATTACAGAGCCTTCATTCAACGACCCGCTCATTTAAATCCATGTGTTTTGTATGTATGATAAAGTGCTTTTTTTTTTGTGATTATAATATAATACAAGGTACGTCCAGAAAGTAAGTTCTGTTTGGTAATAAAATTATATTGTGTGCAGATACAGAAAAAGTATTTATTACACAAAATTCTACAACTCTTAAACTACTTTTCCACATAACTGCCGCAATTTTGCAGGCATTTGTCATAGCGAGGCACAAGCTTTTGTATACCTTCTTCATAGAAGTTTGCCGCCTGTGTCTTCAACCAGTTGGGAACATTTTCTTTCAGCTCTTCGTCATTGTTGAAGTATTGACCGCCAAGGAAGGATTTGAGATGCAAAAACAGATGAAAGTCGCTAGGAGTGAGGTCAGGGCTGTACAAGGGGGTGGTCAAACACGTCCCAGCCAAATCCCTGTAGGATGTTTTTCGTTGCATTTGCAGTGTGTAGTCGTGCGTTGTCGTGAAGAAACACAACACCTTTTGACATCGCAAATTTGCCGATAAATTTCAATTGGTTTCACTTTCCTAGCATTCAGAAAACAAATCACAGATCTGCTTTCACAAGCGGCGGGATTCTCAATCAACACCGACATTGTAAAGAAGCACAACAAAGCGTACGTGGCTGACAGCGATCTCACAATGGCGCACGTTTCTTCTCCTTGATACAGAGCGTCTACCGCGCATGCGAGGAACTGCGATCGCAGCGCTGCAGAGGAGATAAATTGAAACAGAACGTACTTTCTGGACACCCCTTGTATGTTTCTTAATATTTAAATGTAACTGGTGTAGGACTGTTATTGAACAGCATCCTAACACAGGCTTCAAGTGATGTAACATTACTCTTGCTCACAACTGTAAGTACCATAATGTATTTGGATACAATAACGTTTATCGACAATAAAAAAAGGAATACCCGTTTGATTTTGTATGTTTCAAGTTGGCAGTGTGTATATATGGTACTGTTTGGAATGAAATATATGCAGTCTTTTATATTCTATGCATTCTACACGGAGTAACAACAAACAGTAAAGACTTCTTCAGGTATCTTCAAGTATTAAGATGGCTTTGTCCACGAAAGTGTCGGAAAATGCAGAACTTTTTAGTCTTTTATGCATCAGTGAATATACCGTCTACTTCAGTAGAATACCTTATTAAGGGTCTTTAGAATTCCTATTTGAAATACACTGGAATGAGTACTGTTTTAAACAGGAAGGTATTTGATAAGGTCAGTTAAAATAGATTTATTTTGTAACTGTTTACGGCATATTTTCAAAATAAGCCGATCCACTATTTGCATTAACAAGGAAACTAGTAAGGTATGCGCTTATCATGAAAGATGACTTTATTTCGCAAAGATAAGATTGATATAATTGATACAGAGCGATAACTTACCTAAGACATTTGAAGCGTGATTTTCCTGTACGCAGTGCACATACGCGACTGACAATGTAGAAACTGTATAAACCCATTTCTACCTGGTCTACGTGTAGAACAACACGGCTGACTGAAGTAGGTTACGGTCATTGCTTACAGTACTGAGCAGGGAACCGACGGCATTTCCGTTTGTTCGAGTCTGAAAATTGCAGTAATCCTGAAGACGTTCTAAGAAAGAAGCGCGCGTAACCTTACCTTACCAGGATAAGGGGGGAGCGGCGCTCCTTATTTGTATTTGCTCGCAAATAAACTATTCTCATTTCAAATCAATTAGATTTATTGAAACACACAATAAGTCAAGTAACAAATCGTCCATAGTAGCAGTAAGAGTAGAGCTGTGGGCACAAAAATGAGTAATCCCTAGATTTTACGAGGGCTGTTCAATAAAGTATGATCACAATTTTTTTTTTTACATCGTACCTTTACTCATTCTAATAATTTTGATGGTCCTTCTTAAAATAGTCTCCCCTGAATGTGACTGCACTTGTCCCAGCGTTTCTGCCAGTCTTCAAAGACATGCTGTAAACCATTTTTGAGAGATCCTTCAAAATCGCCTCCGTAGCCTTCACCACTGTTTCTGATGATCCATAATGCCTCCCACTAAGGCGTTTCCTCAAGTTAGGGAATAGAAAAAAGTCACATGGGGCTAAATCTGGACTATAGGGAGGGTGAGGGATGCACTTCACGTTGACTTTTGCAAGATATTCAGCAACAACATTGGCAATATGCGGCCGCGCATTATCGTGATGCAGCATCCAACCTTCTTCACGGAAATGTGGTCTTTAGCGTCTGCTATGGACTTGCAATGTTTTCAGGACATCCCTGTAGTATTGTCCAGTTACTGATCTGTGTGCAGGTACAACATGCTGATAAACCATTCCATGAATATCAAAGAATGAGGTCACCATAACTTTTCCAGCAGAAACAACCACTTTTGCTTTTTGGGGGGTTGGTGATGAAGGAGATTTCCACACTGAGCTTTGCTGTTTGCTCTCAGGATCAAAATGATATAGCCAAGTTTCTTCAGCAGTGATTACGTTTGAAAGAGACTCCGGATCTTCCTCTAACATCAACACTGCATGTTACCTCCATTGCAGCGGTAGGCGATACTGAACATGTCTGAACTCACCTGGTTCTCACAGGCGGGAACAATGAAACTGCTACGGCGTGTTTGTTTCACATTAAGCTAACAGAATATAATAAGATTGAATTTTAGTGCGAAAAACTATGACAGTAAAATAATTATGATCATTCTTTACTGAACAGCCCTCGTAGGTCATGAAAATGTTGAAATGAGAAAAATAACAATTCGCTATTTACATCGAGGTTCCATGCTGTTTGAATGGCTACGATATAACGACTTTCCATTTCAGAAAAAAAAAAAAAAAAACCTTGAAAATTCAAAGCAATTAAAATGAAAATCTCGAAAATACTTGATATTCACGAGTACGCATATAATGAAAGTTTGTGTTTTAAAACAAGATCTAGATTTTGTGTTTCACAATTTTGTCATCTGTTACGGTTTATCAATTGTACAAAAGTAGTTCAGAATATATTCCGAATATATTCAAGGTTATACATTGTATCATTCGAGTATCTTAAACACGTGAGCTATCGTAAATAGTTGAAGCCATTTTTGAGGAAATAAAAAAAAATAACTTTTTCCATGTAAAACGTTTTAAGTGGAGTGAGGTTTTCTTTAAAATTGTATAATATCCTTGAAGGACAACTTAAACACAGTTTGGTATTTAACCGACTTTTCGCAGTTATGTTGTTAACACATAAAATTTCATTCGAAATGAATTTCTGAAATCTCTACTCCGAATTGTTTAATGGAATGCAACATTTCTATTAATATGTGTTTAGACAAAGAAGAATTAAAGTATGGTGGAAGACGCAGGGCCTCCAATGAGAGCACATGCGTATAAACAAGAGAATGTGAACTAGCTTGCGCAATACTTCCTTCCATAAACAAATGAATCACTGAACAACGCTGAAAAGATTCTGAGGTGTTCTCATATTACCTGATATCATAATGCTAAACAGAATGTAAGTGAGATCATAGTGAGTGTTGTAAGAAGACTGATAGCCATTAATCTGTGCTGATAGCACAAGCAAAACTCTCTAGAAATATAAACACATGCATGAGGTAATATAATGCTTGTATAGATCAAAGCGAGATTATAAGTAAACAATTTGCTATCAACGAAATTTCAATATATGTATTTCAGCGAAATACTACTCTTTGACCCAGTTTTAGTTAATGGCAATACCTTGACAACTCTCTGTGAGATAATTTATACGCCTAGCTCAAGAGAATATCAACTTAAGGGTGTAAAACACAAATATAAATAACTTAAATAAATATAAAAACCTAAGAGAAATAATAATAATAATAACAAACATATTAAACCATTAAATAAAAAAGATGTGATTTTCACCAAAGCGAATAAAGGTAATAGAATTGTAATTTTAGATAAATTATATTATATTAATAGAGTAAACCTTTTACTTCATTTTATAAAAATGAATAATTAAAATCTCGTATTACAAAATTTACAAATTCTAATAAAATACTTAATGAAATGAAAGTTATATCAGACAAAGAAAAACATTTTGTAAAAGTTAGTAATCCTGTTTACCTAGAATTTATGCCCTTCCTATAATTCATAAACCTGGAAATAAAATGAGACCTATTGTTATTTGTATAAACTCACCAACTTACAATTTAGCTAAATGATTACATAAAAAATGTAGTAATTTTGATATACTTGAAAGTTTAAGTATTAAAAATTCGTTTGAACTAATAAAAACATTGACAGTGCTGTATAATCTAAAGCTGATAAACTTATTTCTTTTGATGTAACTGCATTATTTCCTAGTATTCCTAGAGAAAAACTTTTAATTTATTTAGGTTAAATTCAATAAATTTACACGAGGACTTAATAGTTGATTTTGTTAAACTTACTGATTTTTGTTTGGATCAAAAATTTTTCGCTTTTAAAGGTGAATTTTTTCAACAAACTTCTGGCTTAGCAATGGGAAATCCTCTTTCGCATTTTCTTGCTGATCTTTTTATGAGTTTTTTTCGAAATTCAACTCACTAAAGCTTTGCCTTTGCTTTTTAAAACATGGTATAGATATGTTGATGATAATTTTGCTATTGTTCCTGAAAAACAAATTAACGATGCTTTAAAATTACTAAATTTACAATATAAAGCTATAAAATTCACATTAGAAACTGAAATTAATGTATTTCTTCCTTTTCTAGATTTGAAGATAATAAAAATAATAACAAATTAGATTTCGGTATTTATAGGAAATCTATTCATATTGACAATTACATAAAAAATAAAAGTTTTAACTCTTTTTCACATAAATTTGCTGTTTTTAATAGTTTGATTTATAGATTAATAAATATACCCCTGAATAAAGAAGAATTTAATAAAGAATATAAACGTATTATTAATACTGCTTTAATTAATGGTTTAATAAAGATTTTATATAAAAGAAGATTGAAAAGTTTAAATATAAAAAAGCTGTTAATGATATTTCTACCCTTAAAGAAATAAAAGACGACTATAATTAAAAAAAAAATGTACTTACCATCCTTGGGTTAATAAACAATTTCAAAATTTTTAAAAGAAGTTGGTATAACTCTGTTTCCTCAAAATAAATATAGTATTAAAAATTTACTACATTTTTCTAAAAAAGATAAAATTCCTAATGATAAGACATCTGGTATTTATCAACTTAATTGTTTAAATTGTGATCAGATTTATACTGGAAAGACGAAACGTAATTTGGAAACCAGAACGAAAGAACATTTTCGTAACATTAAGTATAAACAAACTAATAAATCGGCCGTAGCAGATCATTTTTGGACAAATCCCGAAGATAAATTATTGAAACAATTAAATGGTCCGATAGATTTAATAGCGTGGGAAAAGATATTTATTTTAAAAAATAAACATCGCGTGATGAATTTTGAAATACCGGCAGTTGATTCTATTTTTAGGTTTGTTTCGTTTTCAGATGTTGGTAATAATAAGAAAACATATGAAAAGGCAAGGTAACCGGTATCCTCGACAACGGAGTTTATCTGTGGACTGAGGACGCAAGCGATTTGTTTGCAAAATCGATTTCCATTTGAAATCAACACGAATTTCTTAAAATAAGTGAAGCCTTAATAGCAAATATTTTTATTTGTGTAATAAATAATTTACTTTCAATTTATCAAATGATAAGTGGTAGGGTTTTAATACTATCCAATTAAGGAAATCAGGGATTGGATTTAGAAAGGGTATGCACGTTATATGTTGAAAGTTGATAACCTCCATTTCTATTTTATTTGTCAAATCTTTAATAACATTTCTGTTATTTAAAAGCTATACCTCTGTTGTTTTTTTTTAAATGAGAGTATACTTAACAAGAATAGGTGAATATTAAAATCGTCTCTTGAGAGAAAAATAGTCATGTTAAGCTCAGCTGACATTCCTAGGCGAAATTGTTTTAACTGTACCAAACTACGACCTGAGGCATTTAATGAAACCAAGTAAGACGAACTTACCTTTTTTTTTTTTTTTTTGCAAAAAATATCTATCTACATATAGATATATACTTTTCTTTTCCTTATTTGGACCGTCATTTATTGTTTCCGTTTATTTTTCTATCTGTTTTCTGTAGTTCCACACATATGCACTATACGCATAAACACCCATACCCAAGGCGGGACTCGAACCCGCGACTCGACGTGGCGGAACGCTTGAGACATTCGCGCTAACGACCATGGCTACGAGGTCCGGCATACCTTTGGTGCAAAAGAAACAAAAGAGCGTTTGTATTGTATGTATTCTACAGCTATTAATATGTATACTTAGGCAATGCAATAATGTCAACTCATGCTCCCAAGATAAATTCTTTTTGTATTAACACAAAAACATGCATTGTGAGCAATTTTATGACAAAAGCAGTCAGTTTATTACGTAGTTTCGTTCCGATATTTCGTCCCAAACCTTCTCACTGTTGTGAATTTTAAAATTTTCACATTTTAAGCCTTAAAGACAAGTATGTCGCCCCACTAACTGTATTAGGAGACTGTGATAAATGAAAGTTTTCCTAAAACGCCAACGCATTTGAAGACCCTAAACGTTACGCCAGGTCGCGGTTCGCGCATGTCGTGGAGCTGTTCGAACGAAAAGCGAATTGGACTACATTTCGGAAACAGTTTGGAAATGGCTCCTCTCTGCTACTGCAGTTAAAGCTACATTCATCTTCACATTGAAGCCATAAAAACAATTGCGTTGCCCCAGTAGCTCTATTAGGTGCCTGTCTTCTGCAGAAATAAATTACAAAGATTAGGAAAAAATCCTTGCACTTAAATTGGGAGGTTTGTTTGCTCGTGAAGCTACAGCTCTTAATCGGTGAGATTATGCAGCGAAGGGACTGAGCTCGTCCTTGTCCAGGAAGAAAACGTGTGTCGACTCCCGAAATGACATTTTGTCTCATACACACGCCAGCGCATGTGTCGACCCAAAACGTTACGCCAGGTCGCGGTGCGAGTATGAAAACTCTACTGCGCATGCTTCAAAGCTCACGCCTCAACGCCACAGTATGCAAGTAACAGTATTAAAAATAAGAGAAAATATGACTTAGTTGAAGTTTATTAAAGAAATATGTTTTTCAAAATAATAGGATTTTCAATATTTGAAAAGCGAGGTAGTTCTGCTGTGCCATGGCACCATCTGTGTGAAAACGAAAGAAAGAGAAGTGTATATGAATTGCGCAAAAAAGATTCTTTCTGATTATCTGCTCCCTCGTGTGAATAGGCGCGTTAAACGCAAGCGTTCTGTTCTGGTTGTTTTCCGTGGCTTGGCGCCGATTTCAGAACGGCACCATCATACGCTCATAAGCGCCTGTGTTAAGGGCTAGGATGTCTGCTTATACACGACTTTTTATGGGAGAAGGTGGTGCCGAGATTTCTCTGGCGCATAACTTACGCTTTATCCGCTAGAGTGCAGTAAAGCACGGGACTTAAGATACCTGTCTCTCTGTCGCAAAATCGTACACGAACGCTTCGTATCACATTCTCCATGAACTGTATTATCAAATTTTTACTGCACACGTTACACCTGTGCGTAACAAGAGTACGGATGTAATAAATATCTATTTCCGTTTCCCTGTACGTTCTGTTTGGTACAGTATATTATAAAATAGGATGGATTATTGATAAGATTACCTAAATCGTTCAAAATTGGTACACATATTTATATTTTAACAACCCTTATTTATTTGTTTGTTTATTTATGCATTTATTTATTTATGGCCTCACCGGCCGCCCCTGGCCTAGTGTGTACTGCTTATCCCTACAATGAAATGTAAAATGTCACTTAATTTCATTAACAAAGTAGAAAAAAGAATAGTTTTGTATAAGAATACTTTGTATGAGTGAATAAAGAAAGAAAGGTGAATGAAACATATTTTTCAAAAGCACATTATATGAATTCTCTATTGCATTTTACCGTATAAATGAATACTCTTAACTGTAATTCACTTACAACTGCATATGTAAAATTATTCTTTCTCCAACACTGCATTTACGTGTTTGACAATTAGCATACACAAAAGAGAATAATTTTACTGTATTAGGATTAGTCTGTATGGCTGCTATAATCGCCCAAAACAAATTAATCAACTTAAAACTGTTTATGAACAGTAAGCTTATGTTTACAAACAAAAATTTCAATTTGGTTTGTCAACTCCTTACAAGAATGTAACAGTCCAAATGATATAGCTGTTGACAGGTCCTTAAATCCCACACATTCACTCTAAGATTGCAATGCCCAATTATATGAACAAATTGTGAGATTCTTGACTTTATTTTCCACCCTGCCAAAGCCCACCAAAATGAGGTCTGGAGGTCAAAATAAATTTCCACTTTACAAAGTAAATGAATATTTCTGTGATACATTAAATGTGTTTCTTTATATTCCAATGAAGATGGAAATGTATTAGCAATTATAAACGTAATTCTAAAATGATTGTGGGCAGATGCTCAAGGTGTCAACAATATTGCAATTCATGTCAGTTGCTTGGTTTAAAATCGGGAAGAAATCTAATCTTTTGGAAAACGAGTACAACTACACGTCAATGATTAAGCACATGCATTCTACTGCTTGGTTGTAGAACTTGTAGAATGAAGATCATAAGTGTAGGGTTAAGAAAACTGATACATAAAAAAAAAACTGTCAAAAATATGAAATTAACATAATTGGCACAGAGAAGAAGATTTAAACATTCAAAAATCAGTGTGAGTATGAATATAAGAAATTAATGGACTCACAGTTACTTTTCTCCGAAAAGAGTGCACTGATTTTGATTTGGAAAGCTGTTGTTTATATTCTAAAACTAAGTTTAGAAGGAGCAAATTGACTGAACAGTATGAGGACAGCAGTGCAAGGTAAAATCTGTGATATTTTGTACAATGTATGGTTGATATACAGCAAGTAACAGAACTTATTGTTCTCATTTTAAACTTAGTAACACAACAGAAGAAAAGTATGCCCTATGCATTAAACTGAAACACTTCTTGAGAATACACAGATGATATTCAAAATGTATACATAAAGATTTGAGTAACAATTGCCAGTCTGAGAGTTACTGGTAATTGTTAGGCATATACTGTGGCAACCCTGTATGGGTTGTCAGACCTGGCGCCACTGGCTGATCTTTGTTCGTTGGTTGCGCTGGAGAGGGGGTTGGCTTCCTCTTCCGCAGACGACCAGCCGCCACCAGAGAGAGAGGATGTGTTGGTAGCAACCCTCCGGAACACAAACCTCATTGAATGTAAGTTGTCTGGAATTATTAAACCTCTTTTTTTTAAAATGCATTTGTGAGTTTTCCTTCGCTGGACCTTCCACCTTTCACCACCATGCAGGTAAGCTAGTTATCAGTAAAATAACATGTCCACCCTACCGCGTGGTGTAACTAGTGTTTGTTGAGATGGTTTAGCTCTACCGCTACGGATTCCCCCCCAAAGCTAATAAATATTAAATCTATTCTAATGTAGGGTGTGACATATTGGTGGAGACGCGGGTAAGATCTCAAAATTTTTTTTTCTCCTTGCTTTAGTCCGGTTTTTATGAAAAAAAAAAAAATTCGAATGTATACGGTGGTGAAAGATGGAGGAAACATGGCCGACCGCGTGGTGTTCAATTAGTTAGAAATTCTAATCTGGTCATCGTCTCGTAATCCTTTAACTTTTGGTCTGTTTTTTATTTGATTTCTTCAATAGTAAACTTATTTCATAATATTGTGCTAAAATTTTTTTTATAACTACATGGAAATTGATAATGGACACCACGTGGTCACGTGTTGATTTTCAAGGGATGCTGTGTGAGTTTTGGCAGTAAAATTCAAAGTAAATAGTTTCTTTTTTGGTGTTTTTGTGAAGTATGCACTTCATTTTTGTGTTCATTCCAGTTGGTAATTCTGCTTATTTTATTCTGGTGTCCAGTGTTACTTAAAAGTAAGTCAAAATGCCTAAGAAAACGCGGCAATCATCCAATGTGCCAGTTACAATGGATTCACATGATGTAATAGCTTCGACTTCTGCTTTAGCTAATCAAAGTGCACATGTACCTAGTAATTTAGAAGTATCCATGGCACCTAATGTTAATCAGACTCAGACAATGCAAGTTTCTCGGCCTTTTATTGATCCACCCTGTTTTGACAGGATAGCACTGATATCTCCTTCAGAATTTTTGAGAAAATTTAACTTAGTTTCTACAGCAAATGGTTGGTCAGATGTACAAAAGTTGAAGTTTTTCCCATGTTACTTGCGAGACACAGCAGCACTGTGGTACCGAACTTTTTGCCATAGACACCCTGAGCATGATTGGCATTTTCTAACTCAACAGTTTTTGGCAGCTTTTCAAATGTCCAATCAAGATGAATTGTTGGAAATTAAACTTAGGCAGAGGGTACAATTAGAAAATGAACCTGTATTAGATTACATTTATGATGTATTATCCTTGTGTGACCAAGTTAACGCTGCAATGACACAAATGGAGCAGGTAAAAAACTTAGTGAAAGGATTGAAACCTCAGTATGTGCAAGCTTTGCTCCCATTAAATCCACAAACAGTTGAGGAGGTTTTACAAATTATTAAAAGCGTTGATAAAGCTAATTTTTATGTGCAACATAGACAACATTTAGTACAAGCACAAACATCAACTTACACCTCTCCACCTGTGTCATCTGCACCTGTTTTATCACGGTTTGAAAGTGTAAATCACTCTGAACCAGTTATTAATGTTGTTTCCACATTGAGTGAACAGGTCACTAAACTTGCTACCCAAATGCAACAACTTCAGTCTCAATTCACTGCTGCTGCATCTACTGTGCAGCCACCTCCACTTAAGCCTCCAAGATATCATGAAAGGAGACAACAGGCACCTATTGTGTGTTACAATTGCAACAAGCGTGGTCATATGGCACGTAATTGCTGGACTTCACCATCTGGTTCAAAAAACTCGAGAGGCCCAGCCTCCAACGACATAACCTAGAGGTACCCAAAGTAAGTTCACCTGTGTCTAATGTTGTTTCTCTTCCAGGTCAAATTTTGCAAATTTTGGGGTCCATTGGGGAGTCAAAACTTCCAATTTTGTTGGATACAGGAAGTGCAGTTAGCATTGTGAATGCAGCTCATATCAATGACATTTCTAAAATGAAACCTGTCGAGATTTTGCTTAAAACAGCTGGTAACAAGTTATTAGATGCGCCTTATCAAACAAATTTGAAATTTCAAATTAATGACTTTGTTTTTCAGGAAGATGTGTTAGTGGTAAAAGACTTGGCACATAATCTCATTTTGGGTAATGACTTTCTAACTTCACATAAAGTTACCATTGATTATTCTTGTGCAGAAGTTAAGATTCAAACTCATGAGGGAGAAATGGTACACATTCCTTTTGAAACAACATGTGGTGGTCCCTTTACAGATATTGCTGTGATTCCATTGAACGATGAGGTACAGATAGTTAATAAAGTTTCTGTTGTAAAAGATGTTAAATTGCCACCGCTTACTACTTGTTTTGTGGCAGTGCAGCCTTCAGCTGATATTACAAATGAGGTTATGTTCGAGCCTTCTACCAGTATTATGCATAAGAAGAATATTTCTATTCCACCTGTAGTTTGCAAATCTTCAAAGGACTTTGTGATACCAGTACATAATAATTCAGCTGTTCCTCAAACACTTTTTGCTAGAACTGTATTAGCTAATGCTCATGAAGTTGCATTTGTTCAAAGTAACTCAGTTTCACCTAAGGATGTTACTCCATTGAACGCTCCAAAGTTTGAATTTAATGTTAATACCAACTTAACTGAAGCTCAAAAGTCAGATCTTCATAATCTGTTGTTAAAATATGAACATGTTTTTGCCACTTCATTGCAAGATTTAGGCTCAACTAATGTAGCTGAATTTAAAATAGAGGTAAAGGATGACAAACCTATTAAGCAACGACCCTATAGGGTAGCTCATAAGCAGAAAGAGATTATTTCCCAACAAGTAGAGGAAATGAAAAATGCTGGTATTATTAGAGATTCTCAGTCACCTTGGTCATCACCTGTTGTGTTGGTAAAGAAAAAAGATGGCTCTATGCGGTTTTGTGTAGATTATCGTCAACTGAATAAGGTTACAGTAAACTCAGCCTTTCCCTTGCCTCTTATTGATGACCTCCTTAGTTACCTTGGAGAAGCTAAATGGTTTGCTTCCTTAGATTTGTTGTCAGCATACTTTCAAATTCCTTTAGAGGAGAATAGTAAAAAGTATACCTCATTTGTTACTCATGAAGGGCAGTATGAATTTGAACGTTTGTCTTTTGGGCTTGCTAATGCACCAAGATTTTTCAGTTTTGTTGCTGAGAAATTGTTAGGAGACTTGAAATTTAAGAAAGCTTTAGCATATTTGGACGATATTGTTGTTTTTGCCAAAACTTTTGAACAATTATTAGAAAACTTAGAAGCTGTTTTTCAACGTTTGGAAATGCATAATTTTAAACTGAAACCTGGGAAATGTTTCTTTGCTATGGAGAAGATAAAGTTATTGGGTTTTGAAGTATCTAAAGATGGAATTTCCCCAGATTCTGAGAAAGTTACAGTGATCAAAGAACTACCACGCCCAAAGAATGTTAGAGACGTGAGAAAAGTTTTGGGTTTGTTCAATTTCTACAGGAAATTTATTAAGAATTACTCTTACATTGCCCATCCATTGATTCAGCTGACCAAGAAAAGTCAAAGTTTTATTTGGGGCCCGGATCAGCAAACAGCATTCCAGCAGTTAAAGAACTCTCTTGTTTCTGCTCCTGTGTTGGCTCATTATAATCCTGGAGCCTATACAGAATTACACACTGATGCTAGTGGTCTAGGAATAGGATGTGTTTTACTACAGAAAGTAAATGATAATCTTAGACCTATTGCATATGCTTCTAGAACTTTGTCAAAATGTGAAAGAAATTACAGTGTACCAGAGTTAGAGCTTTTGGCAATCGTTTTTGGTTTAACACATTTCAGGACTTTTGTGTATGGCTATAAAGTGCATGTTATTTCAGACCATCACTCCCTTTGTTATCTGAACAATTTAAAGGATTTGACAGGCCGGTTGGCTCGATGGAGTCTAAAGTTACAGGAATTTGATTATGATATATGTTATAAATCTGGTAAGAAACATAATGACGCAGATGTTTTGTCAAGGTTCCCTGTGTTACAGCCTGAAGAGCATCAAATTGAACAACTTGATGAGCTAATTACCTGTTTGCTATCACCGGTTGAGGTTGCTCAGAAACAAAATGATGATCCAGTTCTGACTCCAATTATTAATGCCCTTAAGGATCCTGAATCTGCTCCTGCTAAGGTTCAACGTCAAGCTTCTACCTATATTTTGAAAAGTGATGTCTTGTACAGGAAAAATTCGAGTTCTACTGGTCCCTTGCATTTACTAGTCATTCCTGAGGTGTTAAAGCATGAAATTTTGTCCTCATGTCATGATGATCCACTATCTGGTCATTTAGGTTTTTCTAAAACTTTTAGTAAGATTAATTCAAGATACTACTGGATAGGTATGAAAAAAGATATTGAGCATTTTGTGAAAACTTGTCCAAGTTGTCAGTCTAGGAAGGCACCTAAGAATCAAAAACCTGCTGGTCTTTTGCAGCCTATTCCAGTTAACTTTATTGGAGAACGTTGGGGAATAGATTTGTTAGGCCCTTTGCCTCGTTCTACGTCGGGTCATAAGTATATCATAGTTGCTACAGAATATGCTTCTAGGTGGGTTGAAGCTGCCCCTCTCTCTTTGGCTACCATTCCCCAGGTTACTAAGTTCATCTTACATCAGATTATTTGCAGGCATGGGGCCCCTGCCATGTTACTGTCTGATCGTGGTAGTGTCTTTCTGAGTGAAGTAACCCAGGAACTCTTGAAAGCTTTGTCAGTTTCCCCTCATTTTACGAGTTCATACCACCCTGCATGCAACGGCCTTACTGAACGATTTAACCAGACTTTACTAAATTGTCTTAGTCATTTTGTGGATTCAAATCAGCGCAATTGGTCTAATGTTTTACCATATGTGATTTTTTCATACAATTCTTCTGTTCAGGAAACTACAAAATTTTCACCATTCTATTTGGTATATGGTCGTGAACCTTCCTTACCAAATCAGGTGCAACTTCAGGCCACTTCAAATGATTTATTTGTTCGGCAAACTTTGGAAGAGATTCAGAAAGCTCGTGAAGTAGCCATCCATAATATTAATCAGCAACAGATTAAACAGAAAGAAAGATATGATGCTAAGCATAGAGATACTCATTTTGCAGTAGGTCAGCTTGTTAAGATTTTTACTCCAATTAGGAAAAAGGGAAAATGTACCAAATTGCTTCATAGATATTTTGGGCCTTTTGAAATTGTTCGACAAATTACTCCTGTTACTTATGTGGTTCGTCGACCAAATGCTCCTAGAGTTAAGGAACAATCAGTACATGTTTCTAGGATATTCCCATATTTTGATCCTGTGGGACCATATAGACTGTAAATGCATTTTGCTTTTCTTTTGTGTCACATTAAATGTAAAAAGGTTGTATGTAAAGTATATTGCCCCTTGTTTTCTGAGTGAGAATTTTGAGATTTAGTGTATAGTGTGCTAAGCTATTTTGTTTTGGAATATGATGTATATTATAAAAATTATTTGTGGTTGGTTTATTGACACTCGTCACTTACTTTTTCATATATTTATGAGAGACTAGTTTCAAAGGCCCTGGCCTCCATTTTCAATCTCTTCCCAACTGGCAACTGATGTTATCTGCTCTCTCTGGTGGTGGAACTATGAACTTTTTTGTCAAATTATCTGCTGGCGGGATTTCAAAGTTCATTACGCGATCCTTATTTTTCCAGATGAATATGTTCTCCCATGTTGTCAATCTATTTTGGTTTATCACTCCTTTTAATAATTTTGGATTTGGATCAATGTCATGGTTTTCATTCCAAAAATGAAATGCTACTGCTGACTTGTCTTCTTGTTTCAATCTGATGTTTCTAAAGTGTTCTTTGACTCTGGTTTTTAAATTTCTTTTTGTTTGACCTATGTAGCATTTTTCACAATTCTTGCAATTTATTTGGTATATTCCAGATTTGTTACCTGAAGGAATTTCATCTTTTGTTTTTGAATTTAGTAATTTTAAAATTGAGTATCTATTAGTAGGTGCCAAGATGATATTTTGTTCCTTGAATATCTTTTTAAATTTATTAAATGTTTTTGGATGATATGTGAATGAACTGAATATGCTGTTGCTTTCTTTTTCTTTAATAAATGTGGTTGTTTCCTTAATGGTTTTCTTTAGTTTAGATTTTCTAATTTTCTTCAACACCAAACTTTTGTTGTATCCGTTTTCTTCTGCTATGTGTATTATTGCTTTTTGTTCCTTGAAATATTCTTCTTTTTCCATGGGTATGTTGACTAGTCTGTGTGTAAGGCTGTTTATTATTGCATGTTTATGCGTAATTGGGTTGTGGCTATTATTTTTTATATAATTTTCTGAATGTGTTGGCTTCCTGTAAATTCCAAATTTTATTTTTGTATCATTCCTGATGATATTTAGATCCAAGAAAGGTAATTGTCCATTGATTTCCTTTTCTATTGTGAATTTGATAGTCCTTTCTTGCAGATTGAGTAATTTTAATGCATCATCTAAATGTTTACTTGGTACAATTGCAAAGATGTCGTCAACATATCTATACCAAACCTTGAAGATCAATGGGAAGGACTTTTTAATTTGTGTTTCAAATGCACTCATAAATAAGTTAGCCAAAAAAGGTGAAAGTGGATTGCCCATTGATAGTCCTGATTTCTGCTTGTAGTGTTTTCCATTAAAGCTAAAGAAGTTTTGTTCAATGCATATTTTTGTTAGAGAAATATATTCTTCTGCTTCTATTGCTTCCATATCAATTGTAGCTAGCCATTTTTTTTTTTAACACAGTCTGCAATTTTTCTGTTGGTATGCTTGGAAATAAAGATGTGACATCAAATGAAACCAGTCTGTCACATCTTTATTTCCAAGCATACCAACAGAAAAATTGCAGACTGTGTTAAAAAAATGGCTAGCTACAATTGATATGGAAGCAATAGAAGCAGAAGAATATATTTCTCTAACAAAAATATGCATTGAACAAAACTTCTTTAGCTTTAATGGAAAACACTACAAGCAGAAATCAGGACTATCAATGGGCAATCCACTTTCACCTTTTTTGGCTAACTTATTTATGAGTGCATTTGAAACACAAATTAAAAAGTCCTTCCCATTGATCTTCAAGGTTTGGTATAGATATGTTGACGACATCTTTGCAATTGTACCAAGTAAACATTTAGATGATGCATTAAAATTACTCAATCTGCAAGAAAGGACTATCAAATTCACAATAGAAAAGGAAATCAATGGACAATTACCTTTCTTGGATCTAAATATCATCAGGAATGATACAAAAATAAAATTTGGAATTTACAGGAAGCCAACACATTCAGAAAATTATATAAAAAATAATAGCCACAACCCAATTACGCATAAACATGCAATAATAAACAGCCTTACACACAGACTAGTCAACATACCCATGGAAAAAGAAGAATATTTCAAGGAACAAAAAGCAATAATACACATAGCAGAAGAAAACGGATACAACAAAAGTTTGGTGTTGAAGAAAATTAGAAAATCTAAACTAAAGAAAACCATTAAGGAAACAACCACATTTATTAAAGAAAAAGAAAGCAACAGCATATTCAGTTCATTCACATATCATCCAAAAACATTTAATAAATTTAAAAAGATATTCAAGGAACAAAATATCATCTTGGCACCTACTAATAGATACTCAATTTTTAAAATTACTAAATTCAAAAACAAAAGATGAAATTCCTTCAGGTAACAAATCTGGAATATACCAAATAAATTGCAAGAATTGTGAAAAATGCTACATAGGTCAAACAAAAAGAAATTTAAAAACCAGAGTCAAAGAACACTTTAGAAACATCAGATTGAAACAAGAAGACAAGTCAGCAGTAGCATTTCATTTTTGGAATGAAAACCATGACATTGATCCAAATCCAAAATTATTAAAAGGAGTGATAAACCAAAATAGATTGACAACATGGGAGAACATATTCATCTGGAAAAATAAGGATCGCGTAATGAACTTTGAAATCCCGCCAGCAGATAATTTGACAAAAAAGTTCATAGTTCCACCACCAGAGAGAGCAGATAACATCAGTTGCCAGTTGGGAAGAGATTGAAAATGGAGGCCAGGGCCTTTGAAACTAGTCTCTCATAAATATATGAAAAAGTAAGTGACGAGTGTCAATAAACCAACCACAAATAATTTTTATATTAATTTTGACGTCACTGTTACTAAATTCCTCCAAACACACATGATGTATATTATTGGCAAATGGCAATACTTGGATAGATGTTTGATGAATTAGATGTCAAAAGTTGAACATACAATTGTTATTATTGAAAGTCACAATTAATTGATATTAAAAGTATATGTTCCCTAATAACTGTTTTGAGTTGAATAACCTCATTTGATGATAAATTTTACAATGATTAGGAAATTGAAATTTTGTTTATTAATTTTAAGTTTACATTCTGGAATAGTGCTGTGCTACCTCGATAAGAAGGATGAATGAAATTATGTGTGATTATGTGAAAGATGTAGAGGTAAAGTTTATCTGGTTAATGGGGTTGCTGTAATGTGCCCGTTAATCCAGTGTTTTAGGCTCGATAAATGGCTGAAATGTGCTTATCGATGCAAGTAATTAAGTGTATTTTTGAGTTTTGTTTAGCATTGGTGCTGAAATGTGCATGCTAAGATGATGAGGAAAACCTGAATCACAGAGAGGTTTGTGAATGACTGTTATGAAGCTGAGACCTGGGGATGTTCTGTTTGTCATCCTCGCCATAGTTACCAGGTATTTGTGAGATAGCACATTACTAGTACAGATGTTTACTTTGTCTCTTTATTGCAGGATGCTAATAGTTTGAACATTTTGATAAAATTGTTTTGGATTAAGAGTGATATATATTTTGGAGTTGTGTGATTACCAGTATGCTTTAATGGTTTATTGAATTCTAAGTTTTATGTTGAAAAGCAAAAGTACCCTTCAATGTATACAAAAGTTTTTAGAATAGGCTAAGACATGATACTATATTTTCTCTTTTGTGTATCTAGGATGTGAAATTTTGAGGCCCCAGAACTTAATTTTTCTTTCAGTTTTGTTCTATGTATTGTGTTGTAGAACGATTTTTTTTTTTTTTTTTTTTGGTGTAGTAATGTGACAGTAGTTTTGTTGGCATGCAAAATGTTGATGTTGGTAGATTGTAAGTAGTTTTGTTGATTTGAAAGGTAGTAGTACTGATGATATTAAGTAGTGCGCGCACATAATAAATATGATTGAAATTATAATGGTAAAACAAAGAGAAAAACTGAGCTCATTTTTGTTTAAGTGTACACGTCAGTTTTGTTAAAAAGTTTATGGCCACGTGTAATATTTTGGGGTACCCCTCTAATTGTAAGTTTTGGTATTTTGAAAATTTGTAATATTTTTATTCAATGTTTTGGAAGGTCAAATTATTTTGTGCTGTGTGTATTGTATTATTTCTACCCTAAGGGGTTTTTGTAAAGTTTTGATTGTGACATTCCTACGTTTTATGTATTCTTTTGTGAAGATTATTTTGTGAAGATTATTTGATTCATCTTGTCAAAATTTGTAAGCTCTATATATTGCCGAGTGATGGAAATTATCTTAGTTTTATCATGTATCTTGCTACCCAGATGGGGTGTACCTAATTTTTTTTATTATTTATTATTGTTCAGAAGTGAAGTTTGTTTTTAATGATGTAGTTGTCTTCTGTAATTGACGTACACTTATATTTTTTGGAAATAATGTTGTAGTATGATGATACGTATCAAGCCAGCCCTATTTATCTGCGTTCCTGCTGCACCACACTGTTCCTGCCGAACTGTTTGCACCATGGGAGTACTAAACCTGCCACACTGCCTTGTGTCATCGGGCTCTGGTCCGCCCTTTATGACCACTGTTCGTCAGAGCTTTGGCAGCTATTAGTGCTGTCACTTCGTACCTGTGTTGGGGGCAGAAGAACTATTAATGCCCCATATTGTTATTCAGTGTAGAGCAAGTACAATTGTGCTCAATTCAGTGGTCTTTATTCATCAGTGACTGCAGTGCAAGCTTCAAGTTTTTTATTACATTTGTGAGACCAGTGGGAATGGAATGTACTGTTCAGGCAGGTTGTGAAACTTTTTTTTTGCTTGGTGCAGTAGTGGTGAAAAGTGCTGAACTTCATTTATTTTTCTTTGAGGGCTTTTTAATTAAAGTTATAGACAGACACTGGAGTAAAGAAACGAATGTGTAACGTCAAGAGAAGAATTATGTTTGTAATACTGTTTGTGATGTTTGTATGCTAATTTTTTTTTGTTCCATCACTCGAGCGAGTTTCTTTTCATTTGTTATTAATTGTTGTGTTGACCCTGGGTCAACAGCTTGTGGTCCGGGGGGAGGTGTGGCAACCCTGTATGGGTTGTCAGACCTGGCGCCACTGGCTGATCTTTGTTCGTTGGTTGCGCTGGAGAGGGGGTTGGCTTCCTCTTCCGCAGACGACCAGCCGCCACCAGAGAGAGAGGATGTGTTTGTAGCAACCCTCCGGGACACAAGCCTCATTGAATGTAAGTTGTCTGGAATTATTAAACCTCTTTTTAAAATGTATTTGTGAGTTTTCCTTCGCTGGACCTTCCACCTTTCACCACCATGCAGGTAAGCTAGTTATCAGTAAAATAACATGTCCACCCTACCGCGTGGTGTAACTAGTGTTTGTTGAGATGGTTTAGCTCTACCGCTACGGATTCCCCCCCAAAGCTAATAAATATTAAATCTATTCTAATGTAGGGTGTGACAATACTATCTCTTAAGATAGCATTAAACATATTCTGTTAAAAGTTGTGTATGTGCATATTAAATGAAAGTTTAGTGAATGCTAATATTGCAACAATCACTCTAAATGTTGCTAAGCCGATCTGGGTTTATATGCACTACACTTAATGTCAATTTTATTGCTTTTGGGAACCTATTCGTTTGAATCAGTTGACTTGGTGTCAATCTAATGAATGACTTTTAAAATATTTTCAGTATATTATTCTGCACCACAAAAAACTTGCCTATTCGCAAACCCTCATTGTATTTGTTTGAAAACATTTTATTTCTGTTTGAAGCAATTGTATTCAGATGTGAACTTATGTCTTACAAATCAAATAATGACATAAAACTTAATGAAAATTGTCAAAACCCATTTTCTCTACAATATTAAGATCCACTTTCTTGTTGTGCATTCATACTGTGTAAGGCTAAGAAGAAGAATCTCACAAAAAGTTACTTACTAAAATTAGGCAAGTGAGTCAACCTTGTATATACTTTTCTCCACTTACAAGTTTTTTATGAAGACAAGTTTCTGGGGACTTCTCCCCTATCGTCAGTTCTGTGGTTGACTGATGATGCATCCGGTGTCTGCATCTGGCTTGGTGTCGTGCTGCCATCTAATGTCCTGGTAAGTTTGATGATGTCATCTACCGCAGGAATTTTAAAATTCATCAAGATGTCCTGTTTTTTCGTAATAAATGTTTTCCCAAATCTGTAGTTCCAGAGGTTTCTTTGCCTGTTTGATCAGTTCTATTTCTTGTTTTATGTTGTGATTCTCAGACCAAAAGTGATGTGCTACGGCCGACTTGTCCATTTGTTTGAATTTAATATTTCTGAAGTGTTCTTTCATTCTTGTTCCTAGATTCCTTTTGGTCTTACCAATGTATATCTTGTCACAATCCTGGCAACTCATTTGGTAAATGCCTGATAATTGAGTTTTCGGTGTGCTATTTTTTAGAGGGTGGTTTAGTAAGTTGCGGATGTTGTGTTTGTTTTGAGGGGCTAATTTTATGTTGAAGCTCTTAAATATCTTTTCAAATTTTTTGAAGTATTTTGGATGAAATATAAATTTTCCATATCTGGTGTTTGGGTTTTCTAGTTTTTTTTTAACGTAGTAATGTCCCTTAAGTTTATGTTTCTTTTGTGTCTGTAGATCAGTTTTTTGATGAAATTTGTGTTATAGTTGTTCAGTTCGGCAACCTGGTGTATGTGAGCGTACTCCTGTTCATATTCTGTTTTTGTTAGCGGAATGTTGATTAATCTGTGAACTAAACTATGGAATACTGCATATTGATGTTGTACTGGGTTGAATGGGTTGCATTTAATGTAATTGTCAACATGTGTTGCTTTTTGGTATATTCCAAATTGTAATCCTGTTGGTGTTCTAATGATTTTCAAATCTAGAAAAGGTAGCCATTCATCCTGCTCTACTTCAATGGTGAAAACTATGGATTTTTCTTGTAGGTTTAGCAACTTTATAGCATCCTCGGTTAGTCTTCTAGGGACTATAGCAAACACATCGTCGACATATCTATGCCAACATTTGAAAATATGTGGAAAGGCTTTAGTAATGTGTGTTTCCAAATTGCTCATGAACAGATTAGCTAGTAATGGTGAAAGAGGGTTACCCATGGCCAAGCCTGCTGTTTGTTGGAAGATCTTGCTTTCATCAAACTTACCAGGACATTAGATGGCAGCACGACACCAAGCCAGATGCAGACACCGGATGCATCATCAGTCAACCACAGAACTGACGATAGGGGAGAAGTCCCCAGAAACTAGTCTTTATAAAAAACTTGTAAGTGGAGAAAAGTATATACAAGGTTGACTCACTTGCCTAACTTTAGTAACAATGGCACTCCACTTTCTGAAATACTTCTTTTTATTCTATATAAAAAGTTACTTACTTAACTATTTTGGTACTAGAGTAGAACCATGTTAATCCGGACATCTGATTAACCCAGAGCAGTTGTTTATCATAGTAAATGAAGACTTGTTTTACAGACAATAAATTGCTATTCTAAGTAAATACATTACTCAAATTTTCTTGCCAGCAGGCAAATTCATACCACCCACTCCACCTGCTTGGGACTAGGTTGGAAGAGAAACTTTGATAGTTGTGGAAAAAGTTGTAACCTGGTGTGTGTGATTTGCCAGAAAACAAGACTGATCAAGAAAAAAAATAGGTGTGGGAATAGATTTTATAGATATTTTTTAAAAATATTGATGGCTTAAATTAATTGGGAGTCGATTAATGACACTAAACAATACTTACTTTTAAATTTTCCCAGAACTAGTTTCAGAGGCCTTCCCTCTATCTTCAGCCGGACATCGACTGGTTCTCATTGGTGTAGCTGGCAATATTTTGTCATCGGTCTCCTCTGGTGGCGGTTCGAGGAACTTGCTAAACAAATCTTTCTGAGGGATGTCGAAATTGAATACTTTGTTCCTATTTTTTGAAATAAAGATTTGTTCCCATGTGGACAGTTCTTCTTTTCCTGTTGTATGTTTTAGTAATTTTGGTTCTGGATTTATGTTGTGGTTTTTTTCCCAAAAATGCGTGGCAACTGCTGATTTTTCTAATTGTTTGTATTTTATGTTCCTAAAATGTTCCTTTGCTCTTGTTTCTAAATTTCTTTTGGTTTTTCCAATATAAATTTGACTACAGTCACAGCATTCAATTTGATATATACCAGATTTTTTGTTAGATGGAATGGCATCTTTGATGTTTGAGCAAATTAGGTTTTTTCAGGAGTAATGGTTCACTGGAGCTAGTTGAATGTTTTGTTTTTTGAAGACTTTTTTGAATTTATCAAAGGCCCATGGATGGTAAGTGAATTTTTTGAAGATCATTTTAGTTTCTGTAGCTGAGAGGGTTGTGGTTTCCTTTAGTAGTTTCTTCTTATTTGCTAAGTTCATTTTTTTGTCTACTAGTGATTTGGGAAAGTCATTTTTCTGTGCTATTTCAATAATTTTGTTGTATTCTATTTTGTATTCTTCTGCTGTGAGAGGGATGTTGACCAGTCTGTGTGCTAAACTATTAAAGATTGCCTGTTTGTGGGATCTTGGATTGTAGCCATTAGCTTTTTATGTAGTTGTCTGTCTGTGTTGGTTTTCTGTAAATGCCAAAGTTTATTCTATTTTTATTTCTGATTATTTTTAGATCTAAAAATGGTAAATACTCGTCTTTTTCAAATTCTACAGTGAACTTGATGCTTTTTTCTTGAATATTTAAAAGTTCTAGTGGATCACTGATGTGTTTTTTTGGCACTATGGCAAATATGTCATCTACATGCCGATGACAAAATATTGCCAGCTACACCAATGAAAACCAGTCGATGTCCGGCTGAAGATAGGGGGAAGGCCTCTGAAACTAGTTCCGGGAAAATTTAACAGTAAGTACAAAATTGAATCGAGAATATATTGACACATTGCTTCACTCACACTGTTTATTCACAGGACATGTTTCAAGAGCTCTTGCTCCTATCCTCAGCTGATACTCGACTAGTGCAAGTTGTAGTGGTTTCTTCTTTCTCCGTATTGTCAATAGATGGCGTGATGTACTTGTCAAAGATGTCCGGTGGTGGAGTTTCAAAATTCATGACTCTATGACGATTTTTGTTAATGAAGATTTTTTCCCATACGGAATAGTCTATGGGGTGATTAACGTATTTTATTAGAGATGTTTCCAAATTGATGTCATGTCTAGTATTCAAAAAATGAAAAGCCACTGCTGATTTTTCTGTTTCACCATTTTTAATGTTTCTCATATGTTCTTTAGTTCTGATGTTAATATTTCTTTTTGTTTTTCCTATATAAATTTTAGGGCAAGTTTCACATTTGATCTCATAGATTCCTGGTTTTTCTTTGGTAGTGATTGAATTTTTGGGAGGGCCTTTTAACAAATTTCTGATATTAAACCTGTTTTGAGGTGCAAGAGTTATGTTGTGTTTTGAGAAGATTTTTTGGAATTTGTTATAGGCTGATGGGTGGAAGGTGAATTTTTTAAAAAGTTTTTTCTCTTTTTCTCCTGTAGGTTCTAGGGTGGTGGTTTCTTTTATTTTCTTAGCTTTGTTGAGTCTGTTAACAGTTTTGTCTATTAAATTTGGGTTGAAACCGTTGGATATAGCTACTTTTTTTATGTGTAGGTATTCTTCTTGATAATCTTCTCTGTTTAGTGGAAAGTTGATCATCCGAAAGATTAAACTGTTGAAAATGGCATGTTGGTGTTGTTTTGGGTTGAAACTGTTGTTCTTAATGTAATTATCTGTGTGTGTCGGTTGCCTGTAGATACCAAAAGTGAGTTTGTTGTTCATTTTTTTGATCTTGATTTCCAAAAAGGGGAGCACACCATCCTCTTCTGTTTCCAATGTAAATTTTATAGCTGGATTTTGTATATTCAAAAGTTTAAGACCATCTTGTATGAGTTTTTTAGGTACTATTGCAAAAATGTCGTCAACATAGCGATACCACACTTTGAAATAATTTGGAAAAGCTTTTGTGATATGTGTTTCAAAAGCACTCATGAATAAATCTGCCAAGAAGGGAGACAATGGGTTGCCCATAGCTAGGCCCGTTTTTTGTTTATAGATCTGTCCATTAAAGCTGAAAAAATTTTGATTGATACAAATTTCTGTAAGTTGTGAAAGTTCTTCTATTTCTTCAGGTGTTATTTGTATTGATTCCAGCCATTTTTTGAGAAGTGGAATAAGTAAGTGTTGTTTAGTGTCATTAATCGACTCCCAATTAATTTAATTTATACAAACAACACTGTTTTCAACACTTCCATGAAAGGATTTATATTGATGGCTGTTCTAATGTTGATGAAGAGTACATTGAAAATTGGCTGCAAATCGATGACAGAGATTATAAACTGATTAGAGAGGAAGGCATTATTGCATTATGCAGTGTCACTGAAAATGAATCAGATTCAGACAATGTTGATGAACCAGCTATGGTTATCACCCACCACAAGTAGAAGCAAACATAGAGAAATTGATGCTTTATTTTGACAGACAAGCCAAAACATTGCCAAATGAACTTCTAATGTTAAAGCAGATGCAAGATCGCGCTGCTCATAAACGATATACTAAACTGAGGCAGCAGAGGCCACTGCCCTTTTACCACCAATTAGTTCATAACTATGTTGTGTACAGTGAAAACACATAGAATAATACAGTACATAAAGTATGTGTTTTTAGGTGAAAGTGCCGATAGTAATTTCTAAACTGCATAACAAATATTTTGGTGATGTCATACATGTTTTTGTCATAATCTGGATAACCTGGATTTTTGTGAACTTGGATCGGCCGTGGTCCCAGTTGATCTGAGTAAACAAGGTTCTACTTTTTTTTTTTTTTTTTATTAGTTTCTCTACTACTTACCTTGTTACTTAATTTTTGTTATTTCATCCGAAAATTTAAAGCCAGAATTTCACTGCAAATACAGATTTTTTTGTCTCCAGAATGTAAGAATGAATAAATAAATAAAATAATTTTTAAAAACAGATACATGTGTGTATGTGCTCTCAGAGACTTACAAAAATGAAAAAACTAAGAAATTGTTAAATACCAAACTGCTACAGTCCATCAAGATTAAAATTTGGAGGTAGATCAAATCATACAATTAACTCTGCTATGTATTGAACAAAATTACTTCAAATTCAACAACAAATATTACAAACAAACAAAAGGCCTAGCAATGGGGAATCCACTTTCACCCTTCTTAGCCGATCTATATATGAGTAATTTGGAGACACACATATCTAAAACCTTCTCATATATGTTTAAATTCTGGACCAGATATGTTGATGATATTTTTGCTGCAGTCCCTCAAAAGTTTTTAACTGACTCCTTAAAACTACTGAATATACAATATCATCATATGCAATTCACAATGGAAGTTGAAAACAATCAATTGCCTTTCTTAGATTTGATGATTATAAGACAAAATGACAGTGTAAAATTTGGAATCTATGGAAAACCTACTCACACAGATAATTACATAAAATGCAACAGTTTCAATCCTCTGTCACATAAATTAGAAGCTGCTCTTAGAAGTTTGATCCATAGACTGAACAGCATACCTTTAGATCAAAAACAATATAACCAGGTATTTACATATATTTTAAATACAGCACAAAAAATTGGTTTCAATCCAAACTCAACCAAACAAATGATCAATCGGGACTACAAGCAAAAGAAATTAAAACAGATCACTACACTTCAAAAAATAAATAAAAACTGAAATACAAAATATTCACTTACCACCCTTGGGCATTTCCAAAGTTTGAACAAATATTTAAAGATTATGGTATCAAACTAGCACCAAAAACAGATTCTCACTCAAGAAATTGTTAAATAATCCCTTAAAAAACAATATCCCACCAGAACAAAAATCAGGCATATATAGGGTAAATTGTGAAGACTGTGACAAATTTTATATTGATTTGACAAAGAGTAATTTAAGAACTAGATTAACAGAACACTGTAGGAACATAAAATACAAACAAACAGAAAAATTGGCAGTTGCTTTTTATTTCTGGAATGTAACCACCATATCGGAGAGGAGATCAAACAACTAAAACCAACTTGAATTTACAATATGGGAAAACAATTTTATTATTAAAATCATTCCACATATTCTAAATTTGTGAGTGGTCTACTGAACTTATGTAAAGAATCTTCTGAGAGAGGGAGCCAATTACAAGAGATCCAGACAACAACCAACTGTGATGAGTCGCTAATCAACTGAGGATGAAACTGCAAGTTTTGAAAACGTTCCTGATTTTGTTAAAGGACGTGAGTGAAGTTACAAGTTCTAAAAGGTATGACTCAATTTTAGTCTTTATACTGTGACTTGTGTTATCCCACTTCTGACACCAGTGTGACTTTGTGGGTTCGTGAAATAAAAAGTCCAATTACACCACTCAACAATGTTCTTTATTTCTACCGACTTACAGCTTAACTCTTGCCAATTACACAAAATTACTTGCTGCACACAATTACAATTTACCCGTTCGTCCGTTACAATTTCCTTGTACTCGCGATTACATAAGCTCCGATGCACGCACAGTTCGTACAGTCCTCCGTTGCACAATCCTTTCGTTCATTAACACGTCACTGACTAACTCTTACACCAAGAACTGCGACTGTCTTCTCGTTCACACTCACTAACCAACTGATTGACCAACTCTGACTGACTAAACCAAAACCAACTCAACACAGCACAACAACTGACTGACACTGTCTGTCTGTCCCTCTTTATATAGGAATATCCCGACTTCTGGTGTTTACAAGATTGTTCTGGTAACAGAAAGATCGAGAACCAGGTGGAAGGGAAACAGACGCACAATTATGTTTCTTTCCGACCACTGGCTGTCACCACTATAAGACAAACGAGGGAGAGGTGTGGCTAACGCGGTCCTCCCCTACCTTCCGTTCGCAGCTGGTACAGGGTGTTCCAACGCCCGGGTGACAATACACCAAACTTGGAATTAAGATGAGTAACTTCCAAGGATGTGACACAAGATTTTCAAAACATTCTCACCATGCCAAACTAACATGAAAATATGTTAGTTATGTTTTATTTTTTCAAAATCACCTCTTATTTAAGATACATATTTGCATGACAAATAAAATGTGTATATTGAATTTTATGGATTGAATGGCCAGTGAAATTCTTTTCATTGTGAATTACTTTTGTGTAACTGAGTATCTCTTACTGCTGAGATCCTGGCAATTTGTGTCAATGCAGCTGAATGAATGGTTTTCCTTTAGGAAGACTGATCAAATATGTGCAAGAAGAGAAATAGCTGATTCTCCCCTATTTTCTTAAGATTTTCAGCAAAATTAAATTATGTCCATACATATAGGCAACACAACTGGAATTCTTCTTCATTAGTAAAACATAATATTTATTTACATATTATGTACTCAAAATGAATTTTAATGGCTCTAAACCACTTCTACATCAAAACTTTGGAGCATGCTTTAAGTCTGCTTCCATTGTTTAAATAAACTTATAAATTGGAAAATTGCATAGTTCACAGATCAGTTAAAAAGAAAAACCTACTTTTAAAAATCCTTTAAACTGGCTGAACTCTAGATATTCTAGACGATGGGAGAGGTATGCTCCTGAAACATTGATGGCATCTAGAATATATTTGCTGCCACGAAAGTTTCAGATCTTTTTATTTAGCTGAACTCTATTTACACAAAGAACAAAACACAGTGACAACTTTTAATATTCCTCCAGCCAAGGGTTTTTTTTTTTTTTGTAATGTACGTCCTCCAACGTTAAGTCATATCGGACGATGAATGGAAATGGTGAAATGATGCTCAAAGAAGCCCAGGGTCCATAGAGCTTAGAGCTACCCAAAATTCATCTTTCAGGATAAGGGAAAATCCCAGAAAAACCTTATCCAGGTAACTCACCCTGACCGAGATTCGAACTCGGGACCTCTTGAACGTAAGGCAGACATGCTACCGCCATGCTACCGAGGCGGGCTCCAGCCAAGAAATACCAACTAAAACCACAGCAGGGAGCATAGCATTGATAACAAATGTAACATTCTCTGAAACAAATTCTAATAAGTTTTGATATAGTAGTGAAGCAAGAGTGATTAAAAATTAATTTTGAAAGTGACTGCTTATAATAATACAAATGCATTACTTACTATAATTATTGCTAGTTAACTTACCTTATAAAATTTGCATCCAAGGCCATCATTTATTTGTATCACTAAAAAAAGATGGTCACCATGTATTGCATGACAATATAATTAAATCTGGTTAGCCAGAAGATTTATAGATTATCACCATGCAACCAAGACCAATATACCTTTCTGAAAGAAAACCATTTTAGTACTCCATGATATCTTTACACTAATTAAATTCTGAGAGCATTCTGACATCTTAAATATTATCTGCACAATATTCCCTTATGTCTTAAGCAACCACATCAAATCCTTTCATGGAAGTGTTGAAAACAGTGTTGTTGTATAAATTAAATTAATTGGGAGTCGATTAATGAACTTCCAATCTTGCCCTATGTTATTCCTTTTCGGATGAGTCGAGTCAGATTAAAAATTCAATGCCATAGCCAGGATTTGAACCATGGATCTCCCGCTCGTGCAGCTGCTCTAAACCACTGAGCTACTATGGCCAACATGCCAACATGACATTAAATTCCCCAACTGACTCGTATGTTTCCCAATAGACCACTAGGGGTGTTCTCATATGCTATGAGATATGCACCTTTTTGTGGCGACTTACTATGCTATAAGTACCAATTTATAAAAAAGGGGATAAAAATTGTCCTTCTAGTTATCGTCCAATATCTCTAATTCCAGTATTTTCCAAAGTGCTAGAAATGATCATGTTCAAGCAGCTATGCAGTTATTTTGATGAAAATGGAATAATTAGTGATGTACAATTTGGATTTAGAAGAGGTAGGTCAACAACTGATGCCGTTGTCTCTCTTGTTAAAAAAGTATTAACTGCTTTTGAAACCAAAAGCCTTGCCCAGGCCACCTTTTGTGATCTGAGCAAAGCTTTTGATTGTGCAAAACATGCTGATTTATTATCCAAATTAAATTTTTATGGTGTTAATGGCATTGCAATAAAACTGTTTGAATCATACTTATCAAATCGTAAGAAAGTTGTATGTATAGGAGGTGAGAAATCTAATATGGTGGAGCTAAAATGTGGTGATCCACAGGGCTCAATACTTGGGCCACTATTATTTTTAGTAATGGTTAACGACTTACCTTCTTTCTTAAAGTCCCATACTGTACTGTATGCTAATGATACCACGTTTTTGAATACCAGTACCGATTATCAAAGCCTTAACTTGCTAACAGAAGATACTCTAAGGCATGCAAATACTTGGTTTAGAGCCAATGGTTTCCTGCTAAATGAGAACAAAACTGAACAACTTACATTTAGTTTGCGTGAGACTTCTTATGAAAATTGTTCAAGGAATGTAAAATTTTTAGGTGTGGTTGTGGACAATAGGCTGACATGGCAACCCCATATCAACTATATTACAGCGCTGTCCAGAGTTATATATTTAATCAGAAATTTGAAAAGTCATGTACCTGATTCATATTTAAGAACAGCCTATTTTGCATTCTTCCACAGTATAATCTCATATGGCATTTTACTCTGGGGAAGCAGCAGTCATATTTCTACTATGCTAATATTACAAAAGAAAATAATTCGTACCATCTCAAATTCAGATAAATTTGCACATTGTAAACCTCTATTTATAAAATTAAGAATTATGACTGTGATAAATGTATATATTTATAATACTCTCATCTATGTAAAAAGTAACTTAACCGACCAGCTATTCAGGCAGGATATTCATAATTATAATACTAGGTTTAATTATAAACTCAATATACCATATCATAGATTAACTAAAACCTCTAACAGCTTTGAAGTATTGGGCATTAAACTATATAATCAATTACCTTTAGAATTAACTGAATTATCAGGTAATACATTTAAATGCAAATTATATGAATGGTTAGTTTCTAAACCTTATTATTCAATACAGGAATACTTTAACAGGTGTAGTTTAACTTTGGCTTATGTCATGAAGTATTCTTATTTCCTCATTTTATTTTAAGTCTCTATATTTGTATATCTAATGTAAGTATTTTATTGATGTTTTTTTTTATCTTCACTGTATTATAACTGTATTAATTTGTACTCTATTTTTGACTTTGTCTATTGCTGTAATAAGCTTAATGACAATAAATCATTATTCAAATCATTATTACTTATCTACTCATCCAAACCTTAGCCTACACACGGCTAGTGTGGAAGAAATGATTACTCCTTTTCATTACACATTACTGAGTAAGACATTACAAAGTGTTGTTAGGAACTGCAAATATTTAGTTTAACTAACCATGGATCACTGCAATCCAGGAGTGCGCGTCTATACTTACTATATGCTCAAGACCAATACGTAACCCAAATTTGAGTGGAAGATGCTTTGTGTAACTGTGACAATAAGAAGAAAATTTACATGTTTAAATTATGTTTTGTGAACTGTTAACAATGCCACTTTCAAAGGTTGGTACCAGTGGCGCAGGCACTAAGGGTAAAATACTCCCTGGCAGGAAATATTATTTTTAAAGTGTACAGTTTCTTTAAGAAATTTGTCATCTGAGGAAGTGCGTTATCGGATCAATTTTTCACAAAGCCAGGAACTCACAACCAGAGCAAGCAGTGTGAATGTGCATACTGTGTCATATTGTGAACAGGGTAATACAGAAAGTGATGAACCTTTATTTATTTTATATAGGTTAGCAACTCCTCTACAATAAGTTGTTTTCAGAAATCCAGGTATGTTATTTTCAGTATGTTAATACTGAATGTCACAGTTTATGTCATAATAATTATCCTTTGCTGCGTAAGTTCTGACAATTTATCAGACAAAATGATTATGTTACTTTCCTCATCCCTCTCCCTAACTTCCGCTCTCTGGCACATCAGTTGCCAACAAGGCAGTCACCATGTGCACACATTGGTTCAGCTCATATGTCTTCTACAACTGTACACTATATAGTTAAAAATCATCTAAAAGCAATGAAATAATGCAGATATTATTCTTTTCTTTCGCAAAAATAGCAACCTTGTAAATCAATTCAAATTTCGATATTACATAGCTTGTAATATGTAATAATACAAACAAACAAATATGAAGAGTTTCTTTTATAATGTTACAAGTTTATCAGCAACTGTGCTTTAAAATTACCTTGAATGTGAGGGATGAAAGGTTATAGAGGTTTACTGGAATATCAGTGGTGATACTACTTGAACAAACTTCTATTATTTTGGAAGACAATGACGTCACAATTTTTTGATGTTTCTAAAGTACCTTAGTTACATTTAAGTTGGAAACAACAATTCAACAGCTACCAATAAAACTGAGTAGAATTATACTCTTTACTAAATGCATTACATTAAATACAACTGGCTTAAGAACAATATGCTTTACATACTTTCACTCTGTAATGACTTATAGCATATTGAGCTGAGGAAATGGAAGAGATGCAGCTAAAATATTTAGACCGCAGATTCTGGTTTCCTGTAAATGTTTCTTTCTCTACCAGCTGTAAGCTTATTACAACATGAAACACAATCATATTCATTTCTATATGCACTGTTTCCAAACTTTGTGCAGGGTAGGGAAAGATTCTAATTACAGAGAAATTTCCCCATGCCACATAGGAATTAAAGCTTGGATCTTTGGGCTGAAAAGCCAGAAAGCGATCACTCTATCATAGAGGCAGTATACATACATTTTATTCATGTTTTCCTGCACATTTTTATTTGCTGACGGGACAGAATTCGTGAATTTCAGAATATCACACACCAAGTTTTGCAAACAGGTATGCTTACCTTAGAACTTGATATTGCTAAAAATAGATGTCACAGTGATATTAATATCCTCAAAACTACATATCAACTTACTAATTTTTGTTAAGTATGAAAATTTGAAGTATATAGAAAGTATTATATCAATGCAACAATACAATTAGATTGCAACAAATAGAATAAATAAATGAACATCTACAGTATGATAATTTTCATTTAGTTTCAAAGCCACATTTTTAGAAGTGGAAGTATATGTGAAATCACACTGAAAATTAATAAATAACTGTTTATAATATTAATTGTTCTTCGACACATGCCATCTACAGTTGGAAAGGTGTAGCATATTAATTTATTTTCTGTAAAACAAATCCTTCACGTTATGTTTCAGAGTGCTCCACAGTTTTCACCACTACCTCCGTTGTTACAGTGTAGGACACACTGCTTTCTTGTTGTTCTCCATTAAGCTGTGGCAAATGGCCTAGCAAATGGTTAAACTGATTGCCTCTCACCTAGGCAGCCCGGATTCTCCAGGGAGACTTTTTATATGAAATTTGTGGAACTAAAGCAACATCTGGGTTCCTCCACATTCATTCCACCAATGCTTTCCTTTCATCCATTGTAGTGCCCTTTCATATCATCCAACTTTTTCACCTTCATACCAATATCGGGAACTGATCCAAGGCTTAACACCTATCAAGACTTCCTTTGAGGTGCTGAAAATTTAATGGTGCAAATCCAGAGCTGTAGAGGAATGTCCAATAACTTCCAATCCAAATTCCTGAACTTCCTTTTTATTGAAATGCTTTTCTCAACATAAGATTGTGGGTCAATAAATAAGGAATCTAATGGATGCAAACTTTTCAACATCCTAAACTGTTAAACGTTATGGTTAAAAAACTTTAGTTTCTTAAAATAAATATATTAAACATTTGTTGCATTTCTCTAAAAAAGATAAAATTCCCGATAATAAAAACTCTGGCATTTATCAATTTAATTGTTTAGATTGTGACAAGGTTGACATTGGAAGGACTAAATACATTTTAGAAACAAGAATGAAAGAACATTTTCTAAATATTAGGTATAAACAGAATGATAAATTGACCATGGCAGATCATTTTCGGTCATTTAACCACTAAATAAGTCCAAAGTTTTATTATTAAAGCAATTAAATGGTTCAACAGATAAAAAACAGGAAAAATGTTTAAGTATATTATAAAATAGAAATCACATAATGAATTTTGAAATACTGCTAATTTGTTTTATTTTCAGAGTTTGGTAATACATACAAAAATATTGCAACATCTAGCGGCCATAACATTTACAATGAAGGAAATGACTGAAGATACAAAGTTTGTGAAACTAGTCTCCCATCAATCCTTTGAAATTTTCATCAATTTTCTTAAAATATAAATCAAGTTTTGTTACAAATACGAGTAATTATATTTTATGCATTATTTGTTGCTTCACTGTTGCTAGCTTCTATTATTTTTAGTATTTTTTACTTGATTTACGTTTGACGCTGTAGTAGAAAATACTTCATAATTCTTTGCTTCTGGCAAACCATAATTTCGGTATCAAATGCCCCCATAGATATTATTTTATTATCCCATTAACTTGTTCGACTCCTTTGGGGCATAGAAATGAAGGATTCTTTTGTTGTGTTGTTTCAATTTCTAAATCATACCCATAAATCTATATTCCATCAACCATAATAACCATTTTCATAAACTGTATGTCACTTTGAAGCTGTACTTTCACATGTGTGCAGGCAATCATATGCCTTCCCTTCTGGTTATTTAAAATGAGATGGGACATGACTGCCAATTCTTCCCATATTTCTTTCAAAATGCTTAGAATACTCCTAAAGGAGAGTCCCAGTATATCAGAAATGTCTCTTACTGTGTAATATGCTTATCATTTCATTCCATATTCCTTAGTATTGCTAGAAGAGATCTGTTCCAAATGATCTACATCGTTAAATGCTTCCACTTCACTTTTATTAAATTTCAAAAACTATTGAAATGTTTGAGATTTGCCTATTACTTCCCATGAACTGTGCAATTATCAGATAGACTTCTACTTGTGTTTTACCAAGTTTGAAGTAAATAACTTTGTAACTCACATTTTTTCTAAAAAATTAAATTGCTGAGGCACAAAAGACAAACTTATTTCAGAGGTGCTACATGTGCACTGCAACATTGAAAAAAGCCATACAACCCCAAATTTTTATTAAATGAGAGCTGCATTTACAGCCTGAGTAAGAATTAAAGATAGTTTAATGACAAAATTAGTTCTAAGCCATTCAAGAATGCTTTTGATCACACCTCATATGCTTCCATGTACACAATAAAGGGTCTTATTAACTTTAGCACTAAATATTTCCTCTTCTTAAGGTTTCATCACATACTGGCAAATTGAAACAGCAATTAATACAATTTGTCTCCAATAATGTGGTGGAAACCAATAACTGTATATATCTATAGATTATTATGTTCTTGATTTTTCATAATTAGTATAATGTGATCCACTTCTAAAAATAGCAACTAAGCCACAAGAATAAAATTTTCAGATAATGCATCAGTGAAATTTGATAATTTCCTTTTCAAAATTCTTTTGTTATTAATATACAATAATTTTTAATTGTATTTTCAGGAACGCTTTCCCAAAATAGAGAAACTGATTTTTTAATCTCTATACTCATGGGCAACTGTGCAAGTACCATTTGTCTACCATACACCAACTCACATGAACCAAAAACCTTCAGTAACCATCACAATAAAACTAAGAAAAAGAAGAAAACATTTTGTTTGATATTATATAAGTACCTACTACTTATTCTAAGTGCAAATATGAATATTCAGAAATGGCTTTACTCCATCTTATACAACAGTTTTCTTTACTCATGTACATCAAATAATGTTTGCTGATTTGTATTGTTAATGAACTTTCTAAAACAATTTGATTGTTATTTAACAATGAGTTTTGTATATAGATGTGTATTTGGCTGATATTTAAGAAGTTCTGTATGATCTGATCATGGTAGCAGAAGCTTTAAGCATTAAAAATATTATATTTCAATTTAAGTATAACTTTTGCACAGAAAATTTCAGTTGTTTGTATATTATAGTATCACCACTGTTTATGAAAATAAAACACATTTGTTTTTTTTGTAAATGGACGCTCCTTTACTTACAACAAAGACTGGAAATCGAGGAGGTTTTGGCTACTTTACAAGACATGATCGAGCTATTACTAGTAGTTACATTAGGTGACACACTAATGTAACTGCAATAACATCCACGCATTTTCAATGCAGCTTATGGAACACTTACTATACAAGAGGAGATGCGGAGAGGATATAAGGGATCAGTCAAAATGTTTTACTATACAGTACAAGAAATAACGTCGTCTGCTTCTTCATCTTCTTCTTAAAGGAAGGCAAGGGGGAAAATTTTCTCTTTCTGAAAAAGTAAATAACTGTCAGTTTCTTGATTCAAGTTTTCGTTTCACTTTTCCATCATCATCATCTTGTCAAGTTTGACAGTTCTCTTAATAGCATTGTCATACTTACAGAGCTCTTCTTTTTTATATATATATATTTATATGTATATATAATAGCATCTACATACACAATAATTTGACATTTTTCTTAAAAAACAAAACAAGTTCTTCCTTATATAAAACAACACTGTACATTACATACATTTTATCAAAATGGTGTTGCATCCCAAACCAGAATTTCACTCTTCTGGTTCATTTCTTTTGCTTTGTTTTTGTTACTTATGCCTAGCATATATTTTACAAATTATGAAAATATAAGTAAATAAATTTAAATGTTTAAATTTTAAGAATATCAGTTTAGCAATATTTTGGTTACTCCAGTGAAATAAGCAGTCAGGAAAACTGCTGAGGTAAAGGTTTGAGAACTGCAGTATTTTGGTCAGTAGCAAAAGGGGCAGCTCTTGTTCATAAAAGCTGAAGAACTGCAGCATGACCACAAAAGCAATTTTTGTGTTAGGAGGGCTTTTCATTATAGGATTCTTTAATTTCTTACAAAACTGTTGCCTAAGCACCATGTTTTTTATGTCAACGGTCAGCAATGTTGTACCTGATCAGCCGTAGAAATACACAAATCTTGATACCAGCTTTTGGGGTGGATGGGGTAAGAGCATGGAGCAGAATAGCAAGGTAAGGCAGGAAAGTTACAGTTTGAATTAGCCAATATGTATGCAAATGGGTTGGAGTGACCTAGAAATTAGAAAGAAGCTAAAAAGTTTCTCTCCCTTCACTCTTAAGGACTCTAAATGCCACATCAAATGTATTCTGTAACTTCTTAAAACTAAATGGCAGATATCCTGTTCAGAATTAAGATATTTAGAGTAATAGAATATGACAGGAGGAATAGAATATTATGCTTTATTTTGTGCTGAAAAAAAATGGCTTTTTATTGAATATGACTGAACAGTAATTCTTCCGTCAGAACACATAAAGAAGATATTTTATTTAAATTTATGAAATTTCTACGTGAACAGCATCAGTCATATTACTTTGATATGAGAGCTTGTTGTAAGCATGAATGTTTACAAATTTCAGAATACACATTTTTCTAGTCTTAGGACCTTGCAGAGATGTTTAATGTAAAAGTGGCTTGTAACTGAATAAATGTTACTTGCTGAATGATAAATATATGACCAAATTTGACCGTAAATATGGGACAAACCTGTTTGTTTGGGTGGATGCAAACAAAACGTGGAATATCAGAATAGAATAAATTTCCATATCTACAGAAAAGACCACTAACCACATAAAATTACATTTATACCTGAACAAAACATAGATATACAAAACAAAAACAGCCTACTATAAATACTAATTCCTGAGTATAAAAGAAAAATGGCTCTAAGATAAACTGTGGACAAAGACAAAAACACTTAAGAAAGAGAAACAAATAACGACAATTACCATGATAAGAAATATAAATATTAAAGGAATATGGTAACCTAAATAATAACTCTTTAAACATGTATTCAGGATCAGCACCAGCACTGCACAGAATTCTAGCCCGAAAAACTTCAGGCATTTATAAAACTGGATATAGGTAAATATACATAGGGAAACAAAGTGAAAAATGGGCAAAAGAATTTAACAACACTGTTTTCAACACTTCCAAGAAAGGAATTGTAAAAGAATTTAAGATGAGATGAGAAATATAAAATACAAATTGACCGATCAATTGGCAGGAAGAACATTTCTAGTCTCAGATAAACTGAAGAAAGGGAGGAGATGGGGAGAAGGAGAAAGAGAGAAAAAACCTGAGTAGAACAATTTATATGTCAAATTAATATAATTTGTTAAATTTTGATGTACCTCCTTAAAATTAATAAATCTCATTGTATATCCAGTCAGAAAAAAAACATTTATAAGTTACATAAGGAAGCGTTGCAGGTGACTGGCTGCTGATGAAGAAGACAGTCTCCAAAAGATGTAACAGTGATTTATAATAATATTTATAACTGACGAAACCTATTGCTTCTTGTAAACTTAATGGTGAATAAAGGATTATGATTAAAGAAAGCTAGAATGATTAAAATGTATTTTAAGACTTCATCTGTAAAAAAATGAGCTTTTTTCTGTTTCCTTTGTCCATTCTTAATCAGTCGCTATAGCATTTTGAAATAACAAAATCTACTGCAGTACCCTTTTTTCTAAAGTTCACAGGCCACAAGACGCAGCCTTTTTCTTACGTAATGAAATTTTAATTCAATCCTTTGCATATGAATCTTATCAACCTGACTTTATTTCTTCTTTTTCCATGCCAATGTAACAATAGGCAATGTAACAATAAACAATAACATTTCAAACTACTTAACTTGGACTACAAAAACTAAAACATACAGAAATTCTAGTTTGGGACTTTATAACTAAGATTAGCTTATGAATATATCACAATTCCTGTTTATCTTTCAAACATGCTTGTATGCACATTGTTATACATGGGTATGCAAATGGCATGGTCTACAAAATGTGCATAAGAGTGAGTGACCAATAACATGTCAGGTCTGTAATTTTATTTTGGCAAGATAAAATTTCTATCAAATTTAACAGAGAAATCAAATTGCAAATATAACATATAATACCTCCAAAACAGCATTCTATAGCTATTAAAAACCAATTTATGTGTTAATTTGTGGATTAAAATACATTTTCTTCTTCTGTGTTAGAAAATCAGACCAAAAAATTTCACTTTAAATGTAACTTACATAATTAAGTTAAAACCAAATATGTATATACTTTTCGTGAGTATGAAGAGTTAAAAATTAAACTGTAAATTATTAAAGTGTGTGCTATTGGTCACTCTAATGAAAGAAAGACATTAGAAAAAACAAAAAAACAATTTTGATACAAAATGTAGAGCACTTTTTGCTTTTATACAGCAAGATCACCAAATCATTATTGAAATGACATTTATTTTCCACATAAAATTTCAACCCCCACTGAAATATTGCCCAATCTTAAAAGACATGTATTTTAAGTAAAATCTTGCCTTACACTTTAATGTAAAGGTCAAATTGTAACTAAATGTGCACTTTGTATGTTTACAACTTTTCATAACTATAAAAAACAATGGATTCATTGTTGAATGAATGGTTCATCTTGCTGCATGGCATGTACATGCTACGTTACAATGATGTTAACAACAACATATGATAATGAAAAAAATTGCACATTAAAATGAGGCATATGATAGTTATGAGCATCTGGAAAACTTTGCACCTGCTTGAGGTTATCACATTTATACAGCTCAGCAAATGTTCAACAAAATATTTGTACATTTTTTGTGTATATCCTCTTGCAGATATAAGGTTTAATATTTGCTAAGCATTTATAATGTAGAGTAATTGGCAGAGTAATGAATGTTATAAAGGATAAACCTTTCACTCTTGCCTCATACCACGATAGGAAAAGGTTTCTCTGAGACATCTTTGTTTTGAACATTGTTTAATATCACTGTTTTTATATATCCAATTTCTTGAAAATTCATATGTAAATATGAATATTAAATCATGTAAAGAGAAGATGAACTGATTACAATAACTGAAAAGATAATTTGTAATCAGCTTTTAACACTCCGTCATTTACATTTTCATATTATTGAGGAATGACAGAGTGTTCAAAGCAGATTACAAATAGTTTTTTCAATTAATTTGGGCATCGCTGTTGCCAAATTCCTCCAATCACACGTAATTGATTAGAATAAGTTTAAAACCATGTAGCACTTTTGCATCTGAAATTTTTAAATAACATTTTGCCTTCTACTGTTTAAATGTGATAAAGTACTGTTAATACAGAATTGAGATTTCTAATTATTTGTTGAATGTGTCATACAATTCCAAACTTTTGTATGTGCTTTAAAACATTCAGTGCTAAACTTGTTTAGAAATTAAAACATTCAATTACCCAATGATAAAAGTAAAATAAATCAGGAAACAGCAGAAGCAGAATCATAACAGACTGCAAAATTAAACAAAATTTGAATGAGCAAAGGATATTAAGTGATTTAAAAACAAATATGTGGCACAAAGGAACATTTATTAAAAAAATTGTGACATTATTTGGTGAAACAAAAATCACACATATGTATGAAAAAAACTTGCAAAAATGCAGTTTGTGTTGAATTTTCCTATTTTTGACACTTCATCCTGAGTATTTCTTCTTCCTTGTGGTCTTGATTGTCTTGTAGTCCTTACAAACCATCACCACTGTTCACTTCAAACTCGCTTCCTGCTAAGACAACTCAAGTTCAAGCTCAAGACATACAAAGCCGTTATAAGTCATTTGTTTCCAAGGAACAATGTGCCGTAGCGTCCGTTGGCTGCGGCTGCTTGGCTATATGCTACGTGACACTGATCACGGCTCGAGCCGAGTTCGAAGAAGAATCCTTACCACTGCCACCACTTTCTGTTTTAATGCACTGCCCTGTTAACTGGTTTACACTCAAGGGATTGTTAATATCGTGTGGGTTTGTGCCCACGGGATTGCGATGCAAAGGTGGACCAGCAGGAGGGTGATGAGGAGGAAGATGATGGTGCACAGGCAGTCCTCCTCCACCACCACCGCCTCCACCCCCACCCCCACCACCACCACCACTATTGGAATTTGATGAGGTTGAGGGAGGTTGGTGAGGTGGCAAAATGCCTGCACTGAGTCCATTCATTGGAGGCTTGCAGTCAAAAGCAGAAGCGTCATGTGGAGTGAGTGGACTCTGCAAACTCATGCAGGGACTTGCCAAGCTCACAGAGGGACTGGCAAGGCTCGTGCTTGGACTTGGCAGGATCATCGATGGGCTGGTGAGACTCGATAGACCGCTCAAACCTCCAGGACTGGACAGCGAATGGTTCATACTCTCCCTGTCGTCGTCAGGTGGTGTGTTCGCATCGCCCACACTGCCACAGCTCCCCAAGTTGTCCTCACTCTGGTTGCCATCCATGCTCTCATTAGATTCCATATAGCGAATGCATTTTTTCTTGCGCCTGTTTCAACACAAATCACTTGCATTTAGAAATGATTTCATGATATCCAGATGTGATTTCAGCTGCTCTCAAAACATACAAATTTTGTAATTAGTGCTATACTACCAACATAAATGAACAAAATCTGACAACAGTAATATTAAAGTACTTTCACTCAGCAGTATGCCTAACTTTAACCTCAAATTCAATTTCATTATTATTCCATGTATAACTGAAAACTTTTGTATTAAACATACGTTATTCTTGGTAACACCTAATCATTCTTTGGTTCATCATAAGACTTTATGAGAGGTTAATAAGAATAGTGAACCCATTATACTGATATGATTTTGTTATGTCAATGTTTAAGATCACAGTGATAACATTTTGAATGAACATATAGGTACATAAAAATCCAACATGTTACAAATGCATGACTTTCTCCATCCACTATCTTTACAAATTACATTTTAAAAATGTATCTTTCTTTATCTTCATACTGATGAAGGCTTTGGAATGTGCAGAGGGTGTTACATATTTTGGCCAGACTCAAATGATACAGTTGGCCAATCACTGAAGCATTGGAAGAGGCTGGGCTATCTTCAAGAAATGTTGTTTGTCAATGATTTGGATCTAGACTTCATCCAATCTCCATCTGGCATCCTAATTACGCTGATTATTAGAGGAGTTTGAGTATCTCCTTTTTCAAGAAAGATTACTGTCTGCATTCTGCTAAATTTTGGAAAATTGCATTACTGTGTCTCCATAGCAACAGGGGATTGTAAAAAGATGATAAAAAATAAATTGGGCTGGTTACTAGTTAGTTGCAGTGAGTTACATACAACTGATTTGCAAGTCAGAGCTACAAAGCAAGGCTTGTAACCCATTTTGCACAATAATTACGAGCGGTTACAACTTCACTCATTTTATGTATCACAGTATGAATAAGTTTATAGCATGTTGATAAAATATTTTTTTTTAAGGATACAGTTGTCCATGATTGAAGATGCTCATAGATTGTCTTAAAATTACTATATACATGGGAGAAAAAAAAGAGCTACTTCAAGCTCCTAGTAGCACAACTGTGCATGTGCTTAAGATTTCAGAATTTTGCAGGTTGAAAGGAAATACTGTCTTTGTTACCTGTAATTTTTACAGTTATGTCAAAATTGTATATGGTTATGAAAATGCTGTTACAAGGGTCATCCAATAAACGAGTTTCCCTATTTTTTCTCTGTAAACCACATGTTTTAAAAATTAAGTTGGTACTGTGGAAACTTTCAATGGGATACGGCGGCTGCACTCTAACTTCAACAGCAAGAGCTTGCCTGCATTTACCAGTATGGCGCCAGCTACCATGGCACTACCACCACTTGAAAGGATGTCCACATTTGAACTCTGTTCTGTTATTTGCTTTTACAAGTGAAAAATGAAATTATTTATATTTGTCATTTAGTGTGTGTTTATGGTGAAAGTGTGTGAACATTCAAACATTTATTATGTCTGGCATTTATGGATCCTGGAAAGATGGCAAAATGTCCATGATTAAGAATGCAGAGGCAGGCCCATTACCGCTACAGTCAAAGCAGCCAATGGGGCAATTTGGAATGTGGTAGATGAAGGTCAATGCTTCAGCACTTATGAGACAATGAATCGACTGTCTCCTGGTATGAAAATTCAAAATGTTGTGAGGATCCTGTCAGATGTCTTGCGGTGTTGAAAAGTCTGTTCAAGATGGGTACCATGTTTGCTTACTGATGCTCACAAGCAACAACAGTTCGAGGCAGAACTTCAAATGGGACCTTTTTCCCCATCCACCTTATTCTCTGGATCTTGCTCTGAATGATTTCCATCTCTTTCCACAACTCAAGTCACACCTTGGAAGCAAACAGTTTGTGACTGATGAAGAGGTGGAAGTGAAGGTGAACTGCTGGTTATGGAGACATGACTCGACCTGGTATGACAAAGGTATCAAAAAACTGCTGCCAAGATACCAAAACTGTTTGGATAGAAATGGTGACTATTTGGAGAAATAGTGTACGAGTTGTAGAATGAAAATAAAATATTTGGCAAATGTAAATAACCCACTTGTATTTTTTGTAAAATAGGTAAACTTATTTATTGGATCACCCTTATAATATTAATAATATATGCCTTTGGAACAATCACAGTTTTTGTAACTTGGTTAGCCTGTAATGGGGCTGAAATTTTGAAAGTAAGACAAATGCATATTGCTTAGTTGTGTTAATATTCAAAATTAGTGGTTAAATGGATGGTTTATATACTGTAAACAATGTGTTCAGTTAAGGAATAACTGGGTGTAGAACAAATTTACAGTTAATACTAAACATGTTTCTCAATGGTTTGTATTATATTTTATGTGCTTCCTAAGTTAAAAATATTAACCATCCACTGCTGTATACTCTATGAATACCTTAAAAAAAAATGCAATACTTTAGAATTTACATTTATATTACTTTGCTAGTTACATTTACCTTTAAGCTAATGGATCTGTGAATGATGATGACTGTTAAAGGTCAGGCTGTTTATTACTGTGTATTGGGGTAGCTGTCATTTTGTATGTAGATATCTGTAAGCATGCATGCAGTGTGTGTGCGTGTGTGTGTTCTATGGATGCTAAAATTTATTTTATTCTGATTCCTCTATATGTTTACATCAAGAATGGGGACCCTATTACTAGCTTCTGTTTCTGTTGTAAATTTCACTTGTATCATGTAAGTTTAAAGATTGTTGCATCCATCACAAACTTTTTGTCTACTATGGCAAAAGTGTGCCAACATATACATACCACAGTTTAAATATATGTGGGGAAATGCTTCTATTATGTATATTTTCCAAGAACTCTCAGATATTAGGTTTGACAGAAATTGAAAAAAGTACATTGCCCATTCCAAAACCATTCACCAGAAATATATTTTGTTTCTGAATGTAATTTTTATTAATGCACGGTTTGGTCAGAATGCAGTATTTCTATATTGCTACTTAATGTCTGTAGATCATAGTCATTCTTTCAAAATGTCTTCTATTGCTCTAAAGAATACAATTGATTAATCTTGAAAGATCCTTATGAAACGAATCTGAGTGTGTAGTACAACCATCTAGAAAGGCCATTTACAAGTCACAAGAGAAAGTATGGCACAAATTAAGGATGATTGAGATATTTTCTTGAAACATGTTGCAGTAATTTTTGGTAAAAAAGCGAAATAAGAGCAATAGAAAATCATAAATTTTATATATAAAGGAAAACAACTTCATTGTATTTCCTTAAAAGAAGTAAATTCAAAAGATATCCAATTATTTTAAAAGTACTTACTCCAAAAGGTTTACAATGTGATCTAAAACACTGCTTCGGTAGATTTTTATTTTATTGGAATTTCTAAAATGAGATTATATGAAAAGTAATAAAATGTAACACCATCTCTTACAGTAAACAATGCTTCATGGGAAAAAGATCATAAAGATAATGCATATCATCAGAAAACTTGCAAATTTACAGTTCTATATTTTACTCATTTTACTAGCAAAGAATAAGACCCATTTATTTTCACTGCACATGACAATTAACACTGAGAAATTCATAATAAAGCACAACATTTATTAAAAAAAGAAACACATTTCAAGTGTGTAAAATATGCTGTTGGATAGTGTTATACACAAAACTATCATCCCATTCAGAATTAAAGGCTTATTTGGGAAAAAAAGAAAGAAAACAACTGTAGGCACTTTAATATTTTATATGTGATTATTAGGAGCAGATGACTTACAAATAAACACAAAATTAAACAGCTGTTTAAATAATGGAAGATATTACAAAAAGTGTAACTTTAAGAAAGTACTAGCAAGTGAATGGATTTGAATCTGCTGTGGTGTATTATAAACAAGAAAGCAAGCTATAAAATCATGCAGTAATACAAGGAGCTTCTTTTTTTCCCCCAAAAAATATATAATTCTCCAAAACTTCAGAAATTAAGTTAATGCATTTCCCATATAAAGCATGGTCACTTTTATGCAGAAAAACCATTTTCATTCCTCAAGTTTCTAAAATGTTAAGAATGGATGTGTTGAAGGTAGAGAGTTCTTCTCTTTTTTATTCTAAAATAGCTAATGTTCAAATTCATTTTGCATGATAAAAGTGTTCACTGAATCCACAACGCTTCGTAACATAAAGAAATGGTATTAAAAAGTGTGCATTAATTAATTTAATCTTAAGGCAGATAATAGAAGAACATAGAGAATTGATTTTTGGACAGAATAAATATTACTCCTTTGATTACAGTACAATCTGCATGTGTTTGCTACTTTTGATCCACAAGTCTCCCTCTGCATAAATGGTGAATTTAATTTGAACCTTAATTAATCAAAATGTACCTCATCAACACACATTGAGTATATTATACAAGCAAGCTATAAGAGATTCTACATCTTCTATTACCTCATGTATGTGACAATTCCTCACAAAACATGGTACAGGAAAACACCTTTTAATTCATAATCTTAGAAAACAAAGAAACTCCTTTTGGGATGATTGTCTTGATAAAGATACTATCTTCAGCATAAAAAATGGAGGATAAAAAGCATGCTGTTGCTGATAAGAGTGGAAAAATTTTTTGATGTCAGTGCATAGAACTAACTTCCATCTTATGGCTAACACATAAATTAGCATGCATCACAGTCCTGAATGTGTAAATCAAAAGAATGAATGTAACTATTTAATGTAAATTTCTTTTTATGTCCATTTATGTTAAACATGGATGGCAACTACTGGGTATTCAAATACTTCTTGGGCTCTAAACTATTAAAGTAGGCATGAAGTAAATTTCATAAAACATCTGTTTAAAACACAACCATACAGTAATAATTTATGTTATTTAAGGCTGGAAGTTCCATTTGAGTTTTAACTTTTGCAGCTGGAAAAAAATAAAACAATAACATACTGATCATTATAAGAAATTCAAAATAGTGCAATACATATGAATATAGCAAACAAAAACTAATACATCTAAAAGGAAAGTAAAACAATTGATTATAAACAGAATTGATCATCAGATAAATGGAATGTTTAAAATTATCTCAGAGTTTCAATATTTATCTTAAAAGTTGCACTATAAATGCATACTACGACTTAATAAATAATACCACATTGCTACATAATGACTGTAGTGCGAGGGATACTATTTATATTTTGAGCTTTGGCAAACCTGAATGGTGTAGGTACCACCGGACGTTTCCAATGGAAAGTTTGACATTGTTGACCAAAATCAACTTCATACATTTTGTCAATAGAGCGTAATTTTTTTTGGTTTACATTAACTTGAAAATTGTGTCTCAACAAAAACATGGCATTAACTCCTGAAAATGTTCTTACACTGATTTATTACAGCTTTCGACATGGATTATCAAGACAAGAATGCACCTATCAACAACTTCAACATTTGGCAACAAAGCTCCATCCTTTGCCATTGTGAAATGCTGGTATAACGAATTTAATTATGGCTGTTGTTCGCTCAATGATGAAATTGTAAGGTTGTACAAAATCAGTTGTTGTGCCAGAAAACATTGATGCTGTGCAAAAACTAATAATGCAAGATCGTCATGAGACATATTGTGAGACTGAGACAATCCTAGGAATTACTTCCACCAGCATATATAAAATATTGCTTAATTATTTAGATGTGAAAAAGGTTTGCTCTCAATGGATCCCATATAATTTGACACAATCTCAAAAAGATGCTAATTTTGATTGGTGTACAAAAATGCTCAAGAAATACAATGGTGCTGCCTCAAAATATGTAGATAAGATTCTAATAGGTGGCGAATATTGAATCTATGTGTAGAGCCAGAACTTAAACAGCAAATGAAGCAAATCCAACAAAAGTTGTTCAAACTCGAAGCACTTCGAAGCAAATGGTTGCCTGCATTTTCAGCAAAACTGGTCATGTGGCAACAGTGCCTTTAGAGGAACATAAAACGGTCAATGCCAAATGGTACATAACCTTTTGTTTGGTGGTAGTTTTTGGTGAAGTAGGGCCTCGGTAGCGTAGATGGTAGCATGTCTGCTTCATGTTCAAGAGATCCCGAGTTCGAATCTCGGTCAGGGTGAGTTACCTGGATAAAGTTTTTCCCTTATCCTTTAAGAAGAATGTTGGGTAACTCTAAGCTATATGGACCCTGGGCTCATTTGAGCACCATTTCACCCTTTCCACTCATCATCCAATATGACTTAACATTGGAGGACGTAAATTTAAATATATAATAATAATAGTAATAAAAACACAAGAACTGTAGGATCGTTCATCAAGACAATGCAAGTGCACACATCTCATCTAACAACATACTATTTGAAGGGTCAAAAAACTGAACTAACGAGTCATCCGACATATGGTCCTGATTTGGCACCCAGTAACTTCTTTCGGTTCACAAACATCAAGAATAAATTGCATGGACGATTTTCGTAGGCAGAAGAAGCTGTTGATGCCTTAAAAAATCATGTTTTGGAAGTGTCTCGAAGACTGGAATAAATGCTTTTGACAAATGGTTCAAAAGGATGCAAAAGTGTATTGTTCATAAAGGAGAATATTTTGAGAAACAATAAAGCAGTTTTGAAACAAATTACTTTGTTTTAGTTATTAGGCTCAAAATATAAAAAGTGCCCTTGTATGTCCAGAATGATGTAGGTATTTCTTGCAGAATTAATGTGGTAGATATATCAGAGAGAAAATGAAAGAGAGAAAAATAAATCCACAACTAAAATTTTGGTAGCCATACACATTCGAATTACAATGAACAGATTTACCTAAATAAATCAAATTTTCAAATTCAATTAAATTTGTTTGTTTTAATGATAACAATTTAAATGACTTCAAAAAGTGTAGCGGCAACAATAAAAGTGCTCCTATAAACCCTTGGATTTTCCATGAAAAGGTTCACTGACTAAGATGGTGACAGGAAGAACCCAAATATATTTGAATGCCCAATATATTTACCTCGCATGTGTTCTCAACAGTTTATCAATCAAATCTCAGCAAAAATGAACCAAGTAAACGTATAAAACTAATTTTATTTTATGGTTAGGTATTAGTCCACAATCTGTCATGATTATTGGTGAACCTTCTTTATTGGCATGAAAAATTAAAATAATATATGTGCTCATTAATAACAGCCCCATATGATGTTCACAAATTCGACAAGTTTTTCCAGTGTTCCACAAGACTTAATACTAAAGTGAGCTGAAGATAATCTAAGAAAGGAGTAATTCACATTTCTGCTTCATTCACTAATCTAACTTTGCTTACGTACGTCTTGGTTAAATTGCTTTACTTATGCTCATGCTCTAAGTGTGGTGCATCATAGGCTGTGTCTATCTGTGCTAATATTTTTATTAACCTAAAATTATCTGAAGGAAATCAAACAGTTTTGCAATTGTGTAAGTTCTTCTGATTGGATTTGCAGCCAAAATATAGAAAAAATGATTATTTAACTGGCACATAAAATTTTCTGTTTCTCTTGACTTTTTATTTTTAATTTTATTTTCATTTATATATAGCTACCTGACTGTCTACTTAATTACATTTTTTAAATACAATAGATTCACTTTTACATAATGTTCAGGCTCTACGAAGAAATGGAAATGTTTCTAACTACAGAAAATACTCCAGCTCCCTCCCGAGCTGAATGTTGAAGGCTGCATAGACAATTTCCCCCTTCTTATATAATTGATCTCACTTTTATTTAAACAAATTAAGCACCCTTGATTTCCAAGCAACATATGGACTGACCTCTAAAAAAGTCTTGTTCTCAGTTTCCCCAATCCATTGCCAATTTGCTGATAAATGTGATAAACATTCACAAGAAATGGTTAAACAAAGGTTTCGGAACTAGTAGTATTGAATTTTCTCTGCTGTTAATTAAGTCTGAAATTCTTTAACTGCACAAGTCATACCGGACAAAGAAGGAATGAAATAAAACTATGCTCAAATGAACCCAGGATCTATAAAATTTAGAGTTATCCTACATTCTCTTCAAAGGATAAGAGATAACCTTGGATAAATTCTTATTTACCTAACCCATTCTAACCATGATTTCAACTTGACTTCTTGAATGTGGGGCAGATATGCTACTCTCAAACCACAGAATTGGTGTTGAGAATGCTTTACTTTCAGGACCATTCCATGCAAAGTAGAGTGACAAAGGGAGCCAAAATATTTTACTGGAGCACAAAAATATGATGAAGTAATTGTTTAAACTTTATACTTGAGTCTTTACACTTCTACAATAGACGGCTTGAATATGGCTGGTAATGCCCTGAATTAACAACTGATAATATTTCAGAACAAACATAAAATTCCAGAAGGACTGACTTAGCAGGCAAAATGAGAGGAATTATTTATAAAAATGTAACTTTAATAAATATGTTAACATTACTGTTTATTTAAAATAAAGTTTCACTAGCACATAGCCAAAACATAAATTGTTCCATACACATTTAAAATGATAGAAACTCAATTTAGCAACAAGAGGGTATAAAGTGTTGCAGTGAATTTAAATATTTTTTTACTCTCATTCATCAGTTTCAAAACATAGCATGCTTTAAATGTAGATCCAATAACAAAAGAAGAATAAGATATGTGGTTACAACAATTAAGTTAAGCACTATTAATTACGAATGTCATTATGATGGAAACTTACAACATCAATATTATAACTACCACTAGCAAGCACAGCATAAAAAAATGGGGGTGAAAAGCACAACAAGAGAGCTGAATAAACAAACACACACACACACATGCCCTACTAAGCTTCTGAACAGCAAAAATCTAACTCGCATAAATTGTGGCACACCTTCCCATTTTCTCTCAAAAACTTTTAATATGATCATCCTTATTCCCTAAAACAAATGTAACATTTGTGTGTGATGATATTAGAAAATTGCAAGACAGAAATATCAGGAATTGCTATGATTGGTGCTTTTCATTCTGAAAGACAGAAAATGACAAACTTAATATATAGAAGAAAATATGTTTACCATTCATTCAAATACTAGACCCCTTAAAAACAATGATATGCTATAAGTTCTCTTTATGGAGCTCTAGTAGATTTTCATGACATTCAATTAAACTTTCTAATTTACTCCCTCAACAAAAATGGTATCCAGTTATAAATAGCTCAATAATGTCAAAATTGTGTGGAGAAGTAATTTAAGGTATGCACAGTCTTATTAAAATAAAATATTTTCTAACCATTCTTGTTTTGTTAAACAATTATTGGTATTTACTTAAAAAAGATTCCTGAATATGCATAATTTTGACTTATAATTTAAAAGAAAATTGCACATAGCTGTCAATTCATTTTTCTTTCTTTCTTATATTATTTTTGAACACTATTTTTTCACAGAACAAATAACAGTAGCTTCTTAGCCATAGTCTTGTTACAGAACCAGAAATGAAATAGCTTATTTTGGCAATACTAACATGAGAAAAAATATTTCTTAGCAAATTTACAAGCAAAATTAGATGCTTATAGAATGACATCCTAAATTGGTTACATACTTAAATGTTTTGGTCCAAAATACAACCTGTTTCAGTGGCAACCTATACCAATGACATACATGATACTACATATATAAGAATATCATGATAGAAAAGGGGTTGAAGAAAGAACAACAAAGCAGACTATAGCTTACAATCAAATGGAGAGCTTCTGGCACCATTCATCTAAATATGATTATGGATGATCAACAGGATTGAAAACCTAAATAAATAATTCATCTTGTATACATATCATGGATCACATACTCAAAAGGACACAGGCAAGCTTTATGATGCCTTAACAAAGATAACTCAGGATTTTACTGGAATATATCTAATGATATGGCAATGTGCTATTTTCTTTTTGACAACTCAGAAGAAGCCAGAAGGCATAATCACTCATTACTTCATATATATTGGTGCCAGAAGTGAATGTTTATCCCATTCTCACAGTTGTTTCTCAGTTAAATGTTTATGTTTGCTAACTGCATATTCCATGATAAATAAACGCTATCCCTCAGCAAAACAAGGCTCATGATGTGTCCACAACAAACTGTTTCCACTAACTTTATTAATACACACTGTTATTGTTCTTATAGCATTTTTCCATGACAATAAACTAAATAGTATATTCAGAAACTTTCTATGAAAATGCTAGTTTGTTTCACTTTTCCAAACAAAGTTACAGTTTTTCACATTTTTCTTAAAATTTACGATTAAAGTAAGTCGCCACAAATGGTGAATATCTCACTGTGTATGAGAACCCCTAGTGGTATACGGGAAAATTCGAGTCGGTTGGAGAATTTAATGCCAAGCTGGCATGTTGGCCACGATAGTTAATTGATTAACAGCAACTGAATGAAGAAGAGGAAATCTGTAGTTCAAATCCTGGCTGCGCATCAAATTTTTCAACCTGACACTAACAAAACATTTATGATTATGCCTAAAAATCCAACTGCTCATTTTATTTCTTTTTAACTTTTAACCCTTAAGCTTGCCTTCAAATACAAAAATCAGCATCTAATTGTCGATAAACAAGCAACTGAGTGATGCAACATGTGGTTTGTGTCAATTGAATGTAATGAGAATTGTTTGATTTTTTGGGTGTAATCAGCATACTAACGGAACTAAAAATCTGCTGTGAGGTCTGTACCTTTTTGGAAAGGTTTTCCAGCTTTGGAAATAGTAGCTGATATGAATGAAAGGAAATATTGCAATCAATTTACTCATAATTTAAACTACTCTATGCAAGAAATTACAGAAAGAATTTTATAACTTCTCTACAGAATTAAATATGACTAGACTCTCTGCTTAGATGAAAGGCTTTTCTTGATTGCACATTGCTAATGTCATTTGGCCAATTCTGGTGTCTGGTACACCCAACTCGAAAAATTGTTTTTGGCACTTCTGTTTTTGTCTTCTTGTTCAAAACAGGTAGATTATTACAACAGTGTTCCTATAAAGTTTTGTTGATAATTCTTTTTGGGTTAAAATTGATAGTTTTTGCAAAATAACCATTAATACTTCACAACTGTATATTAGATGTACTTGTAATAAAATTATACAAAATGTCAACCTTTTATATCAAATAACTTTTTGGATTCAGAGAATACCACAATTTGTTTCACCCAAGAAATCTCAACGTTGAAGCTTTTGGTTCAGTACAGTGCTTCATATAGGTGGACGACAGAGAAAGGAAGAATACTACATTTTGGAAAATTTAGGTTTAAGCATTACTTGCTATTAAATGAAATTAAAATCTTAACTTCCAGAGCTAAAAATATTAACAAATTCTTTATTAAACTGCAAATAATTTAGTGTAGCTGCATTTAAACTATATATGTACATTCATTTTGCTACTTCCATCTGTTTACATTTTTTGTTTATAAGTTATAAAACAACTGTGATAATATTGTGGCAATATTTTTTCCCTCCCTAATCCTGTCCATTATCTTACAAACAGCTTGTTTTGGTGTAAATAGAATATTGAAGTACACCTGCATTGAAATAGTTATAAATAACAGCATTGTTGAAAGTGAAGCTAATTTAATCTGCTTTGTTAGCAAATGGTTCCATTAACATAGTTTATTAACATTGTTCATCAACTTTGCTGTGGACTCATCATTAATGTTTGCTAAAATTTTCATTGACTGAATTTTCAGTGATTTAATCGCAAAGGTGGCCAAGTGTTAACATCCTGTACTGTTTTAACTACATAAAAGGCACACAGTGCACAATATTATCATGCTGAAAACACACAAAGATGTACATTCATCACTTTTATCTCAACAATGGTTCCCTCTATCGAGTCGTTTGACTCACACTGGAAACCATGTGTGTGAACCTTGTGTGAATGTACAACAAGTACACAGCAATAATTAAAAAGACTCACAGCTGGCCGTGGGCTCACGTTTGACTAGAGATTAACATATGTGGGTTCCTGCGGGGAGGCAGCATTGCTAGTGGTAGTGTTACCATGGTGGATAATACTAGCATGTACCCCAAGCCCTGTAGGATTAGGGCCAGGGGGGTGGCCAGGGGGGTTTCCATGGCTGGGCCCGTCCGGGCTGCATCCGCCGCACAAGATAGAAACATCAGTCAGCATTAAAGGGGCAACAAAGTCACTTTCTTTCCAATAACATTAAATACAGAAATGAACAAGGAAACAACAGTCTTCAACATAAAAGACATGGAGCATTCAATTTAGCAATTCTGAAATTGTTTACTTGAGCTACTCCATGTCTTTTCTTTCTTACTATCTTAAAGGTTTTCTTAACATCTCAAGAGATCTATTTGAAACAAAGTATATGTTTCAGAAAATGTGTCGACAAAGATATTTACATTTCAGAACACAAACTGAAAGAATTTTGAAAGAGGAAAAGCATTCTAAAGGAACTAGTTTTTCATTTTAAGTGGTATTTTCTTTACTGAAAGATACAGAAATCAAAAGAAAATAGCTTTCTTTTTGAGAGAGGTGACATTGCAAATCATGCCCCTTTAATGTTCAACTGTGGTCTATCTACGTGCCAGAATAATGACAAAGGCTCTCACTGATGTTTGTCATTCTACCAACTGCACGCAAATTACTTCATATGGCAATGAAAGGAGGTTTTTCTTCTCTTTGTGGGAAGACACATTTTCTGAATTAAATTAGTTATTTTATTTGACAATAATCGTTATCTCTTGTAAATCATTCACAGTAAAACCCAGGTCACCCTTAACAACATCAACATCCATTTATGTGTTCTCCGTGTTAACTCATCTCTTGGTTTGTGTGTTATGTTTAGAGAGCAGAATTTTCTTACATGATATGCCAATCATGGGTTATTGGCAGGTCATATAATCAAATTCCTATTTGTTTACAGAGTGTGCACATAAAACACTCTTCTTGGCCATTGGATTTCTCTGGAAAAATTGTTACACAATGTAATGTTGGTAATCGGGGTTCTACTGAGTGTATTCCTTTAAAAAGTCAAGAGAAAAATAAATTCACACGTAAAAAACACCAAAGTGTCTTCTCACGACTACATCTAGCACGCACAGTCTTTCCACATAGATAAGATGACACCAAACGTTTAAGTTGAATTAAATAAAAGTGAGACCTTTTGTATAAACTTACCCCCTAGGCGTTAATAAGAAATAAGAGAAAAAGGGTCACTCAGAGTTGCTTATCTTTTGCCTTAATTTGTTTTGAACATGAGCCTTTCCCACCCCACACCACAGTTATTACTTTCTTTTGGGGCATGCCATTTTAAGTGCTGCTAGTTAGCCACAAGCTAGATACATCACAACTACTCTGTGAAAGGGACCAATATGTACACTTTCATATCTAGCTCAAAAGGAGAACTACATAGTCTAGCTACCATCATTTTTTCTTTCATTTAATTTCTCAGGGCAAAGGAACAAAATTGTTCCAGATTGTAGTCTACTGCAACTAAAAACAGTGCGCTAAGAGTGACCCTTTTTACACCCAAATAAACAAACAAACAGAACTCATAGAATAAAAACAAAACAACAAAATAAAAACTGTGATGAAAATAAACTAAAATCTATACTTACTAAAGGGAATGTATGACTACAATACTATTTACAACATGTACAAACAACACCAACACAAACACAGTTTCAGGCATAACACAGGAATTAAAAGTTTACCTGCAAGGTTTGCACCACTGACTCTGTTGATCGAGACCATATCTGGCACGACACTTTTTCATGCTGTTCCCTACAACATCAGAATAAAACATGTTACTTTCCTTATGCACTTCTGTATAATGATTGTTAAAAACTTATTTCTTTACTCATATAAGAACATGCAATAAACAATCGCATGCATTAATACAAGCATACAACTACAAATTTTTTGTGTGCAAATTAAGAAAGAAATTAAGACTTTAGTCACAGGTTTAAAAGAGAAAAAAAAAGAAAAAACAGTTTTTACATGAATTCAAAATCATAAGCATTTCCTAGGGGACACCTCTATATAAAAATTGGGGGGAAATCTATGAATAAAAAAAAAGTATCACAGAAAAACATTTTGACCAGCAGAATAGGTTCCTGCAAAAATGCACTATTTTTTAAAATCACTATGGCCTTCCATCCCCAAAAGTTGGCCTACTCAAAATAGTCAACAATGATTTCCCCCCATCAATGCAGAAAGTAAATAATTATATGACATGCAATAAAATTGAGAAAATAAATTATTTATCTCCACTTGTATTTAACTTGATACTGCATCCAAAGATATGTTTCACATTGCAACAGAAAAAGCGCGACAGAAATGTTTTGGCGCCGTATCAGAGTTAATGTCAAGCAGAGGTGGTCTTGGAGCAAAAAAACAACGGAATGCTTATCGTCTGGTACCTCCGTCATTTGTCTCTTGCTTGCGTTTCCTCTTCTTGCCGCGGGAAGAGTTAGCACGAGACGACCAATCGGGGTAGAGCTGCATGTGTAACTGACGCTCTCGACGAGCCAGTTCGTAATACTTGGCTTGTTCCTCCCGTCCTAGCGCGTGCCACTACGGGAGAACAAAACAAGCAATTACAAACACAAAAATAAGGCTTAAAGTCCGCATTTCCAAACAAATAAACAAGAATCAAATTTTGAGGGGGTTCCGTCTCTGTCGTGCTAGAAGAACAGCCAGGAACATTTATCTTTATCGCTTAACAACTCACTGCATCAACCAAGTGTACAGAAACCCTTGCGACCATTTTTTTTAAACTTTCACAATTTTTGGGGTTCTGGAGGCCAAATGCATCTTTTCCATTCACCTATTCTGCTCAATTTCAGCACATTTGCACAACGAACTACTGTCAGCACATGGTAGTCACCGGTCCCCTGTGAAACTGCTGTTCTAGCACTACTGGAAAGGGTACCTCCTGGGTCGGCCGATCGTTCTTTCTTTCTCTTCTTCTTCTTTGCTCCGTATCCATAATTATCCCGGGCACTCCAGCCTGGATAAAGCTGCATGTGAAGTTGCCTCTCCTGGCGGGCCTTCTCATAGTATTTCGCTTGCTCTTCCCGCGTTAGCGAATGCCACTATAAACCAACATGTCACATATATAATGCACATATCATAACATGCTGGTCTACTTTGTGTGGCTCCTTTAAAAAAACATCAGAATTAACAGCTCCGCCGGTCTAAGGAGCATACTATTCATAAGCAATTAAGACAATGACCACAATATGATTCTTTATCTCTAAAATTTAAATTTTTTTACGTTAAATATTTTTCTTGTTAAATTTACAAATTTTATTTATGCACATGTGAGCAAATGTTCTTAATTCAAATGTAATGCAAGGGGCTTAAATTTGCCACCTGTACTTTCATGGGATTAAATTGTGTTTTAGTTCTGATATTCAAATGTTTACTAGATTGAAAGTTTGAGACGATACCCCTTTATGAGATATACAACACAATTGTAAAACATGCAGGAATGTAACTTACCCTTCGTCCGAGTATTTGGTTGATAGCTGCACTCTCCTTGAGTGTACACTCTGCAACAACTTTGGCTCTCATCTCCTTCATGTAAAGCATGAACGCATTAAGAGGTTTCTTGATGTGTGGTTTCTTCTTGTCTGTAGCAAAACATTAACACCAGTGTAAATATTTGCTACAATTGTGAAAGCATGCATTAGATATAATAACTGCAATCACAATATTTCCGTTAATTTTCAGTTTTGAATGAATAATTTATACTATCTGTAATATATTGGATAAGTTACCTCCACTATGAAACTGTCAGTTTTTTAATGTCTGCGCAAGTATTACTTCTATAGGCAATTGACTGTTATGAAACTTAGTATATGACATACTTTGGTTCACACTTAGAAAATAGGCCCAGTGGCATCTCAAAACTTAACTCAATGGGGCATAAAATAATACCTTGGTAACTATTCATTCTTTTGAAAAATGTCCTATTACAAACTTTTATTAGCATAACATTTCTGATTTTTTTTTTTTTTCAATTCCCCCCTACTACAGCAAAAATCAATCTCCTTTTTTTCCCTTTTTCTTGTGTGTGAGTGGAGTACTTAATTGCAAAGGGACACATTTTAGCTTTAATATCAGTGGCTGAAAGTGCATCTGTAACATTGTAACATACTGTTACACTATGAAACAGCTGAAGAAGGACACTGGCTCTGAAGTCTGTATAGTTTTAGTCATCATATGGAACTCAATGAAACAACTGAATGCCTAGTAAACAAAAAATATTTTCCTGTAATCTTTAGTTGTGATTTACACCATAAGAAATAAACCTGATCTTATAAGCACAAAAGTGAATCAAGAAGATATTGACACACTGCTTCATTCACACTGTTTTTTCACAGGACATGTTTCAAGAGCTTTTTTTCTTATCATCAGCTGGAACTTGACTAGTGCAAATTGTGGTTTCCTCTTTCTCCATATCGTCAATAGATGGCATGATGTACTTGTCAAAGAGCATACCATCTATCGACGATGCAGAGAAAGAGGAAACCACTACAATTTGCACTAGTCGAGTTCCAGCTGATGATAAGAGAAAAAACTCTTGAAACATGCCCTGTGAAAAAACAGTGTGAGTGAAGCAGTGTGTCAATATCTTCTCGATTCACTTTTGTGCTAAGTTGTGCTTCACTGTCTCTACGCTTCTTTCAATTTTATACTTTGACTGATCTTATAAATTGACACGTCTCATTCACTTCATGAACTTGTTGCTATAATGTCAGTGCCTTTGTTTTAATTGATAGTTGCATTTCACAGAGCACAATCATACTCACCAAGTTTCATTTAACTATGCGCTAAATTGGGCAGTATGTTTACTGGTTCTCACAGTACTAATAGTATTAGTTTTTTGCTTATTAGTTTTGTAGAGAAACTTTGAATACCCTCTGATAATTAAAAATGCAAGTATATGTACACTGATTCATCGCCCAGTGCACACATGTAAGCTCTGCTCATCATGTGATTTAAACATCATTACTAATCTTTGCGAGTATAGTCACACGATGTGAAGGAGTTAAATGATTTATAATAATTATACATAAACCATACCTGCTGCACCAACCACTTTCTGGTAGGCTTATGAGGAACCTAGGCAAAGTTTTAATATGCCTATTCATAGGGCTTAACTTGTACAGGTTACTGTAAAAAAGCTAGGTCAGTACAACCACAAAACTAGTAAAATATAATAAAAAGCATCAAGTATTTCTTTAAGTAGCAAAATGTAACTCGTCAATGCTTTCATGTTCCAATGATCCAAGTAAATCTTTTTATAATGCAAACAGAAGAGCTGACTCATTACAGTAGAATGAAATGGAAACAACCATAGTGGTACACCAATCTTAGGGTTGTTTAAACCATATGCTCCCTTATTTCTCTTTATGTCCTTAGTTCATACAACTAATCCATAAAATAAGAACATTTCATGGAAAAAGCACACCAATTTCTACACATGCATGCACACATATACTCACATATCATTGTGCAGCAGCAGAGTTTTAACATCACCTACCTTGGTTATTACTTGTCTGTCCTGAATCCTGAGTTTTCGTGCCCTCCGTTGCCGAGGAGGTAGAATTTTTCTGGTCCATTGTAGATGACCTGCAACATTTAAACAGTGTTATCAGATATTTGAATATAAGCACAAATAATCCATGCGCCTCTAATTTCACTTCTGGTCTGGGACAGAAGTATTGATAATTATATTAATCCCTTAGGCTACTCTCAGTGATACCTTCCAGGATGTCCATGTTTTCAAACAGAAAAATATGCTGACCACTTTGCAATAATCAAATTATTTTCAATGTGCAGCATTTAAGTAACTTGCTTATTAATCTACACACATCTCATAAGAGCAAGACAAACTGATTTTGTAACTTTGACTAATTTGTTCAGCTTCTGCCAAGAGCTTATAGAGAGGGTTACTTCTTGCAAAAAGATGACATTAAAATTACTTCCAAATTTAGAGGTAGAATTGCCTACTATTCCCTCTTCTTTGGTTCTCAGGTTATTTTATTTGTTTATCTCTTCATATGCTGGAGCAAATATAAAATGTAAGTTTTGAATGTTGTGGAGTATCTTTCTTAACATCAAAATTTCCGAAGTTCATGTATTATAGCCATGTATACATTTTCTGAAAAATGAATGTCCTGTAAGAGATACATCAGTGAAGTGCATTAAACAGAGTATTTAAGGCAGGTGAATATTTACCATTTTGTGTACCAATGGAATCCAGATAATTTTTTTTTAAACATGTGTGCTATATTATTATTATTATTTAATTACCATCAAGAAATCCTAACTGAACTTATCTCCAATCTGGTTTTAAAAGCACAAGAAATTAAGAAGTTAATGTATTGGCCCCTTGAATGCTTGTTCCAAGATTTTACTTTGCAAATACCACAGTTACCACATTTCAAAAGCATTAAGGGTTAAATGTAACACATTTTTTGCTTCAACCTCATATAATTTTAAGTACATAATTATCCCATTTAATTCATTTGTACAAAAATTTCTGATTAATGCATAACATAAGAAATAAAGAGGTACTGCCAATGGACGAAACTAGAAACAGAATAGAATAGAACAGAATAATTTATTCTTCTTCACCTTTATTCCTCTTAAACCCCTTAAATGTGCTAAAGCTGTCGTTGACAATGTATATCCTACTCCAGATTCTTTGTTGTATACCTAATGTAGTTTTCTCTCCCCCATTCTATTTTTCAATATCTATAATCTATTAACGACCTTCTTGCATAAAACAGCTTACAATTTCTTGCTCTTCAATATACTCGTTTCTTGTTCTAATTTCTTTCGAAATCGCTATTTTTATTTTTCCTTCCTGCCCGTTTCCACCAATTTCTATTTCTTATAGTGTTAACTGTAACTTATGCAACCAAGTTTCTTGTTTCCCTATTTCCTTCTACATACCATACACTGTTTTAGTATATGATGTTTCTGTAATAAATTTATTCTGAACCAGTATTTGATCACTCTTTTTACTATTTTATCTTTTACTGCCACTCTTCCTAGTTCTGTGTGTGGTACTCCATTTGGCAAACATCTTCGTAGCATTCCTGTATATTGCATCTATATTTTCCTAACCTTTTTCCAACATCCTTGCTTCAACCACTTTGCTGCAAGTGCTTTCTAGCCACTTTATTTGCATTTCTGGTATTTTGCTTACACATTGACTGTTTCCCATTTGTTAGTACGTTTTCTTCTGTTCACCTCTATCCCCTTGTACTACTGAGCCTTACCCATAGGTAGTACATTTTTGTAAACTACTTCCAGCTATGTTCCTTCGCAATACCTATTTTTGTATTTACTTAACTTATATTCTTTCCTAAACATTATAATGTTTTATTTCTGTTTGTTTATTTTCAGACTCCAATCTTTGTAAAATTTACTATTTGTTTCAATAGCTATACTTAGCCCCACAACTGAAGTAGAACCTGCCACTTAGTCATCTGCAAACAGTAGCCCTGATATTTCCTTATTAATGACTGGTCATTGCTTATTTAAGTTCTTCTATCACTTCTATATCATCTATAAATAAACTACATAGCACTAAATTTGGACCACTGTCTAAGCCCTGAATTATTCTTGTTCCCTTCGGTACTTCTTTCCTTAGCTATTTTTCCACAACCCATATTATTTGCATTTTTTTATATTCCTTATAAATAATTCATTACTCTGTCTTAATTAGTTTGTCCAAAGTGCCTCCCTGCGAATAGTATCAAAAGCTTTTTCTAAGTCAATAAAAATCATATACACTTACACATGATAATAATTAAATTTTTATCCAGAATTGTCTTTATTAATGTACTATGTGTTGTCCTCTCCCCCATTCCTAAATCTGCTTGCGATTCTGATAACTTTTGCTCCTTCTCTGCCCATCTCTACTCTACCAAGAAGCCCTGTATACACATTCTTGAAATATATTTTCCCAGATTTAGTATAAAATAGTTAAGTCATATCGGATGGTTAATGAATTGGGTGAAATGATGCTCAAATGAGACCAGGGTCCATGGAGCTTAGAGTTACCCAACATTCGTCTTGAAGGATAAGGGAAAACCCCGGAAAGACCTCATCCATACTCACCCTGACCCAGATTCAAACTCGGAACCTCTTGAACATGAGGCAGACACGCTACCATCTACGCTACCGAGGCAAGCAACAAAATATTGTACTGGTTGTCATGAAGTAACTACACAATGCAATCATTTCCCCCTATTACTCTATATTCCTATTTTCCATTAGAAAATTCAAGTGCTAGTGTACTTCATTTTTTGTTTTATGCATGGTGGATGAGAATGTACAGAGGGTGTGGAGCGTAAACATTTGAAACTGAGTAGCTAGATGCAGAAAACAGACATTTGTTCCTTCAGTGTTCATGTTCAATTAACATAATACAAATTCAACATGAAACCTGTTAAAAATATGTGGAATTCACAACATCAAGTAAGCCAATAATAAAATAACAGCAAAAATAATAAATATAATGATGATTAGATGATGATGATCACAATAATAATAATAATAATAATAATAATAATAATAATAATAATAATAATAATAATAATAATAATAATAATAATAATAATAATAATAATAATAATAATAATAATAATAATAATAATAATAATAATAATGCAGACTGTGTATCGGAAATAATGTTTGAGTCATCTCCTGAGATACATGTATAGGTTCACCAGCCTTGAATTATGAAGCGCTTTACCACTTTATTTTTATTTATTTTGATGCATTGTCTCCCATACCACCAGGGGCAAATAAAAGGAAAAGAAGATTTGGAGAACATTGTATTTTGTCCTATAAAACACCTACGCATAATAGGAATAAATAATTATTGGGATTTGGTTAATTAGATATAATAATTAAACTAAACTGTTTTTTATTTACTGTAAATTAGTGCTTTTTTCCTCATTTATATGGCCCATTGTTTGACTTGGGATGATAAATAAATGGTAATCTTTACATAAAAAAGTTGTTTTGTTGTTTGAAGACTGAGGATGTAGACAAATGTTTACAAAATCAATCTCGTCTTAATAAGAAAAATTTACATCATTTTTTTAAGATAAGTGAAGTTTTTGTTGCATATAGTTGTATTTGTGTAATAAATGGCAATCTTTTTCTAAGTGTGTAAAAAGTACAAACAAATCTCTCTGCAAATCTTTACCCACTTAAAATGCACAATGAAAAGGAATAAAGTATCATAATTCTTTTACATTTTGCATAATTTCTATAATTCTTTTACATTTTGCATAATTTCTATCTTGAATATTTCTCCCCTTAGATTCGAGTAAGAGAACAGCCTATCCTTGGTGGTAGTTTTCGCCTTTTAGAAAATTAAGCAAGGAAGTTGACATAGTTGCAAGTTGCATTGCCTTACTGCTTCTTGCACATACAAATATTTTACAAGCTGGAAGATAAAAGATCTCAAGAATGTTCATCTTTGGGGATGATTCCGCAAGTTTTAAAAATGATGTGACCAGCCATGAGCCCAAATTGTCTGTCCAAGACAAGAAACTTCAAATAGCACACTGTATTAAAAAGTAACATTAATTCTACAATAACATGCATGATTTTCTAGAAAATGGGTACCATAATCCTGATGTGTAACTGTTGGTGATTACCGCTTTGTGTTGGGTCTTGTCCTCCTCGGCACTGGGATGTTCATTGTACAAGGTGTGGGCGTGACAGATGAAGATGCTGAGGACATGGTATCTGTCTCATCTTTGCCCTTGGAGAAACTGTCACCTTCCAAAGTGAGACTCTGAGGAGTGTTTCGACCCAAGTCGACAGCATTAGCACTTTCCTGCTGCCAGTTCACCATCTGCCAGAGTCGCTGCTGGGTGTCAGCAAATGACAACAGGTTGTTCATGACAGGTGCTGTATTGTCACGGTTCATGAAATATCCTGAAGGGAAACCAAATCCCATCATTGGCGGAGTGATGACTCCAGTAGGAGTTGCTACATTCATCAGACTGTTCATGTAGAGAGCAGTTAGGAATTTGTGCTCGCAGGCTGCGAGATTGTTGATCATGGAGTAGATGCCATCTGGTCTGAGAGTATCCACAGTTCTTGCAGGAGTCTCTGTTGCTGGTGGCTCATCCTTCCTTGTCAACAATGTCTCCAGCATCCCTTTTGGTTTTGTGATTGGTGGTGTATCAGGTGGTGGTGTTTCAAATCTATAATCTGCTGCTTTCTCTTCTTCAGGAGCTGTTGAGTCTGGTTTGCACATGGCGGTCTTTTCTACCACTGAGGATGGGGCAACTACTGCAACTGGCTTTGTTTTCTTCTTCACCAAGTTTAAAGGTTCAGACCAGGAATCCGGTTCTGTAGCATAACTTAATGTACCACTATACTGCATTGTTAATTAATCTTGCTTGAATTTCTAGAAAACGTGTTTGTGCGTTATAATGCCTTTTACACTCTTAATAGTCACAACCTTTAAAAATTACGTGCATTAATTCTCATTGTTGTCAATTAATCACGCTGACAATGAGAGAAAACTATCTTGAAAATTTATCTGGAAGCGAACTACCGCGCTCATAAAATTGATATTTATTCGCGGTTTGCGTGCAGAAGAGAACACGAATACAAAACACAATTCATTTATGGCGGACAACTCTCGCGTCCCACAGCGATATAAACTGTTTACACATAATTCCACGCAAAATCCCTCTTCCGCAGCTTTTTTGGCGGGAAATGACTTTTCTTTCTCTTTTTTTTCTTTGTCTACTTTTTTTTTTCCGCGCGCTGCCCTTTGTTCTCCGGCTATTTGGTATTTCTATGCTATCATGCTATCAGACCGCTCACATTACAACGAGATTTATGGGCGATGCCGTTGCTTGTTAACATTCATTATGCGCAGATGTAGCAGCGTCTGCCCGGACACAAAAGCTAGTGTCAGCGGCAGTATAGAGACAAGACGCGTCTCGACGTCACATCGACAATATCCACCATCGATATGACATTGCCGAACACTTCAAATCACTTCAGTCAAACATAAACCGCGCTTCAACGTTTTATTGCACTATCTGCGGTTAGTATTTTTCTTCGCGACAACAATGTATATGCATTTAAGCGGAATGTTACATATAATCTAAACAAAATCAAAGAGAAATATGATTGAATTATCCGACTGCATCCATTCGATCGGACTCGAAATATCGACTTGGTTTACAGTCGTATATACTCATTTGGTATCTGGTCAATAAATGTGACGGATGTGCTTCCACCCCCACCCTGTCGCGAAGCACGCTGAACAAATGAATGTCTACTTAACATATTAGCTCGCAATGAGAGCGACTTGAAAATAATCATAATGAATCCAGCAACAAATTTAAGCGGTTAGTTAAATGATGATATACCCATTAAATACAATGAACATTAATAAGCGCAAAATTGACGTGGTAGCTTATCGATCTGGATGACGCGTGAAAGACGCTAGCGCTCAAATACAACGATTCAAATAATGGAACTTCTTCCTCCCCTGAATGCACTCCCGATGTTGGATTGTGCTCCCATCTAGGGATCGGTTGACGAGTTATTAACAAGTCCAAGATGCAGACGCAACCGTAGTCAGTTGCTCATTATTGTCACAGGCTATCAACATTTTCTGTACCACGTTAACACTGCACAAATCAAAAGAGAAAAAGCAAGTGACAGCTTGCACGAAATGTCCAGTCGACAAAACACGCGAAGTGGTAATCAGGACATAATAACAGCAGAGTGAGCCTTCGTTCCAGATGTGCATCAACTACTTGAAGACGCGACTAAAATTATGTTGTGAATCAATGCACCTTATTGCCCATATAAGGCATGTTATTTCCTTCTGGTAAACTATATTAACCGCTTCGCCGATGGCCATTTAAACGCTTCAGTGGCCGGAAACGGATACCCAATAAACAGAACAGGACATTTAAATTGTTAAATGCTGTAAAAATGCATCATAAATACAATTCCATATCTTCCGTATTTATTAAGTTATTTAAACGAAACAAAAACTGGTTTAAAGCTCATTAAAGGCAGTATAAATATACAGTAACAATAAAGTAGAGACTACATTAATAAATTGTTGAAATTTCACTACTTTGTTTCGCTGTAGCAAAAGCCATTCTTTGTGCCGAACGCGCCTAATATGTGAATCATTTTGTTTTGTGTATACGAGCCATAGTATGTATGTATAGCTACGCAAGCGTCTTCTCAGGTTCAAGTTTAGTTTATTTATGCTATGCCAAGCGATAATATGACGAGAATATGTTGCGTCACACACTCACACACTGGAATGAAAACTCTGTCAGCATCTGTTATTACAGTGTTTCTCAACCAAGGTTTCTAGTAGCCTTATGCAGCAGTTTTCGCTCTGAATTTCAGCTATTTATACTCTCTCTGTGTTCAGAGAGATTTCTTGTAGCTATCGAGAACTAAATGAACGGCACATTTGAAATTGTTAAATTTCAATGTTAACCATGGCTTATCCCGGTAATGTAGCAAATAAATTAGCTTGGGTATGATGTGTACAGGTTTCTGATATTACTGTAGAAAATCTGGAAGATTTGTTGTACGATTATGAAGGAGATCTTTAGGACATACGTAGCAGTGACGTGTACTGGTCTACAGCTGGCATGTTAGCTACTCCATTGTTTGGGGAAATGGCGGGTCAAATATGGGTGATACGGATCAGCTATTACCAGCTATCCCTCTTTACGGAAAACAGTTAAATGGTAAAAAAAAAAAAAGTATTTTTATACCACTGGATGTAACTATGCACAGTTGTTTAGTAATTATCAGAGCTGTAAAAGACATTCATCTACCTGTACTTGCGCGTATAAAGAGCTCGTAACCTAATTGAGCATTATAATACTCAGAGGCCTCTTTATACTAGGGGGTAGCAAAATTCACCACATCATCCCTCATACTTGAGAGAAAACACTTTCCTAAAAGTATACCACCCACACCCAAAAACTTGTAACCATTTCGAAAATGTGTAGTGTGTTGCGAAAAAGAAGTTCGCAAGGAAACCAATATTATTTGGTGTGAATCTGCAGATGTGCCCTTGGGTGTTTATCCAGGTTTGGAGGTGTACAATTCAAAAAGAAACCTTTAAGGATACGTTTACATTCCTTATAGAACTAATTTAAATTGATTGTAAAACAGCAAGATTAAAATAATTGGCGTTAACTGAGCATTAAATGCATGTATGCGCAGGACGTCTATACACGTCCATATCGGTTTGGGGCACTTTAACTTGGACGTCATATGACGTCCATATCGGTGAAAGGGATAAAATTATATTCTATTTACAAGAAAGAGGCGAAGGATACAGAATTTGCCGTATTTCACACACAGTGATGTAAGCTAATAAAATCTCTTGCCCCATTTTAGCAAATTACAGCTGGTTCAATTACCATTCTGACCACACGCTCTGCTGGATAGACTACTCGCATCTCCTGGCGCTACGGCACAGTATAAACAGTAGGGGCAAATCTTTCAGGTGCGTAAAGGCGCTTCGTTTATTAGGCTTATAAATAAACCCTGAACTTTCACGGACTTTCGGGTGTATACTACGAGATTACCTATTTCTGGACTTTCAAGAGTTTGGCGTGTGTGTGTGTGTGTGTGTGTGTGTGTGTGTGTGTGTGTGTGTGTGTGTGTGTGTGTGTGTGTAATTTACATCCTCCATCTTTAAGTCATATCGGACAATGAATGAAATTGGTGAAACCAAGGACCATAAGAACTATGATAAATGGAAGGAAAAAAAAAAACCCGGAAAGAAAGCCTTATTCAGACTCATTCATACGAGATACGAAGTGTATTGTACAAATCTGTTACAGAACATTGCCTTGGTAAACTCAAATACCGGAACAAACGTATCTCTCAGCCCTGAGGTTTGATACCGAAATGGGATGCAATGCATAAAGGAATGTATATTTGTTGTGAAACGCGTGCACGTGCAGTTGAGTTGAATAGTTGCTTTAACAAAAGAAACGAAAGAAACAGTTTTCTTAGCAAAAGGTTTTAAAGGGATAGCACTTGACTCCGTTTGAAAAGGTATTCTTCGGACCCTTAATAATGGCATCACCGACTAATAATCACAATGGACAAAATAGTCACAAAGGAGTTTTGGATGAATAAGAGGGTTTTCGAGAAGTGAAAGGGACACACACATGAACAGCTGTGTACAGTGAGGACAGGCAGTCTGCGGCTTGGGGCCGATTAAGAAAGTCATCGTCTCTGTCTTGGTCGAAGGCAGATCAGAAGCGATGGGAGAAGATTTTTGTCGGTTCGTAAGTACGTGAAGAACGAATTAAGTTTTATCGAGTAACAAGCATTCTACATACGGTAACTGGCAACCCTTGGTCGGCAACTTTGAGTTTGATGTAATGATAAAAAGAAGCAGTCATAAAATCAGTTTGAAACTTGCATTCCAGTGTCATTCCAACCATCCTTGCCCATACATATCCACGCATACCCTGAGAGTACCTCATTGCTTTACTCTGCGCTACGCATCATATTTGCCGCTTCAGGTTACCAGTTCGATTCCCAGATGGGACGGATAGGTTTCCCTTAATTAAAATTCTCTATTCTCTGAGGGTCTTGCGGGTGGCATGTGTGTTGTGCTATACAAATCACCGTTAAAACTGCCCGTCTCTGTAGCGCAGGCGATAGCGTGTCTGCCTTACGTTCAAGAAGTCCCAAGTTCGAATCTCGGTCTGGGTGACTTATCTATATAAGGCTTTTTCCTGGTTTTCCCTTATCCTGAAAAATGAATGTCGGGGAGTCTTAAATTAAATTGACCCTGGGCTTGTAGCATCTGTTTGTTTACCCATTTCATTCATTGTCGTTTACGTTGAAGAATGTAAATAAAAAAAAAAAAACGTAAAAACTTCAGTTCAGCGAGTAACAACACCATCAATTGTTTCTAAAAGCTGGGATTACAAAAAATGAAACGATTAAACAAATTTAAATATGTGAAGGAAGCACTAACCATAAGAGATATTTATAAATGTATTTATATTAGCAAACATTGCTTTACCAGCAGTTCATATTGTTGCGAACCCATTATTTACGAAAGCGCGGCGCAGGAGCGATAAGGGACAGATCGTGACGGTCGAAGATAAACAGCTTGTCTAAGCAGATAAACATAGCACGGAGATAAAGGTCTGCGGAAATAAATAAAGAGATAAATGGAATATTCTAGTGACATTTTGATTGTCTTATAGAACATTCGATTTCTTGTTTGTTCGAGAAATGTCTCGTAATATGAGTCGTGGTATATATAAGGAAGCCGCGACTCGCCAAGGGACAGTTGTAATGTAGTCGAAAACAGTTGCAAACAGTGGTAGTAAACAGTCGTAATTAGAGTGTGTAATCAGAACTGAATGGTGTGAACGCTTTTGTTTGTGGACGGCGACCTTGGTAGATTGTAATTGTGTATATGACGTAATGCTGCTACTGTATTTCTACGGAAATAAAGAACATTTGGAATTTCTGCAACTTGGACTTTTAATTCTACGAACCCACAAAGTCACAATATACACGAGGGTGGGTCAAAAAGTAATGCCACCTATTTTTTCCCCTTAAATAAGTAAGTTAGATAAAAACTTTGAATTTGGCGCAATTCTTCAAACCTTCTTCTCCAATCCCCTGCAGTAGTAACTTCCTAAGTCAACAGGTGGCAGCACTGCAGCCTCTTGCAAAATGGCTGACATCGACATTCGTATTAGACAGCGTTCTGTGATTGAATTTTTGACTTCGGAAGGTAAAACGCCAATTCGCATTCACGAAAGGCTAAAAAATGTGTATGGTGATGCAACGGTGGATGTCAGCACTGTTAGACGATGGGTTCGTCGCTGTAACGAAGCTGAAAGGTAAACACCATTGGCAGATGAAAAGCGAAGCTGCAGGCCGGTGACTGCAGTGACTCCATGCAACATTCAGCGAGTCGATGGCACCATTCGTGGTGATCGCCGGGTAACAACAAGTGAATTGTGTCGCATTACGTCCCTCAGTAAAGGCAGTGTGATGACGATTATTCAACAACAGGGTTACTCAAAAGTTTGTTCCCGTTGGGTACTAAGAATGTTAACCGCCCAAAACAAAGAAACAAGGAAAACAATAGCCTCCGAACACTTGCAGCGCTTCAATTTGGAGGGAGAGGAGTTTCTGGAAAATATTGTTACTGGAGACGAAACGTGGGTTCATTTTTTTGAACCTGAATCAAAGAGGCAGTCAATGGAATGGCATCACACAACGTCACCGAAGAAAAAGAAAATTCAAAACTCAGCGGTCGGCAGGGAAAGTTAGGCGACAGTGTTTTGGGATGCAGAGGGTGTACTTATGATTGATTTTTTTGGAGCAGGGATGCACAATAAATTCTGTCCAATAAGTCAGAACTCTCAAAAAGCTGAAAGCACGTCTTCGCCGAGTTCGCCCAACAATGGCGGATGTTTTTCTTTTGCATGACAATGCAAGACCACACACCAGCCGTTACACCACTGCAGAAATTGAGAAATTGGGATGGCAAGTCTTACCTCACCCCCCATACAGCCCTGACCTGGCAGCATCAGACTTCCATCTGTTCGGGCTACTAAAAGAAGGTCATCGTGGGATTCATTTTGAAGATGAGGAGGCTGTGAAACCGTCCGTGCGTCAATGGCTTAGGAAGCAAGACCGTGTGTTTTACCACACTGGAATACATGCCCTAGTTAAAAGGTGGACCAAAACTGGAAAAGGACGGAGATTATATTGAATAGTGACAAATCAATCGTCAATGTTGTAGTTTTCAAGCTATGTAAATAGGATTCAATTTTCTTGGCAATTAAAAGAGAAAAAAATAGGAGGCATTACTTTTTGACCTACCCTCATATTTATGATTGCACTTTTGATAAGTTGCATAGTTGTAAAATAGTCACTTCCGGTTGGAAGTGGCATGTTGGCACGTTGGCCATAGTAGCTCAATGGTTAGAGCGGCTTGACGGAGACCAGAAGATCCGTGGTTCAAATCCCGGGTATGACATTGAATTTTTCAGTCTGGCTCTACCCTTTCATTGCTACTTAAAGTTAGCATATTCCAAAGATGAGACTCGAAGATATTCAAGAAAAACCTCTCGAAGTATTTTCCAATCATTTTAGTTGCTCAGACACGACTAACAATTTTGACTAAAACAGCCTAGATATGTTAAACATATTTAATAACAAAATGCATATCTTGAATTTCCTAGCATTCCTATTCATTCTTAATGTCTTTTGAATAATGGCAAACCATAAGAGAAATACGAAGTCTTATATTGAAAAAAATGTAGTCTTCGTTAAACCATACAGTACATTTCCTTTTTTGAGTTAATTTTTGTTGGTAGTTTAAATTTTCAATAACTTACGCTTTTCTCAAATTGGAAGTTCTTATTCGCTTGCCTTCCTGTACTGGTCATGCGGAAACAATGGGATTTAAAAAACATTACGTAGTGAATCAGTTCTTAAAAATCTGACCATCACTTAAAGCCTGTAGTACTATCTATACTTACAAAGTCTATCTTTTTCTACAAAGTGCATCCGATTAAGACGAAGTAGAAAGAAGAAGCAGTTGTAGAAAAAGTTTGTTGAAGAATGTGTGAACGTAACACGAGCTTTTTAACACAGTTTCTACCAATTATTATCAAGAAAGCTTATGTTTCTTTCTATAGGGCAAAGTCTATACGGTGTGTTCAATGTGAAAACCGTAAAACCTTGGACAACAAGTTTGGCGTGACAGCACGGCACTCTGCTATAATTCGCTCTCGAATAAGTTTTTCATTCCTAATCTCCACCTCGTACCCCCTCCCCCCCCAATCTCCCAAATTAGATTTAAATCAGGGGATCGAGGAACTCCTCGTCCTCTACGACCAAACCACTGCGGCAAGCTGTTGTCCAGCCAACTCCTTACTTGAATAGCGTAATGTGTTGGTGCACCATCCTGCATGAATCACTCCCAATGGTGCGGGACTTTTGGTCCACTCTGTACTGCATTTTAGTCATAAACATTTTTGGAAAAAGTTTCATTACACATTTCGCTTTAGAAGATATGGAATCGATAGTCACATGTTTAAAATCTAGTGGCATTGACATTTTGCATGTCAATGCGCGAGAAACAGCTGAAGAGGGACAGCACTTGAAAACATTTGCGTTGCATTCACATTACTTTCCCCACTCATTCTTCAACAAATCATTCTTACAAAAGCTCATCTTGTACCTACTTATTAATCGAGATAAACCTTGATTCCTCATACCTTGTATAAAGAGGATACAGTAGGCTGAAGCGACTCAGAATTTCAAAAAGCGGGTCGTAATTTGATAGCTTTGAAATTTCAAGCTTCGTGCATAACATTTGAAAAAAGTTCCAGTAAGTTGAATTTACGTGATTTTCACTACTCACACAAGCCATTGTTATGCTATAAAAACTGATTCTTCCCGATTCCTAATAATCTTAGTTTTAGTTAAGATATAAAAAGAATACAGTAGATAAAGCGACGGTCAGATGTTTAAAAAGCGGATCGTTATATGTTGGCTTTGAAATTCAATTCTCTTTCAATGATCACGAGACGAATCAAAAAGCAACTTCTCACCTGAACAAAATAGGTAAACATTCAAACCAATGTTTGAATGTCTGATATTGCATCTTTGTGTAAAATGTGCCTCAAATTAGAACTCTGTTATAAACATATAGGAGAGGAGAATGAAGGAGACACATACTGTAACGCAACAGCCCAAAAAAACACCCATGAATTTACCTCCACCAATCATAGTTTGAGATAGACTCCACATAAAAACATCGTTAAAATATATTCAGTCATTTTTGAGAAAAATAAAACTTTTCTACGTTTCGGTCACAAATTAGAGCAGTTTGTGGCGAAGGAAATTTTATAAAAATGTCCAGCTTATAACGTTGCAAGATGCTGGACTTCAACACCAGTTGGTATTCTTTCAACGTATCTTTTAATTGTTTCCGTACGCTGAAAACTTTCCAGAACATTTTAATACGAATTTTAAAATAAAGTACTGTATTTTCTCTAGCTAGCATGCAGAAAAGTTCGTGCTAAACTCGTGTAAGCGACCTGCACACTGTAAGCGATAAATGATTAAATCAAGCGAACACAGGTTGGAGAAGAATCAAACCACGCCCATTTAACAAACCATATGGTTACAGTGTCAATCCGGAATAGGCGTTGTACTTCAGTATGCAATAAAAGCTGCATGGTTCATCAATCACAGGCAGTCTATTGTCCTGCCCGCGTCAGTCTGTTGTTACTTCGATTATTCGGTAATAAATAAACCGATAGTGGGAGTTGGTAGAACCGCCTACTGGTCGAGTAACGGCCGTTGTAGGAAAACTATCAAGGCATTTTGCAAGCTTCCTTCCCGATTATGACAAAAAAAAAAAAAAAAAAAAAAAAAAAAAAAAAAAAAAAAAAACTAAGTACAAGAAAACTGGCGTGTTCATTTTACAATAATTTTCCAACTCACTATTCAAATAATTCTGCGAAGTTTGCTATTATTTTATCTACGAGGGCTGTTCAATAAAGAATGATCATAATTTTTTTACGGTCGTAATTTTTTGCACTAAAATTCAATCTTATTATATTCTGTTTGCTTAATGTGAAACAAACACGCCGTAGTAGTTTCATTGTTGGTATTCCTGGTTCCCGCCTGTGAGAACCAGTCAAGTTCAGACATGTTCAATATCGCCTACCGCTGTAATGGAGGTAACATGCAGTTAAAGTTGATGTTAGAGGAAGATCCGGAGCTTCTGTCAAACGTAATCACTGCTGATGAAACTTGGCTACATCATTTTGATCCTGAGAGCAAACAGCAAAGCTCAGTGTGGAAATCTCCTTCATCACCAACCCCCAAACAGCAAAAGTGGTTGCTTCTGCTGGGAAAGTTATGGTCATCTCATTCTTTGATATTCATGGAATGGTTTATCAGCATGTTGTACCTGCACACACATCAGTAACTGGACAATACTACAGGGATGTCCTGAAAACATTGCAAGTCCATATCAGGCGCAAAAGACCACATTTCCGTGAAGCAGGCTGGATGCTGCACCACGATAAAGCGCGGGCACATATTGCCTATGTTGTTGCTGAATATGTTGCAAAAATCAACGTGAAGTGCATCCCTCACGCTCCCTATAGTCCGGATTTAGCCCCATGTGACTTTTTTCTTTCCCTAACTTGAAGAAACGTCTTCGTGGGAGGCATTATCCATCATCAGAAGCAGTGGTGAAGGCTGCGGAGGCGATTTTGAAGGATCTTTCAAAATTGAAGACTGGCAGAAACGCTGGGACAAGTGCATCGCATTCAGGGGAGACTATTTTGAGAAGAACCATCAAAATTATGAGGAAGAATAAAGGTACGTTGAAAAAAAAAAAAAAAAAAAAAAAAAAAAGTGATCATTCTTTATTGAACAGCCCTCGTACGCATTGGAAAATTCAAACATACGACAAGCAATATCTGGAAAATGGTTCACTCCACAATTTATTTGAAATAAATTGCGTTTAAACGAGATGGACTTTTTTGTGTAGGAGCACTTTTTTTTATCTCTTACGGTTTACAAGTTAAGCAAACTACTTATTATACCTAGAACTAGAGAAATAAAAATGACACTTCTTCTCCCATTTCAGTATTTAAAAGTAAGCAATTAATATAAGTAAGAAGCAAGTAAATTATAACCAGTTTTGACCTAATTCAAAATTCATTATTTTTATTTATTTATTGTATTTAATTAATATTGATTTTATGAAGAAATTTAATATGTATATTTGCGCACTCAACTGCTAGGTTTTAGTACTTTAAGAAGTGTTTGCTATAAACGATGCCTATGTATTTTTATTACGTTAACCGATATCTTTGTACGAAAAACCGAGTATGGTATCGTGAACATAATAGATCAAATGTAAGGTCGCTTTATTTTAAAATAATATTACTAACGATTTATTAAAGAATAGGGTTATTCATCTTATTAAGAATAAAATCTTCAACCAGGCTTGAACTACCAGCTTTACTCTCTAAAATACGAAACTGATTTTTGTTTTAAATCATTTTAATATGTCAGATACCAAGTGCACATTTTGCGGTATCATATATTAACAACAGTAATTTGAAAGGTTAAAAAGTCGTTAAATTGTTCTATTAAATTGGGTGTTATTTACAAAATAGTGCTGCAAGTTTATTTTGCCACTCTAATCTTCAATTATTTTATTTCAGTGTCTTGAGATTTCCGCTTTCAATTCGAAAATAGTGTACGCAACTGTCATATTAGATATAATATAAACAATTTTAAAAGATCGGATTTTAACACCAAGGCGGCTGACGCAACGAAAAAAAAAAAAAAAACTACGGCAAACTATAAATATGTGGAAACGACAAAATTAGATCGCGCGTCGAGTTTTCGCTCAGAATGACGAAGTATCTTAAGTAATTCTTGAGACAGGAACTGGAGACTGCAACAGTGTAGCACAGACAGCCTGCTTGTACCTGCAGAAAATATCGATTAACACATACATAGAGAGCCAACTAAACTCGACCCCTCTCAATCCCGAATACGTACGGATTCCCTGCATAACTTCAACCCCTTTACTTCGCCGGTCCGGGTGGTCCATGCACCCTTCGGTTGCTACGGCAACCCGGCCTGGCATTGACCAATCACAATCGAGAAGGCACTCCACTCCGAGATCTCCTCTTTCTTCCCGTTCATATTTTCCACCCACCCACTCACACACATACACACCCAATAATCGAATTACGCAATGGATAAAAAAGGGAGAGCACCGAGAAAACTGCAGCGAGCAGACTTCAGAAAATTGACATCTTTGATGGAACTAAAACTTCAATCTGTACTAAGAAACAACAGTTTATTGATGGAGCCAGTAAGCTCCTTGGGAACTTTCACAAGTCACTTTAAGTTTGTGCTTGGAGAAATGTTTTGAAATACTTTATCCAAGAAACCTCAATACTTCAACCTATATTTGGGTTCGTTCTCAGCGAATGTTATACATGATCCATGTTGGTTGAGTTTTGAAACTTTTTGATTTATTAAGTGAACTTCGTTTAGTATAACTCAAATGGATCACTACGGAACAGTTTTACTTTCACTGCTACGGAAAGTATTGCATTCCACTCAAAATTCGATATGAAGATTTCACTGGCAATACTTATACGATTTGAGACACTCTAAGAAGATGTTCATTCGGATTCCTCCACTCTATACTGTCCTTTATATAGAATACATTTAAAATTTTGATTAAAATGCCATATATTTAAAGAATTTTCCTGACAAATTAACTATATAACTTGAAATTCCTGTGTATAGCCTTTGAGGTCCTATTCATTCTGAATGACCTTTGGGCAACTCATAAACCGTAAGAGATAGACAAAATCTTATTATTTAAGTTAATTGATGGAAATTTATCATTTCTTCACGTTAGCCGTATACAGGCTAAGGTATTGGATTGATAGAGTCGACATGAAAAATTCAATGCCACGGCCGGGATTTGAACCACGGATCTACTGCTTTCCGTCCAGTCGCTCTTACTCATTGAGCTACCATGGCCAATTTGCCGTCCTGACATTAAATTCTCCAATTGACTCATACATTTCCCCGGTAAACCACTAGGGACTCTCGCATCCGAGATACCGTTTCGGGCGACTTACTATTTATTGTAAGTACTGGAGTCCCAGGCTTCATCATTTAACTCTAATTATTTAAGTTAATTGATGGAAATGAATCATTTCTTCACACTAGCCGGATACAGGCTAAGGTACTGAATTGATAGAGTTGACATGAAAAATTCAATGCCACGGCCGGGATTTGAACCACGGATCTACTGCTTTCCGTCCAGTCGCTCTTACTCATTGAGCTACCATAGTCAATTTGCCATCATGACATTAAATTCTCCAACTAACTCTTACTATACTTCGTTAAAAGCACCTGTTTGGCTGGCCCCGTAGCTCAGTCGGTAGAGCCTGCCCTGTCCGGGTTCGATTCCCGGCGGTGGGGGTGGGAATATTTCTCCGACCAAGATAATTCATCTTTCCCAGGGTCTGGTAGTATGAATGGGAGTACGAATGTGTGCGTGATCTATTGACTAAAGCCCAATGAATACGAGTTAGCACCTTCGATATCTTCCAGAGGAGAACGGCCGCCGATATGACCACTGCAGTTAAAGGCGGGGTATAAATGGAACAAATAAAAAAAGCACCAGTTTATGTCAATGTTTTGGAGCTGTTTTGGAGGTATTTTTCATAGTCATTATTCGTCTGTTCTTATTTCCTGGCCACATAAAGAGAACGTAATTTCACTATTGCTTAAACCTACTTTATTCTCCTATTTCCATTGTATCTACACAGAAATATTCCATTAAACAATTTCTGCAAATGTTTACCTTGATTAACACGTAGTAGATACACGAATAATGCTTTGCCCGCCTCGGTAGCGTGTCTACCTAACGCTCAAGAGGTCCCCAGTTTGAATCTTGGTCAGGGTGAGTTACCTGGATAAGGTTTTTACGGGGTTTTCCCTTATCCTTCAAGATGAATGTCCGGTAGCTCTAAGCTCCATGGACCCTGGACACATTTGAGCATCATTTCACCCATTTCATTCACCGTCGGATATGACTTAACGTTGGAGGACGTAAAATTAAATAAAAAAAATAATAACGCTTTGTAAGAATAGTTGTGATGGTAACACAATTCTAATTCTTTTTTCTGAAGTATCAACTAAGTTAACGGGTGTTTATCGGGAAAGAGGATGTCAACCACAAAAAACCACTTGATTTGTTTACTCGCCTACAAAGTGTGTTTTCTGTTCTTAATTATGTAACATGACTAGAAGTTATTTGATTGTATCTCATTTCCGGTTAATTTTCACTGAGAGTAGCTTCTTCACTTTCCTGAATTACAGACTCTGTTTAAAGAGTAGTGTTTCCAATAGTCTCTTAGGTCCAGCTCGCTTTTAGTAAAGTTCCTTTTCGACAAATATGAAGTGATGCTTCCCGCTCGCGTCTATCAAATTTAAATATTATTTCCACTTCGAATATATTGATCTCACAACTGAAGAAAACTTTCTCTAGCCTTATCCCATCCCAGTAACTAGAGAATGTCAGAAACATCACCATTTTTACTTTAAACTCTTCCTTACCCCGCCCGCCTCGGTAGCGTCGATGGCGTGCCTGTCTCACGTTCAAGAGGTCCGAGTTCGAATCTCGGTCAGGGTGAGTTACCTGGATAAGGCTTTTTCCGGGGTTTTCCCTTATCCTTAAAGACGAATGTCGGGTAGCTATAAGCTCGATGGACCCTGGACGCATTTGAGCATCATTTCAATCACCGTCCAATATGACTTAAGGTTGGAAATGAAATGAAATGTGTAGTGTTTAACGCCCGATTTTACTACATACGGCACCGCAGGCGGTCTTAAGGTTGGAGGACTTAAAAAACAACCCTATTCCTGTATGTGTCTCTTTGCCAATTATTCATAAGGGACAAAAAACTAAGAATGGAAAAGGTTGAAAGACCGCTTATCGATTCCACGAAATTGTGCAGGAGTTGAATTTATGGCCTTTTCTTAAGCAAAATGTTCTATCTGAAACACTAGATTTTTTTTTTTTTTTTTTTTTTTTTGCGGCAGGGAGGGGGGCGGTAGAGATGTCACTAAATGAATCGATCTTAACATTTAAGAATAACGGAGTTCGAGTCGGATTTATTTAAATTGTTGTATTCATTTAAAACATCTACTTTGGCTTTACTAATAGTAGCGGGAATTTGGCCTATTGACTATATCATTAGACTAAGGGGTGGAACTTATTGTCTAAAGAAGGAAAAATGTGGAAATGTTTTTAAAATTATGGTAAAAAGATGCAATACTAGGAAAGAAGTGAAAAATTATTTATTACAAGAATGGCAAGAAGAGTGGGATAATGCACACATAGGAAGAAGAGTACCTGATTTATTTCCGGACATTAAAGAGAGGCTGAAATTGGAACATATAAAACCAAGAAAAGGATTTTTTCACTTTGTTACAGGACATGGCCCATATAATGTATATTTAAAAAGAATAGGGAAGAAGAACTCAGATTTATGTGAGCAATGTAACTGTTTAGATTCGCCTGAACATGTTATTTTTGAGTGCAATAAATATAGTGACGGTCGAAGGAAACTTCAAGGAAAATCTTTATGGAACATCTTAAGAGATGCAGAAGATTATGTATATTTAGAAAATATGTCTCAGATAATATTCGTTAAGGCGTTGGAGGAATATATGACCCGCGACAAAATATTTCAAGAAAGAAATGTTAGAACATTCCAATCTACGAGAAAAGAATATAACTTAAGAGATCGTCGGAGGGAAATAGGACCAAGAGAAACTGAAGATACAGATTACTAGACTTGAAGACCTAATTTAAGACGCACAACCGATAAATAGAAGACGCTAGTTATGGATATCAGAAAGAACAGCAGAAACCATAGAAAGAAGGAGAATCCCAGGAGAGCCAGAAAGATACATGAAGAGTATCAGAGCGTACAGAAACAAATGATTATGCAGAAGAGGAAAGATGACAATCCGGATGTCTGGAACTGACGAACCAGCTCCATCTACTGATACCAGTCCCTTTAGGAGATGGATACCAGTAGGAGGAAGCTTTGGATACCAGTTGCACAAGAGGAAATTTTAAAATTGTAAGAAACAGTCTTTCGCAGCTTGTTATAAGAATTAAAGCTGTAGTAGAAATGTAGATTGGATTTATATTGTTGGTGTAGAAGTAAAGTAGAAAAAAAGACTGTTTTAGATTAGATAAATCGATTTGTAAGGTTACTGGAATCCAGTAATCTGTAGGTTTAGTCGGTTCGTTAAGGTAGGAAGTAGATTATATCTGCAAAATTAATTTGATTTAAAAATTAATAAAGTTAAAAATGAAGTTTGCATAATATGGCCTGGTATAGATTCCAGAAACCGGGCTATAAGACATGCAGATTTTATTTTATATTTTGATGTATTAATTTATCAATTAACAATCTGGAATAGGCAGGTTTTAAATTCCCATCGGTTACAATTATCTAGCCGGTGCTATTATTTTAATTATATTATTTTGTCACTTCAATGTGTAATTGTTTCCCTCAATGTTGCACTAGAAACAAAATTCCAGAATTTCGTTTCATCTATTACGACTACATGAAATGATAACGGTAAACTGGACATTCATTTTTCGCTGTTGCAATTAGCATTTCATAAGGATATTTTATGAATATTATTTTAAATTAATTATTTTATTCATGAAACAGTTGAAATAAACACAATTGCAGCTCCAGAATTCCACAAAGACTATTTTGGGATGAACTAAGTAAGAAGAAACAATTTATTTCATTACAAATACTAACCTAACTCAACCTCTCTATCGGTTTTTAACGTGCGCTCTTTGGCTTCTGTGATTCTCTGCGAGTTATTCTAGAGAGTCTGCCAAAACAATGTACACACAATTTAAGGAACGAAAACTATTTATTATGTGTTTGGTTTATATTTAAATGTGATCGCACACGTTAAAAACAGGATTATATCTTAACATGTTCAAACAACGAGCTGGGTCGCTCGTATTTTTTTTTTATTTTTTTTTATTTAAGATTCTGCATGAAAGACAGCTTAATTTTAATTAGAAGCCTCGTTATAATGTTTGCGTTTCTTTTACATGCGTAAATCTATCACAAGGACCACCGTCTTTACCACCTTTTCAAAGAAAGTCATTCTGAGTATTTCTGCGTTCGAAAAAGATCCGGATCTGAAGTTGCAACCTCGGGAACCATGGAGCACATAACCTTAGGCACGGAGAACGATAAGCAGTCATTGTAACTATATCACTTACCTTGTCTTATGGAAATACTTATAAAATATTGGAAACTTATGGAGAAGATTGTAAGGACTTTGTTAATGAAATGTGATTGTTGAAGATTTACCCATTTGATGGCATTTTGACATTATTGATTAGTTATGATTCGTTGAAATCCCCTTTTACTGGTGGAATTAAGTAAAGTTCCTAGAAATGAGAGAATGCTGACTGGAAACTACATGATGCACATACCTGTGATTATGGTCCACTTGGTGGGTGGCCAGCTCCTGTTTTGGACCCGGCGTGACGATGGCGGGGTGCGACGTTAACGAATGGGGGTGCGAGTGAGGGTGGGAATGGGGGCTTAATCCAGGGTGCGGTGGAATCAGCCCTGTCGGTGAAAACCTGTAAAAATCGCTATAAAAAATCAAAAGAAATAAAAAGAAGAAAATCGCATGTAATATCAACCAGTCAAAGAAATACATTTACAACATTAAGATGTTTTGGATAACGAGACAGGATTACTATTATGTACAAGAACCCCAAGCTCATTATTTACAATTTATTTACACTTAATTATTTATTTAGTTGTTAACCCTTTCGCTGTTACATAGCAAATAACAATCACGTGGTGCTGTTGTATTGTAATTTGTTTCAAACTAAAAGATCGTAAACATATGGGAGGGGAGAAAGAGAGATAGACACTTTAAGGGAACGTTCTTCCCGCCAGCAACATCCACTAATTATCGGTCTAATAGCGTTCCGTTAAAAGTCTCTATTGCCCTTCTATATGGAGACGTTACAATGGTCTTACAAGAGGGTCAGTTAAAACGTGTACCTTGCAACGCATCGCTATGACACAAGTAATCCTTGTTGTGTATACGTAGGTACAGATGCGACCAATTGCATCTAAGAAATCCAAAATCGTTAGGCCAAAAAAGATTTAAATAGAGGTACGAAAACTTATTTTTCGGTTCAGTTCCAAAATAACAGTCCAAAAGTATTTACGTATAACCATGCTATAAGATACCCTTGGGGCACGGTTACCATACTTGCATGATAAGGACAGAAAGTCGTGGATGATTATTAGCTCCCGCATCGAAATAGAATGCTCGTATCCTTTTTCGACCTGTCACAATGCTGTAAGAATATCCTAATATTCTCTTAAAACAAAATGATTCGATAGTATTAAACAGATTCCGTAACGAAGGGGGCACCTAGCTCGTCGATCTGCAATTGGATATTTTGTGCGTATAACCCAGGAAGATGAAAGAATCACAGAGACGTGTGGGCTGCAGGACAGAGACAACGCAGAGCATTTCCAGCGGGAACTGGGCAAACCTCGAATTGGCACCCTTTGACGGAGCCGAAAACTTCCAAATCGCAAGTCTCTGCGTCACCTGCCCGGCGACACCCCAGAGACAACTTGTAAAGTGAAATAGGGAGATGAAATGAGCGGAAATATTGGGAGATCCGTGGTAGAAGACACTACCCCAGCTTTCACCTTGTACACCAGGGAAAACAGCGGAAAAACCTATGGTCAGAGTGATGGCACTCGGAATCGAACCTGAGTGCGAGCCTCAAGCATTAGTACCGAACCATTTTACTTGGTAATAAATTTATTACTACTCATTTTAGTTTTACTTTAAAGGAATTCACTTGTAATTTATCAGTTTCCATTATCTTCATGTTCCAAACGGCTTATCAGGTAAGTTGCCTCTGGTGCGTATATCGCACAACAGCATATTAACTGTTACCGGCCGGATGGTGGTTGCCATTTATTTGAACTTTAACCGGACTCTTATTCTCTTATTTCTTATATATGTATGTACATTAATCTATCTGTTGCTTGTAAGCAAAGTACACTACCACCAGAGGTTACTTCTGAAACCAGTCGCAAACAGTAGATAATCGCATTCACGCAAAACTGATGGACTGTCATTTTGTTAGATATATAACTGGACCACTGGTGAGTTTCCTTCTTGCCGTCTACAAACAGACATCATTCAAATTACGTCAAAATATTTTTAAACAACCGAATGAATCACAGCACCCCGATGGATACATTTGTGTTTACAGTGAAAGGGTTGTTAGGGCTAATATACAAATAATTATCAAAATATTACTCAGGACATGATGTTTAGCATGTCTAAACTCTACGAGTTTACTTCAACAAATCTGTAAGAAGTTACTTTACACAAATTCTGGAGAGAATAATCACAGATTATATCTAATACTAATCAGACAGAGTAAAACACAAGTGTTATGAATCTTACCAGTAATTATTTCTGAGTTATGTTGTTGAAAATCTTAGAATGATATTTACTATAATTATATACTGAATTAAATATTCACTAAACGATATTAACAAAATAAAAACACGTAAAGCGAAAAATATTTAAGCTTTCTATTGTTAAGAGTTGCCCGACATTCATATCTTCTCTTGGGGGGAGGGGGAACACCAGAAAAGCACCCATATGTAGATAACTCATCCTAACCGAGATTTGAAGTCGGGATTTTTTGAATGTGAGGAAAATGCTAAATCGCAAACCACAGAGGTGAACCTAATTTGTCACACATTAATGTCACAGAGAAGCAGAGCCTTCTCTGTTTTAATAAATTTCTCTTACAAACAAAACAGTTGCAAATCATTTGTGCGATTTCAAAACAGTTCCGAAACAAGTGCGGCAGTTCCATGGATAGTCGACCACGACAATTCAAACTAACGGGAATGCCTCGACCATATTTATGGATCTATCGACAATTTTTATTATCCTGTTGAAGTTTAAAAAAAATAGACCTGTGTTTTACTCCACCAGATAATTACACTATACAATAAGACTACAGCTACATTAAACTAAAAAGGTTGCAGATATGACAGAATTAACATGAAATATAAAGATTTGTTTTTATTTTCTATTTATGTTTACACCACATGGGTATTCTTAGCATTGCGAGTCGTTCACCTTATTTATGGGTTAGCACAGTTCACCTTATCCTTGTCAGGTAATTTAAAACCCGGAATTTCAAATTCCTCGAGAACTACATATTTTTACAAAGCGCTCCTCTACCAACCATTAAGTAAACTTGTTACGTTGGCTTAGTTCCATGGTTGTTTCTGAGGATTCTGCAATCTGACGTTTCTCCGCAGCTAGAGTATGTAACGAAGTCATTAACCTTGTACCGTGAGAGGGGTAGTTTTGGCTTTGAGTACCGTCTCCGTAGCTATATAGCAGGTCAGGGTAAGAGTACTCCAAAGGTGCGAAGAGAGTATTCCTCCTCCCACCTTTACCTGCAGTGGCCACACGCACGTGAATAACATTAGGAGTATTTAGAAAGGCTTAGCTTTGCTTGTACATATATAAGCATTAGGTGGAAGCGGTTTTCCCTACCGGTTTTCCGTTCTGGTCACGAAGTGAGGAAAAGTAGAACTGCTTGACACCTTAGGAGTACTTTTACCCACATTATAATGTGGTTCTCATTTGTGTATTTCACGAGGGTATTGCCGGAAATGAACGTGCAGATGAGCTTGCAAAGAGAGCTGCGACTTCAGATCTTCCAGAAATTTACACTATGCCCTATTTCTTATGTGAGGCAAACATTAAAGGAGATTATCATCAACGACTGGAATGAATACTGGTTAAAACGTAATTGTGGTGCTTTGACTAAGGATTTATATTTCTCAACGGTTTCTGACAGACATTAATGTAAATTCGTTAATCCTAACAATGTTCCTACTCAATTCTTAACTGGACATGGCAAATTTTCAGCTTACTTATTTCGATTCAAAATCAAATCCAGATCTGATTGTATTTGTGGAACTCATCTTCAAGATGACCCTCACATTTTATTTGATTGCCCGTTTTTATGTTTTGAAAGATACGATCTTGAATTATTGCTTCAATCCTTAGGTTACACTTTTTCAAAACCACTTACACATATTTTGATGAATTACGAATTACAAAACTTATCAATATTTCATGGCCTTCTTAAACAAAATATTTCTTCAGAATACACACATTTCTATTCTCTCCGGAGTAGAAAGGTGTATTTTAGCCCAAAATTAAGGAAAAAATTTGCTCCACTAATATTGTTAAACAAAGTAACTTCTCGACTTCTTTATTTACAAATGCGAGTTTTACTCGTATTTACTCACAGTTTTTTTTTTTTCGTGGACTTCTTATGGTATGAAATTTTTTTCAGAAACTATCAATATAGTTAAATGTAATTTTAGAATAATAAAAATAACATCTGAATCCTGTTGTAGATCTGCTTTGGTATTTATTAAACGATAATTTATTACATAGAATATATTATTTATTATTGGATTTAATTTAAGTTTATAGTTAAGAAAAAACCTGATTAACAGACAAGACATGCATTTACATCCTGCAAAAAACAAGTTTGATATCGTAAATAGTTCCTTAGATATTATAAATCGGTCATAAAGTTAAGAAATCTATTGGTTTTTACCTTCCCTTTAAATGTCGTAAAAACTTTGCGCCAACAACGGTTGATATCCAATTTTACTGGAAGGAAGTTGCAACCTCTGGCGATAGTCTTAGCTATATTTTAAGATCGTCGTTTGCTAATAGAAAACAAGTGTTTTCACATTTGGTACAAGAATAGCATGCTGATGCCAGAAAAAATGTACAGAACTGCCACACATTTTACGTATTCAATCTACACAGCAATTCGTATGGAGTTTAACAAATGTTTGCCGTTGTCGGCGACATCTAGTTCTCCTTTGAAGTTGATCTGTATCATAGGTTGGGAGAAGGTGTGTTTCCAATTGCAACTGGTCAACACACTGCCTGACAGGTTTGCCGAAGCAACAGAGAGACGACCCTTCTCTTTTGACATGCTCTGCTAAGAATGTCTATTCTAGACATCACAGCAACTGAGGTGTTCACAGTAGTAAAGCGGAACCAGCTGCTATCACGTTATTTACTCCACGTGGGCAATTTCCATTTTTAATTTTACAATTTCCTATTTCAATTCATATCAAAAACCATTAAGCAGAATATTTACCTGGACAAACTTGTACTTGTGATGGGCAGGGACGTGGGATACGGACTTCGGAACCCCGCTCCCGCCGTTGAGATCGGATACATACTAGGAGTGTGCCTGCAAACAAGAAACACATTGTATCATTTATATAGACAATGCATACCTGAAAAGTTCTCACATCGTCGATTTGATAACTAGTATCATTAAGGTTGAAGTGGAGTGTTATAACATGCAGTGCAGCAATAACTTGAAATTACAACGTGTACAAGGAAAGTTATTACATTAATTTCAACAAGTTACAGATCATGTTGTTTGGAGCACATTTTCTAACTTTCAAATCGTTTCTATGATCTTTAATTTTAAATACATACTTCATACTTTTATCCTATTCTTTGAGGGCATTATTAATGTCGCATCAATGACGTACTGCTTACTACTTGTAGTTCCATCCGAAACTATGTTCTTTTTTTCTTTTTTTTTTTTTGTTTCCTTGACATTGAGGTTATGTTATGCAGCTGGAGATTTTCCGATGTCTGAATATCTACAGTATGCTGAACTGCCAAAAACTGTCACCATCATCAAAATCCACTCTTAGTATAGCAATTTTAATTAGTTTTTGTACTAATACTAGTTCGTCCAATTGCTTAACTCTATTATTTATGCTACTTCACAATTTCTAGGAGAAAGCTAATTTCCTGAGTCAGCATTCTTCTAGAAATTGTCCAAGTTTGGGAATTAACGTTCTTTTCGTTCTCCAGATATGCTGTTCACACATACATTCTTCTTCATTCATACCCATACATACATTTTTGTTCTAAAATGCTTATTTTTGGATCCAGGCTCAAAACTTGTTTTTCCTCTGAAATCTTGGTAAACAATTTTTGACTGGAACACAATCTTTCATCTGCTTGTTATAGGTAAGTATAGTGTGATCCATATAAACCTGAACCATTTCAATAAGCCATAATATAATAGAACACACGTGAAACTTTGGGAGGATATAATACACAATTGGGAGATTATATTACACTATTTACATCTCAGAGAAAATGTTGGAAGTGTCCTCCACATGCTTGCACTCGTCTCACTATATTCTCTGAAGTTTTACAGAGATGATATAGAATTGAGAGAAGGATATTTCCAGCAAAATGGATCAACGTGCCATACATCTAATGACACCATAGAACTTGTAACCAGTTCCTTTGATGATCGAATAATGTCAAAAGCTCTGTGGCCCCACAGATACCCTGACCTAGCCTCACCGGATTAGAGTGTACAAGGCCACGAACATTTGATGTTCTCAAGAAATCCATTTGAACCGAAATAATTAACATTGGCGAGAATACTCTCCGCAAAACTTTGGTGAGACGAGTGCAAACATGTGGAGGACACTTCCAACATTTTCTCTGAGATGTCAATAGTGTAATGTTATCCCCAATTGTGTATTATATTCTCCCAAAGTTACACGTGTGTCCTGTTATTGGTCCAAAAGGGATGGTTCAGGTATATATGGATCGCACTATAGAAGAGAAAGTAATCAGCTCTTCCTTTGTTTTATACGCTTCGTTAATGTTTTAAATAAAATACTCGTTTCAGTTTTAATTTCCCTGAAAAGCATATTTTGTATTGCAGCTACCTGGCTTTTGCATTAAGTGCATAACACTTATTTTATTTTACTGTTTTACTCACAACTAAATAACTGTGTTCCAGTTGTGGATTTCGTATGGATTAATAATTTCATTGAAAACACACAAAACGCTCGTTCTATTCTAGGATATGTGTGTGTAGTGCTTAACGCCCGCTTTTACTACATACGGCACCGCAGGCGGTGACACTGATGATACATGAGATGAAGATGGAGCACAGGTGGAATGAGATGGCGGGGGAAACCGGAGGTCCCGGAGAAAACCCGCCCCAGCGCCATGTTGTCCACCACAAATCTCACTTTGCGGTCACCTGGGATCGAACCCGGGCCGCCTTGGCGAGAGCCAAGCGTTTTAACCACTGAGCCACGGCGCGGCCTCTATTCTAGGATAAATAAGGCTTCACTAAAAAAGTGTAGTTTACCTAATTTTACCAAACATCTCAGTATTTCAAAACGTTTTTCCACAAATGTAGGACACAGCAGGAAGCGTGTTCAGTCTGGTTTAAAGGATGACATCCGGTATGCGTTTGGTTAAAGAGAGATTTAGATAAAACGTCGTACCATTCTACTTGCAGCTAATGGTTCGGTCGGGTTGTTTTAGGGCAACCGCCATTTTATTCTCTGGTTTGCCTGCTGCCCTAGGGAGAAAATCAAGATGAAATCTTAAGGTACTAAACAGAAACTCTGCCATGAATTCCTTCAGTATTGACACTCTTTTGATTATGAAGGAATAATACAGCAAAGATATTACGCTATTTTGGTTAAAACCGATATCGTGTAAGAAGCTTAAAACGCTTCTCTTATATTGACTCAAGGAGAAGTCTTTAAATATATGGCACCTAAATAAGAGGAGAGAAAATTTTCACGTTAATATGCATGAACAATAAAATCATTTAGGAGGTTTTTTTGTGTTTTCTATCAATTGCACACTATTTTAAAAGTAAATATTTTCTATTTGGAAACTCATTTTCACTTTTTCTGTGTGCTGTTGACCAAATTATTTATATGCATTTTGTATGGCTAGTTACTTGGGATAACATTTGAAATTTTGCTGAAAATAGATTTTAACCAGACGGAAGAAGCAACATATCATTCAAGTTGGTACCACTGTCAAGTACGTAATATGCTTTACGTTAACATGACCATATTTAAGCCACTGTAGTTAATTTTTATGTAATTTATACGAAATTAATTTAACAAAAGTTAATTTTTCTATTTACTTTATGTTAATTGAGATACGCGTTTGCAGAAATATTTCGTTACAAACTTCATTGTAGTCGCAATCCCAAAATTCATTAAGAATGAAACCACCGCACAGGATGTTAGGGCCTTCTTTTAAAAATGTTCTACGTAGAGTAGTTTTGAGTTGGAAGAATTTACTTCAAAAGTTTTCAGTCGTAGCTTGGTACGAGCAGTTTTTATAATTATCTACTTTTTTGGATTCAGAGAATTTAGGAAACTGAATTTTCGGTGAAATTTCAAGTTCGAGATGCAATATTAATTAAGGTTAAGGAAGAAAAATAGAAAAAAAAATACAATTAGTGTCCCAAGATATTTCTCCGAAGTTCGAAAAATAAAAGCACATATTCAATGGGAGGTATTGGAAACGTATGCATATTCCACTTTTGCAAATTGAATAAAACACGCATGTACATCGGTTTTGTATTGCAGGCAAAGCATGTAGAGAAAATCAGCATAATTGCTACTTAATACAGCAATACCTTTTTTTTCCCTTGCGCAGCAAATAGATTACATATCCCTCTTTGCAGGCTATTAATAATGAAATAATTACAGGCTCTATTAGATTCCTGATAATCAGTTGCTTTGATGCGCCTCAAGCCATTGTTTATAATATAACTGTAGTTGCTTGCAGGTGAATTGCGACGTTGTCATTACGGAACAGGTATTTTAGCTGCCTCCGGCTACACTCTAGGTGTTTATTCATTAAAAAGGATCCAATCTGTAAAACTTAGCGAAGAGGCAGTAATTATTTCGTTACCACAAAATTTGAATTAATGATTTGTCATTATTACGACATCATTAACATGAATATCAATCAAATGAAATGCTTTTATGTTCTAAGCGACAGATGAGGTAATTTTATTATTGTAGCCGTAAGCGTTTTGCATTGTAATTATTGCCAAGTTAACTTCTTAGATGTGCATGTCGTTTATATGGGTTTAGAAACGTAAGAAATGTAGACTTTTTTCCAATAAATCGGGCTCTGTTAGGCATAAAATGTGTGTAAAAGTGTAATAAGGATAGATTTTTATACATTCCTGGCGTGTATCAGATTGAATCGCATATAAAACTGCGAATTTCAGAGAATTATGGGTGTTGTGACCGTTATTTTTTTTATTGTAAACCCCTAAAGATTGTTTATAGTTCTATTTTATTTTATATTAACAAAAGAATTAATTGGAAATTATTAAAATCTTTAGTAGAAAGTGAACGAGATTAAGAAACAATTGAAGGTAAACTTGTGATTGAATAAGTAGAAGCGAAGGAAAAGTAAAAAATATTAATGTGTTTAATGACAATAATAGCCTAAGATTATTAAAAAAATGTTACTTGAATGTTAAATTGTTTAAATATATATTTAAACAAAATACAGGGTGTCCATAAATGAATATCGGGGTTTTAACGCTTTATAACATTAATTTTATTAAACTTACAGTAATGAAATATATGTCACATGAAAGAGCAACTCAAACAGTTTTATATACGAGCTTACAAGTGTTCTATGTGAGCACCATTTGTCACACGGCACACATCAAGTCTATAGCTGAGTTCTTCCCAGACGTTGAGCAGTGTGTCTTCAGTAATTGTTGCAACAGCTGCTTCAATCCTGTTTTGTAATTCATGGAGGTCAGCTGGTAATGGAGGTACATACACACGATCCTTGATGAAACCCCAAAGGTAGAAATCGCATGGCGTTAGGTCGGGTGAACGTGGAGGCCACGCATAGCAAGCTCTGTCATTGGGTCCCTTGCGGCCAATCCAGCGGTCGGGTAAAGTTACGTTCAACCATTCGCGTACTGCGTTGTGCCAGTGAGGTGGCGCGCCATCTTGCTGGAAAATGAAATTCTCTGGTTCATATTGTTCCAACTGAGGGAAGAGCCATTGCTCTAGTGTATCAAGGTAGGAAGTACCAGTTACAGTAGCTTCACCAAAAAAGAAAGGTCCGTAAACTTTCCGCCGGGATACAGCACAAAAAACATTGATTTTAGGGGAGTCTCGTTGCACTTGTACGACCTCATGAGGATTTTTTGAGCCCCATATCCGCGCATTATGAGTGTTAACATGTCCACTGAGGTGAAAGGTCGATTCATCACTGAAAACAACATGATCTAGAAAATCTTCATCGTCATTAAACAGCATTACGTTAGCGAAGTTGGCACGTAAACCATGGTCTGCAGGCTTTAGAGCCTGTAACAACTGTAAACGATAAGGACGTAGTTGCAATCGTTTCCTTAAAACTTTCCAAACAGTCGACTTAGCAATTTCTAATTCACGACCAGCCTTCCGAACTGATTTCTTTGGGCTACGAGTGAACGACTCTCTCACTCGCTCAACATCCTCTTCGCTAACTCTTGGTCGTCCCGTGCTCTTCCGTTTACAAAGGCAGCCTGTATCTTCAAACTGATGAAACCATCTACGGATGTTATTGTCACTTGGAGGATCACACCCGAACTTAATGCGGAACGCACGTTGCACAGTAACTACAGATTCGGTCTTTGCAAACTGCAAAACACAAAACGCTTTCTGCTCACTAGTCGCCATCTTTGCTACTACCGCTTTCTAGCGGATCGCGGCGTAAACATTTCACGCACATGCGCACTGGTGCCAACGAATAAAACTGTTTGAGTTGCTCTTTCATGTGACATATATTTCATTACTGTAAGTTTAATAAAATTAATGTTATAAAGCGTTAAAACCCCGATATTCATTTATGGACACCCTGTATTATTACCTAACATGGTAATGAAAAATGGGTCATTGAAGATGACGTGAACCAATGAGAAATCATTCAATCGCTATTGCAACGGTCAATTCAATAATATCAAATTAGCTAGAGTTAACGTCATTCTGTGTCATTTTTATTAGTAAAGTCATGGAGCGAGGAAGCAAAATATTCTCATAACATTCAAGAGAAGATATAAATTGTAAAGGAAACCGACCTTCTGAAGTTATGTATTAATTTGTGTTATGACGCGTTTTGTTAACTTCATATAGAAATAAAATTTGGAATACTTGAAAAGAAGTTGAACAATTCTTTTATTTCATTTGATAAATTAGTTCGATCCAATGCCCGTCCTAGACTACCCCCGAGGTGTGCTTTAAGCTTCGACTGTAGCAGCTGTGGATACCATCTAGAGAAATTGCTCAACCTGAGACGCCGGATCTGAGCAAAAGCTCAGATTGAGACGACTTCGAGTCATGGAACATCGGCAACATCACCAAGGACAGGACACAGCCACCTCATCTGCGGCATCCCAACCCCGAGATCCTGACGTAGTGTTTAGGCAGCAATTTAACATTCTGTGACTTTCACTTTACATACAATCTGCATTGTACAACCATATCTTTCAGTAATATTAACCTTCCATTGAAAATTAACATAAATGGATTAACAGTCTAACTGGACAACAATAATAACCATCATGTCTTTCTGTAAAATGTTGTAACCTCAGAAGATGCTGAAGGCAAGTTAGTGGCTTAGAGGTTAGTCTTCAGCTAGTGGTTTTGTTGAAAGAATGAAATTCGAAATCTTTACGGGTTCATTACAATCTCGAAACTACACTACAACTTCATACTCCTGATGGTTCAATTTCACACCACTTTATCAACCAATTACAAATTTACATAATAGATTATTTTAAATTATCCAAGAAATATTTAAACAAATCATGCAGAAACAGCATTTATATATTTAGCTAAGGAAAGAGATCTTGCCACAGAAGGAAAAAGGCATCTCAATATTCAAGTATAGAGAACGAATTAAGCTGGAAACAAAATATTTTGAAAACGGTTACCCCAACAAAAAGTAATTAGTCAGGGATTGTAAATGTTTCATCCAAACAGTTTTCTCTCTCATGTTGCCTAGTTATTTCAAAAAATACAAAACTGAAACTCACTGATTAGTCAAGAGAATACCATTTCAGTGTCAGTATGTTAAAACTTAAGAAGTAAAGAAAATGTTTCGTGTACAAAATAGTTTGTTTTTGGAAAAGTTTTGCCATGCAAGTTTAATGGCGTCTGAGTGAAGTATGAAATTTATATTATCTAACTTGGTGTTGAGTTATTCTGTTCAGAGACACGCGCTTACGATTTTTTTTCTTAATTTTGTTAAAAACTGTTTTCCTCGCTTTGTGTGTTTTTCCTACGTTGTTGGCTATTTAAAAATCTGATACCATTTTTGCACATTTTCCGCAAGCCTCATTTTAGTTAAGTTACTGAGATATATAAAGAAAAAGAGTTGAGAATAATTATTTCATGTTGTTACATTCATTAGCTCATCTACTACTATATCAACAACTTACACATTAATTGTTCTTTCACACTGACCGTGTGTAGGCTAAAGTATGGAAAGATAGACTGAAAAATCCTATGCCATAGCCGGGATTTGAACCACGGATCTTCTGGTTGCCGTCCAGCCGCTCTAACCTTTGATCTACTTGTCGGCACGTTGGCCATAGGGGTTACAGCGGCTGGACGGCAACCAGAAGATCCGTGGTTCAAATCCCGGCTATGGCATTGCATTTTTCAGTCTGACTCTATCTCTCCAACTTACAAATTGATAGAAATAACTACGTTTTCAAAGTTTTCTTATATAAACTAAATGAGTAAGAAAAGGGTAATCACTCATCAAAATATATGTTTAACGTTTTTTTCTAAATTCTTCATGGTGTGCGAGTAATTAATGTATTTAAAATCACTGGAAATGTTGCAATGAAACTTCGGGGATGTATACTCCTTGCGGGTGCAATTTTGATTTCTGGTTTAAAAGTGTATAATGCAAAGATGTTGCCTATTGTAACGTATTTTTATTCAGCTACGATCCCCACGTTGTGGCGGCATATGTAAGGGTTGCTTAATATATTTGGAGGTAGAGATGATGTCCTCGAAGCACGACGTTGGTAAGACATATGTAACGTAATATATCGTATGCGATGAAGAGATGAGGGATTCTGATAATGAAGCCATGGGATGATGAATTATAGAGTCCCACGAAGCTGTGCCTTATGTAACAATATATTACATATTGATATGTGGAGAAAAGGACAGATGATAATTCTGGAAGTACTGGATGTACTCTGGCGTAGCTCGTCAGTAGAACATGGAAACTCTGCATTCAGGGTGTGGTATAGAACGAGGAAATTAAATTTTCACACAATCGCGAAATACTTAAATTATTTCCAATTTAAAATTATTCAATCTTTTAATTATATTTTAATTACAATACTTCTGTTATTATCGATGATGAACAAATTGTATTCACGACTTTCATTAAGAAAACCTCCTATTTCAGATTTTCCAACACACACAAAGTATTACATTTTACGTCCTTCACTTCCGATGTTCCAGAATCAAGTGGGCCGATTTAAATCCTTCTTACCATGATTGTTGATTTTCTGTCCTATGTTGCCATAACTACAAAAGAACTCTCGTTCTTATTGGTCAACACCAATCGTTGCACCACATTTCTTTAAAGTTACATCATCTCATTTACATAATTTACCTACTCATGGCCAACTATACAAATAAAGTTTCTTTTTCACACAAAACAGTCATTTTAAACTAATCCTTTTTAAACACAAAAATTTTCACTTCTCAGGGCTAAAACCAAAAACAACGGTTAATTATTAACAGGGGCGGCCGGTGAGGCATTGCATTGGTGGTGCCATAAATAAATGAATGAACAATTGAATGAATGAATACATAAATACATAAATTAAATAAATGTATGAATGAATGAATAAATAAATAATAAATAAAGGTTGTTAAAATATAAATGTGTACCAATTTCGAACGATTTAGATAATCTTACCAATAATCCATCCTATTTTATAATATACTGTACCAAACAGAACGTACAAGGAAATGGAAATAGATATTTATTACATCCGTACTCCTGTTACGCACAGGTGTAACGAGTACAGTAAAAGTTTCATAATACAATTCATGGAGAATGTGATAGGAAGCGTTCGTGTACGATTTCACGACAGAGAGACAGGTATCTTAAGTCCCGTGCTTTACTGCACTCTAGCGGATAAAGCGTAAGTTATGCGCCAGAGAAATCTCGGCACCACCTTCTCCCATAAGAAGCCGTGTATAAGCCGACATCCTAGCTCTTAACACAGGCGCTTATTAGCGTAGACGGTGCCGTTCTAGAATAGGCACCAAGCCACGGAAAACAACCAGGACAGAGCGCTTGCGTTTAACGCGCCTATTCACACGAGGGAGCAGACACTCAGAAACAATCTTTTTTGCGCAATTCCTATACACTTCTCTTTCTTTCGTTTTCATACAGATGGTGCCATGGCACAGCGGCACCACCTCAGAAGCCGCCCCTGCTTATTAATATTTCAAGGATGACAATCGTTTCAAACGAAGTGACCACGCAACTAAACTTTTCATTGGCTGGAGTAGAGTTTAATCAGATCTTCCTCACGTGGAGTAAATCACATGATAAGAACTGGTTCCGCTTTACTGCTGTGAATACTTTAGTTGCGATGTTAGTCTAATTATGAAATGGACTATAGGTGAGGGTAGTGACGTCATTTCCTTAGCAACGGCATGCGTGCCATAAATATAATTAACAGTTTATGTGCGATTTTGAATGTTATAATCACATCAATAACTGGGTAGCATTAAGCTTTCCAACCAGTAAGGCATTTAGTGTCAAAATGCAACCAATTTTTTCTGAGCAATAAGCATTTCGATACATGTGTTTGTACACAGAATCACCTTAATCTACCCCATTTCACCCGGTATATTTTACTATTGTTTTGCAAGTTTCGCCAACAGCATTCACTGCTTAGTTTACAAATACTGCTGTGTAGCCCCAAAGAAATAGGAATTAAATCACAAAACCAATGAAACATATTCTCTGAAACACCAAACGTGCTTTTTATGTAAATATATCCCCGGCTACCAAGGCTGGACACCACTCTCCTTAGGCGGTGGATATTTACATGCAACTCGGTAAAGCCACATTGTTCTGTGTTATCCTACAGCAAATTCCTTTATCCAGGATTTATTTGGCAAATGTAACCCGACTCTGCATCAATACAAGTGCATTTGATAATAATTATAACCTAGCAGTTGGTACCACTGCTTGAGGGCAGAGAAAGTACCGCGGCTCAACAAACGCTTCATTTCAAACTACGCCCCAATCATCGCCCTTTTCAATTCTATTTCTTTCTCCCGCGCCCGCGTTTTTCCATCGATTCCAAATGCGTAAGGGCAAAAGGAAATAAGAAATAGAAAAGAAAAGGGGAGAAAAGCTGGTAGTGGGTGGAGGTGATTCCAATAAACCGATTTGGTTTGCAATACGGGAGGGAGGGAGGGAGGGTGGGGGAGAAGTAAGAAAAAGGACGTTATCGGACTCACAACACATGAAATGGTCTGGAATGAGGCTTTCTTCGACTCTCAGACCTGAAAACATTCCCGTGGTAAGGGTTGAAACGTTTACATCGATCTAGCAAATTATCAAGTGCAATTTGAGTTGAATGTCGGTCAAATGATCTTTTCCGGGAACCTCTCCAACCGAAAAAGGTAATCTGGAGTGCAATTCCAAACTAAATTGTGGCCTATTTCACCTTAAAGAGTTTGGCGCACTTCATTACCACCTCGTTTTATCTGAGAGGGAGTTAACTGCAACATCTTCGACTGACAGAACACAGTTCTACACCGGAGATGTTGCACAGGTTTGTGCTTTTATTTCTGTCGCTCCCGACATGCCGTTCTAGCCACTGATGAGAAACGGATCACCACACAGGGAGACAATCTCTTAACATATGCTCCAACGGATCACCATATTTGGAACATAGACTAGAATGAACATATCCTTTATGAAAAAAAGTTTCCAAACCAGGTACCCCGTATTTCCTGGACATTTGTTAATAAATACCGCAAATGGGCCCAATTATACAGCTACGCTACTCCAAATTTGGTTGTGCTGATATCGTGAAGTACATATTTTACCGTTTTTTTTTTAGCTATGCCTATAAGTCTACAGTTGGTGAATTTCGGTGGCTGCACATATCTAATGAATTTGGGGGCCAGCTTTAACAGAAAAGTGAAGTGCCGATTGTTTTATAATATCACCTTAAATACAACCTCTAAGATAATTTTGGAATTAAATGAAGCACTATTTTTTTTAACATTTTATGATTACATATTACCGAGCGGGATGGCTAAGGCGGTTTCATCTGTGGCCCATATTCGGCAGGCCCGGGTTCGATTCCTGTGACTGGCGTACCTGACAAATAGGTTTTTCTCGAGGCGGGGGGAGGTTCCCGGGTCGCTAGGCGAATGCTGAGGAGGTTAAGACCTGAAGCTTTCCTGGCGACGAATACGCTCACTTTCTTCTCGGGCAACAAGCTCGGCAAAAAGACGATTAGATACCGACGTTTCGGGAGTGAGCATCTCTCCAATCATCAGGATATTTATAAAATGCTATAACCACAAATGAAACACTGGATATAACACCAACATAAACAAAGACAAAACACTATCAAAATTCGCATTACTGAACAAAAGACTGTTTTCAGTAAATTAAATGTCAGATCAGGAGATGGCGTGAGTATAGAAAATTGTGTCAAAGAAACGTAACTACTTAACTTGGTTATCAAGCTGTATTGATCTTTGCTGGGCTGGCACAGCATTGTTGATAACGACCATAGAGCCAACTTTTGAGAGACGACCATCTTGGCAAAATGCAACAGTTACTGGGAGCGGAGAATTAAGGAGGCTTTGGCGATTTCCTTTGAAAGGAGCACGCTTAGTCATGATACGTTTTGTTTGTTTGTAATTTACGTCCTCCAACGTTAAGTGATATCGGACGATTAATGAAATGGGTGAAATGATGCTCAAATGAGTCCGGGGTCCATGGAGCTTAGAGTTACCCGACATGCGTCTTCCATGATAAAGGAAAACCCCGGAAAAAACTTATCCAGGTAACTCGCCCTGACCGAGATTCGAACTCGGAACCTCTTGAACGTGAGGCAGACACGCTACCATCTTCGCTACCGAGGCGGGCAATCGTGATACTGGATTTCAGTTCAGCTCCTCTTAAAAACCGGCCTTAAAATGGAAATCCGTCGATTTAAGAAGCAAAGATCAATACAGCTTGATAATCAAGTTAAGTAGTTACGTTTCTTTGAGACAATTTTCTATACTCACGCCATCTCCTGACCTCATTTAATTTACTGAAAACAGTCTTTTGTTCAGTGATGCGAATTTTGATAGTGTTTTGTCTTTGTTTATAGTTGTGTTGTATCCAGTGTTTCATTTGTGGTTATAACATTTTATAAATATCCTGATGATGGGAGAGATGCACACTCCTGAAACGTTGATATCTAATCGTCTTTTCACCTGGCTTGTTGCCCGAGAAGAAAGTGAGCTGAGGAGGTTAATTATATCCCCCGAATGTCCTGACCATCCATTATCATTTCACATCATCTCTCATCTGGTGATCTCTTTCAGGGTAGAAGTGTCGGCGGGAGCATCGGCGCTGTCTTGACTTGGGTCGGCCACCCTCTGTCTCCTCTCGCTTCATCCTTCCTCCCAGAGATACCCACTTGGGGCTTAGGTACAATAAAACAAGTTTCGGTGCCGAATCCCCTCCCCAGTAATCCAAATCCTAATTCTAATGTTTACAAATTAACATCTAAAAGCATTTTACATTTGCTGAAGAACAAGTTATCAGTAGGTAGAAGTAAACTGAACAGTTAACGTGCTATCGTTACAAGACGAGGAGACGAACTGTGTGTGTCTGGTTCGGCGGCACTACACCGCGCGGAACATGCCTGCACGCGGTCCGCGGCCTTGCCATATAACGATGGCATTGTCGTTACTTCTTATATCTCTGTTAGACCAACTTACTCCAACCCCCAGATATGACCAGAAACTATCAGCGGGAATTTGGAAACTTTGTCAAGAGCAATAAAAGAGATCCTCGAAGGATAAGTGGGACATTATCCAGCTGGTCAATGTTGCACAGTCAGTCCTAAGTGAAGAAGTCCACCACCAAAAACTCACACCTGATTTCACTGCAGAGAATTAATTAGATTGATATTACACAGTGTTTTTTAATGAATTTGTCAACATTTATTTTTGGAACAAAGGCCTTTCAAGATGTTGTATGTGTTCAAAGAGAGGAAACATTTTAAATCTGATTTCCAGTTTGCATCATCTCGAGCTAGAACAAAAAGAAAAAGGAAACAACCGAAGATAAAAAAAAACTGTTAAAAGAGAGTCATCGGACACATACGTCAGAAAAACGAAATTGAAAGAATCTTCCTCATATGAAGAAGATATATATTTTCTACAGTGAGTTATATGTGCATTTATAGTCCAAGGGAATTTGGTTAGATTCAGTTTCAAGTGTGGCGAATGGACTCATAAGGCCTGCTCTAATGCACTCTGGATTAATCTAAGATTATTGCACTTTGGAAATGGCAAGTTGCAATAGCGGTTTGAACCAGAACAATAAAGAAACGAAAAGTGTTTTTGACAATGTAAATTTCTTCAATACTATATACCAACACATTTATTTTAATGTATAACTAGTTTTACTTTACTCACAAGGTAATTATAGGGTATTGCGTATGGTGATAAAAGGAATAATTTACTAAACGCTTATTTAGTCCAAGACTTCAAACATCGCAGTCTGATTTTAACAGAAAGTGGATGGAAAGTTCAAAGTACTGCAGCACACTTCTCAAAGGGATCACTGTATTTACTAAAGAACGAAACTACGGTGCGAATCTCCAGTACCTACTACAACGTATACATGTAGAATACAGACAGACTGTGCATACTTAATTGATCGCAGCACTTACTATGTAAACTGTAAGAGATAGACAAACTGTTTCTACAAGAAAAAATGTATATCTTGTTAAAAAAACTATTTATGTCAAATATACTTTTGAGTGTACAAATTTCGAAATATTGCTTCTTATATGTTTGAATTTCCCAATGCTTATACTTATCTCAAATGGCAAGTCGTTATTCAGTTTTTATTTTTTGGCCATACAGAGAGAATGCAATTAATTACAGAGCCATTGCAAAGCGAATATCTTTTAAAAGATTTGATTAAAAGCCTACGTATTTCCATAATCTCTTGCGACGCGCAAAAATTGTTCGGTGCAGAGAGATAAGCGCGGCTTGTGTACACAAAGAGCCTGCAGATAAAGATAGCCGGAGATAAAAGGCTGGCCATCACAGATAAATTTACGCTTCTGGAAGGTTCGGGTTTCGTCTGGTGATAGAACATTCGATTTCTTGATTGTTACAGAACAGTCTCGAATTATCAATGAGGTGATAAGAGCCAGTCGTGAACAGTAGTAAACAGCTGTAGAGCGTTGTTGTAACGAGAACTGATGTAATCAGAACGCTGTTTGTGGTAATCGACCTTGGTAGATTGTGTATGTGACGTAATTCTGCTGTAATCTGCAAGTGTATTTCTACGGAAATAAAGAACATTTAGAATTTCTGCAAATTGGACTTCTCATTCTACGAACCCACAAAGTCACACTATGCAGATATTTATTTCGATTAACGTGAAGTAGAGGAATAAGTGTTGGTAAAAGTAGTTTCTGAGTGCAACACATCAGATTTCTTTTATATCCCTAAACAAATTATTCTTAACAGGGGTTTAATTTTCTATTTCATGTTCAACTTTGAACAAATGAGTTTATTACAATTTTGTTATAGGTACATGTGTAAAACATTTGTCGCTCTATGTTTGCTCTGAAGTTATAGGACAATAACTATTACTTCAGAAATGGTTAATGTCACGAATATTTCATTCCACATAAATGGCGTGTCTTAACGAGATCTATATCTTTCGTGTAGTGGTTGTATCTATCTCTTATGGTTTTCTGGATGTGCATTATATATAATCCATTCATCATAAACAGGACTTTACAGACCTCATCAAACATTCAAATTATTAAGTTAATTAGTCATTCAAATATCTTACTCTTAGTGTTTCAATAAAAATATTTTGAACATTTTTAGTAGAAATAATTGTCTGCATAAAGGTAAATATTGTTCTCAATATATATTTAATTCAGTGAAATGTTCATCAATTAATGCTGTAGTTCATATATGGAATAAATACTAAACGCTTAATGAAAACTTATGATTGAACTTTTACTAATATGTTCCCTTAAAGGAGACCACGACAAAATATCCGAACTAACTCAGGAGTTCTTTTTGTTTCATTTATATCTTGCCTTTTACCTACAATGGTCATACAGGTGACCTTTCATAGTCTATTTTATAATTAGACTGATATGGCAACTAACGTGTCCACAGCAGTAAAGGTAAAACAGCTCTTAAAATGTAATTTAATCTACGTGGGGAAGATATTGATGTCTCTGATTGGCTAACATTATATAATGAAACAGGCTTTTTGTTTATGGTCGCACTCTAACTATACAGGACGTGAAACACCCCTTAATTTTGCTCAGATGCCTATTTATCAGGCCTAAGGTTCTTTTACGTGCCGTAAATCTGCAACCTGTTATAGACTCTCCTTCCAAAGAAGCCACGCTAAAGAGTCTTGTGCCATCCGCCGGATTTGAACCCATGCCGGACGACACAGACCACGCAGGACGAAAATTTAGATATGAATCGATTTCAACTGGATGAAATCGGGGTAGCAACGAATTCTACTAAAAGCAATGAATGATCAGTTTGTATAACTGAATATATCTTTGAACATTAAAATCAACAGTAAATAATATTTCCCCCCTTCTTTCTTTTCTTTGGGCTTGGTACATTAGATCACTCACACACCCACACTCTTTCTTATTAATGCTTTCAGACTCTGGGAGGGTGGCGAATAATCTTGTCTAGAGAAAAACTCTAGCCTACATTCGGCAATCGAACCCGGGATTCCTCTCAAGCAGCTACTCTACTAACTGAGCTATGGAGTCAGGATATTACATTACTTCATGACGGGTGTTAACCAACACATGAACAGTTATGAAGTACTGATGTGAAGGTTTCAGAGGCGATCCATGTTTCTCAGTTGGACTGTAATGCGAAGAGAATCTTATTGGCAGTTACATGCTCTGCTACCGAGATAGAATGGCAAGTCGTTCACCCGTTGTGCGCGTCCGTTTACGGCCAATTGGAAACAGTTTCAGCTCCTCCAATACACAAGTCATTTCCTTTCCCGTATTGAGGGGGACAGAAGAAAGGGGGTAATTGATCTGAAAATACCACTAACTTCCTGTATAGACTGATATGCAAGGGACAGAAAACGATAAAATATCTTATATTCTTATTGAATCTACTCACAGACCTAACGTTCGTTAGTGGCATAGGTCGGGCAGAGAAGATGCTGCTTTATCGACAACATATTTTAATGCATATCATGTAGCGTACAAATCAACTTTGATTTCATATTAAAAATAATGAAAATGCAGGTCTAGGCGTATTTAACTTAGGTTTAAATAGAAGTTCATCAGTAAATTAAAAATATACTACAGGAACTTTCGAAATTACTGTCCTTTATCTATATAATATTGTAATATGATATTTTATATTTTATACAAAATGGTACTTCGCAAAGTTAAGTAAATATAAATAAATTTTCTTTTATTCATAATTTATGAGAAAATACCCTCAAATTTCATTTTTTCAGCTAATCATGCCAAATTTATTTTACAAAGAACACTGAAACGTGCTTTAAATATTACTTTTACTAAAAGTCCAGAAGAAATGTTTCATTACGGTGGCACTATTAGTATACACATTAAGTTGCGGATTCTTAAAATCAAATTTACATTCATTAAACATATTTTGGGATTAGTCCAATCTTTTATTTATCTTCATTAGCTGTATTTAAATGAGGCACTTGATAAAGTAAACATAAATCTTTCCTGTCTGTATGGACATTGCAACTGCGTTAATTCAACTAAAATAACGTTTAATTTTTAAATTCTTTCATTACCCATAGGTGTATCGTGTCGGTCATACATTAAAGAGAGCTCAGGTTCAAATCTCCTTTAGATTTTCTTTTATTTTCATAGGACAACGATGGGTCAGCAGAGATTCAATGATCCATTCTGCATGCACTCGATTCATTTACAGTTCAAAATTATCTACCCTCACGTTGAATTAAAAAAAGGGCAAAATGTTTTTTTCTCTCCCTTTCTCGTCAAAGCTGACGTTAGGAGGCGCTTTGGGTTCCCTCAGAGCGAGGGAGCCAAAGCATCTGACCTGAGATGAAATCAGGGTTGAGGGGTCGGCCCAACGCCTGAGATGAATGATTGATGGAGCAATTGGTGGAATGATGGTGGGGGAAACCGGAGGACCCGGAGGAAACCAACCCCAGCGCCATGTTGTCCACCACAAATCTAACTTTGCGGTCGCTTGGGATCGAACCCAGGCCGCCTAGGTGAGAGCCAAGTGGTCTAACCACTCAGCCATGGCGCGGCCTGCAAAATGTTATATTGCTTAGTAAATAAAGATGCAAACCAAAATCGGGGAATATCAGCATCAGATTATTACGCACCGGATTTTATTTAATTCGGTGTAATACTTTCTAGAAATAAATGTCTCAAGAGTGTATTTTGGTTCCTCTGAGGCACCAAGATACAACATAAAAATCTCCAGGGATACTTCAGCACATTCGGGATGACCGATGGTGTGCTGGAGGGTATTTTGGCATTTCAGATGGGTTATGTTGTCCATACTAATTTAACTAATACATTTAATAGACTGCTTCTGTAGTCCAGTGGTTAGCTCTGTCAGGGATAAATAGTTCCTTATTCTCCACAGCCTAGAAGTGTGAATATAAATGCGTTTCATGGCAAACAATGCATTATATCTTTAGTAGTTCAAGTGTTAGCTTACCTATGAATAAATACATTAAAAGTTGCTATGACAGTAAAACAATGTATTAATTCTGCGGTTTTCTTAAGTTGCAAATAAAGCTAAATAGGCAGCTATGCATAACTAAATCAGCTGCCATTTCTAGTGTAATCATGAAGTAATAATAGTCATCAAATATTTATTTACTGTAAAAGCTCAATAAACCAATAGTTAAATTACAATGTTAAATGATAAAATATAATTATATTAGGAAGTTATTTGTTATTGGCTATGTTTAACCCTCCCATTATCATGGATTTGTGCAGTAGCCTGCGTATATGATGTCAAATGAAGGATTTATGAGATGAAGTAGGTTTCTATGAAGTTCTAAAGATGCAAATCTTGATGTGTACTCACCACGATGCTGCCACTTGCGACATTTCTGGGCTGAGCATGGGATACGGGTACTGGCCGGCCGAGAACGGGTACATGGGTGGCCTCGTCAGACCTGCAACCATATATTGTGTTCTTGGTTCACAAATGCACATTTACATAGCTTATCAGATGTGAAAGAGTTACAAGAAAACATCAAGCTAACATACAATCTACTTCCATACTCCTGAAAAAATAATACAATCAAAAAAATTCTACGTAAATTTACTGAGATCACACATTTATTGAGATTATTGAGAACTGAACTTCCTGTATTGCGATGTGCAGATACAAGTAAAATATGCACTTTCCTATTCTAAAACCTCAGTGATATGAACTATAAAAGTATATAAAATTCAATTAAACATTTAAAAAAAAATTGTTCCATAATTTGGAAAAAACAAAGTAGCTGCTAATTGTTCTCCAAAATCTCGACACTAAACTTTCTGCATTAATACTGGCTTAAAGATGCCCAAATCCCAATTTTTCCCGCATAAAAATTTAATTCTCTATGTTTCAACAGCCAATAGCTCTGTAAAAACTACTTTGCTGTTTGTGAATGATAAATAATTGTGATACATGTCTAGAATTTATGAAAAACTGAGTAATGTATACGTACATTTTGTCTTCCAGATGTTAAATATAGATAAGCTGACAAACAATGCTATACAGTGCTGTGTAGATACATGCAGACTATGAAAGCTTAATGATAATGGGACGTAAAGTTGTTACTTATTGGACAATTGTATTTATATGTACATACAGCAGCAATTCTCTATACAGTTTCACTTGTTCTAATCTGTCAAGAGCGTATCGGAAATTGGTCATATAAAATCTCGTATAAGAGAGGATTCCAAATTACTGTTGTCACCAAGGTTTTTTTGTTGTTGTTGTAATTTTACGTCCTCCAACGTTAAGTCATATCGGACGATGAATGGAATGGGTGAAATGATGCTCATATGAGCCCAGGGTCCATAGAGCTTAATGCTACCCGACATTCGTCTGTGAGGATAAGGGAAAACCCCGGAAAATACCTTATCGAGGTAACTCACCCTGACCGAGATTTGATCTCGGGACCTCTTGAACATAAGGCAGACTCGCTACCATCACGCTACCGAGGCGGGCTGTTGTCACCAAGTTGGCACATCTTTCCTATATACCCATCTAGTTAATTACAGGGCATTGTTAGTGCACCTCAAAGGTTTGTTGTGATTTTAAAATGTATAAAAATTTTGAACAAAGAATCTCCACAACTAGGAGGGAAAAAGTCTAGGTGGGAGTGGAGAAAATGGATCTTAAGGGACTTGTTGCATCCAAGGTTACGGTACTTTTGCAGGAACACTGTCATTAAATACTTGAAGTTGTCATCTCTTTTGTTGCCTAAAAATCCATGAACGAAACTCTTGAAGGTTCCCCAAGCTTCCTTTTTTTTTTTCCTCCAAAATTTGGTCAAATCAGGATCCTTTACAAGTTCTCTTATTTATGGTTCGACAAAAATGCCTTGCTTAAGTTTTGCATCCCTTAATTTCCAAAATTTCTCTCCGATTGTGTTTTGTTATTTGACAGGTGTGCCAACTCCCAAAAAAATTCCCCCAAATTTAAAAATCTTCACACTAAAATATGAAATGTCAATTTATCTGCAAAACAAGAGCTAATCTATCATTTTTATGGTGATTTTTTAATTCAGCAGATGGAAATACATGCAAATTCACTATTTTTAAGCCCGAAACATTTTCATTGCAGCCCAGTGTTATTAAACATGAACTTTTGTTTTGTAGAACAACTTTTATTTCGGCCCCCCTGCGTCAACAAAGCGTGTTATCTAACTCTATGTAGCTAGGTAGTTTTATGAAGCCACAATGAAGGGCAAAGAGTAGAGAAAAGTGCAGTGTCACTCTTCTTTTCTCTCTCCCACATTTGCAAGCAAGTTGTTGTAATAAGTACACAGCTACATGAGGTGTTTTATGAACTGTGATGATGAGCATGCCAACGAAATTGGGTAGACGGGTTTCATTAGAGTAACACAATTGGCTTTGAAGCAAGGACAGCGGTAAGAAATGCGGCTGGAGTGGCTGCCTGTTTCCATACGTCCACATTTTAATTACCGCGTGTCGAACAACAATAATAAACAATAAACCGCAACGTGGCAGCAGGAAAAGTGGGTTCCTCCATACGTCTTTGAGCACCTTGCCTCCGCAACTTGTAATTATTGCGGTGTTCATTAAAACCGCAGGTCTTATCCCGGCACGTCGCGATTTCAACGAAAGGCGTCGAAATGTGCGCGCTCTCCAATTTAACGAAGGGGCAATTAGAAAGAAGCATGTGGGATGTTTCTCGCTCTGACTCCTGCACATAATTAGCAAGTGATTCACATCCTTTATGTAGAATACCCGCATCATGGGGGAAGACTCTGCCACTTTCTTGAAACGTAAACCAACCTTCTTGCTGGCTGAGGTGCTATGCAAATGGTTAAATCTTCACATAGAAAAATGAAACTAGCCTTTACAACCTACTTCTATGAAAATAAAGATTATTTTGACAAATAAGAGATCAATTTAAATTACAAATAATAATGAAAATTCAAGTTTAGTATTACAATAATGATAGGGTGCATAAGTATACTAAATAACATTTCTCTATTAAAGTAAATTAACGACTATATGAAGAAAGTAGAATGGAAAACATACGCAGTGACTCAAAAAGTAAGGTTAGCCTAAGTAGGAGGGCTGTTCCATAAAGAATGATCACATTTTTTGGACAATGTGCCTTTACTCATCATAATTTTCATGGTCATTCTCAAAATAGTCTCCCCTGAATGCGATGCACTTGTCCTAGCGTTTCTGCCAGTCTTTAAAGACATGCTGGAAAACATTTGTAAGAGATCGCCTTCAAAATCGCCTCCGCAGCCTTCACCACTGCTTTTGACGATGAATAATGCCTACCACGAAGGCGTTTCTTCAAGTTACGGAATAGAAAAGTGTCACATGGGGCTAAATCCGGACTATAGGGAGGGTGAGGGATGAACTTCGTGTAGAATTTTGCCAGATATTCAGCAACATTGGCAATATGCGGCCGCGCATTATCGTGATACAGCATCCCGTCTGTGGTCTTTTGCGCCTGTATGGACTTGCAATGTTTTCAGGACATCCCTGTAGTATTGTCCAGTTACTGATGTGTGTGCAGGTACAACATGCTGATAAACCATTCCATGAATATTAAAGAAAGAGATGACCATAACTTTCCCAGCAGAAGCAACCACTTTTGCTTTTATGGGGGTTGGTGATGAAGGAGATTTCCACACTGAGCTTTGCTGTTTGCTCTCAGGATCAAAATGATGTAGCCAAGTTTCATCAGCAGTGATTACGTTTGAAAGAAACTCCGGATCTTCCTCTAACATCAACTTTAACTGCGTGTTACCTCCATTGCAGCGGTAGGCGATACTGAACACGTGAACTAGCTTGGTTCTCACAGGCGGGAACCAGAAGTACCAACAATGAAACTACTAAGCTAACAGAATATGGTAAGATTAAATTTTAGTGCAAAAAATTATGACCATAAAAAATTATGATTATTCTTTATTGAACAGCCCTGGTATAATAAATAACCATTATTGCTTTGATGAAGTGTATACCAAGAAAAAAAAAAACATACGAAAAAGAACATTGTGTGAATGTACATTTTGGTTTCAGAAAGGTTACAAACATAATGAAAAGAAGTATTATTTCACTGAAGAACGGACGTAAGGATATTCAGTACAGTAATTTCCATTCCCTTCTCCTTTGATCCTATTTGGCTGTGTCAATGTTATAACTGCCGGCGTTGTATGGCATGGAAAAAGGATCCTCTCTGTAAATCTTGTCCTCCAGATTGGAAGCGGTCTTTAAGTCCCTCCTCCCTCAACGGGATGTATAAGTCTGGAGTGAGAGTGCCCGCCTCGGTAGCGTAGATAAGTAGCGTGTCGTTAAAGTACGTTAACCCTTAAAAAGAAGAAGAAGAAGCCCATCTCTGCCTCATATTCAAGACGTCTCGAACTCAAACTCTCGGTTTCACTGAGTTACCCGGAAGAGACTTTTCCGGGATTTACCCTTAACCTAAAAATATAAGTTCACTCATTTTCAGACCTACCAGGTTAAAGGGCATTAAACTAACACAAAACGTTTAATAAAACCAGCATCGCAAAATATTAATTTATATTAATATTCAGCAGGCCTCTTTTTTTTTAGTAATAATAGTATAAAAGATATTTCAAAAAATATTTCAAAACATGAAAGCCCTAATTAACTGTGGGACTACTATTTCCAAATTTGGCCGTACTAAGTTTAAGCGACCCAACACTCCAGAGACCTCAAGTGGCCAGCGGTGCAATTAACCACCACTCGTACTCTAATTACCGCTGAAGTGCCACTTTTCCTTACACTTTCAACTTGAAGACACTGCATATATGTGAGGGTGAAGTGAAACGTTCAGCAGGCAATTCTTTGACCACATATGACGACATCACTGCATGAAAACGGACTGCAAATATTACACTGGTTTAGCACTGGTTGCTATAAAAGGGGTGGTCTTTTCCATTCCGCAGGATTTGGTAATCTTACTCAAGTTTGAAACCGAAATAAAAACAACTTTAGGCGTCCGCTGACATAACTTTCTCTACAACCACATAATCCCTTATATAATGTACTCATATCAATTCACCTTATATTGTTTGACTAGAAGTAATATCAAATTAAGCGATATGAACAATGTTACGTGTATAATATAGAAAATAAAAAACAATTGCTTCCATGCCATATCAGTTCGTCGTGCGTTATACGTTTTGTTACTAATGAGCCAAAGTGGAGCGAAATAATAGCCTCACGTGCTTTTTAGGGTCCCATTAACACTTCAGCCTGGGAGAACTTGAACATGTGACAACGAATATTTCCAAAACGGTTAACGCTTCAGAAAAAGGCGATACGTCCACATATTTGTACGGAAACATTTTCTTATGGATTATGGAAACATATTCAAAATGAACAGACCTGCCGTTTTTTCACCAGGCACTCTAACATCATGAAGTTCCTGCCGTGTCTAGTGGGCGAGAGCGAGGCTATTGCGGTTCCTGGCCATGGAATGTTGCCGGGTTCGATTCCACTCACAGAAGTGGGGCTTTTGAGTCGGGAGGTATTCTTCCAGTGCCCAATTTACTGAACTCCTATTAGGAGACAGGGGTAGCACAAAAGATCTTTAGGTGAAGGTGCGAGGGCCATTGAGCACTCTCCAATCCCCACATATACTCTACCACTACCACCATGAAAGCAACATGAGCCAAATGGTTCGTGCTTGAGGCTGGATTGCCACTGGACCTGAATGTTGGTGTAGATTATATACTAACACGAATATTTTAATCTATAATTCAGTTCTTCCATTTTTTAAGGGTTACAGGGCGACCCTCAATGAACGGTGGTATAGCATATGCGGTGATGTGCTTTGAGAAGAAAACTTTCCTGCGGAGGGCTTGAAGGAGAATCCAGAAATGCCAAGATCTGGTCACCCCTCGTACGATTTACCTTATTTCTTTCTCTCAAAGCTTTAGTACGCGCAATAGACCTAACTTTTGCCGCTCTACTCAAATTCTCTTCCTGTCTAATTATATTACGAAAACAAAACATTAAGTCAAACCAGGTACACAACATTTTCAATTTTGTTTCACTTTGCGGCCGAAGAAAAACAATGGCAAATCTACTTACAACCACATTTCACTATTAACAGTAATTACCGTTTTGTACAAATCGAATCAATTTTGTCCAGCATAAGTGCACATTTCTGTGATAATTGTAATTCCCTGAAAATAACCCAGCACTCCTAACCTATCGACAACGCAAACCAAATTTCGAATTCAAAGAGGAAGCTGTTCAGGCTAACATATCCTTACTTTCTCTACCACTTACCTTAGGTAGGTAGAGAAAATATTGCATTTCACATAAAAAGTCCATATACATGTTTTGAGATTTTCCTGTGTGTTCTAGCACGCGAGCAGCATTACCAAAACACAAACAGCAAGATAAATACCAAACTGAAAAATGGATCTAGCGATGCACATTTAGGATCTTTACATGACAAATAAAACACATATCGTAATTATTCAGTAAATAGCTATTAAGTCCTCTTTATTCGGGAGGAATTTGGTATGATGCGTACTAAACACTACGAGATACAAATATTTGTATCTCTTTAAAAACAAAGTCTATTCGTGGCGTCAGCCTTTTGTAAAATGTCACTTAATCTGGTTTCACAAATACAATACGCGCATGTTTCCTTGAGCGCTGGTTTTACGGTGGTGCGGGCAGAGGGGAAGAAGCGAGAGCTAACGCTGTTTTGTTTCTGCAGCGGAGTCAACCTTGAAAAATACAGTTCAGCAAAATAGCGTGTAAGAACAAATGTTCATACAAGTATAAATTATTTTCAAGTAAATGATGCTGTACACTACCACCACTCTCGTAACAAGGATAAACTGGTAATTCAAGCACACCAAACGAGCCTTTATGAAGGAAGCTTTAAATACAAAGGGATAATGTTATATAATAAATTTCCAAATTCATTTAAACAAGCTGCAACATTAAAACACTTTAAGAATAAGGCTAAGACATTTTTTGCATTTTAGGGTTAATGAATTTTTAGAACTATAACCATGTAAATGAGCACTGGGAGCATAGTACATTCACAAACCTGTAATAATCACATTATGACATTTCTTGTAGTAAATTAGTCTATGCAAATACCACATGAATCCATAGAAAAGTTGCTTACTGTGTATATTGTATGTAATCAATTTGACTTTAGGTATATACTATATTTATACATATTAACGTGTCTCATAACATGTATATGTTGCCAAGGACGAACTAAAATCGTAATTCTAATTCTAACATACCATTGTTGTAAACTGGTTAGCTAATTAACCTCGAAATTGATCAAAACGAAATATGGCGGACATGATAAAGTTTAGCATATTAGCCACTAGATGTCAGTGTGCAGCGCATTTAAAATTTCAAAGTTGTCATCTATGTTTACGGAGTTAAACGAAACTTACCGAATGAGGACTTGGAACCCGATCGCCCTTCTTATCGCGCACATACTGTACAACACCTAATTTTTAAAATGTTATGTCGTTATTCACTTGTCTCTCGCTGTAAATGAAACTATTAACATATAGTAGATAGAAAAATAAGCTTATAAACTATGCACATAAAAATAAACGTGCGTAGGGAAAACCTTGTAATTGTAAAACAGAATTATTGTAGTTGTATATAAGACTGTTAATTTCCTGCTGAATTATGCGTCTGAAAGTCATCACGAGACTTGTAATGTTTACAAATATCTTGCGTGAGATTTATACCTCCACATTTGTTGCGTAGGAAGACACGTGTAATGTGGTCACGTCCATTGCAGCACACGACATGTCTTCAAGGGGCGCGGCACTTAATTTATGTCCAGAGATATTTGGAGCAGTTGCCCGCTGACACAATGCAACCAACCCCCGCACTGCTGGTATTGTTCTCAGTACACTCCCTGCTTCACGGAGTTCGATATCGGCCACGCTGTTTCTCAAAATCTACCTCTGTAATACGACGAGGATCTAGGTAGACGGAATAGAGAGGCTAATCGACTAAGGCGGATAATACCCTCTCGACATTCTCGACCCGATCTCCGAACCTCCCAATCAATTACAACTGACTCAGGTAATTCTAAATTGTCTGTATCATTTTTAATTAATTATATAGCATACCTATTCCGGCTTAGTATATTGAATATTTATTTAAATTATACTTTGGGCTACTCGAATTGAATTTTACACAAAATTAAAGAAATTACCTTTCTCAAATATTCATGAAAGAAATCCTGAAACGTTGTATATTCAATTCAAATTCTGATTTTGCCTTTCTGTCGTTTAAAGTGCATAGACACCATGTGTAACTAGATTTTACGTCCTCCAACCGAAATTCATACCGAACGATGAATAAAACGGATGAAATGATGGCAGGGTCTACAGAGCTTAGAGTTACCCGACATTCATATGTCAGGATAAGGGAATACCCTGGAAAAAACCTTATCCAGATAAGTCATCCTGACCGTGGTTCGAACTCAGCACCTCTTGAACGTTAGACAGACACGCTATCATCTGCGCTACCGAGACGAGCGACTGGATTCGTGTATGCAAATAACTTAGGAAATTGCATATCTCTCTCTCTCTCTCTCTCTCTCTCTCTCTCTCTCTCTCTCTCTCTCTCTCTCTCTCTCTCTCTCTCTCTCTCTCTCTCGCTTTTGCCACTTTGAAATGCTCTCAATGATGTTAGTTTCATACTTCTTTTAAAATAAAATGAAAATATCTAAATCTGTTTTACATGACATGTAATTCAATATTGTTCATATTTTACTGAGTATCCTTAAATTCTCTGACTAATACCGCGTTACTGTGCTGGAATTTTGAACTTTGAATGGTTTCTTCTAATTTCCGCAATGCCCATTTGCAAATATTTCGCAAACACCAAGGCAATCTACTAACGAACCGAAATTTCCTATAAGTTCTTACGGAATGGCCGAGCCGTGGCAGAGTGGTTAGATCGCACGACTCTCACAAAGGCGGCCCGAGTTCGATTCCAAAGCGACCGCAAAGTGAGATTTGTGCTGGACAACACGGCGCTGGGGCGAGTTTTCTTCAGGATTTCCGATCTCCCGGTGCTCCATCTTCAACTCATGCATCATCAGCGTCCCCGCCTGAGGTGCCGTATTTAGTAAAAGCCAGCGTTAAACACTACACACACAGTTCTTACGGAAAAGGGAAGAAATTTGGACTTTCTAGTACTTCTTATGTTTCACCATAAGACCCATAATGAGTCGTACGTATTGTTGAATACTACTATCTCAAACAAGAATAACGAAATTTTTAAACGTTTTTGCAAAAATAAGAAAAGCACCCCTGGTAGAAGCCAAGCTTTAAAATCAAGTCGCTATTCCTCCAACATACCAGAATATACTTTCCACAGAGGGACGCGCACACCTTTTTTTGCAGACCCCAAAACCATTTTTATTTTTCGGAACCTCGACAGCGAATGTATCAAGATTTCAAAGACTCTACATAGCACATATAAACGATAAAATAATATACATTTCTATTCATAAAATGTATTTAAAATTGTAAGACAAATTTAAGATAGAATGTACCAGTTACCTATAAAGTAGAACTACTGCATTTCACTCACGAATTCAGGTCACGAGATTTCATGGAAATGCGTGTTTTGAGTCCCCCTGAAATGAACATACCTCAAAAAACGAAATCTCGATAAACACCAAAGCTTGATGCTTAAAATATCAAATAATGTGAAACTAAGCATTAAAGTGAGTTAAATAAATACCCTTTACATGGAAAAAACATTAATTTTCATTTTCTGGAACGTTTTAACACTTTGAATAAAATACCATGTGTTTCAAATATTTGCACCGGTGGACAATAAACTTATCATTTTGATTTTTTCTAAAATAACTTCTGAAGTTGAAAAAGTTTTCTATAATTTTATAAAACTGGGTAGAGTAAAATATCTCCAAAAACTTTTTGTTTTTGTTTAACATTTTCAAACAAACCTAGCATTTGTTTGTTCCTCGAAAACATGGAATTTCAAAGGCAGACATTCCCGTTTTCAACACTTCAGTTTCATTTATTCCTCTTGTATAGACAATGAAAACCTTTTAACAAGAGCTAAGTGATTAATATAGAGTAAAATTAAGTTTGTCAGAGAGGAATGGTTACAGTGAGTCATGTGAATGTATGAAAAATTTCCCCCTCTTAGGAGTGCTCTCCTGAACAATGGCAGACATATGACCGTGTGCATTCCTGCGCCAGTTTCTTGAAGCATGTCAAGTTTTGTTACTCGCGACTGTACAACGTACGGTATGGATCGAAATACCAAGTGCCCTGCACAAGCGAAAAAAAAAAAAAAAAAAACTACCCTTCAGTCACTCATGTGCAACCACCCTCCGCCCTCTAGCGAGTGAGACAGACGAGAATGTCTGGTCGCCATGGTGTCGGAACAGGTGTTTCATTATTGTACCGCTTCAGATTTCACCATGCCCCATCTGCGTGTTTCAAATCCACAGGACTGTCACTTTAATTCCATGTACAGGCTTCGAAGAGCAATAAATGATTTAAACAACTGCAACATTATCAGCGGAGATTTGTGAAGATAACAAGCGATATATTAAAACTATTTTGAAATTCATGAAAAAAACATAAGAGATCAGAGGAAAGTTGTCACAACTGCAGTTTGGAAATCCTCTACTAAAACAACCACATAACATAATCAGGTGGAAAAGGTCCAAGCAGCCAAATTATCGGAGAATTTTTTGTACTCAGTTTTACACTACCTGATTTTTCAAAGTGTGTGTGTAAAATAATTTTATATAAACATTAATACAACATGATTATTTTCTCTAGCACCTACTTACATTTATGTAAAGGAACTATTGCATTCCACACACAGAGCTAAAAAACGGGAAGACGTTTAAATATCAAAAGATTGTTAAATCCTTTGGATTGATGATCTATGCCTTTAAAAAGTACTAGATATTAGCTTGATTATTCAGAAATCAAATCATAGCATTTTAAGCATGTTATAAACCCACTTCCATGGAGCGAGGTTAGTGCGCCTTCCTCACATTCGGTCTGGTCCCGTACTCAATCGGTAGAGCACCTGCCGGGGCTCCTGGGTTCGATTCCCGGCAGTGGGGTGGGAATTTTTCTCCGGCCAAGATAATATCCCTTCTTCCCCAGAGTCCGGAAGTGTGTGAATGTGTGCGTGATCTAATGATTAAAACCCAACGAATACGAGTTAACACCTTCGATATGTTCCAAAGGAGAACGGCTGCCGATATGACCACTGCAGTTAAAGGCAGAGTATAAATGGGGGGGGGGGGGGGACTTTCTCTTATCTCGTATGTTTTCGTTCTTTTTTCCTCACATTCAAGATCACTCGAGTTTGAATCTCGGTTAGGGAGAGTAAGGTAAGGTTTTTAGGGGGTTTCTCTTATTCTAAGAAGATAATGTCGGATAAATCTAAGGAACCGGCTCGTTTGGGCATCATTTCATATTTTTCATTCAGTCATTCTCCTATTGATTCATTAAGTTAAATAAAATTCAAAGAGGAAGGGGAAAAATAATATGTGTTCGCTAATATCTTACAAACATTCTTAAAAACACGTACTCTTCTATCTCCTTCATGTTAATCAAGAGAGACATTTGTAGAAATAGTTTTACTACCTATATATTTCTTTATAGATACAATGGGTGTAGGAAAACAGAATTAAGCCAGTCAAATTTTAAGAGCTGGTCGCTATGTGATGGTATTGAAATTGCGTCCTGTTTGCATGTCTAGGACATAAAAATAAGATGTGTTTCGCTTACATGACTTTCTTTATTCTTGCATACCCTTCTTACAAACGTTTATTTTTCAATTTCGTCTTAATTAAGACATGTTTATAGAAGTTATACCCAGAAAAACCTCGGCAATGGTTCATTTTACCTTAACGAAGCACATATTTGACATAAACTGTGTTTTAATGAGATTGCATTTTTTGTGTAGTAAGACTCTCTGAGGTTCGCGCCGTGGCCGAGCGGTTAGACCACTTGACTCTCACGCGAAGGCCCGGATCTCCGATTTACCCCGTCATCTTTCCACCAATTGCTCCATTACCATCTCTCCTATCGTTCATTTTGCCCTCATTCTGTTATCCACTTCTCTCATTCTCAACCCAACCTTAAAGAATAGAGGAACAAGAATGTCTTAACACCACGATAGTGTTAAGTTAAAGAAGACGACTTTGTGACTCTCTTACAGTTTATCAGTTACGCGAGTCATCCAAAATGATGAGGCCTTTTGAGGATATTCCCAGAAAATTCGAGAATATACTTATCATGAAAAATACCTTAAACATTGATATTTTAAACAAAATCATCAACAGCCATTTTTGAACAAATCAGGATGTTTGAAAAATGTTCTATGTAAGGGGTAGCTGGATGAGGGGAGTTTCTGGAAAATCTTCATGCGGCACTCTTAAAAATGCACGAATTTAAACGACGTTTTGTTTCGCAGTAAGGCTGTTCACACATACACATGTAAACACACAGAAAACCTTTTTTTCTAAATATATATTTCTATTGAGTGAGTCAGAAAACCTTTTCGGTGAAATCTCGGTATACATTTTTGTGTGCAATACATTTCCCCTACTTTACTGCAAGTACGTAGCACAGTTAAAAAACAAGGAGAAACACGTGATGTACATTATTGTAGACATTGCATTTTCCGCGATTGCCACGTCGCAATAAATATTCTAAAATGCAGATAATTTTATGATCGAATACATTTTAATTCTCTTGACACATTCTAAAGCCTGCTGTAATACTGGCCTCTTGATTCTCTTTTAAGTTGACAAAGAAAACGATTGCATTTTGTCTCAGACAAAAGCTTTCCCTCAGTCGCTAGAGCACACTTGCCTGCCGCGCTAGGGGTCCCGGGTTCGATTCCCGACGGTGAGGGCACGAATTTTTCTCCGACCAAGATAATTCCTCATCTTCCCCAGAGTCTGGAAGTATGAATGAGAGTGTGATGTGCGGGATCTAATGATTAAAAACGAATACGAGTTAACACCTTCGATATGTCGCAAAGGAGAACGGCCGCAATAGAAGCGGGGGAAGCTTTCTCATACATCACTGCGTACAACTGTATCTAGTAGGCAATACATGCATAAACTAACAATATACATTTTCATTTATAGATACCCAACATGTGTTAGTATAAATTTATTACTTATCCCGATTATTAACATGTCAGAAATGTCAGTTTTATCAGCAGTATCATTCTAATTTTCCACTCCACCAACGTGTGCTGCGGGTGGTCAGATTTTACAGCGATGCAGTAAGAGAATAAAAGATCCCTGGACGTTACACAAACCGAAGGACAAATAAAGAGGGATGTGGTAAACCTGTATCCCCTCCCTTAGCACCCCTGACTGTTGGTTATTAATAGATTTCTCTGAAGCAAACCTTCCGTCGTAGGCTGAATCAGTTTCAAACAAAGCAGAAACAAATATTTGTAACTTACTTGCTTTGCTGCACTAGTAAACAATTGGTCACCATTTTCTGGGTCACCAGGAGAATGCTGGGTAGGTTAATTACGCCCCATGAATTTCTTGTCCCTCAATTTCATTTCCATTATCATTTCACATCATCTCCCATCCGGTGGTCTCTTTTAGGGTAGAAGTGTCGACGGGTGTCTCGGCGTTGCCTGGCATACTCTTGTTAAAACTTCCTAAACCGGTACGACGTTCTCCGGTCTTCGAACCCGACCTGGGGAGCCTTCCCAGACCAGACTACAGAGCGACGCCGGTTGTTCTGGCCTGCCATGTAGCTTTCAACTAGTGAAGTGCCCTCCGTATGTGGACCACCGCTCTCACCTCTCACCTCATCCTTCCTTCCGGGGAGTACCGCTTAGGGGAATAGGTACATTAGACCAGGTTTGGACCGCCTTGTCGAATCCCCTCCATAGTGTAGCGTAATCCAGTCCAGTCAGTAAATGAGTATCAACTTCATTCAATAATTCTAAAGGAATATTTTCCTCCACTTGTTTATATAAGAAAACAAACAAAACACCTGTTGGTTTATGAATTAAAGTGCTTACTTCGCTGACATTCTACTGCAATGCGTTTCATTCCCAAGAGAGACTAATGCACAAGTTCGAATGATGCTAAACAAGCCGTGTGCAATACAAGAATAGACAATAAAGGCGACAGGTGCACGTCAAAGGCATCCTGAGAGCAGATTTAACAATTTACTTTTATTCTAGATATATTAACTCAGTTACGTTAATTGATAGGTTATTGTAATTAATTTTGACAACTGTTTTCAAATACGATATTTATCACTATTTTGCATCACAGAACAACCATTCCCCAACAGCAGCCAATGTGAGATGACTAGTAAGAAATACCGGTCAAAGTTACATGAAATACGAGGGCTGTTCAATAAAGAATGATCATAATTTTTTTACGGTCATAAATTTTCGCACTAAATTTCAATCTTAGCATGCAGTTAAAGTTGATGTTAGAGGAAGATCGGAGTCTCTTTCAAACGTAATCACTGCTGATGAAACTTGGCTACATCATTTTGATCCTGAGAGCAAACAGCAAAGCTCAGTGTGGAAATCTCCTTCATCACCAACCCCCAAAAAAGCAAAAGTGGTTGCTTCTGCTGGGAAAGTTACGGTCATCTGATTTTTTGATATTCATGGAATGGTTTATCAACATGTTGTACCTGCACACATATCAGTAACTGGACAATACTACAGGGATGTCCTGAAAACATTGCAAGTCCATATCAGGCGCAAAAGACCACATTTCCGTGAAGCAGGCTGGAGGCTGCATCACGATAATGCGCGGCCGCATATTGTCAATGTTGTTGCTGAATATCTTGCAAAAATCAATGTGGAGTACATCCCTCACCCTCCCTATAGTCCGGATTTAGCCCCATGTGACTTTTTTCTATTCCCTTACTTGAAGAAACGCCTTCGTGGGAGGCATTATCCATCAGAAGCAGTGGTGAAGGCTGCGGATGTGATTTTGAAGGATCTCTCCAAAATGGTTTCCAGCATGTCTTTGAAGACTGGCACAAACTCTGGGACAAGTGCATCGCATTCAGGGGAGACTATTTTGAGAAGGACCATCAAAATTATGAGGATGAGCAAAGGTACGTTGTCAAAAAAAATTATGATCATTCTTTATTGAACAGCCCTCGTAGATCTTATACACAAAGCGAACTTGTGCCCACCTCAGTAGCGTAGATGGTAGAGTGTCTGCCTCGCGTTCAAGAGGTCCCGAGTTCGAATCTCGGTCAGTGTGAGTTATCTGGATAAGGTTTTTTCGGGGTTTTCCCTTATCCTGATTGACGAATGTCAGGTAACTATAAGCTCCACGGCCCCGGGCTCATTTCAGCATCATTTCACCCATTTCATTCGTCGTCGGATATGAATTAACGGGGGGGGGGGGGGGGGAGAAAAAGGAACTTGCTATGGAAGATGACTATTGCTGATGCTCATATCCTCAATAATCACTCTTGTAAAAATCTAAATCACGCAAAGGACATCAAACTCACCAATATTTTGTCAACGTTAGTTCACTATAAGTTCGAAGTGTATTTACTTCGTTGCTCAGCGAAAACTTCTTTTTGAAGTGGCTGTGATTGAAGTGTCGGGGTGCGATCGCAAGGGAGAGCGTGAGAATACAGGCCCAGCTACTAACGAGGATCCCCCAGAAAACAAATTATTAATGCGGATTTGAGAAAGAAGGAGCCACGTGACCGCTCTAACGAATGGTCCGCCACGTTTGTATCAATAACCACCACAAGCCTGCTAACAACCGATTGGTGCCCGTCTCCTCGCGCAATCGATATGTCCACACACTCCTCGACTCTAACAAGAATGGGAACAAAAGCTCTTCACTTCTTTTTTAACGATATATGCGAGGACACGTCTCCAAGTGGCCACCATACATACAAATACCGCCTCCCCTAGTGAGAAATCAGCGTATATACAAGTTGGGTAAAATGCTGGTGACCAATTCTGAAATTAGCTGCAACTTTGTCATGTGTTCTAAAAGAAAATGTCAGTTATCACAATGCCCTAGAATGAAGTTTTTATAAAGCTCCTGATAATCTAATAAACGAGACGAAAATTTCCTGACGTCCACGGAAATGGATATGTGGCGGATGTTGCATTTCTGATTACAATGTCTTTCCTTAAAAACACTCCAAGCTCTGTAAATGATGCATAGCCTCTTTAAGCGATAAAAGGGACTTATGCCCGATTTCACCAACAGATGTAAGACTTAACACGCGTTTAACAATAGTTATAACAAAAATTGCACTTCACCAACAAGTTTTAAATCTCTTGTTAAAGTAACAAGTCAAATTTCTGATGATACGTGCTTAACAGTTGTAAATAGTCAAGATGGCGGGCGTGAAAGCAGCTGCTGTTGTCGATTTGCTATATTTAAGACTGTCTAAATGGCATTCGTAATAGATTACGGCCTATAAGGTGAAATTATTTTGAGGAACTATCCGAAGAACATTTTCTACAGAGGTATAGCCTGTCCAAACAAGTTGCTATGAAGGTTACTGCGGAAGTACAAGAGAGGTTAGAACATGCATCGAAAGGAATATGCCGATCTCGGCTTTGCTTCAAGTATTAATAACTTCGCGATTTTATAATTCACTGAATTATGTGGATAACACTGTCCACCTTCCGCCTTGAAACGTTCAAGTCACTCGTCATTTGTACATCTTCGCACCTCGTTTTAAATTTACGTAATACGTTTCGTATTTCTAGTAATGTCATATGCATTTGAATTAAATTTGTTGACATCTTTCTCTTTTACACTCACCGCATCCATCTTATTTTCCACGATATCCTTATACTTCGTGACCAATTCAATTAACAATTCTTTCTCCATCGATGAGATATTTGTTTCAGGGTTTCTGTTTACGATTATATTTATCCGCCATCTTTTTAGCTGTGTGCAGACTACGGTGCAGACGAAAATGAAAACAAAAGCGCATCGCAGTACGTTCAGAAAATAATACGACTCATCCACAGCCTTCTCTAGCTGTAATATTTACAAGTTTCTTGGCGTTAACACGTTTGTTAACATTTTCAGAAAACAGGTTGGTGAAATGCAAGAAATTTAACAGCTTTGTTAGCGCTGTTACAATTGTTACGTTACATTTGTTAACGTCGATTTTAACATCTGTTGGTGAAATTGGGCATTAGGGTGAAGTAGTTTTAAATAAATCAAGGTATAATAATTGCTCTATGGACCCGCATTCATATAAGCTGCACAGTTTTATATGTCTGACGACATTCAACGAAGCACGGAACCATTAATGAATATCAGATACCCACCCTGAGAACAAATGCAAATACTTTGAGGAAATTATCTTCTCAGTTGTATCTCACACAATTATCATAGCGTTATACACGGGATAGGATTGTCTGTCTTATAGATGCTCTTTTGGGGTTCACCGAACAGTCCGCTTACTGTATTTACTGTCCACAGCTGTCAAGTTCTCTTCAGACAGAATTTTGAGTAACTCGTGAACCACGAAAAATAAAAACAACATAAAAATGTAGAATTCGTCAAAACTCACCATCTACATCAAATAACTTCTTCGGTGGTTAACCGAGACAGGTATTCATTGCCATTGGTTTGGATGACCGATTGGGATTAGGATTGGATTGTTCGGAGGGGATTCGGCATCTCGACGACTGGTCTTTTATACACACGACCTATGAACCAAAGCGGGCACCCCGGAAGGGAGGATGAGGTGAGAGGAGCCAGAGGTCGGCCGACCCCAAGGACTCACTACAGCACAGAGGGTGGTGTCCCTACACTTTACCAGATAGAAACTCCCCGGCGGGGGTTTAGGATATCATCATCCCACCTACCGCGGCCCCGAAACAGTAACGAGACCGGTTCGGAGACCGCAGGCCCCCCTCCCCTCCAAAGCAAGAAAGACTCCAAGCATCCGGCCAGCAGCGTTTCCGAATCAGCCCACTACAGTCTGATTTTTAAAAGAAGATACGTGGTCATCAAGCAAGAGACGCGAAGGGTAACGTTGTAAAGGTTGCCAGATTGGTTAAACTGGTGAATCACATACTCTTGTTCATGTTTCAAGTGTTGAGAGGATGAAGAAAGGGGGATATCTGCATTACTTCCTGTCTGCTCTTGGGCAACATTGCTGAACCTCACGTGGAGAAACAGATGACCTCCATGTATCTTCTTTTAAAAATCAGACATTAGGCCGTCTCGGAGACCGAAGTCAGGCCCGTCAGAGGAGAAACGCTCATTCAGAGCATATCATCCTGCAATGCACCGCCGAGACACCCGCCGACACTTCTACCCTGAAAGAGATCACTAGATGAGAGATGATGTGAAATGATAATTGAGATGAAATGGAGGGACAGGGAATTCGGAGAGTGTAGTTAACCTACTCAGCATTCGCCTAGCGACAAGGGAAACCCCCGAAAAACTTAGGGGTAAGGTAGGTCGGCCAGGGGAATCCAACCCGGCCTTCGTAATGCGAGCCACATGTGTGACCGATAATTTATCTTGCATTTTTTAAATGTTCAGTCACCATTATTTTCATTCTCGCCGATCTTCTGAAAAGAGTATCGAATTTCAAAGTCCCATACAGCACAAGTATCTGTGCTATACTTTTGTAAGAATGGATTGAGAAAGTGACATGTAACAAATTGAGTAACAATTTTGTTACTTTCTATCCCATGGCAACCTCAAAGAAAATGGCAAGCATTCTTAGCTAATTCATATATGACTCCATAAGTTCTTTCTGGACTGAATACTTCCACTCTTGTCAGGAGGCACGCTTCACTTTAAGGTTGTTATGTGCCATAGGCGCGCACTTTGTATTAATGTTTCGATCAACTTTTGGGAGCAACAGACATGTTGAGGGCAGTGTGAAAGCCAGAACTTGCTCGGTGTACCTTTGACGAGACTTTGGTTAACTAGTTAAACTTGCAACTGTATCACTGCCACAATAATTAGCACTATTAACACCAGCTGCCTCTGGGTCCACTTGAAACAAGATTTATCATAGCATCTCTACATGGAGGTGTCCTAAGGATATTTAGTTCCTACACTGTTTCAGTGACGTTGCCTCCTGCACATTAGGAACACGAAACGCCCCCTCCCTATCATTGCTTTTCTCAATTCTCCACCAGTTTTTAAGTTGTCGAGAACTATTAAAGTCAATCCCTCTTAAGATTTGGATTTAAAAAAATCAGATGCTAAATTCTCGTATAATCTAACACTGAATCATTTCCTCCCCAAATAGAAACTAAAGTGTAGCAAATGACCACCCGAGATAAATCGTTAGTACTAATTTTCATTAGTTCTCCGTCACAATCATTATTACCTACTCTAATAATTAACTAAAGTTACTAATTAACTTACCAAGTACAGGAACTGTATTTTACTCATTAGTATTTCATATTTAAGTTCAGCATCTTCCAATAACCCCCACCAACGAGTATGATTACAACGTATGTTTGTTACTTGTATGATAAATAAATTGTGTAAATTGTCTGGAATGCGAGTCTAACAGAGAAATACAGCATGAAAAATATTAAGCTCATTAATTATTTACGTTGCGAGTAATTTACTTTTCTTTGTAAGTGTTTATGCTATTAAATTATAAATAACGATGCGAGAAACCCTACTGCGGGCTTCCGGTCACCCGCACCGCCCACACAGCAGTTAGCATCGCCGGCGGGCCTTACGCTACGACAGATATTTCATAAGGTGTCATTCACCCCGTAATAAACTAAATAAATAAGAGAGAAACTGGTGAATATGAAGATTTCCTATCACCTAACCATCAATTGAAACATGTTGGAAATTGCACACTATAGGCACATAAGGATTTTTTACGTGGTAAAGGATTTTTGTAAAGACACGTGGAAAGTGTAAAAACAAAATGGAAGGCAAATAAAACTGTGAAGCCAGTACAATTAAAGTTTCAAAAAGCACAACAGTAAACAGTATTGTTCTCTCCTCACATTAAAAATGTGTTTTACGACTAAAATGTTTTAAGGTGGAGAATACTTGCTGGAGTTTGTATATATTCTCTCAGTGGCTTCTACAAGCAGGAACAATTCAGTTTAGTATTTTTGCTGACAGTCTAGTGTAGAGCGAGAACACTTGAGTCCGCCACTGTATAGGAGAGAGAGAGAAAGCACACCTCGCCGTAAGAGACGCAGCGCCTCTGAATATTAGCTTCATCAGCGATTTACAACGTACGTGAACGGGGTTCGATTTCAGAACCCACCCCTTCCGCGAAATGATCAAAAGAAAAGCCAGACACTGTTGTAATTAGATTCATCTGCAATCTGAGAGACGTATCATGTGTTGCGAGTATTTAGACCGGCTTTAGTCACATTATTCTTTCTCCCCCTCGCTAAAAAAAAATTCTCTCCTTTGTCGTTTAAATACCGCTATCGCACCCACTTCTCCTCATATGTTATATTTAAGTCAGCCAAAGCGGGCTTGAATTATTTCATACATCGCATGCGGTAATGTATCGCCCCGTTTCCCTTTTGTGCTACATAATGGGACCAGAATCATTCAAAGCGTGTCACACTGAAGCCTCAGAGTTGTTCTTTGCCCGGATACCGCTGCTAATTTGTTCTTGGGAAACCGAGCGCTCTTCAAAATTACATTCCATTTCCCTAAAAAGCAAGATAAGCTCGCAAATTAAACATTTTAACAGCAATTAATGGACGGGCATTATGTGGACATGTAAGACAACTTGATAAGCCGTGAATTTAGCATTAAGTCGCCTTTCCTTCCTTTATTGACCAATTTTTGTCAATTGCTTAAAACATACATTGTTTAATTTGACCTGTTTATGAGAGTGCAATAAAAATTTTACCACAAAATTTGGAAGGCTCAAGTATCATTGAAAAGCCTGTGATACATTCACATACATATATCTATACGAATATTATATATATTTATTATATATTATTATTCGTGATAACAATTTATTATGATGAAAAGAAAAGCCGTACTAAGGCATCAAGGAAGTACTTAGGTGACGCTTGGAAAACATCGCAACATGCAACAAAATACGAGGGCTGTTCAACAATGATCACATTCTTTTTTTTTTTTTTTTTTTTTTTTTTTGACAACGTACCTTTACTCACTCTCATAATTTTGATGGTCCTTCTCAAAATAGTCTTCCCTGAATGCGATGCACTTGTCCCAGCATTTCTACCAGTCTTCAAAGACATGCTGGAAACCATTTTTGAGACATCCTTCAAAATCGTCTCCGCAGCCTTCACCACTGCTTCTGATGATGGATAATGCCTCCCACGAAAGCGTTTCTTCAAGTTAGGGAATAGAAAAAAGTCACATGGGGCTAAATCCGGACTATAGGGAGGGTGAGGGAGAAACTTCACGTTGATTTTTGCAAGATATTCAGCAACATTGGTAATATGCGGCCGCGCATTATCGTGGCGCAGCATCCAGCCTGCTTCACGGAAATGTGGCACCCAATGAAATGTTCAGTATTTCAGAAAGTTATCTCAAGATAATTCGTCGATCCTCTCTCACAATGACAGCAGCAGTATTGATGTTTTCTTCGGTAAGAGCAGTAACTGGAGCACCGGGTTCACCTTCCTTTGAAATTGATTGTCTCCCTTATTTAAACATTTTAAACCACCTTCGAGCTGTGCTGTAGGGAAGAACAGACTCTCCATAGGCCTCCTGTAACATTGTATAGGCCTCAACTGAAGATTTGTTGAGACGAAAGCAGAATTTCAAAGCCGCATATTGTTCCTCGTGTGTTATCTCCATTGCAGCGGTAGGCGATACTGAACATGTCTGAACTTGCCTGGTTCTCACAGGCGGGAACCAGGAGTAGTAACAATGAAACTACTACGGCGTGTTTGTTTCACATTAAGCTAACAAAATATAAAAAGATGGAAGTTTAGTGTGAAAAATCATGACCGCAAAAAAATTATGATCATTCTTTATTGAACAGCTCACGTATTTTGAAAACGACAAACATACATGAAAAATATCTCATTGGACATTACTTACCTATTTTAATGAGCTCTGCATTTTATACTTGTAGTTACGGTTTTGGGTATCATTAAAATATTAACTATACAGAATTAAACTAATATTAAATAATGGAGATTTTACAGTTTTTCACAGCAAACTTTCAGGGTATATTTTATTAATGATTCAAATACCTTCATAAAGTGAAATTTTAATCAAGTCGTCGCAGCAACTTTTGAAAAAATATACAAATAATGAAATCTTTTTCATATAAAAGGTAGTTTGGGGTGTGAAATTTTCTCGGAAAACTTCATGCCGTAATTTTGGTAATGTGATGTTTCTTTCACTTGTTATTCGCACGATACCTTTTCTAACAAATCGTTTTTGCAGAAGTCTCAAAAAGTTATTTTAGATGAAATCGCAATGCTTCCTCTGCTTGACATACCAGATGCTGGAACAGGCAAAACGCTATTCTTTATAATTTAGGGGTTCGAAAAAAATATATTTCCAATAACGTTTATCAACGATAATGAGGTTGTCCAACTGGCACCTACACTAACATGCGTGGTTAAGTTGTAATTTCTGCACTCCGTGTTTTTGGATCCATAACGAAAATGTTAATATATATTATCGTATATATTTAATCCAGCAACTTGCGACTTCATCCACGCAGCATTTAAATTTCACTGTTTCGCCGCAAGCAGCCATCTTACATGCATGATCAAAACTACCAAGCTATGAGTAGCGAGGTTGGCCTTGATTCTGCTTTTGAATAGCTGACAGTAATTAATCCTTGTTTCACGTAAGCTTGTCCCGTATCTCCTAACGGTCACGTGACTTAGTCCACTCTCATTGGCTGCTATTGTAGTATAGACTGTTGTTCGGTAAAAATTAGTTCGCTATTTAACATGGTGATATGTCTTTATATGTTGGAAGCGAATTGTCAAATTTATATTTTCGTAACTGATTGAATTAAATATATTACGCAACAGAGTTGATTTATCTGAAATGCATGTTAATTCTTAAACGAAGTAAAGAGGAGGTTCCTTTGCTCTCAGACCGTCTTTCACATGGCACAATAGCACGTGATTTAGTGGTAATGATGACATATTTGTTTATATGACTTTTATCACTGACCTTGTTTTGAACTGGATTAGTCATATATCGCAATTAGAAGGCGTGCTGTGCCGAGTGCGAGAGCTAAATTATTTTATTGATCGTTTACTGCGCGTGTACTTATTGCATGTATAACGGCAGAGTCTACCGCCAGTTTTTCGCTGAGGCATCGTAAGGGAAAACCTTTACAAAACGGCGAAAAAAGAATTGCGGTGCATGTGTTTAATGCACTCACAGAGAAGAATCCGTCTTTGTCAGTGAGAGAAGTCGAACAGCTGTGCTCTGAACTTACAGGTGTGTTAGATGCGTAAGAACATCGCGACATGAAATTGAGACAACAGGAAAACTTATCACTCCAGGGGCGATATTGCTGTGTGGCGAAGATGTTATTTAAGGACAATCCGACTGTACCGGGATACAAGTCGTAAAATATACTACCTTGACGAGACTTGGGTGAATGAGGAACACACGACAAGTATGGCGTGACACGACTTTTAAGACTGAAAGACAAGCATTTTTTTGCAAGGTATGTGTGCTGGTTTAAAAAAATCCCAGCGGAAAAGGCCGAAGGCCTTTCATTATAAACTTGTTTCAGTTTCATTGCTCATTCAGTTTCAGCTTGCTCAGTTTCATTATAAACTTCATTATTTTTGCATGCCTTCATATTCTTATTTGTATGATTTTATCTATCTTCATGGCAATTACTATGGCGTTTACTGCAGGTTTAAATGTGACGGGAAGGCACCACCTATGGCCTATGGCGCGAAAGCATTAGCCAATTAGGGTGAGGGGGAAGGTAGTTGCACGCGGAGTGATAGATGTCAGCGGGGCAACGTTATATGAAACAGAGATTAGATAATTTAATTTTCCTGTAAATAGTTATATTATTTACTATTGTCGAAAACAGTTTGTTATAAATGAGCATTAAGTCCTTTACATATGTCATCTCTTAAGTAGTTTTAACTTCTTCTCTGTCAGTTTTATTATAATGGAAGTATTTATTACAATGTTTCATATTTTGCCGCTATGTTGGCACAGACCATATGACTTCGCTCCCGTCAGTCGGAGTCGCATCCACAGGTTTCAGAAATCTCAAAAAGGTTCGGTGCCATGGAAAAGCAGCACACAAAAGAAATTGCTGAGAGAGAGATTAAATATCTTGGATCCCTCATCAAGTTATTTCTGCCCGATGTGAGCCTTGCTGCATTACCCAATACAGGCAGGCCATGCATACCACTTCTTCAATGTTCATCATGTACCCTTGTCAGTCAACCAGCAACATCCCCTCATATTGGTTTCCTTCCGGACCAGCTGGACTGAATGCGATGTTCAATTATTCGTTCCTTCATCATCATCATCATGATCCGACCCTTCTCGGCAACCTACGCATATCAAAATCGACACAAGTACCTGCAAGGTCAATCAATTCAGTTTACTGGGTGACACTGCAGTTGTTTCTCGTGGGCGGTACAAAAAATAACCAGAATTCCAGTTATACCTACATATGCTTCGAAAATAACACTCGCTCAAATTTACTATCGTTTGAGCATATCATAACCGCTTCAAAAAGGAAATATTAAATTCTTACAGTAATATCTGATCACTGAGGGTGCTTTGGATTACATTACAAAAATACCAGCCGGCCACGATGTGAGTGTGTTCACTGGAAAGTTATATAAAAAGTGGGCAGGACATCAGAAGTGCAATCAGGTAAAGAAAACATCTCCATAGTTCCGAATTGCATTTACCTTGAACTGAGGCCTACAGACGTTTTCATTGATAATTTTACATTGTTATAATCACCTGCTCCAGACTCCTCTCTGATGACATTATGCATTTCAAAACAATGGTGCCATCCTCCAAGTACATCATATCGTAGCCGACTGCAACAAGAAACTTTGAAACTGCTTCTACTTGCAAGTTCCAATAGAAGAAACACACATAAGAAATCTTCCGTCCAATCAGAATGGTTTTATTGTGCTACTGTGCTCTTGCGATTCATATGCAAAAACAAATTGCCTGAAACATCTCATTAGCATAATGGCAATTGAGAGAGTTGCTTAGAGTGATCAAAAAATGTCTTAATGTAATCGATATTTAATTTTCCACAAATTTTCAAAGAAACAAAGACAGAAGGAAAGAAAAAAAAATACCTTTCCAAAAGTTGTTAAAACATCAACCATTGAGAGGCCGCGCCGTGGCTCAGTGGTTAGACCGCTTGGCTCTCACCAAGGCGGTCCGGGTTCGATCCCAGGCGACCGCAAAATGAGATTGGCGATGGACAACACGGCGCTGGGGCGGGTTTTCTCCGGGACCTCCGGTTTCCCCCGCCATCTCATTCCACAGGTGCTCCATCTTCATCTCATGTATCACCAGTGTCACCACCTGCGGTGCCGTATGTAGTAAAAGCGGGCGTTAAACACTACACACATTTCAACCATTGAGGCGCTCAGCACTCGGCCGTTTAAAGGCACATTCACACGTGTGTCCAAATATGAGATGAAATTTTAAAGCTTATTCTCGTCTTTGTTTTTCTTTCATTTTTACCATTTATCTCATATAGTCCGGATTTAGCCCCATGTGACTTTTTTCTATTCCCTAACTTGAAGAAACGCCTTCGTGGGAGGCATTATCCGTCATCAGAAGCAGTGATGATGGCTGCGGAGGCTATTTTGAAGGATCTCTCAAAAAATGGATTTCCAGCATGTTTTTGAAGACTGGCAGAAACGCTGGGACAAGTGCATGGCATTCAGGGGAGACTATTTTGAGAAGGACCATCAAAATTATGAACAGCCCTCGTAAATAGGCTTACGAAACTGAAGGGTCAATGCATGGCCCAACGTACGATACTCGCTAGGTATTGTTGCGATCTGAAGCTGCAATGATACAGTTTTGCCTTGTGAGGCCATATGAGTTTGTTGCTAAACCATGCTGTGATGTGTTTAATAAATCCCAATGTTTTTGAGACTCACTGCAGGAGGGCATCTTGTATCTTATACACTCGATATGCTTTTCTTGTGAAAGTAAACTTTCTTTACCAGGAGACATATCACTTTGTTGGGACATGAAGCTGCATTAGACAAACTGAAAGATGCCAGCTGCGCGGAACAGCTTGTGAAGACAACCCTTGTCTGCATATTAGCAATACGCAGAAACTCGTAACAAGACGCAGCAAGCAACATTTTACATCCCTTGTAACAACTCCCGTCTCACCCTAGTAAAAGGTCCAGCTGTGCGCTCTATAGCTTAATTAGTAATTACCTCGGACAAGATTATACAACGCGGTTAAATTTTGCCTCCCTCCTCCTCCACCTCCCTTTTCCAAATTAACGACAAATCGAAATCGCCCTCCCTCTCCAAACGCCAATATCCGTAACAAAACGCACTTATGTGTTAGGCCACAGGACGGTACGCAGCATGTTGGTCAACCAACACACCACATTCGGCACTCTCCCCTTCTTTTGTTTATTTTCACTGTTTCCCGCCACAGTTACACCATTCCTCATAATTTTGTTTCTCTTTCAGGTGAAAATAAAATAATTCAAACTTCTGAGTCCTGTATAAATTTAAAACATCACAACTGCGTTTGTGATATAATTATGTTTTCGGTTCGTTTATAATACCGTGGTGAATCAGTCTAGAAATAAGTTTGTTTCGATACAGAGTTTATTTGTCGATATTTAAGGGTGCGCACTACTGAAATATCTATTCAATATGTTTGTTATTACATTTTACTTATTTTATCATCACATATTCTATTATATCTAGACGTGTCATTTTTTTTATTACTTGCAGCAATAATTATTTTCAAAGTTTTTCAATTTAAATAATCATACATTACTCAGGAGTTAATTAATTCTTTTTAAAATATAAAAAAAATCTTAATAATTTAGCTAACGTAGTCGCGACGAAAAGCACAGAAAGTTGAGTGCCGGGAGATAAGCGCGGCTTGTGTACACAAAGAGCCTACAGATAAAGATAACAGTCAGATAGTATATCACTGAGACAAGACTTACCGACACAGATAAGTGAGGTAATTGGAACATTCTGGTGACGTCTTGATTGTTTTATAGAACTTTCGATGTATTGTTTATTCCAGAAATATCTAGTGATTGTTACAGAAATCTCTCGAATTTATCAACGAGGTATTTAAGAATTCTATAGAACTGTGGATTAGTTTGGTTTAGGAATAAAAAAACTACAGTTTACTGAAAGTTGAAAATAATAAGTTTCAAATTTCAATCTAAAAAGAAAGTTTTTTAATACATTTACACTCTTATCTCTACCAATGAATTTTGCAGTGTGGTATTTACATAAATGCGATTTTTATATCTTAATATGTGTGTGGTGAATTACAAATTTAGCAAGAAATAATTATAACACGCAGTCAGAACATAAACATTTATTAGATATATCAATCTCTAGCAGTAGAAGAAAAAAAGAAAGGTGAAAAAAAAAAAAAAAAAACCAATCGCAATCTTTCAAGCAAGTCCGATAGATTACGCTTTGACGCAGGAAAAGCATTAACTGTATTGTTTTAAAAGCGTATTATAATGTGCTTCACATTTTTTCTCGCTGTAAGCTTTACTCTGTTTCTTATTGATTTCATAATTATGCAAAATGTCAAATGACTACAGAGAACTGCCAGGGTATTCAAAATAGATTCTTGAAATTTTAAGTGTGGCATGTTTAAAGAATGTGTGACTCAAATAACAAGTTTGGTATTTATCTTCCAGCAGACACGCACATACACACACATATTGTGGCGAACCCATTATTTACGATGGCACGGCGCGGAGCGATAACACACAAAGTGCAGTAGGGAGATAAACAGCTTTCCTAAGCAGATAAACATAGCACGGAGATAAAAGGCATGCCAAAACAGATAAAGTTAGATAAAAAAGGAACATTCTAGTGACATCTTGATTATCTTACAGAACATTCTATTTCTTGTTTGTTACAAAATATTCGAGAAATGTCTCGTAATATGAGTCGTGGTATATACAAGGAAGCCGCGATTTGCTAAGCGACAGTTGTAAAGACAGGAATTGTAACAAGAGTTGTTGTAAACTGTGGAAGTTGAGTACGCTAGTTGTGCTCATCGACCTTGGTAGATTGTAATTGTGTATGTGATGTAATGCTGCTACTGTAAGTGTATTTCTACGGAAATAAAGAACATTTGGAACTTCTGCAACTTGGACTTTTAATTCTACGAACTCACAATATTTTAAACATGTATTTTCGCTGAGCTAAAGATATAGCTTTTTATGGAATACAATAGTTTCTTTCCTTACCATGGGTTAGTAGAGAAAGCAGATATATTGCTGAGCTTATTTCTTCGAGCTGGGCGAAAATAAATGTACATTTCCAGACTTCTGAAGGATTGTAGAAAATAATAAAATTTATATCAAATATTTTGGAAGAAAATTCATTTTAGTGGCCTGAAAGTGTTAACAAACAGATCAGCGAATAACTGAACTCAAAGCTTTAGGTATGAGACCCTATACATTATTTAATATAGAAAACCAACAACATTTCACGCAGCAAAACTTACATTAGGCGTCCAGAAACTTCAAGTCATCTTTAGGCTGAATTCAACAATTTTATTCATAAATAACCAAACATCTAAACAAATTTCAGCCGCTCTGAGGAATTAACAATCGATTATAAATACACACCGCCACTGGATATTACCAAGCGCACGGAAAATAAATCTGGGGATGCAGCGGATAGAAAAAGATGGACGTGCAAAATGGCCATCCGGTTCTTCTATCAAGTACCCGAGAGTGGTTGGATCAACGCCTAAAAGGATTTAATCGCACCAGTGAACAAACCCGCAACATCGGAGGGTGACTATACCACTTTAGGGTTCTATTATTTTCTAAACCGCTATGGACAAATAGTCTTTTCTCAGTTTACTGGATGCAGCGATGAGCGAGGTTTGGTGTTTACGAAATTATAAACGTGCGGTTCAAAATAGCACAGAAAAAAAAAAGAGACGGGGTGCGAACGGCGAACTGCTGCCAGAGAGGCCATGCCGCTTCCCCATTCTCCTGATAATCAAAACGTAATCAACGGATTTTCCAATAATATTAATTCTCAGTGCCGCGGCACGTGGTTATGAAACCGAGGGTCCCTGGTTGCAATCCCGCCACGGGCATTGATTTTGATGTTTGTAGCCTCTCCAGGCTCACATTAGGAGTAGACACGTGTCAGTAGGAGCACTATATTGTCGGCATTACCTACGGCAGCACAAGTTAACCAATAACGGAGTAGGTTTTGAATCGTTAACATTTGCTTTTAAATAGGCGTTGCATTTTTAAAAGTACCTCTGCGAATTTATTCGAAAGTAACGCTTGTCTGGATGCATACATACATTTGTAACAATTTTGACTGAAATATCTGTGTTTAAATTATTTCTATCAAAATATATAACTTGAATTTTCAAATAGGAGATACACAATGTAATGTGAAATAAATTATTGTGCTTATTAAGCTTTTCAAAGATATTAATTTGTAATACCCACTACTTTTCTGTCATTTTCGAAGTGTTATCATTTATTTCTCGTAGCGTAATGAACAAAACATAGAATGTCAGAAATATGCGAAGTCAGCATTCAGAAAAACACGTCTTTCACTTCAGCTTTCTGGATCCCTCTTGTACTTACAACAAAACGTACAAGAAACATTTTTGAAAACGTTCATCACGATTAAAATGAAGGCGATAATAAACTAAGTATTTTGTTTCTTTTCTTTTCTTTTCAGATACTGGTGTCTTAGTGCAAGATGTTTAGCACAGAAGAGCGGATTGCCATTGTTTGTGCACGGGTACGCGGATTCTCATATGAAGACGCCAGAGCGGAATTTATCCGTACATTCCACAAAACAGCCCCATCAAGGGCATACATTCGTCTGCTTGTGAACAAATGTAAGCGTACCGGCAGTGTGTGTGATCAGACACGTCCTGGACGACCACACGTCTTGGTAGAAACAGTGCAGCAGGTTCAAATTGCCAGTGATATGTGTCCGAGGGCATCAATACAACGCCTCAGTAGGGAATTGAACGTCCCTCGCAACAGTGTGGAAAATTCTACGTTTCACTCTAGAAAATGTCCGCATCACATTCAAGTTCTGCACCATCTTGAGGACGAGGATTTCGCCTGTCGTCGGGCAATGTGTTATGACTTCCTGGAAAGTGTAGAGAATGAACATTTTATTCTCCGATGAAACCACTTTTCATGTTTGTGGGAAAGTGCAGACACAACAGTCGAATATGGGCATATGAAGAACCACATGAGGTATCGAAGTGGGAATGTGATACACCGAAAGTCAATGTTTGCTTGGGTATGACAAACGCAAAACTTCTTTGCCGAAAGGTCAATAACAGGTAACATTACCTCAACGTGTTAGAACTGTTCCTTGAACCGCAGCTTCAAGAGGATGGCATACTGGGTACAGTTGTGTTTCAGCAAGATGCTGCGCCTCCACATTTTGCAAACATCGTCCGTGATTACCTGAACAGAACCTTTCCAGGGAGATGGATAGGCAGAGGTTCACTTCGGCTGTGGGCTTCCCGTTCACCAGACCTTACTCCTTTAGACTTTTTTGCATGGGGGTACATCAAATCTAAAGTGTACACTAGCAAAGAGAATGGTTTGCCTGAGTTACGGAATCGTATCAGGGAAGCAGCAGGTCGAATTACGGTTGACATGTTACAGTCTACATTTCGTTCCACTACTGAAAGATGGCGTATGTGTTTTGAGCTAGATGGAGGTATGTAGAAGGGCACTAGAATATGTGTAATACTTCAAAATAATATTGATTTTTCAATCACGTCTTCCTTCATTGAAATGGAAGTGACTTTCGAGACAACCTGTACTGCAATTAATACAAAGGAGATAAAGAGTAGAAAAATGTGTGAATGTACCTACAACGTACATTAGTTGAATGGCTGCTGTGTTCAGCTGATTCATTGAACATTGCAATTCTCGATTAGCTAACTACCAACGCCATATTAATTTAAACAGTAAGCGTTTATCTTAGTTAACATAAAATAGGACACAAAAATTGTACTGGAACTTTTATATATTCCTAGATTTATAACGTAATAATAAATAACAAAATTAGAAACTTCATTTTGTTTTGTTTTCTTTTTAGCCAAAACCATGAGGTTATGGTTTCATAGCGACAGACAAAAGGTTACTTGATGGTTGTTCCGTCTCATTTATACCCCATCTAAAGCGACATATAAGCGATCTACAATGGCGTTAACTCGTATAGACTTAAGAGTCGTGTTTCTGTATTTTTCTTTGAGTTTTATACATTAGATCACACTTACACCTCATGCACACTTCCAGACCCCGGAAGGAGAGAGAACAATTCCCAACCCCTCGCCGGGAATGAAACCCGCGACCCTTTGTAGAGGAGGCCAGCAGGCGCGCTTTTGTTGGCCTTTATAAAGCGATGACGGGAATACAAATTCGGCAGATATTCATTCCTTTAGGCTTATTGAAGGGAGCTGAAGCAAAACGATCGTATCCGAGAGCTTATGACTAAGCGGGAGAAGAGTAAAACCAGTAACTATAACTAATTAAATGATACGCAACCTAAATCAATAGCCGAGATGAGACTTTAGCTTATAGTAATCCACTTTAGTCTATCGATTAAAGGAGAGTTCGATTGCTATTTTCTATTTTGCCTACAAGGTGTCACTGCCCGGTAGCGTATGTGATAGCGTCTGCCTCACTTTCAAGAGGTCCCGAGTTCGAATTCCAGTCTGGATAAGCTTTTTTTCCGGAGTTTCCTCTTATTCTGAGAGATATGTTAGGTAACTAAGCTTTATGGACTCGGCTCATTTGAGCATCATTTCATCCACTCCACTCATCGTCTGATGACAAAGTTGGAGGAGGTTAAATTTAAAAAGGAAGTAGACAATGTCATAAACCAAATGTTTAGTATTTGAGACAAAAATTGTTTCTAACGTCAATTCAAACAAAAAGAAATCAAAAGATTAGAATGGGATACATTACAAAAAGTGCCATAACGAATCCCGTTCGACTTAAAAAATAATCGAAAGTTCATACTCGTGAATAACAAGTAAATGCAGTTATTTAGCATTAATGTCCAGTTTAAAGAAAATATAAATGGACAAAACGGCTTCCGAATACCAAATACTTGCGTGAGAGTTTAGTTTCCACCACGCTGGGTCAAAGCAGAACATGTGGTGTTCCTTAATTCTCCCCCTCCCACAGAGATGAGAGTAGTTATCTACGGTTAAATTGTGACTTCTAGATGTGTGTGAATTGCTGCAATCAGTGGCTTGACATCAGCCAGTTTTCTGGGTCATAAATTGAAGGAAAGTTTGATAGAAAATGGGGCCTGCAACAAGTACAAACCACGACCCCAGGAAGGGGTTAGTCTGCTTGACATGAAATGTAATATCACATCTCCAATCCAAATGACAGTGCGTAATAGAGCAAGCTCCTGCTGACTGACGTCTGGCATCCTGTCCGTGCAGGGGCTGGTTGGGGGGGGGGGGGGGGCGATTGCTCACATCTCTGTCTTGTCTGGTCACGTTGGAGAGGGAACAACATCTCCACCGATCGCAGATACTGTCCTCCAAAATTCAAATAGAAGCAGGATAAGACATTTTTTCTTCTTTTTACTTAGATACATACTCATCTTTGTGTTGGCATATTTAAATATTTACCTAGTTCGAACCAACATTTTCATGGCTAAACAATTTCGTTTCTATTTTGTTCAAAATTAATATAACTGTTTTGGTTAAAACACAACTTTTGAGATATATGCGACAATAATTAAATAATTTATTAATTTTCATTCCATATAACGCAGAAACCTAAAGTGACAAACAGAAACTTCCTGCAGAAATTAAATATACAGTTGAAGCAATACGAGTTATATTATATAGTAGAACTATCTTTTCCGAAATATCGGTTGTTTTTAAGTTCTTAAGTTTTATGTTTATTACTGCCCCAAGTGGCATTGTAGACATCCAGATGAATCAAATTAGGAAATTTTCTTGATGATGACACACTCTTTCACTACTGGTCCTTCTCTCATGATAAATGTCATCCAATTAGTTATCCATTCTTTATACAACGATAAAGTAATTCAGAACTCATCATAATGACGTCTTCCACTACCACTGTCATAAACAGTGGCTTCCCCCCCCCCCCAATTTACGTCCTCATTTACGTCAACATTGAATCATATCGGACGATGAATGAATTGGGTGAAATGATACTCAAATGAGTCCGGGGTCAATGGAGCCGGAAAAAACCTTATCCAGGTAACTCACCCTGACCGAGATTTGAACTCGGGACCTATTGAACGTGAGGCAGACACGCTATCATCTACGCTACCGAGGCGGACTCAACACTGGCTATGCTTGCTCTATATTGGATTCGGAGAGAAGTATTAAATTAAAGGGATTAAGAAATCTGTCACCACTACCATCATCTAAATAAATAAATATTTCTGATTATCCTTACTCTATATTGGACCCGAAAGCACACTGAAAAGTATTTTCATGAGCTCCGCCGCCAACATGATTACCTATAATGGAACTAGTCTAAAGGATAGCCAAATTTGGAAATTATTTTGTCATGTCAATATTACTGCTGCAGTTAGAAATCCTTCCAGACATCAATGTGAAACCAATTCGGAACCGATCTTGTTGACCTCTTTGCCACCACCTTCCGTCGTCATCAACCTTCAAGATAGGCCAGATAGGCCTGTTTCGGCTCAGAAGGGATCTTCCCAGCGTCTCCGTGGTTTCTTACTACCAACTGGTTTATACTGCAAGGCCTGTTAGGTGAGTCTTTCTTCTGGCACTCGAGAGAGATGATCTTGCCATTTCAGTTTGTACTAACTGAGTTTGTCATTTAAAGTAAATATTTTTAGTTGTTCTCTTATTGTTTCACTTTTAATGTGATCTTTAAGACTACAGCCAGCTACATACCTCAAAAACCACCTTCCACACCACATTACTTATTACAGCTAGACAGTACCAAGATTAGGACTTGATGCTGAATGACAGCCTCTTCCACCACCTTCAAATGACCTGCTGCAGTTAAGCATCATTCCAGGCCCTAATATTATTCAAATTTGGAACCGATCTTCACGAAGACCTTTGCTACCAGCCCCAAAGATGCCACCCATTTCATGTGTGCACCAAATGACTTACTACACCACTAAGATTACACAAATTTGCAACAGCTCTTGATGACAGATGGTACCACTGCTGCTGAAGATTATCCTCACTTACATTTAGCCAAAGGACAATTTATCAGACATTTAGATGACGACAGTTCTGCTTAAGATGATCCCCGCTAATGTAAATCAAATGACTTACTGGTAGTCATATCTGTCGCTATATAATACTCCAGGGACTAAGATCATGCACATTTGGGACCGATATTGATGACGACGGACTCCGCCACTGCTGCCAACATGATCCCCTCTCTCATGTGTACCAAATGACTTCCAGTTCAGTTGTCTTCATGGTAACCTCTCAACCCCCCTCCCCACACAACACATTATGAACCCCGGGTACGTATATGCAACCGCCATCCGGAAAATGACTCTTTTATTTTCTGGAGTGGGTAACGGGAGGGGGATACATTCATTCATACTTCCAACCACGCGCTCATTTATTTCAATCTAACCATCCCCCCTCCCAACTTCCGTGCACTTTTTCCCTGTAATGTCCTATTAAATTTAGACCTCGCTCGCTTTTTATTTTCATTAAAAATTCACAATTTGAGCAGAAATGTTTTATTAAGGACGTCTCATTAGTCCTTTTTCCGGCGACGGTTAAATGGAAATCGAAAGTACGCGGGATGGAGAAAAACAAAAGTGAAAAAGAGAGCGCGGCGCAATGCAGCAGCGACCTCTAAAGTGCCTGCCCTCAACACAGACGTCGCGGCGCGGCGTCTCGGTATTGTGATACTGGGGGAATTTTCATCAGGACGTATCAAAAATGTTGGAGTACAAACTGCACAACACGACTTTATTGTTACTTCTGTTGCTATGAATGTTTATTAAAGCTTTTCTTAAACAAGGTAAGCACATCTGAGATCTGGTGCTACTCATTACGTGCTGAATCCTGATTATTTCTTGCAACAGATAACGTACTCACGACAAAATTTTCTGCAAAACATAGTGCACATTATGAACGTAAAATATTCTTAATAGGTGACAAAGTTTTTCTTACCTGTGGCAAAATAAAGTATTTTTGACACATCCACAGAACTATATTTGCTTTTTGTGTAAATGTAATATTTAATTATTTCACACTTAACTGCCATTATTTTATTCTACTTATGTGCAGGTCTACCCATTTCAGTTTCATTTTGTGCTTAAATGTAGAAAAAACTTGCAATAGCCGTTACACAAGAGTTTTTAGTTTCCCGATAATGTTTACATTGCAAACTATTGATCAATAAATTCTCACTTCTCAATGTACTTTACTGGTCCGTGTACCATTAGTACTTCTGATTGGCATGTGCTGCCAACAATTGCTGTGACAAGCAAGTAACTTGCACGCCACACCACTCCCCGCTGCTACCTAGAGTGAACCTTCGAAATGACGTCATTTCTGCCAAACTCGAAGAGACACGGACCCACAGAATAGTAAAATGACGTGTTGCAAACAATTGCCACTTTCTACAGCTTCTGTGGTTTTGTATTGTATTGCGTTTTGAAAAATAATAGCATCGATTGTATTCGGAGTGTACAATGAAATCGCATTTCTTCCCTTTTTCAGGCAGTGACACGCAACGGAGGCACTACTTTTTAGACACCCATGTACCTTTGGGTATTTTTTTAAATTATGTTTTTTATGGGAAAACTGGCATTTCCAGTTTGGTTCAATACTTTCTTTCGCTCCTTACTGTGCATAAAAGGTAGAGTAAAAGTGCTAGAAATCTGGATATTTTTAGACTGCACTGTCTGATTTTAGACCCAGATGTTAAAGTGATCGGCGACTGCTGTTAAACATTCAAGTTCACAAACACAGAATCACATCGTACATGCTTAGGCTTTCATGGCCGGCGTTAATCCAATAAAATGTGTTATCAGGGCTTTTTGGACGTGGTCGATTGGCTAAAACATGACGTTTCGCCAGTCTCTCCGCCAGGCATCTTCAGAGGTTGACTCCAGCAGGGTTACAAGTGCTGTTTTAGCTAATCGACCACGTCCAAAAAGCCGGGATAACACATTTTATTGGAAAGAATCACATCGTTTACTTTTTATTTTTTGGTAATGCGGACTTCTATTTCTATATATACAATTTAGTAGAACCCAATAATAACTGATAAGTAGATGTTTGGTTTACTGAGAGTAGCTTCTCAATACCCGTTCTTACTGCGTACTACACCATAGGCGGCAGATGTGATGATATGTGGTAATGAATCATCATCATCATCATCATCATCATCATCTTCAAGGATTGGGCCCTGTGACCCGTTCCGTTCACTTAGAGCTTACTGATCCAGCGTAGAACTGGGCGTCCCACATCTCTCTTTCTCTACGGCATATAATCTAAAACTCTTCTTGGAAGTCGTTCCGCGTCCATTCTTAAAATATGATTTTTCCCATTCATTTTTGTTCTTTATTATTTTACTGTTTAAATTAAAAATCCCAAGTTCTTCTCTTATTTTTTCGTTTCTTACGTGGTCTATTCTTTTATAACATGCCACGCTTCTCAAAAATCTCATCTCTGCCTATTCTAGATGTCTGCGTTGGTTCTTTGCCAGTGTCCATATTTCGGAACCGTATGTTAACGTTGGGACTGCCATTATCTTATAAAATGTCATCTGTGTTTCCTTTCGTGTTTTCCTGTTCAGCGTTCTTATTATAGTCCCACACATTTGATTGAATCAGTTTAATTTCACCTCCATATCCTGGTTGTTATTTGCTACTGCAACTGTGTAGCCTAGATAGTTAAAACTATTAACCTGGTTTTATTATTTTATTGTTTATAAATATTTTTGCTCTTATGTTGTTCTTTCCCCTAAAAGTCATTACTTTAGTTTTGTGTTCTGAGATCGAAAGGTTATATGTTTCCGTTATGTTGTTTAAACTATATATTGCTCTTTGCATGTCATCTTCTCAGTGATATATTATCACTTGATCATCAGCAAATAATACTGTATTTAAAATTATGTTTCCATTCAGTACACTTTGTTTTATACTTTACTGCCATTCTTGTACCATATTATCAATATAGATATTAAAGAGTATAGGCGATAGAGGGCATCCTTGTCGTACTCCTTTATTTATGTCCACTGCTTCTGTTTTCCTTTCATTCGTTTGGTAATGAATTAAAACACCCTAGCTCAGTGTACCAGTCGTAAAAGCTGACGGAACCCGCCCCCAGGAATCCTTACTCGGAAAGGAGATTCTGTTGGTTTTTATTTACCAGAGGTAAGTAAACCGAGTTCGGTTTAAGCATCCTAATGGTTGGCGGGATGGGCGTGGAAATAAACCTAAGAGGGACAGAGTTCTACCCCTCTGAAGGCAAAGGAGAACGTCTGTCGCCCAGGAAAACGTGCGACAGAATCGCGAGCAGTAGTCAGCAGTGTAAAGGTTAAATCCTGGTGCACACCAGATGCACGTTACGACTACTAATACTATAGGGTTAAGCTCCGCACTGCTTACTCGATATCAACATAGTCCAGTGGACAAATACATTAAAATTCACTCACGATCAAGCGTAACAGTTAACGCGGTACTATCATCGCGCCGATTAGTTCCGACTATGATGATGAGAATAACACGCCAGTATCGATTACTCGTGTACACTCTCACAGTCGAAAGCACTAAATGCAGTGAACAGGCTGAACTTTCTTCACAGTAATAGCCAATCAGACATCGTTTATTAACAAACGATAGTTAAGATTTATTTTCCAGATTCATGTCTGAGCTCGAAAACAAAGGCACGCGTCTTAAATTAATTATTCAGTGCTTTTTATTACATTAAAAGTGATCATAAACGCATTTTATTTTGTATTAATATGTACTTTTGATTTACTTTGTTTTCTATCCCTTTACCTGCAGCAAAGTATACTGCATACCAAAGATTCAATTTCCAGATTTCACCGGTGATAAATATTTTCAGGTATGCTGAAAAAAAACTGAATGCGTACGTGAATAAGAAAATTTAAATTGAAGTCCCATTTCTACTAAAGATAGAAAGGAGTTCCCCCAAACTGCTGTTTACATTGAACGTATTTTATATTTCCTGAAAAATTCCTCATAAAGTTTTGAGTTTTCGTTAGAGACATGCGTTTAGGTTATTTAGAAATAAAAAGTATAATTTGAACTGTTTACATCTAGCCTACTGAAATAATAGGGTGTAACTGTGTGACTAGTAAACCCTACAAAAGACAACATTTACAATACAAAATGTAGATCTGTTAAAAAATAATTCTGCAAAATTGTTGTGACATGTTGGGTTTACTTTTCATATACTATATACTTTTTTAAGTACTAAGTTAACATTCGTTTATTTCTCGTAGTCACGAAAACGTACGGAGCATGCTGCAATCCGGAATTCAAAAATTTCATTGTGATTCAGCTGTATTTTTGTATTCACAAAAAAAAAAAAAAAAAAATCATTTCTGCAAATGTTTATATCAGTAAAATGAAAATAGACTGAAAAATTGTCACCTGTAATGATAGTTTGTAGAAGAGTGGATAATGAAAGTAATGTGAATCTAACACCAAAGTTTTATGCATAATCGGGGCGTTTCGTGTAAATTAACTTAAATAGTTTCAAGTTTGGCAGTGAGTTGGTGCCAAAGACCGCTGTAATGAAGTAGAACGATAATAAGACAGGAGGATCGAACCCGCGGTGTTAAGTCGCACGCGTTAATTAGCCAGTAGAACATTTAAAACAAAACAAGTTGTAGTATCTGACTCCTTGAGGCGCATCTCTGAGTCACTCTATTCATTACGTCAACCAGAATCAGTAGCAAGCTAACGACTTCGTCCGTCCGCCCGCCGAGATAATTGATAAAGAATATGTGCAGCGCAGTGGAGCCCTCTCGACGGCTGCTCCTAGCACTACAGCCCGGAGGATAATTCCTCATTACTCCATCTCCCCCGCAAGCACAACCGATTCTCCCTTTCTTCTATTTTTTTGAAAGATTTCTCGGCTAGTAATTAGAACGGCCACATTCCCCAAGACAGGCACGAGCAGCGTGCTGACAATGGAACCGAGCGTAAAAAAAAAGAAGAGGAACGCAGTGCGACATCTATTCCGGCACTATTTTATTTCTGCGGGGAGGCATGCAGCATTATGACACGTATATCTTTTCTTCATAATCAGGAACCGACAGTTATATTTCAGCACTCCAGCTAATGCCAGATTTCTATTCATGTTTATTTATTTACGTAATGACGTGCAATGGAGAGCCCACAGCCAACTGCTAAAACTCAGCCTGCGGAGTGTTGATTCATTGCCATGTTTTACATTCACATAACAGGACAGTTCCAGAAAATTCTACTTAGACAATGCATCGCACAACTTTTACGAAAAAAATGTATATATATAACAATTTGATCAGAATCGTAAAAGCGTTTTTGAACTCGCTGTCTACATAGTGAAAGTGCTGTATTCCACCTCAAACTTCGAGATTTCACCGCGATTTCGATAACGAATATGTAGGCTTTTAGGCCTCCTTCATCTAACATAATTAAAAAAAACTATAAAACTACTAAAACCTAAAAGAAATAATACAGCAAGATTTAAAAACAAAAGAATCATCCCCACTTAAAATACTCTTTACACGAAAACTCTGTCTTAATTTGTTATGTCCTGAAAATGTATCTCTTTAGAATATTTATTAATTTATTAAGATTTCATATATTTACATGATGAACTAATGGCTACATCTTGTGAATTTTCAACACGTACTTTGTGAAATAGTCTTAATTATGAATAAATTTGCGTAATTTTGTACAATTCGTAAACCTTAGATACAAAGTTATTTTAAAAAACCCGATCTGTTAAAACAGGCATTTTGTGCCATTTCACATTTTAAAGACCCATTGCCTTATAATTAGAATATGGAGTACCTGTGTGAAAAGTAAAAGCCCCATTGCTGTATTAAGTTAAAACCACTACAATCTTGCCGCGAAAAATACGGCATAATAGTGCAATTGATTTGAACTCCAAAATACATTTTAACATTCTTTTTAGAATCAATGTCTTTTGTATATACATTTCATTCTATCTAGCGCAAATTCTAGAGGAATTGAAACTTCTCCTTTCTCTATTTACCTTCCTTGTATGGGGAAATACATCGCTCAAAATTACAAGTTAGCAGTGTTAGTAAGTTATTCAGGATAGGTGATCAGTTCCCGATGGCTGCATCGACAGCGAAGAAGATTTCGAATAAAGTGAAATGAATTAAAGGGATTATGAAGCCGCTGGTGGAATAAACGGAGGGAAAACTGGAGAATCCAATGGAAAGCCACAAGACGCCACTTTTTTCACCATCAATCTCACATACGGTCTACTGGAATTGAACTCGGGCTGCCTTGGCGAACGAACAAGTGGTCTCTAATCGTTTTCGGCGTTTTCGAAACTTTACACCCTCCTTTTTGTTCCTTGCCCTTAACTGCAATGGTCATACCGTTGGCTTGTTACCTTTGGAACGCTGCCTATCAGTAGACTTTCTGGGTTTTCACGTTACAACACACACACACACACACACACACACACACACACACACACACACACACATTCATACACGAATTACCTGGGGAGTATAGAGATAATCTTGGCTAGAGAGAAATCCCAACCTCAGTCGGGATTCGAACTCAGGACCTTCCGCAAAACAGGTAGGTGCTCTATCGACTGAGCTACGTCGCCATCCCAATTAAATAATATTCTCTCCATGCTGTTATATTGCACATTAGTTCTAAATTCTGCTTTGATGTTTTGAGTTAATACCATTGCAATCCTCTGCAGCAGATATCTGTTAACTTAAGTGACAATAGTACTGCGAGCTAAAACCGGAGACTTTCATGTTTTAGCAGGTCACTGAGATGGGGTTTGAACTGGCGATCTCCGTGAACTGAACCGTTCCACCCTTAAAGTTTATACAACTTAGTTCATATTCCACTGATGCAGGGATGTCTTGTCGGCAGAACTTCATTAGCGCAGTCCTAATTAATGACAAAACACATCAATTAGCAAGCAAGCTAGGCACGTCCGGGCCGTATTCTTAACAAAAACAATGCTTCAGGTGCGCGCGCAGCCCCTAAATCATCTTAACGGTGTCAAATTAAACTCAACATTCGTGAGAAATGGCCGTTCCATTGTTCTAAAACCTGTTGTGTGGTTTACTTCAAGACTTGCTGTGAATGGGGACTGAGCTTTGTTTACATCATCGGTTACAATTTCAGTTCTGCTTTATCCCTGCTTACAGAGAACAGCATTCAAAATACAGGATTGTCCTTGCGCCGTGCTACACTGATAACTGCACGGTCTTGGATGCCATGGAACGTCTGACAATTGTAATTTTCAATTTGCCTGTACATACAAGATGCCGGATGTCTAAAGTATAGAATATTCCAAATTTGAGTCATATGGGACGTCAAAAATACTACGAGGACTGATCAATAAAGAATGATCACAATTTTTTTTGACAACGTACCCTCACAATTTTGATGGTCCTTCTCAAAATAGTCTCCCCTGAATGCGATGCACTTGTCCCAGCGTTTCTGATGCTGGAAAACATTCTTTGAGAGATCCTTCAAAATCGCCTCCACAGCCTTTACCACTGCTTCTGATGATAGATAATGCCTCCCACGAAGGCGTTTCTTCAAATTAGAGAATAGAAAAAAGTCACCTGGAGCTAAATCCGGTTTATAGGGAGGGTGATGGATGCACTTCCCGTTGATTTTTGCAAGATATTCAGCAATAATATTGGCAATATGCGACCGCGCATTATCGTGGTGCAGCATCCAATCTGCTTTACGGAAATGTGGTCTTTTGCGCCTGATATGGACTTGCAATGTTTCCAGGACATCCCTGTGGTATTGTCCCGTTACTGATGTGTGTGCAGGTACAACACGCTGATAAACCATTCCATGAATATCAAAGAACCAGATGACAATATCTTTCTCAGCAGAAGCAAACATTTTTACTTTTGGGGGTGTTGGTGATGAAGGAGATTTCCACACTGCGTTTTGCTGTTTGCTCTTAGGATCAAAATGATGTAGCCAAGTTTCATCAGCAGTGATTACGTTTGAAAGAAACTCCTGATCTTCCTCTAACATCAACTTTAACTGCATACAGACCTGCATGCAAATGTCCTTTTGTTCGGGAATCAACAGTCTTGGAACCCATTGCGCACAAACACGTCTTATGTGTAATGTTTCTGTCACCAACGTGTGGGTGGCACCCACTGAAATGTTCAGTATTTCAGACAGTGATCTTAAGGTAATTCGTCGATCCTCTCTCACAATGGCAGCAGCAGTGTTGATGTTTTCTTCCGTAAGAGCAGTAACTTCAGCACCGGGTCCACCTTCCTTCGAAATTGATTGTCTCCCCTCTTTAAACATTTTAAACCACCTTCGGGCTGTACCGTGGGGAAGAACAGACTCTCCATAGGCCTCCTGTAACATTGTATAGGCCTCAACTGAAGATTTGTTGAGACGAAAACAGAATTTCCAAGCCGGATATTGTTCCTCGCGTGTTACCTTCATTACAGTGGTAGGCGATACTGAACATGTCTGAACTTGCCTGGTTCTCACAGGCGGGAACCAAGAGTACCAACAATGAAACTACTACAGCGGGTTTGTTTCACATTAAGCTAACAGAATATAATAAGATTGAATTTTAGTGCGAAAAATTATAACGTAAAACATTTATAATCATTCTTTATTGAACAGCCCTCGTATGAGTGTGCATAATAAGAATTATATTTTTATATTATGTTTAAAAGACAAGATCTATCCCCACTTATTTCTAAACTGAAATTACTTCGTTGTACTGTTCAACTGTAATATCTGCAAAAGTTTTATTCATTTTGAAAGCGTTTATGTTCACGGCGGTTAAAATCTTATTAATGGGTGTAAAGCGTTAAAACGCCTGAATATTAAAATAACATGGATTAGAACTTGCCTGTGTGTTATAATGGCTCTGATTTTTTGTTACTACTCCAATAAAACTTGCGAATCAAGATAAGACAGATGGCTCAGAGTCTATCACTTGCGTTCAGCAGGTCAGGGGTTCCAATCTCGTGTAGCAGCTGTACGTAAATGATGCAGGGATGCGACTAACACTACCAAGACCGTATGTTCAGCATCACAATGTATGCATACCTTAAGAACAACAAGCAGTTCCACGATTTCAAAGTCCACATTCAGTCAGAATTCGATAACATCAATGCTGGTGTACAGAAAGTTGAATAAATTAGGATGGTTTGTCATTACATTCTCGTGAAATATTGAATCTACAATACGGTCTTGCTATAATCGTGAAGATGAGCGACGAAATGCCTCAGTTCTTATTTCATAATCTGCGTGTGAGTTTTAACCTCACTTATTCTGTGAGGTATTAAACAGAGCTCATCTATGATCTATGATAATTTTTAAACACTACGTATAGAAAAGTAAGCAAAAATTGAACAACAAAACTGATAAGCGGTATTTATAAGACTTTAGGTATCTGCCACTCTTTCTACAAGGATGCTACAGGAACATTTTCAAAAATATCCCCTTCTCAACAACTTGCCTTTATTAGGAAAATTTTAGCTATTATTATTATTAGACCAAGCCGTGGCCGAGTAATTAAACCGCTCGACTCTCGCCAAGGCGGTCCGGGTTCTATCCCAGGCGACCGCAAAGTGAGATTTATGCTGGGCAACATGGTGCTGAGGCAGGTTTTCTCCAGGATCCCCGGTTTCCTCCGCCACCATTCAACAAATTACTCCATCATTACCATCATCTTTCCTATCATTCATTTCGTCCTCATAACGTCCTACAATTCTCTCGCTCTCATCCTAGGCTGGCCCTGGAATCCTGGTTCTTCTATCAGGCTCAATGCTTCGGATTCCCTCACCCAGCCTTTCCGGTCTAGTGGAAACTGCATCCCCTAACAACGGTATCTATCATGTAAGGTGGGAAACATTTTTTTTGGGGGGGGGGTAACTTTACGTCCTCCACCGTTAAGTCATATCGGACGATGAATGGAATGGGTGAAATGATGCTCAAATGAGCCCGGGGTCCATAGAGCTTAGGGTTACCCGAATTTCCTCTTTCATGATAAAGGAAAACCCTGGAAAAAACCTTACCCAGGTAACTCACCCTGACCGAGATTCGAACTCGGGACCTCTTGAACGTGAGGCAGACTCGCTACCATTACGCTACCGAGGCGGACTGGAAAACAATTATTATTATTATTATTATTATTATTATTATTATTATTATTATTATTATTATTATTATTATTATTATTATTATTATTATTATTATTATTAAGTACTCTTCATTCTGAATTACATTAGTATAAATTGATAAATCGTGACAAAATTTTGCCACACAAAAAATTAAAAACTCGTTAATACGCACACTTGATGTTAAAGGCATCTTTTGTGGAAAAAGCCGTTTTCGAGATATTCTTTTTCTTTTTTGTTTTGAATTTTCAAACGCATATACATTTCTCAGCTAAAAAATAGTTATTTTTCTATATTTCTGAATTTTTTAAGAGAATGGAATGTCAAAGTAATCATATAGTTATAAGCTCTTAAAACATCGCTAGTAAATTCAAATGTTAAATTTGAATGAATTACTTATTTGTCTTTATATGCATTTTTCATTTACCAATAAGCGAGTTTTGCGCAACGCACCTATAAGTTGGCTGAATAAGCTGATGGCAGTGAAATGATTTAAGAATGAAAATGTTTGAATGGCTGTTGCTCGAGATGCCTACATATGTATGTATGTAGGCACGCCACTTAGCTAGCTGAGGCGACAGCCCAGAGCAGGCAAGTGGCTGCTGGCCTTGTCTGGAGCAGGTCAATCTCAATTCATTGCAATCTTACGTGACGTGACGTGTGGCAGACCTCAATTGTTTTACAACTTCCTCATCTACTTTATCTTGCGGCTGGCGCAGAGCTCACTGCTTCGAACCCCGTGCACGTGATGAAACTTGATTCACCTCCTGAATAACTACAGCACATTCTGAGCTTGTGTGGTTCAAATCACTTCAGCACCTTTTACTGCGGATTTCCAGTTATTGAGCAACATCGCCATTATCCGTATTTGTCTGATTAAATCATACTTGATGAGAACAGAGCTGCATTTTGGATTGTAATACCCGAGATACTTTTATAATTGAAAATGTTTTGTAGACATCAAAACCTACATTTGCCCGCCTCGGTAGCGTAGTGGTAGCGTGTCTGCCTTGCGTTCAAGAGGTCCCGAGTTCGAATCTCGGACATAAATTTTGTTCCATGGTTTTCCTTTGTCCTGAAAGACGAATGTCGGGTAGCTCTAAGCTCAATGGACCCTGGGCTCATTTGAGCATCATTTCACCCATTTCATTCATCGTCCGATATGACTTAACGCTGGAGGACGTAAATTAAAAAGAAAAAACTACATTGTTGGCTAAAACCTCGATATCGATTTTTTTTTCAGGAATACTAATGGTATCTATCACTGATTAAGACAGTAAAAATACAATATATCAATTAAGTACATATAGAATTGAGTTGCGTTCAATTTAGGAGCGAGTAGGGAAGATTTTCCGACTGGAGAGGTACGACATGAATGTTAAGAAATGAACAATTCTTTGGGGCGGGTTCTGGTCTAGGAAATGAGAACCCCCAACAAAGAGAAGCATTCTGTTAAAGGATTTTAACCCGATACGGGCCACATTCCTGGCACAGGCAATTTCCTATTCGCGATTGATTCCTCGCTCTCTCCATTTTCCGGTCCACATCTCCCGGATACGTACGGCGAATCGGAGACGAGGAGAGGGTGGGCACATCGCGGGATACTCCAATCACATCGCGACTACCCTCCCGGCCGTCCGGCCAAGGAAATTTATTACTTGTGCTGCCCATCTTAAGTTACAATCGCTTTCCGATAATCGACCTGACGTCTTGCAAGTGGGTGCTGTTTCATTGTCATACCACCTACTGGATAGGTACATTATAAACCAGTGGCGACTTCAAGGGGTACCACATCTTGGTCATAGTATTAACATTTTGGGTGAGCTCTTATGTATCTAACTGTAGGGAGCGAGCCGTTTGTCGCTTTTCATAACTTCTTTCAAAATTGCTTTTGCATTCCTCAAATCATTTGAACTGAAAATGTAATTCCATTTTGAATTATATTATCAAGGTCTTCTCCCTTCTTGAATACTTCAGGCCACAACAGCGGTGTTAAACTGAACATACCAGGAAGCACTGTTTCTCAAAAACTATTCAAAATAATCACCTTATTTTCCAGCACTGCATCCTTGATAACAAAAGTTCAACGAAATCAGAGACCTTAGAATAGAACAATTTTAAAATGATTGAGGCAATCCATTTACTTCCTTATCCTGCATATTATTAAACATTTACTATTTTTTTTGCAATAAATCGCCGAATATTCTCCGATATTAATGTAAACAAAACGGATTTATAATTAGGCTACACGAATATGGACATTTTATGAGCGGGATGGCTCAGGAGATTTGTCTGTAGCCCGCATTCGGGAGGCCCGCGTTCGATTCCCATAGTCGACCTACCTGATCCACGGGGTTATTTTCGGAGGGTTTCCCGGGTCGCCAGGATGTAGATTAATGACATCCCCCGAATTTCCTGTCCCTCTATTCCAGCTCCATTATTATTTCGCATCTCTCTCATTCTCTTTCAGGGTAGAAGTGTCATGTCATGCCATGTGGTGCTGGCTGGCTGTATACAGCCAGAAGGTTTTTGCTGCGTGCCCACACGTTAAGGGTTTTACCGCAGGTATGGTATAGATTTCGGGATGTTGTATGGTGAGATGTGGGTTTTTAGAATGATGTTGGTTACAAACTTGTACCTAGGGGTTGAAGGACAGGATGCAATGCCTTACACCCTGGTGTTTTTATTTATTTTTAATTTGGGGAATAATTTTGATGCCAAGCAGCTTGGAAGGATTATGTGGAGCTCAGCTTTAGCTGCTGTTCGGATTAGCTCCTGGGTTATCTCGGATGCCCGCAAGCCATGCGGGGTAACCGGTGCTGTCTAGAAGTAGAAGTGTCGGCGGGTGTCTCGGCGTTATAAGACAGGATGATGTGCTCCTGGTTAACATCTCCTCCTTCGGTAGGACGGTTTCCGGTCTACGGGCCGACCTGGTTGGTCGTTTCCGGTCCTAGGCGGAGAATGCCGCTTGTGCTGGCCTGTCGGGGAAGTTTCCAACTGGTAAATAACAGGGAACCTGCCCTCTGCACTGGCATGACTCCTTAGATCGGCCTCCCTGTCTCCTCTCGCCTCATCCTTCCTTCCGGGGATATCCCACTTGGGGTTTAGGTACAATAAACAATAGGTCGATGCCGAATCCCCTCCGTAGTAACCTAATCTTAATGAACATTTGTTTTCGACTCCGCCAGAGGGTGTCCGTTCGAGTATCCACCTCCTAGTTCAGCTTTCTCCGGTTCCAGCTGGATAGAACCTCTAGAGATTTGGGGGGAGGGGGTCAATGCTGAACGCCTCCCAGAAGGACGATCTCCTACTGTTAAGCAACTCTACGTGTCTCCACCGCTTACGTTCGCTTACGTTATCCTTTCCTACAACCCGTACGTCTCCTGTGGTTCCTTCAGCTCATCCGTTCCTCCTGGGAGTGTATGCACAAAGGATCCAATTGCAGCTTGGAGTACTAGTGTCCCCCGCAATTACCTAACCTACAACTACTAGAGATGTCAACTATGACGCGATTTCCAAGAAATCTACCCAAGTGAGACAACATCATAGTATATACGAATAGCCTTCAAATGTTCATGAGCAATGCTGTCATTTTGAAGGGGAAGGAAAGAGATTTTTACGAACTTGTAAATTCCAAGTCTGCATGTACTGGCAACTATTGTGCCAAAGGTATTAGACCCGGTTACCTTATATGAAGGTGTCGGCCTAACGCCGGACTCCTTGGTACGGCAGTCATTAATCAAAGGGAGGGTTTTATACGCCTCTATTTATCTTGTACCTTTTGTAGTGGGCAGGGTGCTCAATAAGGCATATTATATCAGGGAGGTTGTTCCCCCATCCTTTTCTCTTGATTGATGCGCATCAAAGGGGTGAAAAGGTGCGGCAACACCAACAGCCCCACAACTATTAACAGTCGTGCCAACTGCATGCCAGCCAATTCTTATCATACGGCTTTCAGTGTCGCACTGAGTTATCTTTAGCTAACAAGTTGAGATAACTTATCTACTAGCGAGATAAAGCCATCAAAATCCTTGTGGTGTACGGAGTCAAACCATCACATTTATGTAACACATTAATGAACACTGACTGAAACACTTTGATATAACGTTCCTAATTAAACAGAAAATTTAAACAATGCTACATTCACATAAACTTCTACGTTCATCCACATTTAAGAAGCTTATTTTGTTGTTCGTGTTCTTCTGGATACACGTTTCTGAAAATGCTTACACATTTAATTGTGGGCATAAGATAAATGTTGTAGTGATCGTCAATCTTTAAAATGTAGGACACCAGGTAAACGAATCTCATTGCGAGAATATATCAATGGTAATATATCACCTCAAAATTAGAAAATTCAAACATTGGAAGGACATTGTCAAAGTCACAATAAATTTTATGGCGTGATTTATCGAGAACAACGTGCAAGGAGCTTTTGACAAATGTTGGATAAATGGATTATTATACAAAAGAAAAGAATGGAAATCCCAGAATATATAATTAGATGGAAATCAGCTTTTTATCAAATAGAACTGCCCAAATTAAAATTAATGGACAATTGTCAAATCTCACCAAACAAGGAAGCGCAATATGTGGACTACTTTACATAATCTTCACAGCTGGCACACCTCAACCCATTCACCAAAGCATCCAACTTGCACAATAAGCAGATGACACAGCACACTGGTGCTCCAGAGCAAAATTAAAAGATGCAAAATCCAAACTAGAAGGACAGCTCCAAATCTTCAACAATTTGGCAAACATATGGAATATCACAATAAACCCTGAAAAAAACTCAGTACATAATATTCCACAGACAAAACAAAGAGAAATATAAAAATACTATCATAAATTACAACAAACATATAATAAAAGCCCAAAATGAAATTACGTATTTAGGAGTGACGTTAACGAAAAAAATAAACACCAAAACACACTATCAAAAAACTTCAAACTGCAAAAATGCCTAAAATTCCTATCCAAAACAGGGAAAGAATTATCAACCAAAACTCTCTTACAACTATACAAAACAATTGTAAGACCAATATTTACATATGCTGCATTATCACTATGGCCCATCACGAATCAGACAGTTAAAAATAGAATCGCAAGTTTTGAAAGATGTCTAAGAATAACAATGAAACTACAACCATGGACAAAAAATAATGAAATCTATAATATATCCAAAACTATACCTGTAACTGACGAAATACAAAAATACACTTACAAATACATACAGAACGCAAAAGACTGATATCAAAAAAGATTTATTGAAAACGCCAAGCAATACAGACCGGTACACCTGCATCAGAAAACCATCCCAAGTGAACCACCTTTACTTACCATCATCAAAGAATACTAAGAGATCACCGAAGATGAACAAGAGCGACTACAAGAACATCCAGACCTATTTCTCGGAATATACGAGGCGTGTCCATAAAATAACGTCTCCAAGGCGCTGAAGGAACGATATTACGCGAGATCCGGCAACACTGGCGCGTAGCTTGGTTTACCCCTCCACAACGAACCCGTTGCAAGCATTAGTCATGGCTGGGCAGCCGTTTGCGATGGAGCTTCCTATCACTTCCGCCGTCAAGTGCGAGTTGCGTTGAAGTGTTCCGTTTTTTGAGTGCCAAGGGCACTAGCCCCACTGAAATTGATCGTCAGTTATGCGAAGTCTATGGGCTACAGTGTATGGACGTCAAAAACGTGCGATAGTGGGTCAGAGAGTTCAAAGACGGACGTACAGACGTCCATGACGAACAGCGTTCTGGTCGGCCTTCGGTTTCAGCCGAAACAATTGCAAAAGTGGAACAAGAAATGCTTAAAGATCGTGTGACAGTTGACGAGCTGTGCGAACTTATCCCTGAAGTCAATAAGACTACGATTGACAAGATTTTGACCGAACATTTGCATTATCGCAAGGAGTGTGCGAGGTGGGTCTCCTGGCCCAGTTCGGATGGGACATCCTCACCGATCCCCCCTACAGTCCAGACTTAGCACCTAGTGATTATCATGTTTCCTGAGTTGAAGTCACACCTGGGTGGAACACAAAACACTTTTTGTTTTGTCTTTCTTTATATTTGTGTTATATCCAGTATTTCATTTGTGGTTATAACATTTTACAAATATCCTGATGATGGGAGCGATGCGCACTCCCGAAACGTTGATATCTAATCATCTTTTCACCTGGCTGGCTGCCCGAGAAGAAAATGACCGTTAAATATATTTGGCTGAAGAGCGCGAAATAAGCCCAGAAACAGATTTGGGTGTGGATACACCCTAAAGCCCACTAGTAGTAGTAGAGAACAACATTTTTCGTGTACTACGTTATTGCCTAGGTATCTCTTATTCTTTACGAGATATATAAAGTACGCAACATGAAGAGAACTTTATAGACTATTAGTAGAAAATAATATCAGAGTAAGTACCCTATGTATATGGCGTCACAAAATTGTTGAGACTCACTTTGAAAACGTCCCCTCATAATAATTGTAAGGAATGAGAAAATTTTCTTTCAAATCTGTTTTGCATTCTTAGAAGATGCTGAACTTTATTACCGAGTTTGGTATCTATCGAGTTTTCATAAATAATGGGAACCTCTAAACATATATGAAATCTCAATAAGAACACTATGTCACGTGATAATACGAAAGTATGGACAGAGGGCTTTATTTATGGTGTTTCCCAACTTCTGAGACGTATGATCATTTTGGTACTAATTTCACTCATCCCAAACATCATCTGTGCAGAGAAGGATCGCTGTACTCTTCATGCAGTAACCTAAGTCCGAGCTTCGAATGTATAACGATCGAAGGATACTTCCCAATTCTACACGTTATTTTACCATTGACACAGTTTGCAGTGTTGTAAATTGAATGAAGTAGTTTCAGAGATTACCTTGATATAACATGGGATAGACATAACGCTAATGCATCAAGTCTAGATGGGTGTCTCCCCTAACCACTAATAAATCATAGGTTATTTGTCTGTTCGCAAACACTTGGGCGGTTGTTGCATTGCGGTGTGTCGGCCACTCCCCAACTCATATTAGGCTATTCCATAAATAATGCTACTCCAAACTTAACAATGAAACACCTACTTGTTACACCCGCGTATGTAAACAAACTCTGCCACCGGAAACGGCGCGTAATCAACTACCCTTTAGTTGTATCCGAAAATGGTGCACGCAGCTATAACACCATTTTCAATCTCGGAAACTGAAGAACAACTAAAAGTTGCTTAACACAAGGAACCACATGTGTACAAGAGAAAGGTGCAAGTCTGGAAAGTTCTCTAACTCTACGCGTCTGATTTGAGAAGTTGGAAGAAGGGTAGCTAACAAATGTTCTTGGTAAAAACTTCGGATACAAAACTTTGTGTTGTATTTCTAAAGTGCTAACCGGTGAAACATTTAATACTTCTTGCAGTGATTTAACGTGTTTCAAGTAGTTATGCTCCAGTTACATCACCGAATGTGGAAAAAAGTTCGTCGCAGTACAAGAATATGCTTTTCGACAAGAGTTCCGTAACTTTCGAAACCTGCGCCTTGTGCTGATGACCTACTACAATAATTCTGAATGAGGAAAGATTTTTTATATACGTTCATCTTCCTAGAACATAACATTTGCGAGTTTAAATTAATATTTTTCTTTTATTTCAGTTCTAACGTTACAGAGGCAAGAATTGTACGAGGACCGTTCAATAAAGAATGATCATAACTTTTTTACGGTCATAATTTTTCGCACTAAAATTCAATCTTACTATATTCTGTTAGCTTAATGTAAAACAAACACGCAGTAGTAGTTTCAGTGTTGGTACTCCTGGTTCCCGCTTGTGAGAACTAGGTAAGTTCAGACCATGTTCAGTATCGCCTACCGCTGCAATGGAGGTAACACGCGAGGAACAATATGCGGCTTTGAAATTCTGCTTTCGTCTCAACAGATCTTCAGTTGAGGCCTATACAATGTAACAGGAGGCCTATAGAGTGTCTGTTCTTCCCTACAGTACAGCTCGAAAGTGGTTTAAAATGTCTAAAGAGGGAAGACAATAAATTTCACAGGAAGGTGAACCCGGTGCTCCAGTTACTGCTCTTACGGAAGAAAACATCAATACTTCTGCTGCCATTGTAAGAGAGGATCGACGAATTACCTTAAAATCACTTTCTGAAATACTGAACATTTCATTGGGTGCTACCCACACGTTCGTGACAGAAACATTACACATGAGACGTGTTTGTGCACGATGGGTTCCAAGACTGATGATTCCGAACAAAACGACATTGACATGTAGATCTGCATGCAGTTAAAGTTGATGTTAGAGGAAGATCCGGAGTTTCTTTCAAACGTAATCACTGCTGATGAAACTTGGCTACATCATTTTGATTCTGAGAGCAAACAGCAAAGCTCAGTGTGGAAATCTCCTTCATCACCAAACCCCAAAAAGCAAAAGTGGTTGCTTAGGCTGGGATACTTATGGTTATCTCATTGTTTGATATTCATGGAATGGTTCATCAGCATGTTGTACCTGCACACACATCAGTACTTGGACAATACTACAAGGATGTCCTGAAACATTGCAAGCTCATATCAGGCGCAAAAGACCACCTTTCCGTGAAGCAGGCTGGATGCTGCACCATGATAATGCGCGGCCGCATATTGCCAATTTTGCTGCTGAATGTCTTGCAAAAATCAACGTGAAGTACATCCCTCATCCTTCCTACAGTCCGGATTTAGCCCCATGTGACTTTTTTCTATTCCCTAACTTAAAGAAACGCATTCGTGGGAGGCATTATCTATCATCAGAAGCAATGGTGAAGGCTGCGGAGACGATTTTGAAGGATCTTACAAAAATGGTTTCCAGCATGTCTTCGAAGACTGGCAGAGACGCTAGGACTAGTGCATCGCATTCAGGGGAGACTATTTTGGGAAGGGCCATCAAAATTATGAGGATGAGTAAATGTGCGTTATTGAACAGCCCTCGTAGATACCTTTATACCCTGAAATGAAGACAAACACCTTTATGGATAACTTTATGGACCTTTAGGCCATCTTATTGATAATATTTAGATGTTTTAGGTCAACAAACTCCTCTATCACAATTAATTTGAAGAATCAAGTAAACATCAGAACCGCAGATATACGGCTAAACCCTAGATGTTAAATTACATACTCAAAAATGTATGTTCTTTATTGGTGACTGACTCTGTTAAGGCTTTAATGGACTGGCGGCACCCGTCTAAAACATGGCAATTTTAAATCATGTGGACATCATATTACAAATGCTAGTAACGCAGTTGGCTGTGTTGAGATATAAACTTCCACTTTATAGGAGTGCGTTTTTTAAAACATACTGCTATTTTTCTGAATATGTAAAAGCCAAAAGGCCATTATTTTCTGCATGATCCACTATATCAAAGTAAGCATGCATGTCTAGAGAAAGCAAACAATGTAATGGCATTTAACATTCATATATTTGCAGATGTCTTTGAATTAGTGGCCTATCATGTATCAATCCCTCATTAGCGTAGATATTAATAAATCGTCTACATCGAGAAGCGAAACATACATCTCGTTAGCCTGGGGCATCCGCATCAAAATATCGAGACGTGGGTAAACTAACAACTCAGCAGTTTGAAAGTGAACTTCATCACGGTTGTACTTAACAGGCTCTGCAAAATAAGCAATTAGAGTAAATGAAATTGCTTACCTCACTGGCAAGATAATAAGAACATTCTACTAGACTGGATAAGAAACGTTTTATCCGCCACTGACAGTCGCGGAGTGACGTCATCCCTGTCTTAGAATTTCTCGAGAAGGAAGCATATCCCTTTGTCTAATTAACGGCGACACTTTTACTCTGTTTACAATTACAAACCTTGCAACTTTACGTTAGAAAGCGCTCCCAATCTCCGGCTTCAAAAGATTCTCAACCCTCCATTTTGATGAGATGGAAATGTAAACAAGTTCACGTAAAACAAGAAGGGAAGGGCAGTGTTTATAAAACCTGAGCTTCCATCCCCATTTTCCCCTTCAATTAAGTGCACCTTGCAATATTGCCACAGATTGAAGGAAGGCCATATTGCCGAGTACATCGTGCCGATTCCTGATATCGTGCTGCAAAACCGAACCGACTAGCGAGGCGCGAGGTTTCCCTTTTTGTCTAGTGGTCTTTAAACCTCGAATGAGGACTTAATACCATTTGCCTGCTCTAGTATTCATTACATTTGTAATACATCTCAATTTTTTTAAAGTGAATCCTCTTCTTTATTGTCTATACCTAGCGTAATTAAGTCCCCATGACAACCCAACAGATGAATCACCATTTCAACATGGAAATGGGCATCAAATATCGCAGATAGTGTGTTTCGGATTCCTTAACCTCTCCTGAGCATCTTCCTAAATCTGAAAATTATGTATAACCTGAGTGTACAGTTCATTTTATAACTTTAATCTACGTCCTCCAACATTAAGTCATATTACGACGAATGTATGAAATGATGCTCTAATGAGCCGTACAGAGTTTAGACATTCATCTTTCAGAATAAGGGGAAACCCAAAAAAAACTCATCCAGATAGTAGTAGTAGTAGTAGTAGTAGTAGTAGTAGTAGTAGTAGTAGTAGTAGTAGTAGTAGTAGTAGAAGATTATACGGAGGGGATTCGGCACGTCGACCAGACGAGATCTATTGTACCTATGCCCCAAGTGGGGCGTCCCCGGGAGGGAGGACGATGTGAAAGGAGACAGAGCGGCCAACCCATAGGAGTCACTACAGTACAGAGGACGAGGTCCCTACACTTTACCAGCTAGGAACTCTCCGGCGGTGGGCCTAGGACAATCGGCACCTTCCGTGGCCCCGAAATAGTCGCGAGGCCGATTCTGAGACCGGAGGCAGCCTCCCCAGAGCAGGGTACTCCAGGTAGACTTGCACAACCGGCATCCTGCCTACCGCGTTTCTGAATCGGCCCACTAGGCCGGCTCGGAGACCGAAGTCCATCCCGCCGGAGGGGAAAGCGTTTTCCTCGGAGTATATCATCCTGCCATGCACCGCCCAGACTCTCGCCCACACTTCTACCCTGAAAGAAACCACCAGATGAGAGATTTCATGAACTATTAATGCAGGTGAAATGGAGCAACAGGAAATTCGGGGGATGTAATTAACTTACCCAGCATTTGCCTATAGACCCGGGAAAACCCCGAAAAACCCATGGGTCAGGTAGGTCAGCCACGGGAATCGAACCCAGGCCTCCCGAATGCGGGCCACAGAAATAACCGCCCGAGCCATCCCGTTCGGTTTATCCAGATAACTCTCCCTTACCGAGAATCGAACTAGGACCTCTTGTACGTGAATTTTACAATTAAACTGACATTGCAACTGAGGTGTTCACAGAGTAAAGCACAACCAGCTCCATCACGAAATTTACTCTACGTGGGGAACATTTTGTCTTTGATTGGTTAAAGTTAGACATGAATTACATTTCCTATTTTCTTTGATCCTACTGTCCTTTATTTATTGTTTACTTTTTTTTTATGAAAACATGTTTATTTGAGTGTCCTTTGTGCGGGAGTTTCAACTAAACTGTATACACAATCCAAACACAAAATACTGTTCTACACACGAAGGGGTGTGACAGGTGATACATGCTACAAAATGATATTTCAATCATTTCATTTATCGGTTCACTGCACCAACCTCCATGTAAATAACTCATCATTTGTTTTGTAACAGTATTACCTACCTACATCTTTATCAAAATTCATCATTATGGAGAATACGGCATAACCATTAAGAGAACACTAAAAATAATTGTAAATTATGTTTCGCGTCATAAACCGCCGACAGGTTTCACTATTGTAATGCGCCTTCATAGTCTTTATGAAGATATTAAAATGGAGGCCGATACATTGTATTTTACATCTAAACATGGGCTCTATCACTCCGTAGTATTTAAAACTTTAATCCGATGAAAGCTGAAAACAGGTTCAGTCGTCCCTACCGATCGGATTTGATGCTTGAAAACGGGCATTTTGGGGGAGAGGTAATAAAAACGGGCCCGTATTAAAGCCGACTTGCGAATGCTGGCCGAGTACGCGATGCACACCCAGTAGCGTTAAATCCCTAGAAAATAAGTCCTTCGCAATGAAAACTACTATCATGCCATCTCAATTACTTCCCCAAATGGTGCAAGGGAAGGAGATACAATGAAGATGGGAACATCGAAACATCTTGTGCTGAGTTTTGGAAAACGCGTTACAATTAGAAGAAACTCAATATAATGTAGCAGCATTGACTGATATACAAAGGAAATCTATGTATTACCTGTAATATAAGCAAAAAATACGTAGGCAAATCAAACTGCCTTTCGATCTCAAGATAGATAAATTGCCTTCAAGCTTTCCATCCTTAGCAATTCCGTCTTCCACTATCCACATACAATTTTTTACCAATGGCTCTCGGTAACACGGTTGCACTGTAGCAGATCAAGGACCGAACAAGGTGGTGTAGGCGGTGCGCGTTCTCTGAAGACGCGCACTCACTTCGGGTATTCCCTGATTCCCACATTTCACTAGGTCAATTTCGTATTCACCAATTCCCGTTTTTATCATTCCCTTCTCATCCATTTCCGAATTCGGACCCGGAGATCGACGGGTTGCGGTTGGACAGTGACTGTGCGCTCGATAAAAGCTTCTTCTCTGTGGTCTAGGTCAGTCCAAACAGGACCAGGTTCTGCAGTGACCATAAAGGGTTAATAATAAATACAATAATTAACTGGATAATAATAAACATTAGTTTTATATACTTTTTGTTTTGTAATTTACGTCCTCCAACGTTAAGTCATATCTGACGATGAATGAAATGGGTGAAATGATGCTCAAATGAGTCCGCGGTCCATGGAGCTTAGAGTTACCTGACATTCATCTATCAGGATAAGGGAAAACCCCGGTAAAAACCTTATCCAGGTAACTTGCCCTAACCGAGATTCGAACTCGGGACCTCTTGAACGTGATATATATTTGTTGTTAATAGTTGTTTGAATTAGTTTTGTAGGAGTGATGTTGATATGAATGAAATGCTGTATGCTTTTATTTAGATTGATTTTGATAAATAATTTTGTTTATTTAAAACAAGTTTATTTTATATATTTTTCATGTCTTTGTTTCTTCATTTTATAAAAAAAAAATTATATAATAATTGTAGCATGTTTATAACTTTTTAGCAAATTGTACGTATGAATGTAGTGTGAATAAATGTTAAAAATCAGGCATACTAGCCCTGGTTTAAGAAATTAGGTGACAGCGTTATTCTACAGATTTTGATTTTTATTTTTAGCGGGCCCTCGATGGGGACAGCCAAGGTAGGGTCGGGTGGTTTTAGATGACTTCTCTGTCGTCGTTCCGAGACAGCCTCCGCAGTGGGACAGAAATGGGTACGCCAAGGGGTGAGGTACTTGCTTATAAGGATAGCGTCTGGCAGCGAATCCGATGTGTTAACTCTGGGAACGACAAGGGACCCCGTCCACGCTAGCGTCCATCGGGAGTCTCCATTCATGCTTTCCTCCTAGGGGTGAGCTAAGCAGCTCAAAGGGCTGGTAAGGCCGGGGCCCCTTCTTGTCTATTTACTTTACTTGAATCACACAATATTCCATTCATACATTTCCTTTTCTTTTTATCCAAGTGAACTCTTAAGCTATTAAACAAGCTGTCTTGCACGTACTGAAAACCGATTTCCGACTCAAGAAGTTTCCTGCTTGAAGTTAAAAAATTATCATCTTCCAATATTCTCGCAAAGGAAATTCAGGTACTAAGTTAACAGGTCTCAAACTTACTTCAATACTTCAGAAGTATATAACTATATATTTTGTTCTAATTCCAGAGTTTGATGTACAAATATTTGTGAAGACCTGATGTGACTAAAGCGACTATAACAAAGGCTTATGGAAGAGAGGATAGGACATTTTATAATTAGATTGACACCGCAACTAAAGTGCTCACGGCAGCAAGCAAAACCAGTTCCTATCACGTGATTTACTCCACATGGGGAAGATATTATATCTCTAATTAGCTAAAGTTAGATATAAATCGAGTTTTACTGGAAGAAAGCGAGCTCTACTCCAGCCAATTAAAGGTGCATCAGAATATATTTTCACGTAGAGTAAATCACGCGATAGGTGGTGGAGCAGGCCCTAGGAAGTGCGTTGGAAACATCTTACCCTCAGTGAGGAGAGGGACACGAGACCAGAAAGCGCAGAAAGGAGGGAACCGTTGGGAGTGTCACAACTGGAGGGAGGGAGAGAGAAGAGTGACACAATGCCAAGAGCCAGAGAGATAACGATGTGTCGGGGGGGGGGGGGGAGATAGAAAATAAGCCGAGAAAGAGTTAAAGGAAAGACATACCTAAATGAGTGTGAAGGAGGAGGAAAACAGACAGAGAAAGGATTAGTAAATGAGCAAGGGAAAAAGAAAATGATGAGTGAGATCCAGATGCAAAACATTGGGCAAGAACAGGTGCGAAAATTAGACTGAGGTGGAGGTACTCGTAGAACAAGACACGCGAAGACAGATAATAAGAAAGTGAGAATGTACCAGAGATGGAGAGGGGACAAGAAATTGAGACAGATGTGACAGACAGGCGTCCGCCTCGGTAGCGCAGATGATAGCATGCAGGCTTGACGTTCTAGAGGTCCCGAGTTCGAATCTCGGCCAGGGGGATAGTTTTTTCGGGGTTTTTCCTTATCTCGAAGGACGAATAACTCTATGGACCCTGAGTTCATTTGAGCATCATTTCACCCATTTCATTCATCGCCCGATATGACAACGTTGGAGGACGTAAATTAAAAAAGGACAGAGAGAAAGGAGAGAGAGAAAGAGAGAGAGAGAGAGAGAGAGAGAGAGAGAGAGAGAGAGAGAGAGAGAGAGAGAGAGAGAGAGAGAGAACACCCAGAGCAATCGTAGAACAGCAAGCAGAAGTTGGGTTCTTTCTTTTCCTCTTGGTAACATTTAGCGCTTGTTTTTACTACATACGGCACTACAAGCGATAGTCTCTGATGATACATAAAGGTAAATGATTATTGGGAAAGCACATTTTCAACGAAAACTTTCTAGAACTAGGACTGCCTTGGAGCGTTTGCCAGTTATGGGGCGTTAAAAATAAAAAACACTTTAGTCGCTTCTGGTTGTACTTTCCACTTTAAGGAGCTCAATCATCTGTGTTGGTTTTCGTCCCTAAAATAATTACGCTTATGCATAACTCTCGTTTTATTCTGTTTTTACATAACTGCCGAAAACGAAAATGGAGAGATTGGAGCAGTGCAGTCTAAATATTCTCCTATAAGCTCATGACGTCACCTTGTTGCTTTACTTTCCTTTCGTTTTATCCATGACGCATTTCCCCTCCACTCAGGTAAACCAGCATTAGCGCGGTTTATTTTCGAATCCCACGAATGCGTTATAGCTCGCCGAACGATAGGTGAAGGCAAATCCGCCCTTCCTTTTTTCGCGTAAGGTTTGGACATCAATGGTTTGAAGTTTTCAGGTTGTTATGTTCGTGTCATGTTCATGTCTAATGGCATTGAAATTCAACAAGGTTTTATTAATTTTTGCGTTAACCGTCAAGTTCTCGCTCGGCCTTTTTAACTTAAAACAAAAGAGCCATTTTACTTACTATAAAAATGAGCATTAAATGTAAGGTTTGTTGGGGAAGAATAAGAAATACCTACCGTTACAGAGTAAAGCATTATTAAAACACAAATCATAACATTTATTGAATATCCTGGAACAGAATGACACATCATTACGGGTATAATCAGAGTGAAGAGCGTTACACAGCAAAACACAACACAAGAAAGCTTTATTCAACACCACTACTTGAACCCAGTACCGATCAAACTACACCCCTAAACCACCACCAACTCCCACCACTACTGTGCAGGGCTACCACCCCCTTCACATACCACAATTCCGGCATTTCCTAAACAAATGGAAAATACGATGTTTTTTATGTCAAGCATTTTTGTTTACATTGGTGAGAGGCGTGTTTATTGATAAAACATTTTTAAAGCTGCTATTCAAAAATGCACACAGATATCCTCACCTGGGAGCTTGTAACAGAAAATATCAACTATATTTTCATAAAAGCTGTAGGCAAATATTAGTCTTATAAGCTATTCAAAGAATTAAATGCTTTGCATTAAAATTAGTTTAACTTTAAGAATGAACTTACAGTTTTCCATAAGTTTGGAAACACCACATTGCATTACCTTAAGGGGACACTAAATGGCCAAGTATTTTATTATTGTAGGCACAATAATTATATAAAATGTATTTTTAAAAATATTACTGCTGTCACTTGTAAACAGTTTGGAGTCGTCTGATAAACATTAGCCCATCTTTTAGTGGCTTAACTATTGTTAAGTATGGCAGCTTCTGTGTGCTTCAGCCATATGATTTATTTCTTTGCAAATACTAGCAAGTTAGTTTTCTCAGTTTTTAATGCTTAACGCCCCTTTTTATTATATTTGGCATAACAGGCATGCACACTAATTATACATGTGATGAAACGATACTTAGCAAATGACAGACTCCAATCATAAGGACTGGAAGAAAACCTCAGTCAGGGTCTGCCTTGGGAAATTTGAACCAGAGGCTTTCTAAATGAGAGCCTCGCCCATTGCGCAGCAGTGTGAATGACATTTTTTAGATAAATTACCCATTTTCTCAGATCTACTGAATGTACTTAAATTACACTTCAGAATGAGCGATAAAAGTTAATTCCCAGGTACTGTTATGGATCGTTTTTGGTGTTAATAAAATGTTTGTTTTTTTGCTATGTGATAAGTTTCAATCAAAAGATGGTATAATTATGGCAAAAATATTTTCCTTGATAAATAAAAAAATTGTATAAAAATACAACAGTGAAACCAGAAGGCATTTGTGTATGCCTTGTAACAATGCTTATCTCCCATAAATAGTTCTGACTTCATGTGTGTTACATTTAGCAGAATTACCTTCCCTTTGGGAAGGGCTTTAAAACTCTCCAAATGTACTATGCTTCCTTGACAAGACCTTACACGAACCTGCAGCTTGTCACATTTTTCAGTGCCACAATATACACTTCTCTAACTATTGTTAAAAAGTCTGAAATGGGCCAAGTGCAATTTGCATTTAAGCAATAATAATAATAATAATAATAATAATAATAATAATAATAATAATAATAATAATAATAATAATAATAATAATAATAATAATAATAATAATAATAATAATAAATAATAATGATTTTTATTGTAATTTTACGTCCTTCAACGTTAAGCCATATCGGACGATGAATGGAATGGGCGAATAGATGCTCAAATGAGCCCAGGGTCCAAAGAGCTTAGAGTTATTCGACATTCATATCTCAGGATAAGGGAAAACCCAGGAAAAACCTTATCCAGGTAACTCACCCTGACCGAGATTCGAACTCGGGACCTCTTGAACGTGAGGCAGACACTCTACCACCATGCTACCAAGGCGGGCATGATGATGAGGATGATGATGATATACCTTTAAACACCAAAATCTGGTTTGTTGATTTTGACAATGAAGTTTATAAAATTTTGCTGAAATGTTAGGAAAAACCACTATGGCTTTATTAAGGGAGTATTATTTTACTGATGCCATCAAGAGAAATATGCCAGCAATTTTTCAAACTCAACAGCTTCTACATTTTCGTAAATCTTATGTTAGCTTACTCAGGGAAGATTTAATGTTTACATCCCAACTATTCATATCGTCTCTCAGAAAGGCACAAGCACGTTAAATGTAAATGTATATAGTTAACCTAAAAATACGTGTTAGCATTTGTGTGTAGGAAATGAATATAAAATAACTTTGTATTTTAACAGCTCTGTTTTGTTTAAGTATGCTTCATAAATTGTATACAAGACATGCATTGGCCTAATCAGTTTTTCAAGAGTAGCAATTATAGTTTTTTTTAAAAATTAATATATGTATATTCAATATCTTTCTTACTACTCTTCAGCTGTTACAATATGCAACTTAAAGAAATCTAATATGCGTCAAATTAATTTTTGTTTTTCATACCTTCAAAGTTACATAATGTATGTAAAAAATTACATGTGAAATGATTCAGAGAGAATGAAGTTTATCTAAAAGAAATAAACAATTACCAGTTTCCAAACTTATGGAAGGCTATGTATATTTGATTTGCTATCATGATCAAGGCAGTGCACTTGTGACATCTTTAAACCCACAATTATAATATTTATCATACTTATCCATTTTTACTGTAAGCATGACATAAAAATGTTTACCTTCTCATTTCTGAAATATTTTCTTCTTAATTAATTTGGTTTTCTTGCTCCCTGTTTCAAATGGTTCGTCATACTTAACGGTAAATCTTTGGAATTTACTATAAGTTGTGAGGAAAAACTATTTTTGTTTATATGCTTGATTTCTTTTTTATTACATTATTTTTAACTCTTACATAAATATAGTACCCTCAAATGTCTATGGTCATATTGTAGTACTGTTGTTTTGGGAAACAGGTGACATATTAATTATTTTAATAATCTGTATATCTTAATTTGGTTTTAATTAATTTTGCCATATAATGTCATTCAGATTCAGTAAAGATAGGAATGAATAAACCTTTTCTTTGCTCCAGCAGAGTTCAAAATCCAAAACCTGTAAGGCAGTAATCAAACTCTGTCACCCATAGAGCAAAATTTTGAGAAAGTTAGGGTTTAATTTCAAATGTGCAGTATCCCCACATGTCGACTACTCAAACAGCTGTTTGGAGTAACTAAAGATCAAAACAGTTCATTTGTATCATCTACTTCACTGATTCAAAATCCTTACAAATTTTGAGCTCAATAAGAAATGAAATGAAATGTGTAGTGTGTAACGCCCGCTTTTAGTACACACGGCACCGCAGGCGATGACAGTCATGACACCTGAGATGAAGATGGAGCACCGGTGGAATGAGATGGCGGGGGAAACCGGAGATTCTGGAGAAAACCCGCCCCAGCGCCATGTTGTCCACCACAAATCTCACTTTACGGTCGCCTGGGATCGAATCCGGGCCGCCTTGTTGAGAGCCAAGTGCTCTAACCACTGAGCTCAGTAACAGGTTAATAAAAAAATAGTTACTGTGATGTGGCTTGATAAAGCGTTAGTCCCATGAAAAGTCTCTATGTTATAAATTGAGGGATCTCTGAATCAGTGAGTAGCTTTAAGTTCCAAAGTTCAAAAAATTAATGAGCTAACCATCACTGTGTGAGTAGTTTTTTTTTATGTTACTAAAATTTTAAAGTATGAGCATTAAACTGCACAAGTATAATTCCTATGGAAGTTTAAAGATACACTGCCTTAAACACACAGGAATCAAAATTCCTTTTGGGCAAATTCAGCATCAGCTTTAATAGCACCTTTCAAATCTGATTGCTACTTTAAATAAAATTATTTGATTTATTTTTTAACACATTGCACAAAAGTACTTTTGCTTGTACAATGTTTAATATTTATTGTAATATACACATATTATACCATTTTTTAATTCAATGTCTGCTTCCTAGTCTAATGTGCAAAAGCTTCAACGAAGGTGTTGTATCTCCTCAGGTGCACAACATGGGAACCTTGTGGTACAAACTGCACGTGGTAAACTACTGGTGCTCTAATAACTAAGGACAGCCATGAGTGAATCTCCAATGAAGATATTTTCTTTTACAAACCATACAATTTTAAAGCTCTGCAAATATACGCATTCTACCTTTTTCAACAGTGTTGTCCACAAAGAGTACTCAAATACACTCTCTGCATATGTAAATTGAAATTACAAATTTTTCAGATTATAGTTTAGAACATAAAAATGTTGGATGTACTGCAGTTTTCATCTTAAGTAAGATTGAGTGTGAAGGTGGGGAGTGGGGCATGAAGCTTGAAATTCCCAATAACCAAACTATCAAACTGCGGCTTTCATATTTTGTATGTATGCCCATAATATATTAGCTGATAGTTTGACCGAATTAAATTTCTGTAAGACTGTTTTTGAGATAATTATAATTCCTTTTCTAGAAAATGCAATATTTCGAAGGAATCTTGTTACACATTTTATATTCATCAGCAAATATTTATTTTGAAAGAAAGTTAGTCATAAACTCTAACCTTTGTTTTTCTAAATGTGGCTAATAGAAAGAGGTCAAATTTTAAGAATTCCGTTTTGAATGTGTACAAATTAAGCTAAAATTAAATAATGGGAAAGTGGCTCTATATGTTTGAAAGCTGTTTAGTGGTAAAAATTGCAACTATTAAATAATATGCCACTGGGCCGCTGAAGTGTACTTAAACATACTTTGCATAAATTACACTGAACTGCTTGTATTTTAACATAAAAACCAAAAGAAGGCAGTTTCATAAATACTTTTCGTTCAAATTAAATCAAATGTTACTGGGAAAGGAAATTTGGGAAGCTAACGTTCTAGGTTTAAGACGCCTCGCAGGATTTCCTTAAACCAAAGAGAGTGATTTTAGCTGGATTTAAACTATGGATCTCCCACTCATCAGTCTGTTTAATAAGTTTTTGGCCAACTAGTAACATTTAATCTTGGGCTTAAATATAAATTCACAAATTCTCCAAAAATATATTAAAATATTTCATACTTGTTTAAAGAGTCTTATTTTTAGTTATTAGGAATGAAGTCTACACGCATTATTTATTCTAAATTACATTTTGTCACACTGTGTAAATTTTAAGGAAGACCGATAAATTTCTTTTGCTTACAGCCAACAGTGTCAGGGTTATTTTTCAATGAAGACATAGAAATGTAAAATCTACCATTCTCAAGAAATGCAAAAAGACTCAGTTTTTGCTGTGATGCATAGTCACCAATCAGGTAGCGTATAACAATTAAGATAAACCAATAAAAACTTGGAGAGGGAAGATAAAAAAAACAAAAACACTATTTTCAATACTACATTTTTATTGCCAAGCTGCTCTATGGAAGAATAAAACTGTAACTGAGATGTAATCTAATAACATACTAAATATTTATTTTGTGATGTCAGTGGCAAGTTGAATATCGAGTCTTGTTTTTCTCTTGTATATATTACATCATTATAGTCATTACAATTTCCCAAGTACTGGAATACTGAACCTACTTCTTAGGTTCAAATTAATGAGCTTATTTTCCAAGAACATGGTTCTAAATATCTTCTTACTCTAGGCTATGACATCACACCTAATCTCGTCATATAATATATGTATAATCTATTTATCAATATGAATGCGTATTGGAATGGCTTTTTATATGCTTGTTCCATTACTAATTTCCTAATTTTTAACAACATTATTATAAGTTTTACAGTACTCATGTATTTTCAAATTACAGATGATGTCCAAATTAAGGGCAGGAATCATTAAATTTTTTACTTTCAAAGTTTTGTTCAAACCTTTTGGAAATTTGAAGTATGCTCCAAGCTATACAATCATTTATCTTACTTATTTCAAAACTTTTTATTTCAATTAGTGTTACATTAATTATGCTTTAATTAATTGGTTTAGTGATCTACAAAAATGTTATTTTAACAAAATATTTTGAATAGTAAACAAACAAATAATAAATAAGTAAATAAATGCTTAATCATTTCTTAGAGCAGTTAAGAAAGCACCTGCATCTTTTTTTCTATTTTGACTGTTTATTCCAGAAAAAAATTAAAAAATTTCTTTACCACCTCTTTAATGTGCAATGTCACTCAAATGTTCAACAAATGGTGTGAACAACTCACAAGAGGTTGGGAGAAAGAAGAATATATCCGTTTCTTCACATCTCAAAATCCTTTGGAACAAATTTCAAGCTAAATTATTCACAACTGCTGCCATAAAATTGTTTCACAATATAAATGAGTATTATGTTAAGTGTAAGAAAACCAGTACTGAAAGGAACTATATGTGTTATTAAATTTTAAAGCGTAAAACTTATACACATAATATCTTTTATCTTCAAACAGGAGGACAAAAATTTAGCTTTTCAAAAAATTTCCTTATTTCACCGCGATAAACATTTCCATGAAGAAGCTAAAATGTATCCTTTATTGCTCTTTGAATGACTAGTATCTGGACAATAGTCCATTTCTTGCTTTAAGAATAAATCTACTATTTTCGAGATATGTTCAATAGACATTTCTATTAAAAAATTTAATATTGTACTCATAATTATAGTGATATTTAAGGTAGAAACAATTGAACACAGCAGAACTACTATTAACTTAAATTATATATGTGAATATACAAGTTAGGGCATATTAGTGTTTAACAACCTACCCAAAAAAAGTTATTGGCATATTTAATTAAAAACTGCTGGTTGAAAATTAATTAAAATAAAAAACAGCATATCATTTATAATTACTTTGAGGGCACCGAGTAAATAATTTTATTTAATGCAGCACTAACCCTAATTCACTTGAACATCAAGCTCAAATAAAAATGTAACTTTAAAATCGTTCTTAAGTTACTGTCTTGGTTAAAATTCAGTTTATTGAACCACTTTACATACATGTGACTTTTGGTTAATGTTTTTTATTTTATTTTGGGAATTAAAATTAAAATGTTTTCCACGTGTTTTGCAGAGCGCTGGATGGACAATTCTTGGAGCACTAATTACACCATGTACCCCTTGCATAATATTTCACTGTTAAATCTGGCAATATGTATTTCATGTGATTAAATGTATGTTTTGGTGAGCATAAGCTGTCAGGCATAACCAAGACACAAGTGAAAGCACTAAGTTTTAAGATTTTTAAATTTAGGAAGCAATGAAATGTTCTTTAAGCTTTCTGGGAGGAGAAAAAGCAATTATTTCATTCTACAAATTACAACACACTAAAAATACAATTTATGAAAATTATTGCTTTTCAGCTTAGATGTATTTAATAGCAATCTGTGAATCTATACAGAAATAATTATTTTTGTATTTCAGATACAACTAATTTATTCAAAATAAATATTTTCTTCTTTCTAAATTTATAATTTCCATTTTGTTACTTTTAATTTCTCTTATGTTGTAATCAATGTCTAAAAACATACTCAAAGTTATTGCAGTGCATACTACTATGAACAAATGAGCCAATTTTCAGGAAATGTAATATTTCCAGCACTGAGAAACACACCCTATTCTAGAGCTTTGGCACAGGAACACTGAGCTAGTTGCAATGTCTTTAAAAATGCGTTAAATACCTATTCAACATATGTGCAAGGGCTTTAAGGGCATATACACAAAAATCTAAACATTTATCTTATGATGTTCTGAATTCTTAGTGTCAAGTAAGTTCATGGCCACTTTCCTCATCAATTTTGTTGTAATTTTCTCCTAGAAAAACCAAAGACAAGAGATTCAAATCTTTGTCATAATGCAAATTGGGTGTACTGTAATGTTAAGTTCAATTTTTCAAGTAAGAATAGGATTAGTTTTGAAAAATAATTTGCAATTTTGAAAAACAACAAAACAAAACAAAACAAAAAAATGTGTCCAATATTTCCACTGTATAGAGATATATAAGTTGTATTTATAATATAACTGCTTTTGAATTTCTCTTTTAAGTTTCAATTAACCAAATTAATTTCTGGAGTTTGCTTATCACTTTATAAATGTTCCTGGGCTCTTTACCCAATTGGTAAGGATGTTGTGGTGTGTGTTTATGTGTGTGTGTGAGATAGAGATAGAGATAGAGATAGAGAGAGAGAGAGAGAGAGAGAGAGAGAGAGAGAGAGAGAGAGAGAGAGAGAGAGAGAGAGAGAGAGAGAGACAGATTAGGCACTTTAAACTTCTTGACCTAGAATAAAAAGTTATAAGAGGCCATCGGCCATTCCTGAAAATGTAAATATTTGCAGATCCACAGTAAGTGTGGATATGTAGTTAGCAGTGGCAAGTGTGTGAAAGTCAAATATTTCAGAATAAAAAATGTAAACGAAATAATCTAAACTAATTAAATTCACAGCAATAAATTGCAAGGTATTTTGGAAATTGGCTGATGGCTGCCCTTGGGGGTGGTGAGCCCTGTAAAACGTCTCTGCTACGTGGAGATTGCCTCTAACCTGAAGCTGCGAGAAGGGGGCCCAGTCTCTTCCAGTCCCCCGCACTAAGCCCTCCCGCTGCTGCCGTGGGACTACTGGAGGTGGTGGTGGTGGTCGGCGGGGGGGACGGTCGCAGCCCCAAACCTAGGCCCCGCCAGTACTCACCCATGGCGCCCGCCCCCTTGGGGTCCAGCTGGTACGGGGGGATGCCCATGTGAGCCGGGGGCGGCTGTGTCAGGTGATCGCCGTTATGACAGAAGAAGGGGAGTGCCGCACCGGGGTGGGTTGGGGCAAGGCCCATCTTGCTCGCCTGAAACAATCCAAACAAACAAGTGTCACAACATCTGCATACTTCTATGTTCACAAAGACAAGGATTTTAAAATACACTCGCAGTTGGCTTTTAACACAAAGTTTGTCATCAAATTAACTTTTTTCTCGAATGAACTTTGCCAACGAAGTTTGTTTTCATAAAATAATTCTGCAAATAATAAACTTTAGTAATTTTTTATTTTAATTCCATGATCATTTCAAAAACATCTAACGTTTACACGCAAATGGATACAGAAGTACTTTTGAAATATATTGCATTCTTTCATTTTGATAAAACCACTTGCATTGAATTGATAAACTACACTAATATTTTCATAGATCTTGTATGTCTAAACCGACACGAGTTAAAATCTGTTAACACCGTAATTCAAGTAAACACAAGTTGTAATTATTTTAAAAGAGTATCGCGCCGAACAAGTGATCTCATGCTCTTTAATTAATTGGAATGTTTAATTAGATAATGATCCCTGGTGATTCTTAAGAGAACTGCTAAGTTGAACACTTTCATAACTGAAATGACATCAACCTACACACCTTATAAGAACAGCTTGCCACAGGGTAAAATGTCGAGCCATAAGTAGTGTTTGAATTAATAAATTGATGTCAATTTGCCGGCCACAATATGAACTAGTACCATCTGGTGTTCAGATGTTGCACTATTTCGGCATATCACACTGCTAACCGAGCCGTGTAACACGGACTTATGTAGAATGTAACATGGACGAAAAAGAAGCAAAAGAAAAAAAAAAAAACCTTGTGGCAATCAACTAATGTCATTTTGCCAACCGTGCATTTAACACGTACTTCTCATCGTGTAGCATAGCCTTAGCCATGTGAGGCTCAAACTTAACCTAGCTAAGAACAGCGTCTTGTAACACGGGTTTGCCGTCGTGTAAGATAAACCGATGTAGTAGTTTGGTGAATCAATTATGTTAATCTAAACCACGTTGTTTAATACGGACTTGACAACATACAAAATAAATTGGGGCCGTCATGCTTTTTGACATTTAGGTCAACTTGCCAACCGCGGCGAGTAAGGTGTGCTAAAAGAATATACTGTTCAGCTAACCACACGGAATAGTATTTATTATCATGTAGCATGAATTGAAGGAGCCATGTTGGGGTTTTATCTGTCAATTTGAGTATGTCAACAAGACAGACTGGCAACACTGCACGACCGTCACATGATGTTATGAAGTTACAAAGAGAATGCATGCCTGTTTAGCTAAAGCGATGATGTCCCTCACAACGAGCAGCAAACCGGGGTCTATGGGTTCAGTCTCCATCCAGAGCAGAGCCCTGGAGAGATAATCAGCCGCCTCTGCAGCTGTGGGAATGATGACATCGACATTTTCTTCTTCTGCAGCGACTTCCGGCTCCACCTTGACAGCCACATCGTCTGTGTGAAGTTGTGGCTGTTGAGCCCATGTGGCGAGGTCCTCGTCGGTCACCTCCAGGCCCAAATCATGTGAACGCCACTGCAGCTCCAGTAATAGCATGCGGTCCTCCTGTACGAGAGCGGGCCTGCTAGCTGGGACAGAGCCCAACTGAAAAGACCCAGAGTCATGCACCACCTGGACAATGGTCGGTTCTTCATTGTTAGGGGTCGCTATTCGCTCCCAGCAACGCACGAAACTTTCCGAACGCACGCTCAGCCACGATCGGTGCAACACTGGGAAGGCATCCTTTAACTCGAAACAGTTAAGGAAGTCTGAGACTAGGGAGGCGTGTCGCCTATCGTCGTTAAAAGCTATATTAGCGAGAAGTGACGTGGCATAGCGAGTTCTCAACTCGGAGACGACGAGACCGTGGTCCAGGATGGCTCCATCGCCAAAGTTACCCCTGGGGTAGACCACCAGGCGCACTGCTCCATCTGCCGTTATACACTCACTCTCTGGAGGGAGGAAGGGGGCCTGTTCGGCGACTAGAAGTGCCCCTCTAGGGTGCAGGGCCGACACAGCGGGGGCAAACTCCCGTCGAAACCACCAAGCGAAGAGGTCCGGAGTCAGAACACCACTACCACCCCCCGCATACACCACGGGTTGACTTAGCATGTTCACGTGACGTAGACATGGCGGCCGCCATAGTTTTCCAGTCACCAACATCCTTATCCTGTGTCTCCCAGTTCTGTTCCCCGCCACCAACACCCACACCTTTTCGCTCGGCTCCAGAGATTTGTCCGGCAAACTCTTCCAATCCAGCTGGAAGCCATAAGCGCAGTAAATTTGATCAGGACTATACTCCCCTGCACGGAATATCCGGCGCAGCTGCTCCGCCGGGTTAGGCAAGGGCATGGGTCGGTCATTCTCTGTAGTAACGGTGATGGTGATGTCAGCTGATTGACTCCTCGGTGGGGTGGCGGGGGAAGTCTTGGGAACGCCATATCGGGCCTGCCAGCGACGCACCCAGGGACGGGTGATCTGGGTTAATAGTTCCTGGGATGCACCAAGACGTCTCGCTAGCGCCACAGCCTTGCGGCGGAGTTCGGCAGTACTAAGTAGCAAGGTGACGCGGACCTCCTCTCCGTCGCCGCCGCGGTGCTGCTGCTGGTAACGCTCGAACCATCGGAATAGCGCTCTCTCCACGTCAGTCTCTCGCACAACGCGCTTCTTACCGCCATCACTCTGCACTTTCCTCGTCTTGGGAGACATCCAACAACACTACATGTCTACACGCACCGCACAGGGCAAGAGCAACGGCTCGACTAGTTCCAGCCAGCCAGCAAGAGAAGTCGGCTGGGATCAAAGCGGGGCCTTGTGTATGTGAGCGAGGTAGTTTTATATATACGGCAGACAGAGAGCGCGCTAGTCTGCCTTTGATGTTACCGGGAACGCGGCGGCGGCTACAAAGAGCAAAACAGAAACCGTTTCCATCTCTTTTTCGCTTGCTGCGGCATAGACAGACAGAGACAGATAAAGCTGGGCGGCGGTTCTCTATGTGACATTGCCGACCCAAGCGAAAGGGTAAAAGAGAGACAGAGAGCGAGATAGCGGTACATCCCTTTGAAGATGTGCAAGGGAGGGGAAATTTGGCGTCGGTCACAAAGGAACACATGGCGTCTTTGAGATTCGCTCCTCGAGAAATAAACACTCCCCACTTTTTTATCCACTCCTCATTCCGGCACTTAAACCCCTGGATAATACGTGAAAATTCTTTAAACACTTAACGTCTCACCTTCTCTTTCAGAGGGCGTGGCACTTTTCATCAGTATCTGCCTCAGTGTGTTAATCACGGTGAAGTAACGGCAATAGCAAAGATAAACAAAGATAACAAAAACGCTAGTTTTCTATACACTTCATGGTGATCACAAATGTTTGCCTTTCAGTTACGTCACGGTTTATCAAACTGTGGGTTGAGAGCCCATCGCGGCTCGCGTGAAAGCAGAGTGTAAAATGAAAGGGCGATTTAACATTTGCGATTTGCTTTCACTTGCAAACTGCTTTCAAAAACAAAACATTTGGTAAGTTTTATTAAGTAAAGTTTAAATCCCTTCGCTATGAGACCTTATGTATAACTTGACGCAATTTATGGGCAAGGGCAAAAATCGATACATGGCGATATATTTAAAATGTTCAGACGCTAAAAATGAAATGAAAGCAGAAATATTTTTTTAATCTCGTTAGAATCGAGATGAATTAAAACTTGGATCAACTTCAAAAATCTTTTAAGTTTTAAAAGCATAGATAAAATTAGGTAAATTTTTATACTTTAGGATTACAGTTTAATTCTGTTAAATGTAGTGAGATGATAGTAAAAGTAATAAAACCATCTGATGTGAGCTAAAGGAACTATACGAGTTAGATGTAAAATGTTTCTACGAAAAGGTACTAACTTCGAATCCTAACCAATTTAACATGACGCAATGCCAGATAATATGCATCGTAATTAACATAACCTGCATGTTTTATCCAACCTTATGAATAATGTTAATTATATGAAGCAGTTTGATGTTCTTTGTTCAACTCGTTTCCTTCTCCAGCAAAATGGCGTGTTTCTTTCCCTAAGTCACTGAAATTTCTCGAAAATGGACTTTCTTCTCTTTTGCCTTCTTTCAGCTGTTCGGAATATTCAAATGTGATACACAATGGGGTTTATATATCTAATTTTTCACGTACATTCTGATATTTCAAATAAGTATAATTGTCAGAAATTGTTTACTTATTCTGGATTTGAATTACTTATTCTAAGGCAAAAATATGTCCAACAAAATATAAATATAAGATAAATTTGAAAACTGAAGGTAACGATTCTATGCGCTAGGAATCCCATGAATAGTCAAAATAATTATTTTTGGAAGTTCTTGATATAGAGCATTCGGCATTAATCATTAAAATTCATTACTGAAGCTCAATAGAGTTGGGCCTGCGATGCTTTAAGTTTGAAACCAAGCATAAAGTAGTTTTTTTTTTAAATTTAATCTCCAAATGAGCCCATGGTCCATGGAGCTTAGAGCTATCAGACTTATTTTTGGTACAATTTTATGTCCTTCAACGTTAAGTCAGATCGAACAGTGAACGAAATGGGTGAAATGATGCTCAAATGACTCAGGGGCGCCTGGAGCTTAGAGTTACCCGACATTCGTCTATCAGGATAACGGAAACCCTGGAAAAAACCTTATCCAGGTAACTTACCTTGACCGAGATTCGAACTCGGGACCTCTTGGGCGTGAGGCAGACACGCTACCATCTACGCTACCGAGGCGGGCTACCAGACATTGCATTTTAGGATAAGGGAAACCCCGGAAAAAACCTTATCTAGACAACTCATCCTGGCCGAGATTCGAACTCGGGACCTCTTGAACGTGAGGCAGACACGCTACCAGCTACGCTACCGAGGCGGCTACCAGACTTTGTATTTCAGGATAAGGGAAACCCCGGAAAAACCTTATCTATATAACTCTTTCTGACCTAGATTCGATTCGGGACCTCATGAATGTGAGGTAGACACGCTACCAGCTACGCTACCGAGGCGGCTACCAGACATTGTATTTCAGGATAAGGGAAACCCCGGAAAAACCTTATCTATATAACTCATCCTGACCCAGATTCGAATTCGGGACCTCATGAATGTGAGGCAGACACGCTACCAGCTACGCTACCGAGGCGGCTACCAGACATTGTATTTCAGGATAAGGGAAACCCCGGAAAAACCTTATCTATATAACTCATCCTGACCTAGATTCGAATTCGGGACCTCTTGAACGTGAGGCAGACACGCTACTATCTACGCTACCGAGGCGGGCTACCAGACATTGTATTTCAGGATAAGGGAAACCCCGGAAAAAACCTTATCTAGACAACTCATCCTGACCTAGATTCGAATTCGGGACCTCATGAACGTGAAGCAGACACGCTGCCATCTACGCTACCGAGACGGGCTACCAGACATTGTATTTCAGGATAAGGGAAACCCCGGAAAAAACCTTATATATATAACTTCCTGACCGAGATTCGAATCCGGGACCTCATGAATGTGAGGCAGACACCCCGGAAAAAACCTTATCTATATAACTTCCTGACCGAGATTCGAATCCGGGACCTCATGAATGTGAGGCAGACACGCTACCATCTACGCTATCGAGGCGGGCAAGCATAAAGCAGTTTGTAATATTAAACTTTTGCCATAAATTGACGACACTTTAATATTATTTTAATAACAACGTCCACAAAATCACTATTGTTGTATAGGAATGACTATACCAAAATAAAGACACTGCTATTCAGACTGAGCATATCCAACATTACTGAACTACAGAAGTCGTGATTGGCAAAAGTTAAACAATAAATCCGGCAATACGCTACTGGCATATGTCCCTACTCCCGGCTCCAGAACACTGATTGGTTCAAGGGTGAGCATGCGCGTTTAAATCTAGAGTTTTTATACCATTCCCATAATTTCATTTCTGCTTTTAAAGGCCCTGGCCCTTATTCTTATTCTGAAAGAAATGCTCTGATTATTTTATTAAAATACCATACATTTAAATTAATTAATCATTAATAATCCATACGAGACATACAAAAACATACCACATAAAACATGTAGATCCCTTTAAAACAGAGTTTATTCAAGGTTTTGAGACACCTGCAATCTTCATTTTTGTTAGTTTGAATTTTTCTTAGTATAATTGCTATTCAGTTGTTTTTAGCAATTTCTTGTAAGCAATATGGAGCTTAACGGACAAACATAGGGCGACCTGCTTTTGAACATCTAACACGAATTCGTTTGCTGTTTCTTCCTTCTACCTACAATGAAATGAAGGTAGAGCTTTGTCTAGCTATTAAGAGCAAATAGGAAGGGGGAAAAAAAAAAGATTTCGTAAGAATTATTTGAAGAAGTTATATCACATCAGGTTTTCAAAAACAAACACTCGTTCTTGCAAAATGAACCATAGCTTATGCACATGAAATGAAGTTCGGAAAGGAAATTTTGAAACCGAATTTTCAGGTACATTGGCATTTACCAATTAGAATAGCGTTCAGCTGCATGTTTAAAATTGCTGAGCCTGCATACAAAATCATCACCATATGAAATGTTGGAATTTTCGTTTCCTGGTTAATGTTCACAGAGAGGACGTACAGTCTTCAATATATACTTCAGGCGAAAGTTTAATGTGAAATTCATAAATAATTCAATAATGTGCTTCTTTTCTTCGAAACGAATAAACCTACAGGTCTGAATTGTGTCAAACATTTGAACGCTTAAAAGAGGCTAAAGATGTAGTTATATATACCGTTAATTTAAACAAAACATGCAATGAAGGCTGATTATTTTAATGAATAATGAAAATAGTTTTAAAAGATAAAACAACTACAACCACTTATGCCAAATTACCTTAAACAGAGAACATAAAATATTTCTTAAATGAAAACTTTAGTTGCTATAAAAAGTCATCAAACGTATAGGAAAAATATGTTTGTATTTGAACCCCACTTGGGTGAGGGATTTTTATCTCACTAAAATAATTTGATAACTTCTGCAAAGAGTCTGAAAGTGAGTGAGCGTTCCTTAGTGAAATTTGGTATCAGCCACGCACACATATTGATAGAGTTCGGTCAAAATTTTGGCAGTAGCTAGTATAGGTTTAAAAAAGATTACATACGTCTATTTTAAAATAAGACTTGAAGCATTCCTGACGACGAATACGCTCAATTTCTTCTCGGGCAGCAAGCCAGATAAAAAGACGATTAGAAATGGACGTTTCGGGAGTGTGCAACTCTCCCACCATCAGAATATTTATTAAATGTTATAACCACAAATGAATCACTGGATATAACACTACTATAAACAAAGACAAAACACTATCAAAATTCGCATTACTGAACAAAAGACTGCCATCTCCTGACCTGGTATTTAATTTGCTAAAAACAGTCATGATGGGAGAGATGCACATTCCCGAAACGTTGATTTCTAATCGTCTTTTAACCTGGTTTGCTGCCCGAGGAGAAACTAAGCATACCTTTATTTTATTTTTGATAAATCTATAGATATATAGAACTTCACAAGCATTTTCATCTCCTTAAACCCACCTAAATATGCTATATTTCCCTCTTAATTCCCATAAATGACTAATTCTTATGTTATTCTTACTTTCATTAATTTTCCAGCAGCGATACAGACGATATATCACACGATACCAACATATTTCGAGCAAACCAGACACACACTTTCGCACTTCGCGAGTCTTGCTCAGGGTCACGACTGTTTCGTTTTTGTGGGGGTTCTAACAGAAGGTGGACGAACTCCACCCTAACTAACGGTTCTTTTCGCGAAAACATTGGACAGTGAAGGGGGCACAACACTACACAAAACTCCCTCTCTCTTTTTTCTTTTAATTTCCCTACCACCTAGAAGGTACACTTGTAATCCACTCAAAAAGCTTGAAATGGATTTAACAACTTACTTTTTACATTGCATTATTTACTGTCCTTATTGTTTATAAAATAGCTTTAATGAATTTGATTAAACCACCATTAATGGAAATTAATTGTTCTTTCACACTGGCCGTGTGTAGGTTAAATTGAGTCAGTTGGAGAATTTAATGTCATATCGGCAGGTTGGCCATAGTAGCTCAATGGTAGAGCGGCTGGACCAGAAGATCCGTGGTTCAAATCCCGGCCATGGCATTGAATTTTTAAGTCTGACTCCACGTTTCCATAAACCACCATTAGTTTAAAACATATGCATGGAGCATAAAACATATACTTTGAATTATCTGAGAATACTTAGTGAAATTCTCTTAATCCGGAATCAGTTTTGAATAATTTAATATAACTGGCAAACCGTAAAGGCAAAAATTACTGCGTAACAAATCTCTTTAGAAGAAAATACAGTTCAACAACTTTTGTGTAGTTCGGCGATTTACCAAAATTGTTCAATAATTCGTCATTTTTTAGCCACTAAGTCACCATTCAATTGTTTCTCACGTCTTACATACCCAGCATATAGTGGCTAGCTTTAAAAATTCTTAAGCTTAGTGTACTCCTTTTATAGCAAAATGTGTAATGGAACTCTTTCTGCCAAAGATTATCTCTATTAACATGAGGTAAATAACAGAACTGTTTTGTCCTGCAGGATAAATAAAACAAATATAGTCGATAAAGAAGTACTTGATGTACAACTTTTCTTCAAACTATTATGTAAAATTTAATCTTCATAAATGTAGCAGTTTTTTTGTCTGGAAAGTTCAGTATTTTAAAGTGCTCAGGGAGACAGTTTTCTGGACTGTACTTGAAACTACCTTACTCCAAAGAACATGACGCGGTGAAATGACCGACCGCGGAAGTGGCTGAATAATCCAAGAGGTTGCGTGGGCACGCGAACCACATTTTACCTTCCTGAACAAACCGCTTGACACGCGGCAGAGACATAAAAAAATGACAAGCGACAGGAATGCCTCCAGACACGCCAAACTTTGTGTATTGATGGAGAAAAAGGGAGGAAAGTTTACGGGGATCGATATGAAGAGCGGCCTTCACATTCATTAAGCAACAATAGCGAGGGAATGGACATGTTTTCGGTTACTATTTCTGACGTTTTGACCTGCAACCCAAACTGGCCTGCCACAAAAAGGGCAGCACAAAAGGAAAGCGTTTCTGACACGTTTATTTGCCCAGCTTTCAACTGCAGTTGTAAGCTTTTGTGTTGTACGCGCTCCAAATTTGGCAGCACGAATTTCTTGGCAACAAATGAAACACGCGTTGATAGTCAGTTGTTTTGGATGCTATGTGATGATGAAAGCCAACTCTCTGCCGAGGATTTTATTCAACAGTCCAGGAAACGAAAATTCCAAGCAGAAACAATCGGTGAAAATAACTGTGCAGAAATTGTTCACTATATAGTATACTTTAGTTAGAAAATCTGAACATCTGGCAGGAAAAACAACCAGCAATTTTTACCTGTAGGTCAATGATACTGACCATTTCCTTTCTCACTCATCTAACCTGCCAAAAAGATTTGGGCACTCCTCGTGTCTCTTTTCTTCGAATGTCACGTACAGTTATATACATCTGCAGCTTTTCTAAGACGTCCTTTCCGCTTATTGCTACTTAAGTTCAGAGCAGTTTTAGCATGGCACTTTTGTTGGCAGTAAAGCAGCTGCCTCTGCAAATTTAGGTAAATAATCAATTTCCTCTCATGCTAATATTGGATGTATACTGTGTGCAGACCCCACTTTAATTCCAACGCATAAATTGATTTTCCTAACCCGGGTTCAATTTCTCAATGGAGGACAAGGATATTTTTAAACCGGAATATTACCTATATGCCCTAAAGTCTGGGGTAAGTTTGTTTGAATAAGTGCGCGCGGGTATTACTTCAATACGAGCTCTCAAATGACAAACGGCTGAAGGAAAAGGCTACTGCAGGATTGTGTAAGGATGGTTATGGATTTGTTACTTCAAGTTATTGAGTTGGTTAAACCGGAACGATAGCGTGAAAAAAAAAAAGCGACACGATGAAGCGAAATGTTTAAGTAACTGGAATATAGACAACGGTGTTCAGCTGTCACTTTGACAACACATGGTCCTTCTTGACTCGGAATACACAAAAAATATATATTGAAAACATGACAAACTTAAAGACACAGATTTAACCATTTTTGTGTAATAAAATTTTGTCCTGTCTTTTGCTAGTACCAGTTATGCAAAAGTCATTCAAAATTAGGACAGTAACAAATTCAAGGTATACATTTCTTTTGGTATAAAAAATCTTAAACGTATGGTATTTTTATAAAAAATATATTAGAACAGATTTTGATAAAACCAAAACTTCCAACATTTTTTTTCGTACAAAGGGTATGGTGTAATGCATCCTTGGAAGACGCTGATTTTAAAGTACCAAGTCTGATATTTAAACAAGATTTTGTTTTTGAATTGCGTTATTGAAGCTGTTTGGTTGTCCTGCGATTGTGCCACAATTTTGAAGCAGTATCACTTCATTTTACTTGAGAAATTGCCGACCAATGGAAACTACCGCACTTAAGTACTGGCTTGCTTCATCACGTGCTAACAGCAGTTTTAAGAATGAAGCCCCTTTTTTGTGGTAATTTTAGGTCCTCCAACGTTAAGTCATATTGGACGATGAATGGAATGGGCGAAATGATGCTCAAATGAGTCCAGGGTCCATAGAGCTTAGAGTTACCCTCATTCGTATTTCAGGATAAGGGAAAACCAAGGAAAAAACCTTATCCAGATAACTCACCCTGACCGAGATTCGAACTCCGAACCTCTTGAACGTGAGGCACACACTCTACCACGCTACCGAGGCGGGCAATGAAGCCTAATTCAGGTACGTCATGCTCCATCAGCGATCCGATCAGAAGTGTCCACGATTATTTCCAGAATGTCCTACCCAGCTTTAATATTCTCCTAATCACCTCCCCTTTAGCTAATGACTACAGGACTCTCCAATACTAGCTTATAATACGATGATGCCACTTCATTTCTACATTTCTGAAATTTGCTTCCTTCCACCCTGAAGTCTCTCTATAAATTTCTAAGAAATACTCTCACATATTCCAAGAACTCCAAGCTAACCTGCCATACCTAATCTGGCAGCTTGGGATAGTTTCACCCCTTCACTAAATTAACGTACCTTAAAACTTTTACGAATTTGCCTGACAGTCCTCGCTAATTATCGTACTTAATGTCCTCCTACCACGAGCCAAACTGTACTCACCTACAACTTTTTAACATTTAACAAATGCACGAAATATTCATATTTAATTTTATTATAAGTATTAATTTATTTAACTGATTCATAATTTCTGTATCATTATACCCAGAAATACACAAAACCATGTGCGCATGGACTTTTATCTAAAAGTGCCTCTTTTGGATTCATGGAACGTCAAAACCTGTGGAAAATTGAAAATGGGATATATCACTTTTCTTCTATTTTTTGTCGTCAATAACTATTCATACATTCACAAATTTCCCTCCGCCAATCAGCGGACTAAGACCGTTCTGTTAGTTTCCCTGTCTCTATTTTATCCTCTCCCATATGTTTAAAATAAAATCCTTTAGTGCGACACGAATTAGACGCGTGTAATAAATAAAACGTCATGTTGGTTGGTGAAGGCGCTACGCTCAGTTTAGGGCCACTATTCACAAACAGGACTGACAGGACATTTTTAAAGTTAAGAAGGAATCTAGGGTTGCCTCTATAGTACAGAGGCGAGACCTCTAACATCTCAACACATGGGTTTCGGGTTAGAGTCCTAGTTGAGTATAAGGAGAGGGTGTCTATGAAGTAATTTTCTAGCCTTCATAGAATCTGAAAGTGCTTAATAATGCAAGCCTGCTAAAATTGTACATATTAGTTAAAAAACATTAAGAAAACCTATAGTTTAGATAGTAGGGTCACAATCAGCTATTTCTCAAGTCAAATGGAAGTAAATATGGGGGATTTATCCAAATAATTTGTATAACTACCTTCTCTATTCTAGTAAAATTACAAAGTAATCTGTCACCGAGCGGAATGGCCCAGGCGGTTTCGTCCGTGTTCCGCATTCGGGAGGCCCGGGTTCGATTCCCGGGGTCAACCTACCTGACCCATGGGTTTTTTCGGGGGTTTCCCGGGTCGCTAGGCGAATGCTGGGTAGGTTAATTACGTCCACCAAATTTCCTGTCCCTCCATTTCATCATCATATCTCATCTGGTGTTCTCTTTCAGGGTAGAAGTGTCCGCGGGTGTCTCGGCGGTGCATGGCTGGATGATATGTTCTGAGGAAAAATACTTCTTCCTCCGGTAGGTCGGTTGCCGGCCTCAGTTCCTCTGCTGGGACCATTTCGGGACCGCCAGCCAGGGACCTTGGGGCTCGTTGCCGTCCCGCTGTAGGGCAGCGGGTTCGTTGTGCTGGCCTGCCGGGGGAGGTCTCTATCCAATAAACTGTAGGGACCCTGTCCTCTGTACTGCCGTGGCTCCTTGGGTCGGCCGCCCTGTCTCCGCCTCGTCCTTCCTCCCGTGGTGCCCCACTTGGGGTTATAGGAACAATGGGCCCAGAATGGCGGCCTACGTACCAAATCCCCTCCGTAATGAAATCCAAATCCCAAAGTAATTTGTTATGGTTTATTCATTTTTTGACGGAAGTGGCACCCGTTAGTGAATACTACAGTATTGCTTACACCAAAACAACTGAAATATGAACTAATTTTTTATTTATACAAAAGAGGCTAAAGAATTTCCATGCACACGTCTTTTTTAAGTATGAATTCCAAGAAACTTTTCGGCTTACATATTTAAATGTGTGAATTATGGGGAAAATCTAGCGTTGATTCCTGGCTTCTTTCTTTTCTGATATTACCTCCACCATGTGAAGGTATGAATAAGAAGATAAATACAGAATTCATCCAAAAGTCAAAGCATGTAGCATGAGCCTTTTTAAAAACATTTCTCCACCTTTTAAAACGTTTTTTTTATGTTTGCTTTTTTCCCCTCCCTCACTAAAACAGCAAACAATATTTAATTGAGTACCACATATTTAACATTTGTAAGACAAAAGTTTGTATCTGAATTTTTAGACTGAGAAGTCCTATACAAGTAAATAAATTTATTTTACTGCTTAATTTGTATAGCCTTTTCAACTACTAAGGCTTTGACTTCAGAAACACTGAAGGTGTTTTAACTCGACACTTCCAGAGAGGATAGGGAATAATCCTCATTAAAGAAGGACGCTGTGACGAAGGAAGTAATGAAACATTTATCTCCATTAATATAAAGTTTTCTTAAATGTTAGTAGGCAACGTGAAAATATGACGTTTCCGATTCTTACTGTGTTCGCAGGAAAATTCCGGTAACTGCATGTCGTACAGTATTTGCTCTACCTTGAAAGAGGAAATCAGGACTACATCGATAACAAATGTACAGCTGTATTCTTTTATCGGCGCGAGCTTCAACTTTTTGCATGTGGTACGAGAACCAGCCAGCCATTAGCAGATACTAGAGGATTATACAGGTAAGCACTATTGCTGAAGCCGAATTCCCCGCTAATGATGAGCTTATGGCATTCCCCATGTATTGAAATGGTATTTGCTAATGGTTGGCATAGCAAACGCGTCCGGATCATTACCATGGCTCTATTAGGAGAGGGCCTAGCCACATTACTCCAGAGAGAGAGAGAGAGAGAGAGAGAGAGAGAGAGAGAGAGAGAGAGAGAGAGAGAGAGAGAGAGAGAGAGAGAGAGAGAGAGAGAGAGAGAGAGAGAGAGAGAGAGAGAGAGAGCACAGATGAATTATGTACGCTCTGAAGGGATTGCAACCCAATGCAGTTTGCTCCGTTTATACTAGAATAAAACCTTCCTAAAAACACTTAACTGAAATTAAACATCAGCTGATTGGCCAATTTAAACCGATTTATAAGCTATATGTACACAACGAATAATGTTCATATTGATATTCAATTTTATGTTATAAGAGGTACATCTGATGTATTGCACACACACGTTATCTACACATTTTTCTAAAATCTTTTAAAAGGAACACCTAAGTAGATGTATGCACATATTACATGTAATAAAGGTTTTGAACTTCCTTGCTCTTTGATATATTACGAGAAACAAGCCCACCTCAGTAGCCTCTGCCCCATGTTCAAGAGGTCCCGATTTCAAATCTCGGTCAGGGTGAGTTGCCTAGATAAGCTTTTTCCGGGGTTTTCGCTTATGCTGAAATACTAATGTCAGGAAACTCTAAGCTCTAGGAATCCTGGGCTTATTTGAGCATCATATCATTCATCGTCCGATATGACTTAAACGTTGGAGGACGTCAATTAAAAAGAGAAAGAGAGAAACAATTTTGCACTTCAAAAATATAAATATTGGAACATTCAAACAAATGGCAAAGACTATCTCAAAATTGTTAACGTTATAAAATACTTATTTGAATTAAACGAAGTCCAGTAAGACAGCTGATCTAGGAGAGGACAACTCCGATATAAAACCGGGCCCTCCAGGATGGGGGTTTAGCATTGGGCTGGTAACCCAATCTAGTAAAAAAGGAACTTACAATTCTCATACAAAGAGCCGGACTTTAGGAAACAACGAAAGGAAACGCAGATGAAATTTTATAAGATAATGGCAGTCCCAACGTTTAACATACGGTTCCGAAATATGGACACTGGCTAAGAACCAACGCAAACAGCTAGAATCGGCAGAGATGAGACTTTTGAGAATGGTGGCAGGTTATAAAAGAATAGATCACGCAAGAAACGAAAAAATAAAAGAAGAGCTAGGGATTTTTTAATTTACACAGCAAAATAATAAAGAACAAAAATGAATGGAAAAATTATATTTTAAGAATGGACGCGGAACGACTTCCAAGAAGAGTTTTAGATTATGTGTCGCAGGGAAAGAGAGACGTGGGACGCCCAGCTCTACGCTGGAAGGTTCAGTAGGCTCTTGAAGAGAAGGGAACGGGTCACAGGACCCAATCCTTGAAGAAGAAGATGGTGATGATTAAACTTTAGGTTTTAGTTACTTTTTCGTGCAATAACTTCTTTTAACTTTTCTAATACTTAGAAACTAGAGGAAGTATTGTATTCACCCAAAAATTCCATACAGAGATATCTCAGCAAATCTGAAAATCCCCGAATGAATAAAAAGATTTTTAGAGAAAGGACCGCCTGTGCGTGAACATAATAATAAAAAAAAGGAAATGTGATCTCATGTATGACACTCGATTCACCTACAGTTTATCAACATGGTCGTCGTTTAGGTACGGACTCATAAACGGAAGATCTGCGGTTCAAACCACACCCTAGCTCCTGTAACTGACAAATATCGGGGAGGTACCGCAAACTTTAGGGCTGCTATCACATCGAAAGTGGCTACCACCCACTGTGCCGTGTGTCAGAATTGGGGCAAATCACTATTAAAAACCCGTTGTTTCAATGACGTGTACATTAGTGACAACTGGACTCTAAAGCTGGCAGTATAATTAGTTGCTCACATGCATTGCGTGTACAGCTTGGTGACCACTGGTCACTTCCATGCTCTGAGTATACTGATCATCTGTGTGTTAGGTATCCAAGTGGAGAACACTGGGCTGTTCTGGTATGGTGACCAATGCTCACCTGCAGGCGTACTTATACGCACGTTGTGACCGTGTTCACGCTGGCAGCATGTAGATCACTGGTCACCTGCAGTTTGTGCGTCGTGTACGCTTCCGTTATGATCAGTTGTTTTACAGTTTGGGTGCTGTGCCGCAATGGTCACTAAGTAACCTGGCAGTACACAAATCACTGGTCACCTGCAGTTGTGTGGGGCCCTGCAAGAAGAACTGCTGAAATTAGCAATACGCAGTAACTCCCTTTTACCGTTGAAACAATTCTGTCAGTTTCACCGAGCCAGGAAAAGCTGCAGGCTAGTGGGGAGCAGGGCAGACGTCAGGTGGCTCAGACAGCATTCCGATTACCTTTGGCTGCGAATTTTCTTTCCTTTTCCCTCATCCCCTTCAACAAATGGGAGGGGGCTACGCAGCATTTTTTATTTATTTTATTTTCCACCCTCAAAACCAATCGAAACGAAGGTTAAATCCGCTCACTCGATACCTCCTGCAGGCAGCGCTCAGAAAGGAAATGAACACAGAACAAAGGCACCTTTAGCTTTTTTTAAATACCACATTGCACAAGGGAAGGGAGGGGGGTAACTACCGTTATCCGATTGTGGAGAATCATTATTTCATAACGCTCGCATAAAAATGTAATCGCAATGTGCTTCGAATCAATCATCTAACTTACAGTCAAATATGCGCTTGAAAAATGTAAATGGCCTCAAGATTTTCGTTTTTATTTTATTTGGATTTGCTCCGATATTTCAGAAGTTCCAACGTTCACGATGTAATAAAGAAACAAATGACATCTGCAGGTAAGTACTTTATACGAACCTTATAACTCAAATTTGTGTATTAGCATAAATTTATAGACGTAACTTGGAACAGGGTAGGGAATCGCCCCAATATTTCCAAATTTGATCTTGAATAACATAAAGTAAAAATATAAAATGTACTTTATATGTGATTAATGCAGTATCAGCTAACATATCTGCATTCGTATAATGACAACTAATCAGAGATACTCATCTTAAGTGTGGGTGAGATACATCATAGCCGTCATGATCATCTCGCTATGTTATAATATAATGTATTTTATCATGTTGTAGAGCACCAATGTCACCAACATTCTCATTAGCGTTGTAACACTGTGACTGAAAATTGTGTTTGGCAATTCGGTAGTATTAACTATATGAAACCATCGAGATAGAAAACCAAAAATGAAATTTAATCGTTCTTCCCCACTACCACTAGCCGTAAGTAAGCTAAGGTTTGGATGGATAAACCGACTTTACATGGATAATGTGGAAGAAGATAAAATTTCCATCAATTAACTTAATAGTGGTAATTATAAAGTCTGGGACTTGTGCTTACAGCATAACAAGTCGCCATAAAACGTGTATATCTCATTGTATATAAGAACCCCTAGTGGTTTATCGGGAAATATACAAGTCAGTTGGGGAATTTAATATCATGCTGGCAGGTTAGCCATGATAGCTCAATGGCAAAGAGCAATCGGACGTGGACCAGGTAATCCATGGTTCAAATCCCGGCTATGAATTTTTCAGCCTGACACTATCCATCCAAACCATAAATAGTTGGTATTCATTGCAGAAGCTGATGAATAGCGGGGTATATATTTTGGCATCAATCCGTGTACGAATAATTTAACTTTCTCTATTGGTCACCTGAATTAAGCAATATTGCACTCCACTACACAAATCTATCAAAATTTCCCTGAAAGTAACATGTCTTGAGGTTTCCAAGAAACAAAATTAAAATTCAATAAGAACACAATACTTACTGCAAAAAATTAAAGTCAGATGAACATAAACTCTGTGGACTTCCAAGTATGCAATGCAAAAATGTAGAAAATTACCAGACAGCCTACCATTTGTATGGAAAAATTTTCGTTATCTATAGTTTCTTCTAAAAGGTTCTAACCATTCTGATTAAACTAACATCTCATGTAGAATATTGATTGCAGTTTGGAACTTCTGGGAATATCCTGTGAATTCTTTCCTTTCCAATTAAATTGTATAAGAATGTTGTTCCTAACTGAACAGCCGGAACAGGAACTTGAACGTGTTAAAATGTGGAGGTGGAGTTTAGTGAAATGCATGTCTATCCATCCCATTAAAATTTAAAGAAATAATTAAGCCTGAGCCTCATAATTATATAAAGACATTTACAACTTAATTCGTTGGGCTGGAAAAACTTCAACTTTTCCCTAAATTTCAAATGTCATATACGATGCATTTCCTACCAATCTTTTTTAAATGTCCAGGATGAGTCTTGAACTACAAAGAAACTAGATCCATGTTTGCGGCTTTATTTTTTTTAAATTTTAGTTTTTGTTCAGAAGTAGAATGAGATATGTTGCAATCCTTTTACTATAAAATTATACCTTCTTCTTCTTTACCTTATCCTTCATATACCACTCAAAGCGGTGTTAGGGGATTCTTGTTCCTCTATCCCGTATCTATTGCTTTGGATCTGATACAGAACCAGGATGGGTGATCAACCCGGTGTCTGGTGTGAGGATGAGAGAAGTGGATGACAGTATGAGAGGGAGAACAATGATAGGAAAGGTGATGATGGAGCAATTGGTAGAATGTTGGCGTGGGAAACCGGAGATCCCGGAGAAAACGCGCCCAGCGCAGTTTTGTCCATTACATCTTACTTTGAGGTTCACTGAGATCGAATCCGGGTCGCCTTGGTGAGAACCAAGCGGTCTAACCACTCGAGCACGGCGCGGCCCTAAAATTACAATATATACAAATAATATTTCAAAGAAGGGATATTAAAACATCGATTCTTACATTTCCTGGACGGGCCTATTCAAAATATTTAAAGTTTAAAGGACACTGATCAGAAATTTGAATATCTCTGAATATTTACCGTAAACCATAGAGAGTTGCTTTTTCAACACTGGAAAGTTCTTTGTCGTTGGTTTGTTTTTTTTTTCGAAAATATTATACATTGTTACATCGATGTAAGCAAATAGTATAGAATTTCAAAGTCAGCATTTAGTGATCAGTTTTTCAGTTATCTATCCTTCATTCAGTTTACTGTATCCTGCTGTACCTACAACTAAATATATGAGACAATTTCTTCAAAATGTTTCCATTCAGAGGAAGTAGGTAGAGAAGCCTTTGTACGAAAAGTTTGTACAATAAGTACAATGGGTAGAGGACCATGTATGAATTTAATAGATTAAATCATTTAAATAATCTTTAAAACATGAAAAGTGTTTTACCTAATTTAATATATTAGTAGGATATGTGATTTATAGATATGTACAGATTGCTTTACTCCTTCCCCTCCCCCCCTCCCCGTCTGGAATATATTTTGGGGGGACATGAAGACCAAAGCTGGTTTTGTTTTAAGTGCAGTGTATTTTAGGTAAAAATATCCATTAGGTGTGACCTACACCAATCTTTTTTCCCGGAATTTGAAATATTAAAGCAGAAGGAATGAGAAATTTAGTTGGAATTTTTAAGCATCTAATTACGATTAAGATTGAATGCGAAACAGTTGAAAACCGCCCCCCCCCTCGGATTATTCTAAACCACGGAAGTTACTATTGCAATGGATTCTGATCGCGTAATGGTACCATTAGGTCGTGTTAGCGATAGCAGAGCATATTAAATTACTGGAGAGCGGCGCATCACTAAGACCTCTCGAGTTGGGGGCCACTCAGGTGCGGATGGACCTCATTATGCCGGTAACTAGGACGTTACCTGGCCCCTAGAGAAGCGAGTTCACATCCCTTGCTTTACGTTCAGAGCTATAACCGACAATTTATTGAGCTCTCAACAGTCCTCTAGCTGGCACTGCATTGAGCCTTCTGCATAACAGCATTTAAACATAAAGTAAAAGAGGTACCTACAGCATTTCACAAACAAATTCATATATGTGTCCAGAATAACGGCATTAAGAAAAAGCACTGCGCGCGCTTGCATTTTAATCGAAAACAAAAACTCGGATAAATACCAAACTTGGCAAAATTCAATACCTTCCACGACAAGGAGTTGAATGTTTGGTCATACTTGTGTATCTCATAATTTTAAATTAACTTTTGTTCAGTTTCTTGACTCAAATCCTCAAAACAAAACACAGGTATCAAACTTGGATGAGTTTGGCGATATACAGCAAACCGTACACCGAAATTTTAATTAGTATTCATTGGGAAAAGTGCTACCATAATTTCATTTTGACAACTTAAAAAACCCTCATAATAAGAAATATTTTAAAATTAGGAAAATGACTATATAATTAAGAAAATATGAGTCCGTGCGGGGGGGGGGGGGGGGGGGAAGGGAAGGAAAAAAAAAAGCAAGATTTCATCTTTAGCTTACCTACCATCGTGTTGTTAATAATTAAGATCAGTTGTGTTTGTTATGCAATCTGTATTGCAAATATTTTCTTTGTAATAACTAAGGTCTTAGAAGCTGACCAATAAGCAAAATATCAAAAAATATCCTAAAAAGAACCTAACTGCAAAAAAGTGAAAAAGCTATACAGATTAAGTAATATTTTTAATAATCCTAGTTTTAATTACACATTTGTCATGAATATAATTACATCGGGCATAAATATGACACGAAAAGTATATACTTCCCCAAACTGAATTATTTTTGAGCAAAATCCTTCCTGTTTTAGTATATATTTTAGATTACTGTATTTTGTACAAAACCTAGTTATCTTTTCGAATTGGAAAATAGAATGAAATATGTTGTTGAAGGAAGATGAAACTGAATTATATATAAATAATAAATTCAATTATTCCCTAACTAATAAAGAACAAAAGATGTATTAATTATAATAAAACTAAATTGTTAATACTATAGTAATACATTATTTAACAGCATTTAGTCCCTAAAGACTGTTTATTGATTAAATAAATCATTAAGCTAAACTACTTTAAATTAATTTAAAAAAATCTCTTTCGCTTGTAATGTAAATCAATTTTATATAGTGAGAAAACATTTTTAAACCTAACGGTAAAGCCGAAAACCGCAAAAGATTTGAATAGTTTCTTTTTTCTTCAAAATTAAAATGCGCCGATTCCCGGCAGCTATAGGCTGCAAGACAGTTCTTAGTTTCACCTCCTAAACGACTAAAACGCATTTACAATCTATACATTAGAACAAAAACACCTAAGATTCATAAAAGAACATACATAATAACATGGCTTTTCTCTTGGTTGGCAGCAGGAATTGGGTACACAATTAAGACAACTACTGCAGATATTTTATTTCAAGCAAGATGCATGAATGGTCACTTTGAGAAGAGGACGCCGTTGCCTACAGTTCGTGACGTTCCAATATTTTACCCTCTATCCTGGTTTTAGTGCTTGGGAACTACTGTGGCTATTACAAATGAATGTTAAATAATTAGACATGCGTGAAAATGTCCAGCGTAACACCAAAAATTAATATTTATAATAAAGAACGAGCATTTCTCTCGATAGAGTCTCATTTCCAAACTGCTTACATTGGTAACCTAAATTAAGTCAAGAGTTTCTGTGGAAATTGTGTAGCCGGATAGGATCAAAGAGAGGAATCTAATCTATTGTGAATTTCCGAGATTACTCGAACATTCCATTGATTTCTTCACCGCTAAAGCTGTGCATTTCAAGAAACTGGAAGAAGATTAAAGAAATCACAAACATAATATCTGCAGAAACGTGTTTCGTGAACATCAGTGGATTATTCTTCCGGTTTTAGGAACCCAAAGGGGACTTTACGAAATTACAATTTTAAGGTGTAAAGGGGAAGACATGTTATTCATATTTAAAAGGTTTCGTACATTGTCACTCAATCTGAGCGATGTGGCGCTGCGGTAGCGTATGCGACTCCCATTCGGGAGATCACAAGTTCGATCCCAGTCACAGCGCACTCTGCCTTAGGTTTTTTCGTAGTTTACCCTTGTCGCTTATGTAAATACCTTAGTGATTACTTTCACAACAGCTTTCATTCCTCCACCATTTTCTTCATTCCATTTTCTTCATTCCATTTCCTTAAAATCTTTCAGGTGTTTACAAGCTACTGGTGCATGGCAGTGCCGGACAGATGTTGCGGATATTTGCGCTCTGCGAAATTTCTGGCGCTGAGATGAAAAACTCTCAGCACTTGTTAGGGACTTCAGCGCGCCTCTGTGGCATGTCTGTCTGTGACATTGTGGCCTCCTGCAGTTCCTTTACTTTATCCCTGCTTACTGGGGCATGTTAACCACGATATAGGTCGCAGTAGGAGAATATAGGCGAAATTCCCTATCCCCGTATTGACATTTAAGGTTTGAAAAAGCAGTAAGTCTACATCGGACAACTGATCGTGGATAACACTTATTTAATAAACTGTAAAACAATTATTGAGTAAAAATAGAGTCAAGCTGCTCTTTAAAGGTGTTTGCGTATGAGGCAAATACGAAATAATCTTTACAGCTTCAAAGTTACTTAACTCGTTACTTTCTTTTTCGTTTTCTTTTTTGAACTATTTCCGCACGACGTAATTTTAAAATAAATAATCAGAATTATGCAACAAAAGTTCGGAAGTGATTTTCCTGTAATTTTGTTCACCAGTATATGATTATATGCTATTAAGAGTGCAACAGTGAACATGGAATTATATTTTCCAAGTTTACTTTCTTTTTTTAAATGAAGCGAAAGAAAACCTCTTTGCTATAATGTTCATCTGCAGTATGAGTGATAAATTTACAGTAGCTCATTTTGGCATATCGTCGATCAGTGAAGACTTCGACTGTTACTTTTATAAGTGCATAGATACAAAAGTACAAGTGGCCGCGGTGGTTTGGACGTCTGGATTGCTCCCTTAGAATAAAAATGAGACAACGTAAGATTGAGAGGTCCATGGTTCAAATTCCACCAAGACCGACCTCCCTGACAGGTTTCATCAAGGTGTTTTATAACTGGCAAATGCCGTTATTTCTTCAAAAATTTATTTTCAAATTATTTCACTTCACGTAACAGTGCCCACCGTCTGCACTCCATATGTAATAAGAATGGACGTTACGCACTATTAACAGAAAAATACATTATTAGGAAAATGGTCTTAGAAAAAGTCTACTTGGTATAAAAATGAAACAAAATGGGGATACTACAGAAGGCTTTAGAGGGTTAAGAGGTAATTTTAAATGCACGCATTTTAAGATACTTATTATGCTAAGCAGATTCAGTTCCGTACGATTTTGACCATCGCAAAAACCAGTTAATCAAGCTAGAATTGAAAGACGTTCTCCGACCTATATCGCTGGTACAGAGTAAGTGGTGATGCCAAGCATTTTGAGGGCCTAAGAAATCCGACTGTTGGTCTGTTCATGTTTTACAGAATGGATTAGTCAACCATTTCTTGTCTCCTCGAGTTCGACGCCGGGAAGTGCTTGTTTATTAACCGACGCTGCTCTAAATAAGAAATAAAAACATGGGGCCAATCTTACCACCTCGCATGAACAAAGATGGTGTTCCTTGCGAGAGTGCGTTGTCATGGAGATGAATTCCCCTCTCTCCCCTGTTCGATCCCGGTCGGCTCCGCGCAAGAGCACGGCCAATTGATCCCCACCATCGCTGCAGCCATGATGCTGTGCCTTGTGTTGTCAGGGTAACGGCGCACAAGAATTCTGGAGGGGGGACACTTGGAGAAATGGTGGAGGGAGACAAACCTTCTAAGCTTTTCTTTGCAAATTCGACGAGATACAAAAGATATCGCTTTAAAAGAAGCATGTAATCTTACAACTTAAGTAGCAGATTGTGTCGCACCTTGCTCGTTCGAATACCGGCAAGTGTCGTATGCAGCTTTATTAAATACCTAACCTTTCCTTCCTCATCCCCAAATTTCACACTTCACTCACTCCAGGTGTCGTTTTTCAGAAATTGTTTCCCCTTGTTTTCTTTGTTATCTTCCTTTTAACGCTGTTCACATTAACCCATTGCTAAACTCGTCATTAATCCCTTAGACAACTTGAAAATTCAATACCATTCATTCACAAACACTACGCCCACCAGAAACCAAATATAGATACAAATATTATACGTGCAAATACAAAGGTATCATGATGAAACAAATCATTAGATAGCAACAATAAAGGAAATTGCTATCTGACGTAATTATCTGCACAACCGCTCCTTTTATTCTAGTCCCCACTTCAACAAGAGCTACAATGTTACTTTTCTGTTTTCTGCACATTTGTAGCAATAGGTGTTACTCTACAGAAAATGCATATAATAATCAATTACATTGTGTTCCAAACAATGGATATAATATCTAAGTCCTGGAGGAGTGCTAAACAAGCGGAGGACAAAATTGAAACAAACGACAGATGGAAGCATGGTGGATTCTCAATTCAGAATTCGCGGGTTCCATCCCCTTTGATGTGAAGGAACAGTTTCTTAAATAGAATCGTTACCTAACCTCAGCAGTCTAGAATGTGAATGTACAAGTGCATATGAGAATGTTTCAATATACAACTTAATAAAAACCCTTTAACTTCAAGATGTGACCATAGTTGTTAAGGTGAAATATATAAAAAAATGTGGATTATTAAAATTAAGGTGTTTTATTGAATTTTATATAACAGCAATGTTTGTTATGGGTTTCTAAAGTCTAACATGGTTATTTAAATATTAATTTTACAATTTCATTTCAAAAACAAGAGATGTCTTTTTAAATATACAAATATAGAAAATCAGGTTTGACACTGAGTTTACAAAAGGATCTATCATACATTTTTATATTAATTCTTTCCTAACTTATAAAATGCTCTATGTCTCAACATTTAATAGTTTATTTTCGAAAGTGAAGCTTCTGGCCAATGCAGTTTCTGGTCGCGCTAGAACAAGGCTGAAATAATTTTTAAAAATAATTGCACCAACAGGAGCATCCTGAGCATGAGAAATGCTGACAAGTTGGGAAGAAAACAAAGACTTTGTAAATTTGGGTGTACCTATTAAAAACCGTGTCTGACCATTTATAGCTTCACTTAATTGCGACGTGAGAAAAACATATGATTTTTTGAAATCTGATGACATGCTCTGTTGTTTCGAAATAAACTTTTCACCAAGTTTTCAACAAATGTATCTAAAATGGGGCTATATAAACGAAACAAAGGATTGATCTTGTTCAAGAGAGCACAATAAATTAAGTTTAACTGGCATTTTATCAAGTAATGAAGAAGTTTGTAGCGAAATCAGCATCAAAATTTCTAGTAGCATTTACCCTAATTATTTAGATGTACGTAATGGATTTTATGTGGCTAAAACGTTCTGATAAGCCTTATATAAGAGCGTTTTGCTGCATTCCCCTTTTAAACTGTAATGTATACTAAGTATATACTATGGGAGAAAATTGTATCCAGCGTAACATACGAAATTACTCTGTCATGGGGAACATTTACTTCGAAGCAAAACTTCCTTATGAAAGTTAATTTGAGATACAGGTTAACAAAAAATGTCATTGCGCATTTGTTTGTAGTAAGCATTGCGCGAAATTTTCCAGGCTGAACTTACGATTGATTATTAACCTTGATTATCGCAGAACTGCTTCCCTATTTGACATTAATGTTACTCCACATTGTACTTCACTTCAACTCCACTTAAAATTAAATCTACTCAAGACATAAATGCTGAGGAATAGATGCATTTACCCATGGCAATCATCCTAATTGCGTTAAGAAGATCCACATGTGAAAATTGCAGAAGTTTTTAGAGATTTCAGCGAAACGATAGTTAAAATACTAAAATCATTTAAGTAACCTCTAACACAGTACAATATGCCTTATCCTTAGAAGTAATTACTTTCTCATAATTTTATAGGTTATTTAAATTTCTCCTTGAGGTGTATTAACTAGCACCAGTAACTTTGAAATTTTTATTAACACGATAACAAATAAGTCATTGCCGGAAATTTTGAGGAACTAAAATGGCAAAGTAAACGGAATTATGAACATTACTACCTTATTTGTTTAAAATTACTGTGCCTACATCCGTACCCATTAAAGAAATAGTTTAAAGTGTCGCCCTTTTATATAAAGCTAAAATGGATTCGCTTCTGCAGCGCACTCTGCATTACTTCGAACACCTCGGCATCGTTTCCGAATTATTGACAGATATGCATAATATTCTGCTTCAGTTCTATTCCACGTTAACAGGAATGCCGTATACAGCACATTTGAGGTGATCCGAGATAAAGATCTCAAGGAATTAGGCCACTGTACAGGTCCGGGTCGACCTATCCATCTTGTATCACGTATCGGGTTAGACATCTCAAAGTAGAAGCCAAATGAGCTGATACTCCCCCATAAATGTGCCCGCCTCTGTAGCGTGGTGGTAATGTGTCCACCTCAAATTCAAGGGTCATGAGTTTAAAACTTGGCCATTGTGAGTTACTGGGTAAGATTTCTTCTGGGTTTTCCGTTATCCTGAGAGATGAATGTCAGGTTAACTTTAACACGAGTTATACTTACATAGCAGGTGTATGACCTTCGATAAATGAGCTCTGTGAATTCTGGGCTCATTTGATCATCATATCACCCGATATGACTCAAAGTTGGAGGACATAAAAAGCATGTATGTATGTGCCACACAGACCTTACTGAAGACTGAAAGAATACGCGGTCCAATGTGACTTACCTAGTATAACTACACAGCCAAAGAGAAATATTGGCGTGGTTCATGAATACATGTGGATTTACCTTGTACCGAATATGGGAACGACAGTTAAAATAGTGATGTAATATTCTCCATACTCTGCTGTGGTTTAATACAGGCACGTGGGTGGGAACTCCCCTTCTTGAAGTTCCTGGAGAGAGTTGTACTGCTTCCATCTCACGTCCTTAACTTCAGATGTCGGCGTGGTTAATCAGGAGCTGGCTTACTGATCCCAAGTTCGCGGTTAAAACCCGATAATCACCAGTTCGATGGATTTATGTGTGCTTTAAAGCGTCAGCCAATGTCAATAGATTACCGGAAAGCAAAGAAACTATGTGGGATGAAATTCCGGCACACCACGGTGCTGATATGATCCTATAAGTTGAGAGCATCGTTAGCAAACAAAAGTATTTATTTTATCTTAATCGCAGATGCGTGCAACCTCCCATATATTGCCTTTATCTGCATCATAAAGTAAATGTATGTCCGTATTCTTTACATTTATTTATATTCCATTCTCACAACTGAGATTTCTCAGAACAGAACTGACTGCCGTGCAACTGACATAAGTCCTGCAGATTCTACAGTTTGAGAAAAAAGCCAATTCTCGACAATGTTCAGTTTTGAGAACAAAGGGCAATATTCGGATCACGCTATTCAAGAAGTAGTTAAGTACGATTATCTACTCGAAGTTGAACAGCCTCAAATTTGTAGTTGTCATGAGTTGCTAACCCATGTTTTGGGGAGCCCCTTCCTTTACGCGTGTTGTCGGATTCATCGGTCTGCGCTATAAATTATGACCTTCACATAAAGTTAAGCCATCTGGGTAGAGAATAATACAGAGAAGGCAATACTACCCTTATTTCTGGTAGAGAAAATAAAATACGTGAATGTAAGAGAAATTCTGAAGATGGCGACACAGTACATTGTGTTCGTGACTTATTTCTACACACTAATTAAGTGAATAAACATTGTGAAAAAGTACTTATTAAATCCTCTTCTGGAAGATCAAACATTGAATAAACCCTGGTATTTATGCTGCCGAAGACTAAAAACAAACATGCATTGTTGTCCTTTTCGGTTCTTGTTTCAATCCTGTGCATTATTAAAGGCAAACTGATTTGATTTCTCATACAGCATTGCCATGTACAGGCATATTCCAAGTGCTCATTTTTTCAAATTACTTTTGGTGCACTTTACCGAGTCTCTCGACTGAAACCGAGGCACATTTAGCGGTCTCACAGTCAATAAAGTGCACTCAACAAAACCACTTCGCCAAAATGTCGCAGCAAACAAACTTGTACCAAAGCGAAAGACTACTTCAGCATCCGTTCCTTAGCCGATATTGGTTTTTATTTCTTCGTTTGCTGACTTTTACAACTGCCACTACACGACCGTCATAAAAAGCGTTTCATATCTGTAGCCCGAGAAACCGTAAACCCACTCCATCAAGTGTTTTCGTTCCTTTTGGCTTGGGGTCTATCAGCGACAATAGCTGAAACATTTCACTGCACAAACCCGTTCAGCGATACCAAACATTAAACAATAAACCTTATGTGTTACACTGATATGACTTTCTCTACATATTCTCCACAAACTAGTCATACCAAAGCTTGTAATTTTCTCAGCCAGTACTTAGCAGGGAAAGAAGGAAATGTGTTCTGATGCCAGGGGAATAAACAAAACTGTTTAGGACAGAAACCCATATAAAACATCCGATTTTTTCCCTTAACGTGTATCTTATCTATACGTGACTACTAATGTCGACCTAACACCTCAAAAAGTCATAAATATATGAAGATTCAAAACAATGTCAAGGATTACATCAAACAGGGCAATATCATAAAAAGGTGAATGTTATAAGGGAAAGCCAAATGGAGTGCATTTGCAATTTAATTATATCCCTCGAAATTTACCATTTATATAATAACAGGCTACTGGCGAAAAATTCAAGATCCACATTTTAAGAAAGTCAAAAATACATAAAAGTTGTAACTAGAGGATAGGTTGGGGTAGGATAATCCTCTTGAAAATCTTTTGTCACCTACTTGGAAGGTGCAGAACATATGTGATTGGTTTCATCTTTGAAACAGACACAAAAGCGTGCCTCTCCTATAACGTTTCGACATCCTATGTTTATATGGAAAACAATATTACCTTTACCTGACATAGTACGTCATGGAAAGTCATTCTTATTTGTATTCTAATAACTTGGGAGTATTAGTTACGAAACTTGATACTTAACACGAGTTATACTTAGATAAATGAGGTTCAGATTAAATAATTGCATTATTTATTATAATTATTATTATAATTCACGTTACCTCAAATAACTCTTGCAGTACAAACTTTCCAATTACTTTCATACTTTTACTATGGTGTTAACACGACAAAAAAGTTCCTAGAAAATTTCATAAAATAAAACTGAACCTACTTACATGAATTTACACATTTTTATTAACTAAACGCTCAAACGAAAAAGAATACACTTTGTATGCACTCTGATTTTTATATAAATTAATTCATAATTTATATGCTAATAATTAGATAAGCTTACACGAAATAGTTTTGAAACTCAACATCGAAACTGCAATGCAAATAAATTATAAATCATTAAGCAAACAGAAAATACCCCTCCCCTCACAGCAACTGCTCAAGGGACTGCTTTAAAAACTGGAAGTTTATCACAGAATGTATCACAAAATCTGGCAAAATTACTATAGGTAACTGGAAATTTCACAGGTTAGTCGTTTAAAGGGCATTCGATAGTAAAATTCCTAATTTTTACAAATTTCGATCAACTAAGGTCAAACTATCATAATTATAGCGGTGTATTTATCCATGCCTAACCTGAAAATCTTTAAAATTGAAATTCTGGTTCCATGTGAAATGAACTTACGCAATGAGGAATTTAATGTTGAACAAAATTTAAACTGTTGTGCTGGAATGTAAAGAAAAAAAAAGTATTTCTTTTTAAATTAAAATTGAACAGATGGTGCTTAAGTAGGGGGCGGCATTTTATACTAGAGAAAAACAAAGAAAATAGGATTATGGTATTAAAAGTTCTAAAATTTTACCTATTTCCACATATATACAATACATTTGGGCACTTAAATGGCTATAAAGCAAAATAGAAATTGGAGTGATTCTACAATGTTTGAGGACTTTTCAAACAGTGAGTTTTTTATAACGTCACAAATTCAGTATCGAGTGGCTTAAAGTCATCCATTCAAAAACACGCTTTCTGTTTGCTAATCAAAGTGCTCTATATCGACTATGACCTGGATTTCTAATGAAGGGAACCGTACATCATAATTATACAACCTATTAAATATTTAATTACAGTAGAATACTGCGCACATCATTTTTGCATCGGGGATTAAACTGGGATATGAAACATAGGAGTTTATGAAAGTAGCAAAATTAAAATTTTAATCCAGGAAAGTGTTACCTTCTTGTAAAGATGTATCACCACAAAATTATAGCTGAATGTTATTAATTGGATGGTTTGGATGCTCGGGTTGTAAACTAGATGAAAAACTGCAATAAAGGTACATACATACACATAACATTGCTCGCATTCTTTCTGATTCAGAGAATTTGATAATGTGCAAGAATTTTCGTTTCATACTGTGGCATTTAAAGCGAGGTCCCCCCCAAAAGAGTTATGCAACTGTGCACGACCGCCGCGCCACATATAAAGTCGATGCAATCAATGATGCAAAACAGTAACAGGCTCACGGACCATTAATGAAAAGAGCAACACAAAAACGTTCTCTGTGTAATCAATAAATTCCGATTACATGAGAGGGATGTATTAATAAAACCACAAAATATAATGGCCCATTATGCGGGCTTCAATAACTCGGGCTACATAATGGAATAATAGAAAATATTTAGAGCTCGCTGTATGTTGTACAACTCTATAAAACTGTTATAACGGCGCATTTGTGCGGCAGAGAGCCATTCAACCAGGTGATAATTTCATTTATTTGGGGGACGGACGACCAAAAGGGCCGACAATACACTGCACCTGAAGCGCAAAGCGGTCCACAACTCCGACGTAGTTTGTCGTCATGCTTGGGGGAGACCGCTCCGAAATATCACTCACCTGCTTGCAGCTCCAAGATATCAAAACACGAACCTGTACCCAAGATAATCATGTCCAGGAATATTGTCAAGAGTTAATGGCCATGCTTGTGAGGGGCGCCCTGATATATCTGTTGCACCTTCAAGAAATCAAAACAGGCACGCATTGCCCCTTGCCCCGAGTAACTATACCGACAATGGTTTGTTACGATGTTTAGCAGCCGCACCGTGGCTCAGTGGTTAGACCGCTTGTCTCTCACCAAGGCACCCAGGCGACCGCAAAGTGAGATTTGTAGTGGACAACATGGTGCTGAAGCGAGTTTTCACCTTCATCTGTTTGAGGATTCATCTCATGTGTCACCGCCTGCGGTGCGTATGTAGGTAGTAAAAGCTAAACACTACAGATTTACCATGTTTGGAGAAGATCTCGTCTAAAAGATTTATCTTGAATAATGCGACTAGCGCCAGCAAGGTTTGAACCACACTATCGAACTGACTTGCTTTCCTCTGCGCTAGTCTAGCTCATGCGCCTACCTAGGGTAATGACATTTGCAGTAGTTTAAAGTGTTTGACATGATGAAATAGTGAAGGAGTTACATATGATTGCAATTTCCACAGAAAGTGTTTCTGACAAATCCAAACTTACAGGTGTTAGAAAAATACAAACAAACCGACCCGCATTGGACAGAAACAGTTAACAGTTCTAACAATAAAATATCCAACGAGATAGGCTTGTCGTGAAGAGAATTCCAAGATGCTACCTCGTATTAAAAGCAGTAGTTATAAGAGGCATGATCACTCTCCAAATCTAAATTCACGCTAATCAGGGGGAACGCTTAAAAACAAAGTTTATTCAATAAAAGTCCATACGCTGGACACAAATTAAGAAGTTTAATTGTATAGGGAGGAGAATAATATCAATCTTCTATAAGAAAACAAAAATCCATATTAATTAAAATCATTAAAGAAGCAAGAAATAAAAATGTCGCAATAATCATTCCTTATTAATAAAATAGTTTATATATAAACAAATGTAAAATATATCTTAAATTTGTAATTAGATGGCATATGTGCGTTTTTAAACATTTCAGTTGCAAAGTTTCGTCGAATGTTTAATTTGCTGTTCAACAGGTGCCAGGCTTTATAGACGCAGAGAGAGGTCATAAGTAATGAAAGGTTAGCGAAAAAAGTTGGCATTCATAGTTTTACGTCGCAGCATTATCCAAAGTGAAAACAGTGAGCAGATCATCCGTTCCCGCAGGAATGGATTCGTATAATATACTGCCAGTTGCATCATTTTAAGAGCAATACATATACACACTTATCTGAATTCGTCGGCCCATAGGTACAGATAATTATTAGATTAGTATGTATCATCGATTTTTAATCAGCATAGTTCCTCCATTTATTCAAATCACAACATAATTAATTATTAAGGGAGAGTAATTGTCAAAATGCGAACTGTGCCATTATAAACATTTATAATGCCGCAGATAAATAGAATTTAAATGCTGTATCTATATATTACATTAAATTGGAATAAACTGTATAAACTAACTAGAACGTACCCGGGAGAGGGAAGGGTATATAGACATATGTATGTTTTGCTTGGGCGAGAACAGAAGTGGAGAAATTTGAAAGGTATAGGTCAGGAGAGGGAGCTAGATAAATCTCCATGGTGTGGATAAGAGTGAGTGAGTGAGTGTGTGTGTGTGTGTGTGGAGTTTTAGGGCCCGACGACAGCAAGGTCATTTGGGCCCGTGTGGATAAGAGAATAAAGATTTCCATTATATATTATTTTGCAGGCCTGGCTACGTAATTGAGACAATTTGGGGGGGTGAAGTAGTAATTAGAAAAAAATTGTCAGTAAAAGGGGAAAAGAACAGGAGAAATATAGGGCATAATTTGGGGAAAGTTAAAGAGAGATGGCTAAGAAGAATTAAGAGAAAAATGTAGAGTAGGATAGGTGGAATGGCAAAAGTGTAGAAAGGAGTACAGGGCCTCCAATACACAAAAACCTAGGGTTAGGTATATGGGGACCGAATTATTATTCAATGGCGGGCAACATGGTAGGATTTTCAGGATTTAGGAATATATGGCGTTTTCCAGTATGGATTTTATAATTGTAATCTTGATTTTGTATTTCCATTTGATGATGTACAAGGAAAGATGAGAAATAAATTACAAATTACTGCTAACTAGAACGTTCTTAAACAAGTTGGAATTGTTTCGACACATACACTCTTTACTCGAGAACAAATGCAAGTGGCCCTTTGTTGCTGAAGTATTGTGCATTCCTATATGATTTCTGCTTAGGCATAATGAAATAATGTGGCCCTATTTGTTATTAAACGTCACTGAGAAACTACCACAAAATTATTTTAAAAACGCCTTGGCTGAAGGAAATAGACACTATATGGTCAGAAGCAAGGACGCTTATGAGCATGGTTTATCCATAACGACACATCTTAGTCCTCATAACAGGCGAACGCCGTTGAGGTATATCTGACACTTGAGCAATTGATGCTGTTATAACTCGAATTGTAGATTCTCTTTTGTTCCAGTTATATGCCGTCTCTGACTGATTCAGACGAAAAATGGCTCATCGGTAATGTTTCCTAGTTTATACCTTGTGTAATAGGTTTGTTTTTGTTGATTTTCCGTTATTCTTTAAATCGCAATATATTTACACTCATACTTGTACAATTCCGGAGCGACAGGGAATATTACTGTTGAAGGAAATATCCTTGCTCCAGTAGGGAATAGTAAACGAGACCACTTGATCACGGAGGCAGTCATTTCCAGGATTTTACCGTCAATTTTAAGCCCCTTGACAGTGAAAAAACATACACCTCCACATTTTGAATTCCAAGCTCTGAACTCAGTGCATTAATAGTTCTCTGAATGTTCATGAGCTCTCTGTTAGGTTAGGAGTTTTCTTCCTCCTTTATCTGAATGAGTTTCCTTTCCGAGTTTATCCTATCCTCGGAAAACAATGATCAAGTACCTCTTCCCGGCTTATTTAAGCGTCACTAACACCTATTCCATTCTTTCACCAATATGACCCGCCCAGTTAAAGAGCGTTAAACATTTTGCAATCACTTCCACATTGATTCCAGAATCTGCGGAGAGCAAAGAACGATTCTCATTAATTCAATGCATCTGTAAAATTGGTTGAAAATCTGTAAAAAAAAATTAAAAATTGTGTTGTTACCTTTTTATTATGTTTATATCCCACGGTTTAATTTGGCGTTTCTGATTTAATAACATCGGCAATATTTAAAGCTCTATGCAGCCAATTAAACACTCATGAGCATAATACTGCAATGAACATTCAGTTTAAAATGTCCTTTTAATTAATATTTTTTCATGTTCATTACTAAAAATGCTCCATGTGTCAACGTTTTCGGTAGAACAACTTCCAATTTTCAATTTAACTGCAGGAATTAGATACCCATATTCCGCATTTTTGAAACTGCGAATCTTATTTTCACTTTTTTCTACTAATTACTTATAGCAAGTAGAGGAACTATTCCATTTCACTAAAAGTTCTATACCGGTTTTTCACCGGAAACACGCTGAATCACATCCCAATTAAAAATAAATGAACAAAGAGAGCTTGCGCAAGTGTCTGAATATCTGAATGTCTATAAACAAGATAACTAAAAAGCCGATTAAATACCAAACTTGGTGATTAAGTTCAGCATCCATCAACATTTTCAAGGAAATACCCTTTCTCCAGACTTCCTTTCACATGAAGTAATTTTTTTAAATTTAATTTTCTCAAAAATGGCTTATTTGTGGAACTCCCACATGTTTACGACATGAAATGAAAAATGAAATGTATATCGTCAATTTTCTGGAGATGTCCTCAGAAGTCCTCTTCATTCTGGATAACTTTTGCGTAACTGATAAACAGTTAAGAGATGCACAAAATCTTAAAGGGAGATTAAAAGACACTTGGGTGCTGGGACCACTTCGTGACCGGCTGCTGGGCCCGTTTCCTTACCGCAGTAGTAGGGCATGTCCTTTGTCCTGGCCTGCCTGGGAGGTCTATCTGACCCTTTCCTCTGCAGTGTCGTGGCCACTTGGGACGGCCGCCCCCTGTCTCCTCTCGCCTCGTTCTTCCTCCCGGGGTGCTCCACTTGGGGGCATAGGTACAATGGATCACAACTGGTCTACGTGCCGAATCCACTCCATAGTAAATCCTAATCCTAACTGGATGAAGCTTATAGAAATGAACTTCAGTATCGACTATCCTTAGGAAAATTTCTCACGCTCTAACGCCCTACGGGACCCTTGACATGGGCTACAAAATCTACATTATAAATCATTGTACCCCATTCATTAGAATGTAGTAGTAGTAGTAGTAGTAGTAGTAGTAGTAGTAGTAGTAGTAGTAGTAGTAGTAGTAGTAGTAGTAGTAGTAGTAGTAGTAGTAGTAGTAGTAGTAGTAGTAGTAGTAGTAGTAGTAGTAGTAGTAGTAGTAGTAGTAGTAGTAGTAGTAGTAGTAGTAGTAGTAGTAGTAGTAGTAGTAGTAGTAGTAGTAGTAGTAGTAGTAGTAGTAGTAGTAGTAGTAGTAGTAGTAGTAGTAGTAGTAGTAGTAGTAGTAGTAGTAGTAGTAGTAGTAGTAGTAGTAGTAGTAGTAGTAGTAGTAGTAGTAGTAGTAGTAGTAGTAGTAGTAGTAGTAGTAGTAGTAGTAGTAGTAGTAGTAGTAGTAGTAGTAGTAGTAGTAGTAGTAGTAGTAGTAGTAGTAGTAGTAGTAGTAGTAGTAGTAGTAGTAGTAGTAGTAGTAGTAGTAGTAGTAGTAGTAGTAGTAGTAGTAGTAGTAGTAGTAGTAGTAGTAGTAGTAGTAGTAGTAGTAGTAGTAGTAGTAGTAGTAGTAGTAGTAGTAGTAGTAGTAGTAGTAGTAGTAGTAGTAGTAGTAGTAGTAGTAGTAGTAGTAGTAGTAGTAGTAGTAGTAGTAGTAGTAGTAGTAGTAGTAGTAGTAGTAGTAGTAGTAGTAGTAGTAGTAGTAGTAGTAGTAGTAGTAGTAGTAGTAGTAGTAGTAGTAGTAGTAGTAGTAGTAGTAGTAGTAGTAGTAGTAGTAGTAGTAGTAGTAGTAGTAGTAGTAGTAGTAGTAGTAGTAGTAGTAGTAGTAGTAGTAGTAGTAGTAGTAGTAGTAGTAGTAGTAGTAGTAGTAGTAGTAGTAGTAGTAGTAGTAGTAGTAGTAGTAGTAGTAGTAGTAGTAGTAGTAGTAGTAGTAGTAGTAGTAGTAGTAGTAGTAGTAGTAGTAGTAGTAGTAGTAGTAGTAGTAGTAGTAGTAGTAGTAGTAGTAGTAGTAGTAGTAGTAGTAGTAGTAGTAGTAGTAGTAGTAGTAGTAGTAGTAGTAGTAGTAGTAGTAGTAGTAGTAGTAGTAGTAGTAGTAGTAGTAGTAGTAGTAGTAGTAGTAGTAGTAGTAGTAGTAGTAGTAGTAGTAGTAGTAGTAGTAGTAGTAGTAGTAGTAGTAGTAGTAGTAGTAGTAGTAGTAGTAGTAGTAGTAGTAGTAGTAGTAGTAGTAGTAGTAGTAGTAGTAGTAGTAGTAGTAGTAGTAGTAGTAGTAGTAGTAGTAGTAGTAGTAGTAGTAGTAGTAGTAGTAGTAGTAGTAGTAGTAGTAGTAGTAGTAGTAGTAGTAGTAGTAGTAGTAGTAGTAGTAGTAGTAGTAGTAGTAGTAGTAGTAGTAGTAGTAGTAGTAGTAGTAGTAGTAGTAGTAGTAGTAGTAGTAGTAGTAGTAGTAGTAGTAGTAGTAGTAGTAGTAGTAGTAGTAGTAGTAGTAGTAGTAGTAGTAGTAGTAGTAGTAGTAGTAGTAGTAGTAGTAGTAGTAGTAGTAGTAGTAGTAGTAGTAGTAGTAGTAGTAGTAGTAGTAGTAGTAGTAGTAGTAGTAGTAGTAGTAGTAGTAGTAGTAGTAGTAGTAGTAGTAGTAGTAGTAGTAGTAGTAGTAGTAGTAGTAGTAGTAGTAGTAGTAGTAGTAGTAGTAGTAGTAGTAGTAGTAGTAGTAGTAGTAGTAGTAGTAGTAGTAGTAGTAGTAGTAGTAGTAGTAGTAGTAGTAGTAGTAGTAGTAGTAGTAGTAGTAGTAGTAGTAGTAGTAGTAGTAGTAGTAGTAGTAGTAGTAGTAGTAGTAGTAGTAGTAGTAGTAGTAGTAGTAGTAGTAGTAGTAGTAGTAGTAGTAGTAGTAGTAGTAGTAGTAGTAGTAGTAGTAGTAGTAGTAGTAGTAGTAGTAGTAGTAGTAGTAGTAGTAGTAGTAGTAGTAGTAGTAGTAGTAGTAGTAGTAGTAGTAGTAGTAGTAGTAGTAGTAGTAGTAGTAGTAGTAGTAGTAGTAGTAGTAGTAGTAGTAGTAGTAGTAGTAGTAGTAGTAGTAGTAGTAGTAGTAGTAGTAGTAGTAGTAGTAGTAGTAGTAGTAGTAGTAGTAGTAGTAGTAGTAGTAGTAGTAGTAGTAGTAGTAGTAGTAGTAGTAGTAGTAGTAGTAGTAGTAGTAACAACTCAGGCACAACTGTACAATTAATGGTTTCCATTCTACTCTCTCGAGCCCCTTCCATTCAGTGCACAATCTAAAAGCTATAGTTAAAAGTATGTTATCAATAGCCTATCTGCTATTAACACTAGATCCTACAAAAGAGCATTTTTCTCCTTCTATTTGTGCAGTGACATGAAATTTGTGCATCATGGATGCAGCTGTATCCTCATTAATCCCAGATTAACCCTCAGAAGATTCTTATCAGCAGCTGTTGTGGAGGGGGGGAGTAAGGTTATTTTAAGAGAAGAATGGTGGGGGGAGGGCAAGTTACGGTGCATTGCTTGCCAATAGAGGCCGTAGCAGTGTGCTCTGTTATTAGCAAAGCCAGCAACCCCTCCCTCCCTGCAGGGGCTAAATGTCTCCATTATCACTCCATATCTGCTCACATCCCCATCCATTACTGCAGCAACCCGCTCAATTACCAACAGCGGTAATCACTCGGAGCTGGCTAGAGTCGAGGTGCCTGCCTGCCTACCAACCTGCATCTTCTTGTCCACTTTCTCCATCTGTCGGTCTAAAAAGAGTAATCGGCAATTATGTTGCTAATTTCACACGGTTTTTGCCATGCAAAATGAGGAAAGAAACAAGAATAAAACACTACAGAGATATGAAAGCTGCAACAATATTCCATGGCTATGAAAATTGACATCCAAAAAAAAGAAAGAAAAAATCAGAGGCGGAGATGAGGTTCTTAGGAAAGTAAACGTCATTCAACAATGCCTACCAATTAAATGTAGAACTTTTAGGTGATAGGATTAGAATTAGGATAACTACGGAGGGGATTCGACACTGCGACCTGTCTTGGTCTATTGCACCTATGCACCCATGTGGGGCGTCCTCGGGAGGAAGGATGAGGAGAAAGGAGACAGAGACGGCCGTCCCAAGAAACCAAGACAGTCCCTACGTTTTACTTAGATGGAAACTTCCCCCAGTATGCCAGTAGTAGGTCATCCCACCCTACTGTGGTTCAAAAACACTTTTATATGCTAAAGTAACGAACTACACGTAAAAACGGATTGTCCATGAACAGAATGAGTGAGAAGAGACAAACACTAACGACAGGAAGACGAAGAGGTGTTGGACGTTCAAAACACCGTTAAGCTAAATTTGTGAAGGCAATGTCTAATGCTTGCCACCGTTTCCTAAATTTACTTACTCTAAGAAATAAAATGTAATGATCTTGTTCACTTTCGTTTAACAATGGTAAGTAGGGAACCTTTTGAATCTCCATATTTGATATGGAAAATCCAGTTATGAAGCTTCCCGAATTATATATGTAGATAAAAAGTAAGAGCTATTCTATTTATGGACACGTTCATCCAGGTACTGTAAATTTAGTTATTTATTCATTCAGGGGGTAGCAAAACCTGTATTTGCAGTGGGGTTTCTATAATTAAGTCTACAATTAATTCTTCTTTCGCACCATAGGTGTATCACTGGAAATATAAATTAAATTTATTATTATTATTATTATTATTATTATTATTATTATTATTATTATTATTATTATTATTATTATTATTATTATTATTATTATTATTATTATTATTATTATTATTATTATTATTTACCTGACACTTTAATTTACTAGGAATTCATTGTAGATAACCGAAGGGATGGCTCATGCGGTTTGATCTGTGGAAGGGAAATCCGGGTTTGCTTCCCGTGGCCAGCCAACCACACAAATGGGGATTTTAAGGGGTTTTCCCAGGTGGCCTCTTTCAGGGTATAAATGTCGGTGGGAGTCTCGGCGCTGCATGGCAGGATGGTATGCTCCTGATAAACATCTTAAAATATATGAATAAATAATAAATATAATTAAAATTAGTGCAATTAAAAAAAATTACTAAATAAGATTTTAAATCATTAGTTTGAAATCGAATATACTTTTAGGTGATTTTCTGAATATCATATTCGTCGTCCGGTAGGGCGGTCTCCGGTCTCCTAGCCGGCTTAGTGGACCGTTTAAGGACTAAGGCGGGAGGGATGTAGGTTGTAATAGCTTGCCGAGAGCTTCCTAACTTCGGGATGGCGTTCTCCGGTCTCCCATCCTGCTTAGTGACCTGTTTAAGGACCACGGCAGGTAGGATGCCGGTTGAACTAGTCTGACAGGAGTTTCCAAACTCTAATAGGGCGGTTCCAAGACGGCTTAGTGGGCTGTTTCGCAACCAAGGCGGGGCGACGATGGTTGTACTAGACTGCCGGGAAGTTTTAAACCGGTCAGTGGTAGGGATCCTACCCTCTGTTCTGTCGTGACTCCTGGGTAGGCCGCTGTCTCCTCTCACCTCATCGCTCCTTCCCGGGGAGCCCCACTTGGGACATAAATACATAAAATCAATCTGGTCGACCTACCGAATCTCCTTCGTAAATTATATCCTAAACTACCCTATCCTCCCATCGTGCGCCCATGAAGTTCCCCTTCTACAAACCAACAGGCTAAGAGCGATCCGTTACAGTTTTTCCCTTACCCTCCTACCATATTTTTACAACAGTATATTTTAGTTTGATACATTAGAATACGGAGCGTTTAGTTTTTCTATAACTGCCGGAAATCAAACTCGAAACCCCTGAACTCGACTTCAGAGTCAATCTTGAATGTAAGATGCCAATAAAACACTCCCGGGTGTTAGCGATAACTTTAAGTAACGCGGTGCAATACCACGTGACCACATTTATTATTAGTGGTACCCGTAACTGAAAATGCTGCCTGGTTCATCTTCAACCATCAAAGAGACTTTAATCAAACTAAATCCTGGTAAAAAGTCAAAAATCAAGTCTGCAGAAGAGATTCATTTACCTCTACGAATAATTTACAGCCGTTCTGGTGCAATATTTACATCTCTTCGGCGTTTGATTAAAAAAGAAATAAAGTTACTCGCATTCTGAGGTTTCCCTCCAGCTTGAGAAGTGAATTTTCTGGTTTGGTTTCTGCAGCACCAGATGTCGATTTGTATCGCAGTTGTAAGACACAGCAATTCAACGCTTAGTTGCATTCTGAATAACAAAATACAGTAAGTTTTATTATTCTTAAAATCTACACATCATTCTCTTTATATGTATTTCAAGTTAAAAACAATACTGAGTAAGGTTTATGTAGCGTATCAAATTGGACTGTTAATAAAACTATTAATGTTTCAGACATATGTACGTGTAAACACTGAAATTATATATCATAATCGTAATATTACCTACCTAAAAACACCATTTCATCAATAAAATACCAAAAACATTTAGGCTTGCTAGGTTTACTATTATTCACCGTTGGTTTTCGGCTATAAACAACTGAAAATCAAAGACAGTTGAGCGTAGAATGCCATGCTGTCATTTAACAGCGACAGATGACTATGACTGGCTCTTCAGATTCTAGCTTAAGAAACACTCTCCACCCTAGCCGGGAATCAAACCGCAGGATTTCTGGATGAGACGACAGAATGCTAGTCACTCCACTATAGTCAATCTTATAAAATGTCACAAATAATAAAACTGACTTATGCATTTTAATTTCGCAAACCATCGGCAGATGAAGATCGAAATTAAAGCCTAACGGGCTAACACATTAGGAATGTACACAGCGAATGTAAGATTGAACATTTACAAAATATGCAATCGTTCTACGAATGTAGCGCAGGTCAGCGCAGTGCTTCTGTTTCTAGGTCCGGAATACTTGCTCATGTACATTTGTATCTTCTCAAGTATACTGAACTGATGACTTTCCAGCATCGCAGACACTGTAGATATTGGGAACACTCCGACTGGGGGAAGAGTGAGGCTGACCACATCTCCCCAAATCGGTTGAATGATCGTCTAACCCCTGCTTAGGGGAGATGCACCCGGTACCGCGCAGTGCCCAGTACCGTACGGTGTCAGTATCTCGTAATTGCCGATAGATGGTAGAAGCTCATGGTGTGTATTTAGACAAACTATCTTTGCTACCAACGGAAAGTTTTCCCTTCTCTTTGACCGTTGAATTAGAAGTTATTGTTCAGAAAAGTCGTGTAGTGAACTGGAGTTGTGCTGTTAATAACTTGCTGACATTGCTGCTGCCTTGTCCGGTGAGGATCTAAATAAGTATTTGTACTCATATTATTTGGTATCAAGTAGACCACACATACACAAAATACAGTGTCGGTTTAAAAGAATCAGGCCGTGCTATGACGTTATATATACGTACGTATGAGTTGCTCAGTACCGTACGACAGCAATTTTCCCAGTACCGTAGGCGAAGGTATATTTATATCCCCTGAACTTGCACTCACATTAGATTAATTAGATTAATTTTTATTTATATGCATTCTGTCAACATGGAGGCCAAAAAGAAAGGAAAATTATTATAAGACAATATGAAACAAGTAATAAAGAATGTGATAGAAAGATCAGTGAGCCTGGGAGTAGCAATATATATTGCTGAAACATTAACATCGACTCTATATAAGTTGATGTTGCAGGAAAAGGTACAAAAACAGAAGAACAAACCAATAGCAAAGGGACGCAAGACTAACATTAATAAAACTATAAATAGAGAACCTAGCTCTAACTCTGTGCCACAAGAAACTGAAATAGTGAAGAGCCTTAGACAAAAAGAAAATTAAATTTTGGAACCAAAACCAGTGTCGATTGAAGTGTTCTAACAGAGTGTATCATTTGCTTAGAAATCATAGACGAGGCTTGGGTTCAGTGTGTATCGTGAAAGGGTTGGACACATATTGAATGTACAGGGCAAGATAACGTTGATTTTTATAGATGTGATCACTGTATTTAAAAATGTTTCATTAGTTGTAAGACATTTTTATTTTGTTGTGATAATCTCTAGAGAACGTTTTGAAAAATATATTATGTTACCGTGTTCTGTTTTTATCTCAAAAATACAATACTTATAAGATTTTCATCTTGTGATTTATAATGTAGTTCCTCTTCCTTTATTTAGAAATATATACAAATATATGCTGTTTCTGTATGTTATTAGCTTCATGATAATAGTAACGCGCTACTTGCTCTCCATTGCATTTTCTTTGAACGTTGAAAAAAACCTTAGTTGTACGGTACTGGGTGCATCTCCCCTACATATGTGCCCTTGAAGTTAAGTCAATTCAACCTTAGCTTTGTCTGACTTTAATTTTCCTAAGTATTCCTAAATACGGACAATTGATAAATTGCAGAAGAATTGGTCTAATGTGTAAACCTTTTGAAAAATAACAAAAGTGTTACGAAATAAATTTTAAAAAGTTCTTATTTTAAAATTAATTTATACTAAGTTATCTCTTTCACATTCTAATCTTTAATCTTATTGCACTTAAAAGTAAAACATTTAAAAAGTAAAAAATGAATCATGTTATAGCTTCGATTTTTCTTTTGGATAGGATAAGCAATTCTAATTGTCATTTTCCAAATTTTCATTAAACTTCAGTGGTTTCCTCATGAAATAAAGCGGGGGGGGGGGGGGGGGGGACTAAAAGTGAAGGCTTTAGAGTAAAAACGACAAAAGTGCCAGATAAATTTAAAGGAAAAATTACTAACCAGAGTACTGAGTGAAAAAGTAAAAATGCACACAATGTTTAACTGGACATGCAAGAAATTGACTTGGAGAGCTCAATTTTACACATCGCTAACGGATAAATGGCCTCGGGTTGTGATCCAGCGTTCATTTGACAGCTGCAATATGCCCCGTGGGCATGTCTACTTGTAGCTTTGGTTATAAACAGTAACAAGTGCAGAAAGACACTGTAACGTTTAAAATGCTAGCGAAGAACAGTGAAATTCAAAGCAAGCTTTTGAAAAAGGAAGCGCTGAAACAAGGGGTTACTTGAACCATGCTGAAACAATAGGATACACAAGGTAACGTTATCCCGCCAGGCAAAGGAAAGCAAGACTCTGCCGAGAGAGAGAGAGAGAGAGAGAGAGAGAGAGAGAGAGAGAGAGAGAGAGAGAGAGAGAGAGAGAGAGAGAGAGAGAGATGAGGGGGAGGAAAAAAGCGTCAGATTCTGCAAATCTGCCTTACATTCAACTTTAGCCAGAAATATTGTACTTTATTTCTGAATTTAGACATAAGTAGCATGCAAATAGAGATACTTTAATTATTTTTTTTTTTTCTGAATGCTTGAAACTATTTTCCAGTGATAATATTTTTACCGCCTATGCTGACGTTATCTGTATGGTCAGAAAATGTGATTAACAATGAGCGAGTGATTTTGCCAATTCTTTTTTCTTTGAAAACCACAGTTCTTTTAGTTGGACAACGGCAATAAAATGTTTTCAGGACGTTCTTACACTTCTGGTACTTTATTGCGATCATGAAAAATTGTTAATGGCTTCAATGCCAAGGGAGGTGAATTGGGAGAGGTAACAGTTATTGAAGGAAGGGATCTATTGACCAAATTCAACTCTGATTTTCACGGAACGTTATTATCAAGGGTTGCTTTTGTGTGATTCCGACAAAACTTGGTACCTTGTAACTTAAATCTGCAACTTTTGTAAAGTACCTCTATCCTTATTTCAATCTCGATATACAAATAAACACAATATTCTATACAAAACTTACATCATAGGACCCAACAAAAGTTACAAATTACCCTTAAATTCTGAAAAACTACCCTAACAACCCTTTATCTGAAATTCTGCAATTTAACCATCATCTAATTCAAAATACTGTACAATTACACCATATAAATTGACAAATATAATGGATTATCTTTGTTTTGAAAAGATACCCAACCCTAATTTTCAACCCTAATTAGGGACTTCCAACATTTTTAAAAATTAACTTTACCAATTTAGTTTCAATCTATGGATAAAAGTATACTGCTTACAACAATTAGCATAGAATTTGTTTACTTGAGTTATAGGAGATGTTGAAAATCATAGAATACCTTACAAGTTCAAAAAAAGCTACCACTCTTATATTTTAAACCACTCACAGTTAAATGACAGCTTTGGAAATAATAAACGCACATGCAATTTTTCACTCACATAGTTTACATCTATTCATTACATTATTGTAAAAAAACCGGCCGTGCCGCGGCTGAGTGGTTAGACCACTCGACTCTCATCAAGACGGCCCGTGTTTGATCCCAGGCGACTGCAAAGTAAGATTTGTAGTTGGCAACACGGTACTGGGACGGGTTTTCTCCGGGATCTCCGGTTTCCTCCGTCATCTCATTCGACCATCATCTCAAGTATCATCCGGAACACCGCCTCCGGTGCCGTAATTAGTAAAAGCGGACGTTGATCACCACAAAAATTTGTTTTCTAAGCGAGTTCTGAAACTTTTTATGGAAATGAAAATCATCTTTACACAAAATCTTCAGGTTTAGTTGAAATGAGGACTTTTTCACCAAACGGAGGATGAATGTATTAAGTTTACGAGGCAATATAAATTTTAGGATAAATACCATCTGCCTTTACACATCACAGTTCTCCCCTATATGCAGTGTTCTTAAAAACAGAGGTCAGAGAAAAAATTATGCTTTATTAGTAGCATTTTTATAAGACGTTCCACAATTCTTTGGTATTATTGCTTTCACTACTTTTACGTTAAGTAGAGGAGTAATTACATTCTACTAAAAATTCCATGCAGACACTTCACAGGGAATATACTTGTTTTGAGGTCCTTGAATAATAAATTCAGAAGAAGTGTGTGTGTGTGTGTGTGTGTGTGTGAACAGCATAACTAAATGAGAAGTTGGATAAATACTAAAATTTTTTGCTCATCTCTTCCGAGAATGCAACACTCGGATTTTTTAGAAAACCTCCAGATCCCAAACAAGTTCATGCATGACAAATTATTTAATTTTTTTCTCTACAAAATTACTAAACTTTTATTAAAATGTTATACTGTAGAACACATTTTTATGCCTATATTGAGTATTGTTTACAGAGACTTAATCTTCATTTTGAATTAATTTTGTATTACTTGTACTCTACATAATATTTCGATGCTTATAGTTTAAATTTTGCAATACATCGTCATACAGTTATTGATGCATTAAGTCACCATTCTTTAGTTGGTGATGAAATAACTCAAAAGCAATACACAACGACCTGCTTTTTAAATATCTGACACTTTCTGCTATGACGAAAAGTGCGATAAAATCTATTCTAAAAACGTTTGTCTGGGTTAACCTAAAGTAGACAATAGTAGGAAAAAAAAAATGAGGAAATACAAAAGCTTTTTCAAAATATTTAGTGGAAGAGAGATACAGACGATATTGCTTAGAGAAAGCAATATGAATGTAACATATCTCTCTTTGTGCCCGCAAGAGTAATTGAATTATAAAAATATGTTTAGTGAATTTGTTCATTTTGCTATGCTGATCGGTTTAATTATTATTTGAGACAATGATATGACCTAAGGTGCATGAAGCAACTACCTGCGGCTCGACGACCGATTCTCGTTAACGTCCAAAGCAATTTCGTGGCACACAGCACCCTCAAGTCATGTATTTTCGATGGAAAAACAAAAAAATAAAATGAAACCTTCAAGTTGGCCTGATCTCGCCCGAGTAGCATATTTATCAGCAAAGAGAGAGGGTGGCCGGACGGCGTTGACGCAATTGGAAAGAGGCGAAGCGAGCGGCAAGATCAAAGGGCAGCATCTTTCTCACTCCCACAGCATCGGAGTAGGGAGCGAGCGTGTGCGCAAATCAGATTTTCGCTTCACTTGCTCCATCTACAACACGCCTGCCGCCCTTCTAGATGCAGCAACGGCAGCCTGACCCGAGTTCAACCCCCGTACACGTGGAGGTCCCGCTCGTCTTCTTGGTCATTCCTACCTCGCATGTGTATCCCTCGATATTCAACCTTAGATTACTAGAGACGACAATGTGCAACTCCCCTACACGACAGCATGATCATAGTTTAATGCCCTATCTGTACTGCCTGTACGCGTCTGTGTAAAGCACACTTCAGAAAAGAAGGGAAAAAACGTGGTATTTAAATGCAATATGAAGACTGCTAACAAATTCCCTAACTGTTCTTACTTATTATTTGCTCAAAAAACTAACATTTTATAAACAATAACCCATGTTTAAAATATCAAAATAGGAATAAAATACATATCTTGAACTTTCTATAAATATCCCATGAACTTTGTGACTGAGTTTTGTATAACAACTTTTCTTCCATCCCCCCCTCTCTCTCTCTTCTAAAGCAAGAGTTTGTTACCCGGAATTTACGCCTGAACGCCTATGTAAAAACATATATTGAGTAACGCAGCAAAGATCACAGATTCTTTTGGTGATATAATTATTTATTTCTTTTAGTGTCCTATACATTAGAAACATTTGCCACCAATCTTGTAGCTTCTCAATAAAGTTGTCCACCAGAGTTTGACCATTAGTTGTGCAGTGCGCTAACCTTTAGACAATCCCACGCAAAACATCGAAAAAATTTTGTCTATATATATTGTAATTTACGTCCTTCAATGTTAAGTCATATCAGACGATGAATGGAATGGGTGAAATGATGCTCAAATGAGCCCAGGGTCCATAGAGCTTAGAATTACCCGACATTCGTCTTTCAGGATAAGGGAAACCCCGGAAAAAACTTATCCAGGTAACTCACCCTGACCGAGATTTTAACTCGGGACCTCTCGAACGTGAGGCAGACATGGTATTATAGCGCTGCTGGAACGCTTTCCATGGCTTTATCTTTGTTAATAGAAACCTCTCAGATAACGCACTGATTATTCTTGTAAGAGTGAGAGGGGTACTGAGGGGCCTCCAGGTCGTTCAGCCAGTGGAACTCGCAGGAATCCCAAATGACAGATATGTGTTCACTCCACGTGGAGTAATCGGTGCATTATCTGAGAGGTATCTATTACCAAAGATAAATCCATGGTAACCGTTCCAACAGCGCCACTATACCACCACGCTACCGAGGCGGGCTCAAAATATGTTTGTGCCAAAAGATGAAGAAATATATACCAAAGTATTATGAAAATTACATTTTAAAGGCAACACATCTCATCTTTTAAGTGTTTGGAGAGGTTTCCTTCATTAATTTAAAAAATTGAACATTTGTCTACATTTAACAATGTCAAAAGTTTCAACAAAGTATACGAAATTTATAGATTTTAAACATTGTAAAAACTTTAAATAGGGTTGTCATCTTTTGCCATTTAGTTTGTTGAACCTAAGCACTCCAAAACTAAAGCTCCATAACTTTCTAAGCCTAATCTTCTGCAAACTAGTCTTGCAGCATAATTATGTACTTCTTGTTATTAAAAATAAACATAAATAGATCATCATATCATAATCAGGGTGCTATAGGAGGTTGAAGAGAGAATCTTTAAAAGTGGTTCGTTAAAGCTGAGTTTTAAATTTCTCTCTCTCTGCAACATCACGCTAATATTGCATTTCAAAAACCACATAGTATTTTCAGAAACTGAAATTTCAAACCAATAAAACTATTCCTCGGAAAACGAGTTACGACTGAAAAAAATTGGCACTGTGACTCAATGATATCCAATATATACCTCCACATGGTTTACCAGTAATACAAAAGCATACAATGCTCATTCAGAGTGAAGATCGCTTAACAGATATTGACAAAAAGTTCTAGATTATACATAGCTTTTATCTTAAAAAAATTGGCAATTTAATTAAAATCATTAGACAGTTTTGAGAAAATAAAAAGAATAGTTACTTTACCAAATAACGAGTAGACTGGCATGCAGAGACTTTCTTTAAAATCCTCATGTTCCATATTTAAAAAACACTGAACCTAAATACTACCTCTAGTATTTATTAACCCTCAAAACATGTATTTATGTGAAATGTGGAAATGTGGAGAGTTTAGTTGGAACGCAGTATTTTCTCTACCAAAACAATAAGTAGGCTTTAGAGGAATAAATATAGAACCATTAATAAAATTGTCCTAACTAGTATTTACTCGCCATTAGTCGGTTAATCGGAACAGTATCTTCGATATCTGCCTTTTGAGTGAAATTATAACTATAACATGATAAATATTACATTTAAAACATCAGTTGCTCAGCTTTTTTCCCCCCCCCCCCCCACAGAATACGATCCTAAAAGGTTTGTAGCCCTTTTGTGCACTTCTGTAGAGTTTCTATAATACGAACAAAAAGGCCAAGTTTTTCTTGAATTTATGAGATATCGCCGCGGCCGCGGATAATTACCGACGGAGGGCGCTGGCGCATACTGACCCGGCCGACTACCTGTATTAATGGTCCGTTTTCTTGACCGAACAATGGTCCGACAAAAACAGTTTCAGAGAATTCATGTTTGAGATGATCACTTGTATTTGGGCTTTATAGAGGACCTGACTCGTGCACACAACTTTTCAATGAGGAGTTTTACAGTGAAAGTTCAGTGCATAGCGCCGTTCAGTTCAGTCGTGAGTTGTGACTTAATAGTGATTCAATTCGACGGATCAGTTGTGTCTGTTGCTAGCATGTGTAACAGTGTCTCAACTGTAAAGTTGCTAAGCGCTTTAGAGACAAATAAAGTGCTTTAGCCGTAACCGGTGTTCTCATTTGTAACAGTGATTTAGAGAGCTACTGCAATACGCAAAGCCGAATATGGATGATGGCTCATATTAACCAATTTATATCCAATATCGCAGTAATTATAACGCGAGTGATAACCTGACGTCTTGGTCACCCCTGTTCCTTGCGGCGGAGGTTATCAGTTCGCCCATGTTCTGATACAAAGAGCCGGGACTGACCAAGCAAATCTATATGCAAATGATTCCTAAACTTTAGTTACCTCGTACCCCGGTACAGCTGTGTGCATAATCGCCTGAGCTGCAACATCTAGATTAACAACGTGTAAGGCCTGGACGACGAGGGGACCAAAAAAAAAGGAGGGGGGAGAAATAGTTTCCCGGAGGACCTCGTGTAACGAGATTTCGCTCTGTTACACAACTGAGGTGCTATATTCTCGTCTGAGTGAGGGAGGACGGACCAAAAACATAACAAAAACCTGTTTTCAATAATACGGTTATCCGCCATACTATTTGCCATCTGAGACACTATAAAATGTTCTATTTCTCTGACTGCAACACTAGAAGCACTGTTGATTTTCTCCCAGATAAACAATATTGTCGTTGCTGTTGCCCATCTATTACTTTCTCTAGCACGTGCTTAGTAGTTAGAAAAGGTACTCCACTCCAATAAAACATCCAGGTGCTTGGCTAAAAACAAAAAGAGAGCATAATTACTCAGAAACTTATACTCGGATGAATGCAACTTCAAATATACAACAGGAAGATTGCTAAGAAACTCCTCCCACCCCTATTTACATAAGCCTTTATTTCCTCAAAGATGGTTCTACAGGTTGGCCCCTTAGCTCGCTCGGTAGAACACTTGCTTTGCGAGGTGTCCCGTGATCGATTCCCGGGAGGGGAATGGGAATTTTATTCTCTATCCCAGATCATTCCCTATCCTCCCCAGAGCCCAGGTGTATGAGTGAGACTGAATGTGTGAGTGAACCAATGTGAAAAAAAAAAAACCCTTATGTTTCAAAGGAAAGGTGCCGATATGAAAATTACAGTTGAAGGCAGAGCATAAATAGGAGGGGAAACAGTAAAACCGACTCTACAAAATATCCGTCTTGCTTAAAACTTCCTAAAAGGGTTTGGAACCAGAGCAAGGTATATTCGAGAGGGACTTTTCTCCCTCTTTTTATTTTTTATTGTTAATTACTCTTTATTTTTTATCAAAAATATGAATTAAAACATACCAGTATCCAAATTTGTTGAATTGGAATGAAACATTCTTTCGACTGATACATAATTACATGCATGACTTGGGGGGTTCATATGAAATGTGCAGATGTCCGAAACTCCTTTGTAGCTGGGTAAATGGGTATCGGGAGGATCGATTCCAGGATATTTTAACGCTTATCTGTCTCATAAGTTTGAAAATTATAGCTTTACGTTTTCCTAAATCTTCTGTCTTGCAAGATATATGATCGATTCTTCTTCTGAAGCCAGGTTTTGAGTACCTTAGGTAACAAAGACAACAAGTTTTCTGTCAGGAAGTTTTCCAAAAACAAAACAAAAAGAAATTAAAAATAAAATAAGTAAAAACTGCTTTGCAATGACAATACTGGACAGAACCTCTTTCCTACACTGCTTTGAACACATTTTTGCAGTAGCACTTCCTTAACCGTAGATTATGTTATACGCATAACTGCAGAGCATCGCTGGCTGCATATGCAATCAGGCGTTTTCAAGCGTTTGGTGTAAATCGGTCTCGTAAAATAACTGCCAAAAGACAAACCGGCTTTCATACCTAACTTCGTTCAATCCAGATTAAGTGCACTGAATCAACCAAGCAAGCATATTTATATGCTTAAAATGAGACAATATAATCATTAAAATCAACACTACCTTCCGAACCAATTTATACCGATTAATAACATTAAGTTTAATAAATTAACAGAAGTTAGGTAAATCAAATAAAATCTTGTTTTCAGGACATTACACTAATCTTAATCCTGACGACTGCGTAACTTAACATTTACGTATGTTGCACACTTTCATACAAAGAAGACCAAAGAGTTGTATGTTCTAAATATGCGTTGTCAAATCAGGTCTCTTAAGACAAGAAATTTCATTTTTGAGAAAATTATAGGACACATAAAAATGCAAATTCTTAAAAATACTCATATATATTTCAAAATAAATATCTATCATTGTATAAAAAGCACTAATAATATCACAAACTTCTAAGCAATCAATTTAGGCTACCAATTTAAAAGAAAATATTTAACAAAAATATTTTATTTTTAATTAATTTATATTTGTAAATCCATAGGATTTCTCGATGCAGTAAAACTTAGCATTTTTTTTTTTTAAATATAGAAAACTTCTGTACGACACATTACTGTATATGATTAATTAGGAGAAATTAGTGTTGAGGAATTCTGAATAAGGCTTGTTTTAGTGCGAGGAGCTCGACTGTCTCTTTGAATCATTCCTAGTTTTCGTTACATACTTATACAATTCAAAATTTCCTTTCTTGATGCAGTTTGTATAAAACTACCCAAATGAAATATACTGATATAGTTTTCACTTACAAATACCAAGTTGCTAATTAGTGAAATGTTTTGAGTTTTGAAGTAACTATGATTGTTAATATTAAAAATGTTGCATTTAACGTTCAGTTCAGCTGCCTAAAACGAATTCGGTAGGTTTTGCACTATGTACAAGTTATGAAGGGATTAAATCCAACAACGAATTTAAGATTTTTGGAGTCATCCATTGAAAATAATTAATAAATTGGAGTCATTGTTTTATTTGATATGCACTGGTATTTAAATATCTTTAAAACATACTTGTCCTTCTAAACGTTACGAGAAATCAATTTTGCATAAATATTTTGGAAAGATCCCCCCCTTTTTGTTGTATTACGTCCTCCAACGTTAAGTCATATAGGACGACGAATGGAATGGGTGAAATGATGCTCAAATGAGCCTAGGGTCCATAGAGCTCAGAGTTACCCGACATTCGTCTTTCAGGATAAGGGAAAACCCGGAAATAACTTATCCAAGAAAGTCACCCTGACCGAGATTCGAAATCGGGACCTCTTGAACGTGAGACAGACATGCTACCATCTACGATACCGAGGCGAGCAGAATCCCCCATGAAGGTGTGTGTGTGTGTGTGAGTGTGTGAAAGTGTGTGTGTGTGTAAGTGTGTGTGTGTGTGTGTGTGTGTGTGTGTGTGTGTGTGTGTGTGTGTGTGTGTGTGTGTGTGGTGTGGTGTTTAAGGATACGTCGATAGCTAGGTCATTTGGGCACGTACATGGAGAAGATTTCGAAAAATGTTACTGATTAATCAATAATATGATTTTAAAGGTGCTTTCCCCAAAAAATAGAAAGAACTGACTTTCTGACGTTCATCTCAAGATTTGCTTATTCGCTATTGTTATGTTTCGAGTCATTCACAAGTAGACCGACAACAGAAAAAGTATTCCGAAGGAGACGATTAAAGTACCAAATTAGAATATCCGTTTTTACTCTTGTCGGAGGGAGAAAGATACAAGGAACTGCGAGGGAATGTAGGCCACTAATTGCTGAAGGGAAATTAATGCATTTGTTTACTCTTGTATAACTGGCTCTATAAACGTTATCAATAATAAAATAACGTCAATAATAAATGCTGATATCGGAATGTCGATGTTCCGAAATAATTATTCAAACTGACAAATACATTGGCGGCAATTATTTTAAGATATTATTTCCATGCCTTCTTCAGGAAAAAAAAATTAAACATAAACATTATATCTTAAGTATTTCAGCGCTGCAGATTAACGGACTTCCCACCCATTCCTCAATCTATTTCGTCGAGTCTAAAATAGGCGTAGCGGATCAAAGTTGGATTTCTTACGGGAGACTATTTCTGATACTCCGCCCTCGTTTCATGCAGAGTCCAACATCGTTCACTGATTCAGGGTTGTATCTTGAGATTTGTTTCAAGCCAAACAAAGAGAGACATAATAAGGGCTGGTTCAAAACCAAGTTAGATAAATGTGGAAACGTGACAAAGAAAAAAAGGACAAATTTCTTATGATTTACGGAAAGGCAATTGTTTTACTCCCGAATGAATCAACATCTGGAAGATTCATACGTTCTGAAAATATGAAGTATTTTAGTACAATCCTACAGTAAATGCAAAAATAGAGAATAAAAGGTAAAGACAGCACTCTTGCCAAGTAAGCATCACAGAGCAGAACCTGCCCAAGCAATTTGAATAAAACAGATTGCAAATTACATATTAACATTGAACAAATGGAAATTCCGATATTCCTGTGCTTGTATCAAACAGATGATACGAAAAAAGAGTGACATTACGTGCGCGGCAACAGTAATGGGAAACAGAAAGTGTTTTACATTATGTATTTTGAGCTGTTTGATTGTCATCTCATGTTAAATCATGCTCGGAGTTAGGTTTAGTAATTATGCAGCTAAAAAGTACGCGCACATCCGATACAGATGTCAGCACAGTAATGTGCACAATCGAACTGAAAAATAAATTGCCGCATCCTAGATATGAGCATTAATTAATAATGGGCAAAAGGTACAAAGCGATCATTTGATCACAAAGTAAGCGTTACAGGAAAAATTCTTGGCCAGTAGTCTACTTGAAAACGTCACTGACAAAACACAATAGCTGCTGCTTATGCGCAAGAGGCGTCCTGGCAACCGCCAAATGAATTAATTAGCAATTTTCAGAGAGAATGGAGGAAAAAAGGGAGATGCGAGCGTGCACGTGAGTTTGACGTGTGTACGTTGATGACAGGCGTCTGTATGAATCAAGTGCGGAACAAAAACACCACATAAACCAGGTGATGGGCCCCCGGTCTGTCTCTGCCGCATATCCATTTGCAATCACAAATGCTTATTTTTGACTCCAACAGAAGCTGACAATATGTGGCCTATCATCTTATTTACAAACGATGTTTGACCGCATGAAATAATTTGTGAGCCACTGCACATATGCAGTTTTAACTACATACATACAGCATTAATCTATTATCCATTGGTGTTACAATAAGAACGCAATGGAAAGTACTCATGACTGACCTTTTACTTTCTCTCTAACCAAAGTTTCGAAACACACGTTCTGATGTCCTCTGAATCCTGTAAAAGGATTTTAGACAAAGGTCTGCGTGTGAGTGTGTGAACAGAATAACTATTTTTAGTAACTAAGTTGGTAAATATCAAACTTTATGTTAAGTTTACTGATCTTACAAGGATGCGACTTCAAAACTGTCAACATTTACCCCCACCCTCAACCCTAGGTGCCATTTATATTTTCGAAAGTTTAGAATATCTAAAAATTACGGTAGCCATTTTTATTTCCTTTACTATGCGTGGGAAGTATGTGATATTGTATTACAGCAAAAATTCGATGTCAAAAATCCAAAACAAATTTATATTTTGAGACCATCTGAACTTAAAAAGCATTTGAGAAAAATGTACAGGTGTCTCTGAACAACTTAACTGAATACCAAACTCGGTGAAATTCTAACCTGATATTTCAAGGATGTGACACGAAGGGTTTCAATAACATTTTCCACCTCAAGCTATTCTTTACATAAAATATATTTACAAAATTTTCATTTTCTCAAACATGGCTCTGACAATTGATTGAAGAATCTTTTGTTAAATATATGTTCACGTCAAATTTGACGCATATATTGGATTTTCTGGGAAGATACGCTTCATTCTCAAAGACTTTCGCATAACTGTTACACCCTAAAAATAGAAAACATTTTGGAAAAATAAAATGCAGATCTCGTTAAAACACAATTTATGTGAAACGTGTTTTTTTTTTTTCAGTCGTGGTACTAACCTGTTTGCATTTCCAAATACTTATATGTTTAGGAAAAGGAAGTCGTTATTTATTCGCCACTTGGCGATGGCATAAGTTTTCAAAGCCATCATATAGTGACCCATTCTTAAAGCTAACTGCAATCCGCTAATCTTGATGTTTCTAGAAGGATATATGCAATAATGCAATTTCTGAATATGTTTATTTCTATTTAGATGAAGCAGACAAAATAACAAACGATTGTAAGAAACCTTTGTATCAGAGGAACCGAGAAATCGATGTTATTTTTTTAAATACTATATTGTTAAATACATGTATGATTAATAAAGTGTAGCTGTCACATGTTCTGCAGAAGATCTGTATATAGCTGTTCATCTGGAATTAATTTTCTATAATTTTGCATTCTCCAAAACAGTAAGGGAAAGCCAACCTCACAAAAAATATACGCATATCTCTTTAAAATACTATTTATACCAAATTACCCTGATTCAGCTGCTTCCAAGATATTAGTTACTATTGGTTTGCATTTATCCCAGAAAGTAACTTGACTATAATAAAGACAAGATTTCATTCCAAACTACCTGTTTCAATTTCATCATTCCTTATGTTTCAGATTGACTAAAAATATACATTTACTGAATGTGTGTGTGTTTGTGTGTGTATGTGTGTGCGTGTGTGCGTGTGTGTGTGTGTATGTGTGTGTGTGTGTGTGTGTGTGTGTGTGTGTGTGTGTGTGTGTGTGTGTGTGTGTGTGTGTGTGTGTGTGTGTGTGTTTTCCATTTATACCCCGCCTTTAACTGCAATGGTCATATCGGCCGCCGATCTCCTTTGGAACATATCGCCTCCTGACGACGGTGTTATCTTGTAAACGATGAGTTGCTGGTTCTTTGGACTTTTAATCATTAGATCATGCACACATTCGAACTCTCATTCATACTTCCAGACTCTGGGGAGGATGGGGAAAAATCTTGGTTCAAGAAAAATTCCCACCCCGAACCTGGGACCACTCAAACAGCAGGCAGGTGCTCTACCGATTGAGTTAGGGTCAGCCACTGAATCTTTATTCCTATAAATTTCTTATAAATTTGTATAGCTAGGTATAAGGCTCATAAATAGAATATTTGTATCAAGTATATTTCTCGTAGCGCAGTAGTTTTCGAAGTATATTGTATAACTCTTATTATTTTAGTTAATTGGTGGAATAATAAGAGTTTAATGGTGAAGCCTGGGACTCAAGTACTTACGATAGTAAGTCGCCATAAACAGTGTATCTCGGATACGAGAGCCCTTAGTGGTTTACCGGGAATATATGAGTCAACTGAAGAACTTAAAGTCAGGACGGCGCGTTGGCCATGGTAGCTCAATGGGTTAGAGCGACTGGATGGAAACCAGGAGATCCTTGGTTCAAATCCCGGCCATGGCATAGAATTTTTCATGTTGACTCTATCCATACAAAACCTTAGCCTATTTGCGGCTAGTGTGAAGAAATGATTCAGTTCCGCCAATTAACTTAAATAAATATACATCTTTAACGTGGATGAGAAGGAATGGTCTTTTTCACATCCACCGATTTCGTTGTTACCCCTCAAAGTCCTCTTTAGAGTATCTTTTTCTAGATAAACCCGAGAACGTTGAGGCTTTTACGTAATTCGATAATTTCAGGTTCAAAGTAAAATAAAAACAAGATTTCAAAATTCCACTTGCATAAATATTTGATTATTTGGACCTCAATAGTTTTTCAAACCTTAAGCTTTAAAAAGATAACCGATATCTGATTATTTTCACCCTTTCTCACAGAGTTACGATAAGATTACCATGGCCTATTTATTACGAACATTACAAGGATTTTCCTGAAATTAATTGTAAAGGATTAACGCCTGTTCAGCATAAAAGAGTGTTCAATATTATTTTACATAAACTGTGTAATTAATAAAATATCACGAAATTTAAACAACCACCTAAGCAACGCCAAAAAGGTACTTGATTAGAAACTTTAAATTCTATGAAACCCCTGAAAGGCATTGATCTACATTACTACTTAATCTTTTTCGTATTTTGTATTCTACTAAAAAATTCGCCATAGAGATCCCATAGAAAATACACTTCTATGTACGGCAATGAGGTAAAAACATGTATATTGTAATGGACATTATATTTTTCATGTCATAAGTGTCTATAAATCCCGAAAAATTTCTAGTTTTGCATAACTTTACAAAATGTAGAAACACAAAGTGGACTTCAAAGGTTATTTGCATAAAATTCGGATATACGATTACACAAATAACATAATAATGTATTAATTCTTATAAAATTTGTTAAGAAGCATTTTGAGACAGTTAAAATTAATAAAATTGTTTAGTAGGAATCTGGTCCAGAACGATGATTTTTAACTGTGCTTAAAAGTCCAGCCCCATATGAATAGCTTTACTGGCATTTAAAAGATCTCCCGCGGGACAAAATTTCGGCATATAGACAGTGCAGTTAACAAACAAAATATTTATTTATGCACTGGCACATAAATTTATTTTCAATAAATTTTTAAAAATCATACAGGGACCTCGAAACTGATGATACCTAAAAATCTCGTGCAGATGCATTAATTCTTCCACTGTTCTTTGGAGGCTTTAAGCGAAATTTGTTTTTAGTTTTGTTCAATTTCAATAAAATGTTCGGATAAGTTTTCTTCAAGTCGTGACATATAAGATTTCCACTTACCCTACATAAATGGCAGATATGGATCAAATCAACACAAATGCTATTCAGGTGATCGGCTTGCACCCCTCGTGGACAATCTGCAAGGGGTTGTATAGGATCAAGATTATCAGCTTCATCTTTCTAATGGCTTCTTTAAAAGCAGGAATGAATTTGATTAGGGTTGTTCGCCTTATCACTGATGTGGCAACAATGGACACAGCCGTGTCTCTATTAAGGACGCAATCACTAGAGATAGACATTATGCACACCCCTTCCCCTACACATGCGCGCATACAAATTTTTACATGAACACCGCCCTCACACCACCCCTCGTCGTAGCACCCCATTTTAATCGAAACATCAAAAGCCGTAGCAGTTGACCCCTCATAATTGGAACGGCCGCCATTTTGTACGCCCACCCCCAGTTTCATCCCTTACTCCTCTTTTTCCGATCCTCCGGCCGCCCAAAACTTGCACTGTTCACTTGCTTCTCATGATGAAATTCCGCGCGTGTATTCTCGGTCCGTCGGAATTTGGATATGAAGATATGGTCACTCCCTTTCGTTGCTTTAATTACGTTCACGCCCTTGCAGTTATAACAAAACACAACATTTTGCTGGCCTCATTAAATTTACGTTAATGTCCCAACAATCCTTTTATTACAGACACAGAGAGAAATATTTTTGATGCAGCAGAGATTACCATGAAAATATAATAAAGGGATTCCAGGATAGCTGCTACTAAAATTGCCAATTTATACAGATTACAACTAATTTAGTTGGCCATTTTGTCTTACTATTTTCTTCAACAAAATAACAGAAAATTAGAATTCGCAATCTTAGCTATTTAACTTTAATTGATAATTCTGAAAAATTAAAATCGAGTGAGATTTGAAACTTTTCATGTGATGACATTTTTACTTCTTAACCGTAGATGGTATACTCATATCCTTTACAATCGAAGATTGAAGTTTGTGTAACATTAAATGTTTCTCCTAATAATGTGTAGAAAAGGAAGCAGAAGCAATAGTAGTAGGGGTGCAATATTTTGAATTTTCAAAAATTTTCATCTATCAAATTATTAAATTATAAATTGTGAACTATACCGGGGTGACTGGTGTTGGTTGGCGCCAGCCTACATATCGGAAGGTCGCGCGTTTAAATCCAGCCAAGGCTGATTATCAGATTAAGCGAACTAGATTTACTTGCACTTAAAAGAAACTCCGGGGACAAATTCCGACCCACCAGCGGCAATAATGGGAAGGATACTTACATCCCCAGAATTTTCTGCTCTTCCATTTCACTATTTCCTCTGATTGGCTATTTCAGGGCTCTAAGCGCTTAGGCGTTCAGCGGGGTGTTCGGCGTGCATGGAGAAATCCTTGTTCTCTGGATCGGAGAGGTCTCGAATCCCGTACCTTTAAGTCCTCCAACATTTAGTCATATTGGACGATCAATTAAATGGGTGAAACTATAGTCCAAAGAGTCCGGGGTCCATGGAGCTTAGAGTTATCCGACATTCGTCTTTCAGGAGTAGGGAAAACCCCGGAAAAATCTTATCCAGGTAACTCACCGTGACCGAGATTCGAATTCGGGACCTCTGAACGAGAGGCTACCATCTACGCTACCGAGGCGGGCGTTGTAGGGATCCTTCCTATATTGTATTTCCTCACACTTAAGAATATAACCTTACTCCTCTCCTTCCCTTAGAGGGATAGTCACAAAAGTTCTTCTCTAGGTCGAGGTGTTAAGTCAACCATTCAAACCCAGGATATGCTAAATGCATCATTTACTATTTTCTTCTTTGCATATATTTCTTTTCGCTATATTGTGCTGATTAAATCTTAAACTATTAAACTAAATATCAAAAGTGACATATACCTTCTGCATTATGTTATTGTCCATTTTATAATTAGAATGACATCGCAACCAAGATGTTCACAGTAGTAAAGCGAAGCCAAGTTCTAACACCTGATTTAGTCCATGGGAAAGAGATTAGGATGCCTCTGATTGGCTAAGTTAGATATGAATTGAGTCCTACTGGATGAAAGTGGCGTAGCAACGAACGCAACTCCAGCCAATAATAATAAAAATCTTAATAGCATACTAGGTTCCTTGCCTTACCCCTAAATAATTTGATACGCAGCATTTGCCCGCCTCGGTAGCGTGTCTGCCTCACGTTCAAGAGGTCCCGAGTTCAAATCTCGGTCAGGGTGAGTTATCTGCGTAAGGTTTATCCGGGGGTTTCCCTTATCCATCAAGACAAATGTCGGCTAACTCTAAGCTCCATGAACCCTGGACTCATTTGAGCATCATTTCATTCACCGTCCGATATGACAACGTTGGAGGACGTAAATTTAAAAAAAAAAAAAAAAACGCAGCATTCATATGACTTTATCTGGCTATTCTTCTATACAAAAGCTATTTCTTACAAAATATTTACATCTTGTTTATAAATAAACTTTCATTATATATATATCCTTGCAGGTACACCAAGAATGACACCGGGTAAAAGATACTCTATTTCCTGAAAAGGTAATCATTATGTGACGGTTTCGAAATTTTATGATAACCACGAAATGGGGGAAATTAGTAACTGATAATTCAAACTAATTAGTAAAGATCATCACGGCAATCCCGAACGTTAGCAAAAATATTAGACATGAACTGTGATTTCATGACATATCCATTTACTCTGTGCTGAGATTTAGTTCTCTTCCGAATTACCAAGCGCACACAAGTCGATCAAAATATAGAAGGGGGAGGGGGCAGTGAGGTATAAGGGCGCAAAAACAGGATATAGAAGGCTTGACAGACTTAGATATTTTACACTTTTCACGTAAATATCTTAAGATGCAATGTTTTAATGTAAGTTGTTGAGTTATTTTTGAGAAAATCAAAATATCGAAAACTTTTTCACACGCAGGAGAGATGGTGTGGCTGGGGGTGGGGTTTGCTTGAAAATAATCTTGTATTCTTGGAAGATGTTCAAGATAAAAGTCAAAGGAGTATTTAACGAACATTTCTTTTAGAATTATGCTATTCACAAACACGCGGATGAATTCTATAAATATGTATTTGGAGGAGAGGAATTCAGACATGTATTTCTGGTGAAACCTCCACAGGACTTTTTCGATGGAATAAGGCACTCTTGCTACTATACACGCAGTAATGGAAGTAAGCACGCTTTGGACTGAGAGGACATGTACTCGATTACAATACTGGCTCTATATATATTATAGATAAAGTGGGCGTTGTGGCATCACCACGAGGATCACATGGCAGGTATTGCCGTCCGTTGAGTGGCTATAAGACATGCAAGGATCTGAAACCCGAATTCTCGCGCCCGACTGCATTCACACGTCCGGAAACGAAGACATTATGAAAAAGGCTGTGTTTAATCACGATCCTTATACCACCCTGCGGCTTTCAATCACCAGACTGGCGCCGCCATTTGCATTCCGCGAAAAATGGAGTAAAAAAAATCCACGCGATCCTCTTTAAAATGGAAATGTCTTCGGGCGCGAAGCCTGCTGGGATGGGGGTGAGTGGAAAATTGAGAACGAAAAAAAAAAAAAAAAAGATAAAGGGGAAGTCATACGGAAAACAAAAAAGGATGAAGCATTTTGGGGTAAAGTGAATCAAGTGCATGTGTAAAAAGTGTGAGTGCAGTGTAGAGCCGGTGGCATCTAGCTTGTCAATAGTCGGCGTTCTTCACGGGCGTAAAAACATTGAGCACGTCAGTAAGCCGACGTGGTTAATTATTATACTGGCCGTGATATGCCCAGCGGGGAAACTGCATTAGTGACACAAACACACGCCTCGCTGCCCGCCCGTCTATAATCAATCAGCTTTTCCTGCAACTTTCCGCACGTACGTGCAAAAAGAACAAGGACATTCCTTCTTCGTGCTAAATAAATACAAGGGTAGCTCCTCAGAACCCGTCTTTTTTCTAGCTTTAAGCAAGCACTCAATACTACCTTTCTGACAAAATCTGGAGAGAAAAAAATATTGAAAAAAATAGTCATATTAGAATAAGATTCAATAGGTGCTTTTCTTTTAAATATCCAAACGCTAGGTTTAAATATGTGCATATGGAAAGTGAAATCATTTTCCTTGGTTACCTTTTTGCCACACAAAATTATAATATGTAACGTTCAATTTCTGTATGAGATTCAGTACACGTTCTTCAAAGTTTGACGAAGAATCTAAAGATCTATTCATATCAAGTATAGTTTTGGGTTTAAGATTTTAACAATTTAATACATACCAGTTTTAAAACCTAAAATGTACAATTGTTCTTTAATTTCAATAAATGCTTTACTGCTACAAAAATATAATCACCGAGGGTAAATAATTACCTTTTCCATATATTATACGTAGGATATCACAGAGATTCATTTTTCATTTATAAGGTATTTAAAAACGAGATATAGGAAGTTTAGTTTTATACTGTAGATAATTATAAGCAGGTCAGTGATAACAAATTGTCCTAATTGGCTAAATATACAGAAAAGGTAATATGTATAAAACGCACAACTTATAATGCTACTGCCCACCTCGGTAGCGTGGTGATAGCGTGTCTGCCTCACGTTCAAGAGGTCCGGAGTTCGAATCTCGGTTACCTGGATAAGGTTTTTCCGGGGTTTTTCCTTATCCTGAAAGACGAATGTCGGGTAACTCTAAGCTCCATGGACCCTGAGCTCATTTGAGCATCATTTCACCCGCTCCATTCATCGTCCGATATGGCTTAACGTTGGAGGACGTAAATTACAAATAATAATAATAATAATAATAATAATAATAATAATAATAATAATAATAATAATAATAATAATAATAATAATAATAATAATAATAATAATAATAATAATTTGGAATTCGTTTCTTCACCGTGATGTCAAAGGGTTTGAGGCCCACTTTATAAATATCTGATCACCGCTCCAAACTACTGTGCCTAACTCCCTCTACTCTTGTGTCTACAATCGAAAGTGTAATCATACGTTTTCCCTCTCCTTCTATCCCTGCCAACATGTTTAAGCTCTACTATTCTAGTTACAATGCACTGTTGGCGTTAAGCCATACGCGAAAAGCACACCGCACCAAAATAGTAAAATTCTGTGCATGTCAAAGCATGAAGGATTTTCTTAGTCTCTTCTCACCTTTTGAGCTAAAAAGAAGAATCATTCCCTAGTAGAATAAATGTGCAAATGGAAAAGCTGATGCAGTTCTTATGTACTTTATTCTTTTACTAGCACCATTTCACCACAGTTCTGGTAAATGCTCTAGGTGGAGTTGCTCAGTTGCTCAATGGACACACTTCTATCGTATCCCGTACCTCATTCTACTAACCACTGTCACCTTTTCTTGACCCACTACTGATTACACATTGTACAGTCCTAAGTTAGGTGTATATGCGAGGCCCACTTTATAAGATAAATTACCCCTTTCATTAATAATTCAAAAAAGTCGTCAATTTATTCTTCAAACCAAACAAATACTGAGTATTTTCAATAATGAAATGAGATTAAAGTTATTATATTTGTGTTTATTGTTGCTGCACAGGAGCAGGCAAATGTAAAGATACACTGCCAAACCCTCGAACATAACCTCACCAGCATTATATGACACTCTTGGCTGCGGCAAAACAAAAATAAACGCCGCTAACCTGTGGTAGTTATGGACTCTCTGAGATAGTTTTTTGTATCCCAATTCAAACGTAGAACACCTTAAAACCGTGGGAAATGTCATGTCTTCACATTGTTGTTTAAAATGTTTCGTTTCGCATGCGTAATAGTGCAGATGACGATCGCTAATGCGTGACGGTCTCTGCGCATGCGTAGGAATGCAATGAGCAATGAAGCGTTTTGCTGCGTAACATGGCATCTTTGACACAAAATTACATTTATTATCTTACAACTTAGTGACGTTTATTTTTTCCCACCTGCAGTACGACTGTTATCTGTTTGTATACCGTCACGCAAGTTTGAAATCCGGTGCTATATAACATAAAATTGGACGAGTAAGGTTCCAAATTCATTAAGCATGAATGGAAGCAATGCCTACATCAAACAGGTGTTACCACAATAAGAGTATATAATAGCTAAATAAAACAAACACCTGACAAGCGCAACACAAGTATTTCTCCTCTTAGTTTACCTAATATTATTAATATTTAAGCCTAACTTCTATTGTCGTTACCTATTCACAATAAAATACGTCTGCGTTAACTACTATTTGCAGGCGAAGAATGATGATAATTATGATTATGACAATAATAATAATAATAATAATAATAATAATAATAATAATAATAATAATAATAATAATAATAATAATAATAATAATAATAATAATAATAATAATAATAAATTTTATTACTTTCTCGTCAATGCTGACGTTAGGAGGCGCTTGGGTACCCTCAGACCGAGGTAGCAGAAGCATCTGACCTGAGGGGTCGTCCCAACGCCTGAGATGAAGGATTGATGGAGCAATTGGCTGAATGATGGTGGGGGAAACCGGAGGACCCGGAGGAAACCCACCCCAGCGCCATGTTGTCCACCACAAATCCCACTTTGCGGTCGCCTGGGATCGAACCCGGGTCACCTAGGTGAGATCCAAACGGTCTAAGCACTCAGCCATGGCGCGGCCATATTATTATTATTATTATTATTATTATTATTATTATTATTATTATTATTATTATTATTATTATTATTATTATTATTATTAAATATTTTCTTATAAGTACAATGGAACCAGGGGAGTACGGTAGGCTTAAACAATAGTCAAATTCCTTAAGAGCCGGTGGTTATGTGATAACTTGACACAAATAAAAGAATCAATAACGACTTTTTATTTGAGAAAGGTGGCAGTAATTGAACATTTAAACCAACGATAAAGAATTGCTCATCAGAAGATAAATTAAAAATAAAAAAGCATAGCGAATTATATATCTTTGTGTAGTATGATTTTGTCTATAAAGGTCACCCAGCCCGCCTCCGTAGCGTAGGTACGTGATGGTAGCGTGTCTGCCTCACGTTCAAGAGGTCTCGAGTTGAATTTCGGTCAGGATAAGTTAACAGGATAAGAGTTCTTTACCGGGGTTTTCCTTTACTCTGAAGCATGAATGTCGGGTAACTCCAAAGCACTATGCTTCCCGGGCTCATTTGGGCATTATTTCACTCATTGCATTCATCGATATGACCAAACGGGTTCAACGAAGTTAATTAAAAAAAAATCATCCTCAACAGAGGACTTGGAAACCTATTGCTAGAAACGTAAAGGGACACATTTCACTCGTCATCAAAATATCCTACACACACACGCGCGCGCGCGCACATACAATGTAGGATATTAGTAAAAATTCTCGTCATTCTTTTAGAAAATCAAGGTTTTCAAAAGTGTTTCATGTAAGGGGACATTTTCTTAAATGTTTTGTTGTCGAATTCTTGAAAGATGCTGGACTTAGCTTAGCATCTTAAATATTTAACGAATTTTTAGTTTTTGAGGCACACGAACCTTTATCTAAACATATTTATGGGTCCACAAAAAACGTATTTTCAGTGAAATATCGATATCAAAGTTTAAGGAAAATGCACACAACTTCCTTTACCTAATTCATATTACCACGTGGTGGAGATAGAGACGCAGCTATAATACTGCTTAGTGGAATAATAAGAGCAGAGTGATAATTCCTCATCTTCCCCAGAGTCTGGAAGTATGAATGTGAGTGCGAATGTGTGCGTGATGTAATGATTAAAACCAACCGAACAAGAGTTAACACCTTCGACGTGTTCCAAAGGAGAACGGCCGCCGGTATGACCATTAAAAAAAAGAGCAGAGTTATGGGTTCTAATATAGTGAAAACCTAAACAATTGCGAATCTTCTACTGACCGACAAAATTGATGGGATTTTTGACATCTGTGATTGATTATTACCTTTTTGGACTTATCACTACGATTCTGCTGCAAAGCGTAGGGTCTCTCTACCCCTTCCTTATTATCTATTGCACGAGCTCTCCTGCGACCGAACAGAATTAATATGAAATTGTTTTGATTGTAACGAGGACAGAGGATCTGTAAAGATAAAGGGATATGTGTTATATTGTAATACTCTCATGGTGGCTGGCTATAAGCCGTTGTTTCGCACAAGGCAATACATACCTAACTTCTCTATCTCTTTCTGTCGATTTCGTAGCGCGTTTCACGAGCAATTTCCTAAGCGGTTTCCATCAGCGAGCCGTTGTCGGAAAGAGGGATAAAAACAGCGGGAGAGCTCGCTGTTGTTCTTTGCTGGAATGCCAGAAACAAGTCGAAATTCTATGTTTGATGTGCGGTGCATGAAGCTTTCAATTTCATCTGTTAAAGCGGTTTTGGCCACACTTACTGTTTTCTTTCCTGGTGCTTCTCCCCACAATGCAGAGATTAATGAATATCTTTACTTCTACAGAGATATACTATCCTGTGCTTAAGAAGAATGAGATCAGCCAGCGTTCACGTTACACTACCACAACCAATCAAATAAAATAGTCAAAAGTTACGCGACATTTGAATTTCTGATATTGCGCAATCTAATGGGTCCTTTTTACCTCCAATATCTCCCAGTTGTTACAAATAACTAGGTTACAGAAATCTAAAATAAATATCAAAAGTACATAGATGTTTATGAACGCATTTTTTTATATCTTCATTCTTTCATAGATTTGTAGGGGAGAAAAGACGCTTTAAATTACAGATCCTCATAATGCGTTTTTCCTTGCAGATGAGTGGGAAACCACACTTCACGATCAACTGCAGAATAGGAAGCACGCTCTTTTTCCAATGCTGCAGCGAAGTTATTACAGCATTACGCCAACGATATTAACTGTGTTAGAAGTTACAATTTCCGATACTTACGTGTAGGTATAGTAAATTGGAGATCCAATGAAATAATAATAGAAAATTCACGATTTAAATTAAAGCACTTGCCGATTTTTGCATGAAACAATTTAAGGAAATGCAATAAAATAAAGTAGTTTATCTAAACATATAATATAATGAAGCAAAATGAAGCTACATAGTAAACGTTTAGGTAGTTAATCTCTCAGTGACTGACAACAAAACAAGATAGGTGCGTTTGTTTACCAATGCGAGGAACTAGAAAGAAGGCAAAATAATCCCCTGAACATATAATTAACACGACTAAAAACCAACTAACCCTTCCTTGATTTATGATGCACTTGTCCCAGCGCTTCTGCCAGTCTTCAAAGACATGCTGGAAACCATTTTTGAGATATCCTTCAAAATCGCCTACGCAGCCTTCACCACTGCTTCTGATGATGGATTATGCCTCCCACGAAGGCGTTTCTTCAAGTTAGGGAATAGAAAAAAGTCACATGGGGCTAAATCCGGACTATAGGGAAGGTGAGGGATGCACTTCACGTTGATTTTTGCAAGATATTCAGCAACAACATTGGCAATATACGGCCGCGCATTATATGTAAGAACGTTGTTAAATTACAATGGTTAGAGAAAGTCAAGCAGGTATCATGCATAAACTTTTAAAAAAAAATAATTGTGTAATATGCTAAAACATAAACAGGATTAACTGTAAAACTTCAGATCTTCTACATAAATTAATGGTAAATCAATATGCATTTCTAGCTAGCGAATAAATCTTATTATCTGAAACACCTTATTCAAAAATTAGATATATCAATGTTACTTTATTTACTACTTTGAACTCATAATTTTCAGCACCGTTTTAGAAACATTTTGCGTTCCTGTAATAAATCAAAGGTGTAACAGCCCAAAGCGGGTTAAGGCCTGTGAACCAGACTGCCGACCTCACGCCCACATAGTCTGTTTAGTTAAACGCGTGTGCAGTTCGGCCGCATCTTATGACGAACCCTTATAATGGTTTTACAACAGCGGCCCTCCTCCCAGTCCTCTCTGCAAGGTTGCCACCTTTCCCGATACGTCATGGGTATCGTACAAAGTTTCCTCTAAATAAATCATCTTATGAAACTTCCTTAGTTTTGACATATATATAATTTTACTGGATTCCATAATAACCCTTATCTTATTTATCTTATATAATAACCCTTATCTAATTTATCTAAGGTGGGCGCTCTCCCTTTTGCATAGAACCTATAAATTTCTCGGCGAATTAAATCGTAAGTGAAATGATCGAAATCGCAAGTGAAATGATCGAAACTTTAGAGAAACGTTTCCTTTTGTTTTCACAATTGATCGGCATCTTTGGTATTCCTTTCGTCACCATTTTTCTTACTGTATTTCTGTGAATATCCAGAATTTATCAGGTTCATTGCATGACCCCTTACCAAGATAATTTTTCAGCACATATGTGTTCAAAACAAGCGCTTGAATTTGCTTAGAAAGGGTTCCCGTTATAACTTTGTTTTTTGAGACTTTTCCAGTAACATAATTCGGCCCAGCAACACTTTCCAATTTATTCACACTTTTGTCATCACTTAGATTATTTTCACTTGACTGAAAGTTATCTACTACTCCATTTGCATTTACCACTGCATTTCCCTCCCACGGTCTCCACATCGTGACACACAACGAATTTCTGCACGTAATGAAACAGATCAACTGGAAGTTGGAACTTTGGCAACTGAGACTCCACGTGGAGTAAACATGCGACTGTCATTTACAGAAAATCAGGGTTGCTATTGGTCCTCAACGACAGTGTTCCATTTCTGAGTGTAGAGGTCCGTTTCCTTTGTGAGACAGACACCGCTCCAATAACCGGGTCTTAGAATCCACATCCCACACGTGGGATCGAACCCGGTGCACTTCGCGGCAGGGAAGCACAACGTCCCAGTCCACTACGCCAGAGCGCGGGATTCTGTACGCCTACGCAGCAAATAAATAAACTACATTGAGGAATAAATAAACATGTCCTATGCATGAAGCACACCATATTTTCCTGGTTTTTGTTTTAACACACTCTTTTGTTCAGAATTTTGTATCTATTTTGTGGATATCTCCTTTTTTGTTCGCATGATTATATTGTGATTACATTGTACGTTACTGGCTTTTCCCTACCTCACCACTAGAAAGAGGAAGAGAAAAAATAAATAGAAATTTATCCATAAAACACGACCATATTTAAATCTAATTAAAACACTTTATTTATCTTGCGTTTTAACGAGAGGACTCCCAAATTTTGACAACAAACGCGAAGTTATAAAACATTCCATTACGTACTGGTGACCCCTCATTTGTTTGCATCAGCGCATGTGCAACTAAATATTTTCGCTATTTTTAAATTCTAAATGCTATAAATAACATTGCAGTGGAAAAGGGTAGAATAAATCCAAACAGAATTTATAAAAAGCTGCAAATGGCAACATACTTGATAAACGTACCGCGACAACATTGGAAATTAAAAAAAGCGTTAGAGAAAAATGATCCGATAGGACTGGGTTTGACATCCACTACAATTCTCGGCTGTCAATCCTGTGTAATAATATTCGCAAAAGGGATTAAAAATGTTACTGTCAAAAGGCTCATTTGTTTCTTTCTCTGGTTCTTTTAGAGTTAAATAAACCTGCAGTACCTGTGAATTAAGATTTCATTTTCGAAAACGTTTGAAAAAAAAAGTATTTATTACGACAATCAGATGGATTTCAAATTTTTACCGTGGTTTCATTTAAAATTTTGAGGTTTATCCCCCTCTCCCGACTACTTAGGCGCTGTCCCTTACGCTACCTAGAGGGTTTCTATCGCCCATGAGAATAAAAATATGTCAGCATTTAACTTTATTTATCCATTTAAAGGCCATGACCATTATTCAATACTTCTTATCCATCGACAACTTTTTTCCCCCTTCAAAATTTCGTGATTAAAATTTCATATGTATAGGTACAAGTAACGGAAAACCTAATATTCGGAAATAACTAACCGTAATTTTGTACACATATCAACTCAATTTGGAACATGTCTACAAATAATGTTCAACCCAGTGGCGTGTTATTAATGTTGCCTGTTCATTCAAGTAGCTGGCGGCTGACTGAGGGTCAGCACGATGTGTGTCATTCGTGTACCTGTCCTACACGGACTTAACCACTTAATGACAGGAAATGTGGGGTTTTGCAGGTTGGTGGGTTAAGATAATGTAGATGAAAAGAAGGGAGGTAGGTTGCCGACGGCAACAGTTATGTTAGGATAGGGATACCAGGGTACTGAATAACACGGCCATCTTAGAACAGCACTAATTTATTCCAAAGAGCATATATACACTTAACCTCAACGAGGTTCAAGAGAAAGACATTCCTCCAAAAGTTAATAAATTGATGAAAGTGTATCGAAATTTTATATTATTTTTTTCTTCAAAAATAATGAAAAGTCCAAGCTATTTCACTTTCAGACTTATATTGCATTAATTTGTGACCGACCCACCGAGACCGGTCGGTGATAGATCCCCCGAGACCGGTCGTCTAATATCAAAAGCTCGTTACGTTGCTAGTGGCGCTCACCGGCAAACTCGAACCGTACGGATTCATGTGGGATGTCAGCGAACCTTGCGAAGGAACCGAGGCTTTAGTTATTGGTTTATAGCACGATTATTGCCACTGCAAACCTTGCGTTTTAGTGTTACTTCTTCACCTGAATGATTTAATGTTAAAGTACAATAAAAAGAATCACATCACAATTTGCATATAAAAGAGACTGTGTGATTGAAATCTTTTGTATCAGTCCTTGAGTTCGCGTTCCTTTGATGAAAAGTGTCACATAATTTCAATAAGAAGGCTAACACCGGATCTTAAACCTTTAGAAATTAATCACACTATCACATATTTAAAGTTGCCGAATGGCAAGCTCAGTTGAAAGTAGATTTTAAGTTAGGCCGTCCAATCTTAAATACAGTCCTGTTTGCAGATGATCAGGTCATTCTGGCATATACTGAAGACAGATTACAAATAGCTTTGTACCAACCCGACAAAACAATGTCAAAGTATAATTTTATTATTTCAGCAGAGAAAATGAAAGTGATGGCTTTAATTGGTAAATACCCAACACGATCCAAAATGCTCCTCAAAAACAAAATACTAGAACAAGCTAAATATTTTAATTACTTAGGATGTGATATTTCCTATGAATGTGACAGAGATTTAAAACAAAAGATCTATAAATTTCAAAACATGTGGCACTATAAAACGAACATTGAAAAACAAAAAAGGAAGAGATAACCATATTAAAGTTTTATAAAACTATGGCAGTGCCTGTTATATCTTATGGAGCCGAGACCTGGACCTTGAACAGAACTGATAAAATAATAATTGAAACGGCTGAAATGAAATTTTTGAGGTACGTAGCAGGCTGTAGTCTTAAAGATCACATTAAAAGTGAAACAATAAGAGAACAACTAAGAATATTTACTTTAAATGACAAACTCAGGGAGTAAAAACTGAAATGGCAATATCATCTCTCTCGAATGCCAGAAGAGAGACTCACCAAACAGGCCTTGCAGTATAAACCAGTTGGTATTAGAGATGTTGGAAGACCACGGAGACACTGGGAAGATCCTTTCTGAGCCGAAACAGGCCTATCTGGCCTATGATGATGATGATTATGATGATGATCATCACACATTTAATTTTGATCACTGCTGCCACCAATGCATCAACAGAACGATCTTTTTTCAGGCTCCGCAGAATACACACCTACCTAAGAAACACTCAAACTGAAAATAGATTTTCATGCCTGACCTTGTTATGAGTGCAAAATAGGTTGTTTAATAAACTTAAAAAGCAACAACAAGCAACATTGGAAAACTATCATTGATGTTTTGTTGGAGAAGAATCAGCGCATTGAACTGAAATACAAAGAGACACTGTAAGTTGGAGAGATTGTAAATACTATAATGTTTATTTATATGTCTGCGTTTGGTTATGTTATGCAACAACGTATATAATATTAACTTGGAAACCCTCGGATTCGCGACTGATATTCGTTAGATTAGGTCTGAAGCAACCGAGAATACTTAGGAATCGCCCACGCCACGCCCCTGGTTCAACCTGAAATACACAAAATTTCTAATGTGTATTTATAGCGGTTACCGAGTTATTTCATACAAGTGGTAAAACAAAGTAGTTTTGTATGCACGACTGTCTGTGTTAGATGTAAAAATAGCTATAAACCTCTTAAGAGAACAATTTACAAGATTTATGTTTACACAGAGCAGATTCTTGTCGTTGCTGTGTGAAATTACCGCTCGCTGGCTCACGAGGCGAGCAATAAACTCGGTAATCCCGCAGAGTGACCAAACAGACGTACCACCAAACTTGATTAAGGGAGTAGACATTTTATTTTGAGCGACTATCAGCAATATTGCGGTTCCAGAGTAAACTAATATTCCGCCACATGTTGATCTAGCGACTTTTCCTCGTCACACAATGGGCATAATGGAACATGCTGAGACAAGATGGAAAGGGGAGGGGGGAGGAACAGGACCAGCTATACAAATATCATTCCTTCCTACCTATACGTATGTCACATCATCCTTTCATCCGTATGAGCCGCTTCAACATTCACGTACACAGGCTTCAAATTTTGTGGACATGTTTCTAACTTAGGAACGACTACTTAAAAAATACGTTATCTGTAGTTATATAATGAAACAAAACAGAATCTAGAACTCTTCAATGTATTTAGACTATTTTACTAATAAAATTATAAAAATCTAATATGCCAACGAAATGCACTTAAACGCATTTATGCAAAACTTGTAAATAAATGTTCGACTGCTTATAAGAGGCAGTTGCAGTCGTGAAGAAAAAAAAAGTATAGCTACAGAAATTTGGGAACTTCCAAGCATTTTCGTCCTGAAGCGAGAATGTAACCACGTAATATCTCGTGAGCGGCAAATATTCCAAAGATTACTTGACAAAATTTTATAGTACTTAAATGCTACTATATTTTCCTTGTTTCCTAATTTCTTTAGAAACACTCATATTCATATTTTCAGTCTGAGAGGGTAAGAAATAAATTCTAATAAAAGAGAAATTTCTTAGTTCAGCCAGCATTTTGGTTGGAGTAATCGAAATGCACTACAGAACCAATCATATATCTCAAGAATCATAATCATCACTTAGTTTGAGAAAATTAAATTACCAAGCATTTTCCTTCTAACGACTAGTAAGGGGCCACGACAACTTTTTGAAAGTAGTAGATACTTAATTCCTAGCTACTTCTACATGTTAAACTTCTTCTAAAATAGCATTTTTTCTTAATTCAACGACCCTCAAAACCAGAGATCTTGATATCGAAATTTTGAGCGAAATCGGTGCAACGCTTCCAATTGCAATAGGCACGTGGTAGAGAAAGTAATGACTGAAACTTAAAGCACATTTTTCATTTATTTTCTAAACTAGCGATTCAATACTCTCGAGCATTTTTCACTTGAAACTAGTTGGTAAAACTGGACATCCCTTAGGGCCGTACACAATATACCCTTATATTCTGCAGCGCTTAGGAAACAGAACAGGGAACTGTAGAACTCGTACGCCAAACGACAATAAGAAAGAACATGGAGAGGTTAAGACAATGAGCGGCAGCAGTAATAAAATTAATCCCAGGGCCCGTGTTTCTCCCTAGCCCTTGTAATCCCGATTATCATGTTGTTTCCTTGAAATCTTCCCGCTGCTGCGTCTGCAAATCTGGTGGGGAAGAAAAGGGAAAGCTTGGGGTTAATCCCAAACATTTGCTCCCTGTCGTCAGCAACTTCACAATGCCACCGTTAAAACACGCAGTCAGCCAAGCGACCGGGAACCGAACCCTTGGCGTAACATTTACTATCCCATATTTTACAAATGGAAAATAACAGGAAAACAATGCACATATTTTACGATCGTTCTATACATACAAGCGTCTCTGTAGCATTTTCCTTTCGCGAGACTGTAATGATCTTAACTCAAAATTCGGAATGAGATTTCAACCCGAACCTAAGTGCAAGTTACTCGTGTGTGCGCGCGCCAGGGCGTGTCAATTCTTTAACTAAAAATGGGTTGAGAGAACATATCTGCCTCAAGCTCAAGGGGTTCCGAGTTCAAATCTCGGTCAGGGTGAGTTACCTAGATAAGGTTTTTCCGGGGTTTTCCCTTATCCTTACAGACGAATGTCGGGTAGCTGTAAGCTCCATGGACCCTGGACAAATTTAAGCATCATTTCACCCATTTCATTCACCGTCCGATATGACGTAACGTTGGAGGACGTAAAATTACAAAAATAATAATAAAAAAAAAAAAATATGAGGGATTATGAAACTAAGTATTTAATTCTAACACCTTTCAACATGTAGATTACAAGAGTCCCAAGTTCAAATTTCACTCTTAGTGAATTATCTGAGTGTTTTCTTCCCTGAAGCTTTCCTCTGGAGATCTAATAATTCCAAGCTCTATCCCACTCGTTTTATATTTCATTCATTTATTCATTCATTAACCACGATTTGATCTACCCTTCAAAACAACAATTCTTACCAACCTACCAAATAGCTTGAGAAGTCTTTCTTTCATGTTGAGTGTGTAATTTAAGAGACAGACAAAAACTTGCTATACTAAAATCACATATCTTGTTAAAACATGCTATTTCTACAAAATACATGTAAGCATATGTTTTCCTCATTGATAAGTTTTGTATTTTGAACTGGACACACACACGCATTCATAGTCTCAACATACTTCTATGTACACTCTGAGGAGAACTAGCTTCCACCAAGCCGGGAATCAAACCCAGGACCTTCGTACAGAAGGCAGGTGCTCTTCCGGCTGCACCATCAGGGGTGCCATTCACAAAAGTTGTTACCACCATTTCTGAATTTATTCCTCAATATTATTTTTGTGTTACTTATGAGACTAAAAGTCCTGCGCCGTGGCGTAGCGGATTAAGGCAGCATGCCCTAGTATCTGGCTACGGAAAGCAGCCCGCGTTCAATTCCACCCATAGGGTGCGGATTTTAGCTCCCGGGTATAGGACCGGTGCCCACTCAGCATCGTGAGGAAAGTGGGGAGCTAGGTAAGCGGCCCTGGTCACGGAAACCAACATTCCGGCTGGGGGACGCCGAGATGCTGACCACATTTCCTCCCCGTATCGGTTGGATGATCGTCCACCTCTGCCGTGCGTAAGTGGGCGTGAGGCCGGCAGTCGGGTTGGTAGGCCTTGGCCCTTTAAGGGCTGTCGCGCCATGGGTTATTATTTATTTTTATGAGACTAAAACAGTTATTATAAGATATCTAAGCAAAAATGTATTGTAAATAACGAATAGTGAAAGCCGCATAAGGAAAATAAAAGTAAAAACCGGCATAAGATTCTGAGCACCCTCTGTGACCTGTCCTCAGAATACAGGGGCATTTTTATAGACTCTCCTTGGCAACTTATAGTGTGAGCAGCTTTATAAGTATTCCTACCTGAAATAGACAGCTCTAGTGTAAGATATGTATGTATACTGATTCCTGGACATCTGTGGCTTAAAACAAATGTACTTATTCTGCCCTGGCTGCCATAACGTTGAAAAAGATTCAATAAAGGAAGAGCAAGACCATTCTACTATTTTCGGCTAATGTCACTAATTAGTAAGAGGATGTTCCAAGACAGAAACATTTGATCAGTCATATTCACATGATTAGGAATACTACGGAGGGGATTCGCCACCGAAACCTGTGGCTTGTACCTAAGCAGAGAGAAGGAAGGATGAGGCGAGAGCAGAGGGCGGCCGACCGAAGGAGTCACGACAACGCCGAGACGACAGCCTACACTTCTACCCTGAGAGAGTACACCAGATGAGAGATGATGTGAGATGATAATGGAGATGATATGCAGGGACGGAAATTCGGGGATGCAATTAACCTACCCAGCATTCACCTGCCAACCCGGGAAAGCTGCCGCAAAAAATTCATGTATCAGGTAGGTCGGCCAAGAGAATCGAAGCCGGGCCTCCCGAATGTGGGCCACAGACGAAACCATCCCCTTCGGTTTCACATGACTTATCTATCGTTCATTTACATATCGCTTTTATCCTACTGTCACCTACAAGTTAATAAAAATTTCATTTTGTTGTACGGATTAGAGGGGCTTAGAAAGCTGAAGCATTGAAAATTCTCTTCAAATATGTTGTTTTATATTGCCTTTAAAATTTCATAGGTAAAAAAAATGGTATCAGCACCTAAGAGTAAAAGTCATCGGAAAATTCAAACCAATAGAAACGAATAACTCCCAAATTGTTGATGGTCCAAACTGTGTTTTAAAGTCATACAAAGCTCATTTATAAAGGACTTTTACAGTCTATTCGCTGAAACTTAAAGATATGAACTTTATTAGTCATACAAGTTCATCGTATTAAACAAAACTTATCGATAATTGTCTTGTGACAGATTCGACACTTCAGTGTATTTACGATGAAACCACGATAAGGAATTGTGCTTTAAGTGGAGTGAGGGAGGTACAAGATTAGAGTGAAAGTGTCCAAAGCCCAAAAGAGTCATTCTGTGATTAAAAGAGTGAAGCATGGATAAGGAAAGGCTTTCTACTAATGATACTAATAGCATTTCTTTGCATTTGTTATGGATTAATTTTTGTTATCGTTCAGCACTCTATAGATGAGCATTAATTTCTTTACATAAAATGGAGAGGGACTGGTTTTCATTCTTTTAAGTATATTGCCTTTTCATTCCGAATTTGGAGTGAAAATAGAATTTGCTGGATAATTCATTGCACCTTTACTTCCGATATACGGTAATGCAAACTTTAGAGAGATGTAGTATGACTCCACATTTCCTCACCACATAAAAATGAAACAGTTTCTGGAATTTGCCTGCAGCAAATTGACTGTACGGGAGATGCATAAGCCAAGACAATAAAAATACACGCATCTTTTTATGTGTATTTCAATAAATAAAAACAAGGTGTGTTTTATGTGGCAAGTAAAGCCCTCGAGAGAAAACAAAGTTTGACTTAATTACTGAGGTAAAAACAAGAGTAACCAGATAGGCTTTGGACAGCAGCTGTACGCAACACCTTCTAATGAGGTAACGTCCCCAGGCCTGTTCTGGATAATGAAGGTGTAGGGTGATTCAAGAAGTTGCAGCGACTTTTAATTATCATTCACATGAGCAAGTAGCCAATAAGAATAATTACGTTGACGAGCTCTTGGGGTACGGTACTTGAAGAGGCAGCACGCGAATCCGACGTGTTGCTCTTTCCCTTCCTCAAAAATACCGCCTCAAAATCGACCTAATTTCTCATTCCTAACTGTATTTTACTAAGCTACCTTCCTATACATAAATCACTTAAATCAGACGTAATAGTGTGGTAAACAGAAAAAAAAAAAAAAGAATATGTTGCTTTCACACACTCTATAGAGTATTGTGACTTTGTGAGTTCGTAGAATTAAAAGTCCAATTTGCAAAAATTCTAAATGTTCTTTATTTCCGTAGAAATACACTGTTCAACTCTCACGTAACATTACATCACATTTACAACACAATCTTCCAAAGTCGATGACAATAACAAACAGCGTTCAGTTTACAGCAGCAGCTCTCGTTACAACACTCTCAGCTGTTCTCTGCTTACCTCTCGCGACTCACTCTCGTTTTACAACTGTCCGCTGGCGTGTCACATTCTCTTATATATCTCATTCATAAATTCGAGAGATTTCTGGTACAATAAATAAACCGAAAATTCTATCACCTTCCAGAAGCGTAACTTAATCTTTGCCGGCAAGTCCTTTACCTCGTTATTTGCCGGCTCTTTGTGTACGCTAGCCGCGCTATCGTGGATAACGGCTTCGCAACAGCATTCTTATTAAGATTTATTCCTGTATTTATTTGTTTATTGGGATTAGTTACACATTTTTTGCTGTTGGCATACTGAAGATTCAAACAATAATCAGACTTCTACAAGCCGATCGCTATTTGGGACTGACATTCCATGCAATTCGCAAGACCACAAGAAAATTCCATGCAATTCGCAAGACCACAAGAAAAAAATTGCGACTCTAACAAATTCAAACTAGCCCGCCTCGGTAGCGTAGTGGTAGCATGTCTGCCTCACGTTAAGAGGTCCCGAGTTCGAATCTCGGTCAGGGTGAGTTACCTGGATAAGATTTATCCGGGGAATCTCTTATCCTGAAAGACGAATGTCGGGATCTCTAGGCTCTATGGACCCCGGGCTCATTTGAGCATAATTTCACCCATTCGCTTCATCGTCCGATATGACGTTGGAGGACGTAAATTACAACAACAAAAAACTATTAACAAAGAATATCTCCAAAGTGGTTGATGCAACAAAACATTTTATTTGACAAAAATTGAGTCCTTTGACGATATCTTTGTGTCCAGTTCTTATAGTTTAAAAAATATAGACAATTTACTCAGTCTATTCCAACAAAATTCAAAATATAACATTCTATTCGTCATATGTCTTAAACGTATGGCACTTGAATAATTTTGTTAAACAATAAAGGATGACGACAGCCATTAAAGGTTAGTTTTAGAAGGGTAATTTCAGAAAATCAGTGATAAATCGCACTCGATACCCTTAGGATTTAGCAAGTAGGCGCTCTTATAATTGAGTCTTAAGGGAAAATATTCACATTTGCTGTATCGTAAATGTTGTACAAAATGCAGTCGCAAGAAAGAGAAGCATATTGTCTGTTTAGCTGGTCATTTAAACATATGAAAATATTATATATTTTAAAAACAATCTATAATTTTAAAAAAGTCCGGCAGTTCTTGTACATGGCAGTAAATATATAAACATGTCGCGTATATGCACAATTACAAACCTCGATCTAGGCCGGATTTGATCCCACGACTTTAAGATCAGTAAGCTAGCGCCATTTAAACCGACAGATTAGGAGTAATCCGTTTCATCGTTGGAAAAACGATAATGCAGATTTTCATTCCACTTTGATCAGGAGTATCAAAATTTCCTGACATTCTTATTTTCAGGCTACGGAAACCTCCATCCTATAAGAAAAATAAAGCATTATGCAACTCAATCTAGCCAGACTCAAACTACGCTACCCTGAAATACGGAGGTGGCCACCTAAATTTTAGAATTACTACAATAGTTTATCTACATGCTCTAGGTATAGTCCATTTTAAAATTAGATTGTAATTCCAGATGATCGCAGCAGTGGAGTGGAACCGGCGCCTAACACGGAGGATTCATTGTGATGTCTCTGACTGGCTAAGTTAATTATGAATAGATACCTAATTGATGGAGGCGGGGTAGTACGGAACTCTACTCTAGACAACGACGGATGCGGCCGCAACACCTTAAAGGAGGAATAGAGAAATCAGAATATTTTCTCCGCGTGGGGTAAATCACGTGATAAGAGCTGGTTCTGCTTTATTGCTGCAAACATTAGAGTTTCGAGACAGTCTGATTATAAAACGAACTACAAGAGTCAGATAAAGTAAACTGGATACGGTAAAAATGTAATTCGTGTTACGGTTTTACGTTCAGACTAAAGTTTACGGGATTGGATCCAGCGACCCAGCAGTAATAAAGGTAACAATATAAAAAGAGAGGGAGAGACCAGTAAAAATGTTAACGGTCCAGTCATTTGTAAGCAGTAAAGTAACCGTCGCGAGAAACAAAGGCAGGCAGCAGGCAGACGCGATGTATTTTAAACGAGCTGTATGATTGGGGAACTGGCTGTCCGGTCGGTCGGCGGGCATGCTACTCTGAAAAGTATTCGAATTTCAAACGGTGTGGCCACGAGCCGCAGAGTACAGGGATGTGGGTGCTACTATGTTGTAACTCTATTCCCTCGCCTCTTTTTCATTATCACGTTTCCCTCTCCCTTTATTTTTCATGTGTGGAGCGTATAGACGTGAGCGAGAGAGGGCTAGATTTCCCTCATTAGCGCACAGGATGTTTCCTCGTCCGTCGCTTGTATTAGCAACATCAAGCTAAGACTTTCAATTGCTCATTTGTCATACAATCTCAACCAACCGCTGCTTAGCGAACGGTACCCAAAATATACTGAAAGGTTTATCTTTTCCTTTATACCTAAAACTCCATATTCTGAAAAATATGTACTTCAATTTTTTTGGGGATGGGGAACACGTGGGAAAGAAAACACAGGTGAGTTACATTCAGATAGCTGTCTCTAACCACTCAACTATGAACAGTTTTACAAATCTTATTTGTCTACCTACAAGTGAGAAACACATGGAGACAAAGTATGGCGCATTTGAACATTCAAATCTATTGTAACGAATAGCTCGACAATGGTTAATGCCATAAAGTGCATCTTGAATTGAATGAGATAACAATTTTTATGTAATAACTGGATAAGTTCGGAGGGGACTCGGCATGTAAGCCAGACTTGGTTTATTGTACCTATTGCCCCCACGTTCGGCATCACCGGAAGGAAGGATGACGCCAGAGGAGACACAGGGCGGCCGTCTCTAGGAGTCACGGCAGTGGTAAGGGCAGGGTCCCTGGATTCCACTTAGATGAAAACTTCCCCCGGCAAGCCAGGACAACCGAACGAGACCTGTGTGAGGAGACCGGCAACTGACCTAATGGAGGAGGAAGATGTAATTAACCTACCCAGCATTCGCCTGGCAACCTGGAAAACCCCCAAATTAGGTAGGTTGGCCACAGGAATCGAACCCGGGCCTTCCAAATGTGGGCCAAGAAACCGCCTGACCCACCCTGCTCGGTGTGTAATAGCTTTTTGTCTGTTATGGTTATCAGTTATACATAAATCACTCAAAATCAACAGAATACCAAAGCTTATTCATAGATTTAATTTAGTGAAGATCAAAAATAAAAAAAATAATTCCTGCAAAAGATAGTTCGGGGTAGGATTTTGTGCCGTATACTTAAAATAGACTGAACTTAAATAGCAAGATTAGAATTTGTGTGATATTTAGCTTGTAACTTATGTTTGTGGCCGAGCCATGGCTGAGTGGTTAGACCGCTTGGCTCTCACCTAGGCGGCCCGGGCGACCGCAAAGTTGTTTTTGTGATGGGCAATATGGCGCTGGGGTGGTTTTCCCCAGGTCCTCTGGTTTCCCCCACCATCATTCCACCAATTGCTATATGATTCATCTCATCATCCCAGGCGTTGGGCCAACCCCTCAACCCAGGTATCTCAGGTCAAATGCTTGGGCTCCCTCGCTCTGAAGGAACCCGAGCGACTCCTAGCACCAGCACTGGTGAGGAAGGGAGGGGAAAAAAAACTTATGTTTGTTCACACACAGACATACACACCTTTATCTAAACATTTTCCTTTGGTATTCGGAGGCTATTTAAACTGTTATTTCCGGTGAAATGTTGATAATTGATGAAATATTCGATTATACTCCCTAGATGGGGGCACTATTAATGAGTCTTTAGACCTAATCCTGCCATCTAGTGACCTTAGAATGGATCTGTAGAAAAAGCGAAACACCATCCCTATGAGAAATATTCTTCTTCCCTCAGCGATTCACAATTAGGAATTTGAAGGGGTGTACCGTGTTCATTGTCGCTTATTATCTGCAAATCCCTGTTTATGATTTTGGAATGCAAAGTAGTTAAAGGTTGGTGTTCCGTGTATATCGATATCTCGACCAACGCGAGTGAGTGTCTATTGCACATTACACAAAAATAATCATTCAACAACGCTGCTGCAGGAACTGGGGGGAAAAAATCCTATCATTTTCACTTTGTAGTCATTTGTTTCCAGTTCAGTTCAATTCATTGTTAGGAAAAGAGCCCGCTGCGCTTAACGACTGACAGGTGGCTCTGATGCCCGCTCCGATAAAACAAAAGGCGGGCGAGGGTGAGGTAGTAAGGATACGCTAATGACTGCTCAGGCAAAACCGTATAAATTCTCGTTGAAACGAGAGAGCCACGTTTGCAAGAGTCAAAAACAACGTCCGTTTCACAACGTTTAGGCGCGTTCCAACTTTGATCTCTGCTTATTTAAAACCCACGGGCTTGATGCACTGGGTCAATAATGCAATTCCAATAAATGACTTAAATTTTCAAAATTATCTTTAACAAGACGTGCCTCTCTATCTTCTAGCATTGGGATCTTTGTTCATTAAGATTTGCTGCTCGTAATAAATTGATATATCCGTAATAATTTGCTTTCTTCCTTTCAAATGCCGATATTAGATGAGACAGAAAAACTCCTCTAACCTAACTACTCTGGGAATTGTTTATTCTTATATAGCTTCTATATTTATTCTTGTAGGCACAAGGCAGGTGAAGCTAAAGCGATGAGCAAAACTTCGGTCACTATATGCCGATTTTGAAATTCAATACTTATTCCATGACATCGTGTAAAACAACACAATGTTGGCAGAACTTAAAAAATAAATTATTGAACTCTCTGATGCCACTAAAATGGCTCTATGAAATAAGTTGTGTGCTTTATAGGGCATTATTTTTTGTGCAGCGAACAATTGGCCATCACTTATGATTTTCTAGTTAAACACAACTGTACAAAATGAACCGATCTTAAAGCACTTATTCATTCACAATTCAATGTACACATTAAATATGGGTTTTAAATGCCAAAATAAAAACGGTGATAACCATTTTTATAAGGGACAAAAAGTTATAAAAAATGTGTGATAGGAGAATTTTTGTGAAAATCATTTTGTCGTATTCTTGGAAGATCGACATACTTTAAGTTTGATAGACACCAGATGTCTCGTAATTTATTTACACTTCTCACAGAGGGTTTATTTAAAAATGATTTTGCGAGGTAAAAGGGGATCGAGGAATCTTAAATACATTTTCGGTGAAATGTGGATACTAAATGTACAAGTTCTTTATCTGCTATAGGTAGGTAGCAGGATAGGAACCATAAACGTGCCTCCACAATAAACTTTGGTGAGCATTCTAAACTTCAAACTATCTTTCGTTTACGGCGTTTTTAGCACAACATAAGGCGATTGCATCTGTGACAATTTCCTAGGAAACCAGTTCAGAAACTGGGTACAGTCATTTGAGCACCGTAAAATAAACACATTTATCTTAATATAATTATTCGAAAACAAACGCTCCTTCAATACAGTAATATTTCTTTCGTGCCTTTGCGACATTCCCATGAACCTTAAGACAGCAGTGTCTGTTCTATTGACATCTCACGTACTTTTCATCTTAGACTAACCTCAGAAAGCAGATGAACATTTCAAAAAGACACTAAAGCATGAAGTTGACCCGGAAACCGACGGATATGCAGACCCCTGAATGGTTAGTCAACTTTTCTTACTCCACTGCTTCGCGTGCAGCACCAAGTATGCAATCAGGGGCAAGCAATATGCCTCCATATTTTTATTAAATTTGTACGGTAGGGACATTGAATGGTTATTAATCGTAAGTACATATTCTATTATGATTTAAATACTATTAAGTATAAATAATAAACAATAAAGTCAATATCTCCATTTTTCAATTATCTATGTGAGATACAATGCAATCCACAACTTTTCTACGTCACTAGAACGTTTTAATTATAATTATTACACACTGGCAGAGTTATAAATGTAACATATCTTTTCTCTGCTCTGCAAAGACACGATTCAATCTTTGTTGCGCTCTATAATTCCATGAAATAAATTTTAAAAACGTAACTTTTATAGGCAGTCTTAAGGGATAATTAACTACAATTGAGCCACCAGATCTTACGTCCTAGTCATTTTGGCAAAATACTGAAAATATCCACTTACGCCCGCCTCGGTAGCGTAGATGGTAGCGTGTCTGCCTGACGTTCAAGAGTCCATAGACCCTGGACTCATTTGAGCATCATTTCACTCAATTCATTCACCGTCCTATATGACTTAACGTTGGAGAACGTAAATTACAATAATAATAATAATAATAATAATAATAATAATAATAATAATAATAATAATAATAATAATAATAATAATAATAATAATAATAATAATAATAATAATAATAATAATAATAATAAAACAACTTAGAAGGTATTCATTTTGTGATATGCCGAAAGAACAAATGATGACCCAGTTTATGGGCTCTGTTTATTTTTAACGTCTTTAATTTCATTAGCACTATATTTATTTAAATTGTACCGATTTTCAACTTTATCTGTGTAGCGCTTATAAAACTAATTCACGTACGTTTAATTAATAGTAACAAGTTTTATGTAGCATCTATAATTGGTATTAAAATAGGTTTTCCTCTTACGGAGTAACGCCCGTCAAAATCCGAAATATTACAATTAACGAATGCACGGTATACATAAATACCTCATGTGTTACAATCAAATACTTTTACCAAGCACGATTTTTTATTTTTATACAACTTCCACAAACTATTCTTAAAATGTTTTTATGGTCAACTTGGTAATAAGTATTATCGAGATAAACATTTGCAGAAATAGTTTCACGGCTGTTTATTTGTTAAATGCCAGCTGTGACATTTCCAGAATATTTGCAAGCGCTAAACATTACGAGAAACTTACTAAAGAAAATTTAAAAGTTACAAGGTATTTCAAAGTCTAAGGCAATAAGAAGGAAATAGCTCCTGCCACAAAAAAGTACTTTAATAGGGATGAAGTTATCTTAAATATACACATTTTAATCAAATTCTTAAGCAGAATTTTTGGAAAAAGAAAAAAGAAAAGAAAAAAAACTGTTCCATGTAAAGGCCTGTCTCTCCCCCTCTTTCTCGCGCATGCACGAAACAAATTTATGGTTAAAAATCTTGAAATTGATTTTTTTTCTTAGAAATACAATACTTCCTCTACTTTCATACAAAGTAAATAGTATAAAAGGAAAAGTTCATCTCAGCTATTTATTAAAAGGGTGTGTCATATTTCCCCGAGCAGTAGCGGATGCCGCATCTCGGGTACACACGCAAACAAAAACGGCCGACACTGATCTTGTACTTCGTAATTAATAATGCAAAGCTCCATTACCGCCAAGCGTTACAGGACCTCATAATTCAGCAACTGCAACCTACAGTCGTAATGAGAAACCTCGGGCACAGCGGCTAAATGTTCACCAATTCTCAATAAATCTACACACCCGGCCCCTTGTCTAATACGGTACATACATACGAGGGCTATATGGAATGAAACACTCACACAAAATAACTGCATTAAAAAGCTTAAGTGAAGATTTTCCCCATCTTTTCAACTTTAGATGGGTAGCTCACACCAACGTGAAAAAAAAAAAAGAAGCCACTTTGAAGCAAAAATGCCATTTTCGTCTTCTCTCCCACCTAATTTCCGACAATAAGTACAAGAAATATCCCCACATTCCGAAACTTGTAGTATCTTGGGCCTCCTTAATTAAAAACAAAGTAATAAAAATGAAAATAAAACAAAATTCATTTAGGAAAAATGTCCATCATTCCGTCCGTCCATGTGTCTGTGTGTGTGAGTGAGTGAGAGCAGCGTAATTCAAACAATCGAAGTGTAAAAATGCCAAAAAGGTCAGATCTTTCAAGGATGTAACATAAAGATATTCAACAAAATCCATACACCCCATTATACATTTTACACTGAAGAAAGTTTGATATACGAGGCGTGTCCGTAAAATAAGGTCTTAGAGGCGCTGGAGCCGTGAGGAACCCTGTTACGCGAGATCCGGCAACACTGCAGTGTAGCTTGGTTTCATCCCTTCAAATCCCCGCCACAACGAACCCGTCTTGACTGGGCAGCCATTTGCGATTTAGCTTCCTATCACCTCTAACACCAAGTGCGAGTTGCGTGCAGTGATCCGCTTTTTGAGTGCCAAGGGTACTACTCCCACTGAAATTCATCGTCAGTTATGCGAAGTCTATGGGCCACAGTGTATGGACGTCAAAAACGTACGAGAGTGGGTCAGATAGTTCAAAGACGGACGTACAGACGTCCATGAAGAACAGGGTTCTGGTCAGCCTTCGGTTTTAGCCGAAACAATTGCAAAAATGGAGCAAGAAATGCTTAAAGATCGGCGTGTGACAGTTCGTGAGCTGTGTGAACTTATCCCTGAAGTCAGTAAGACTACGACTGACAAGATTTTGACCGAACATTTGCATTATCGCAAGGCGTGTGCGAGGTGAGTCCCCAAAATGCTCACCGAAGGCCATAAACGGCAAGGTTCCTGGCCCAGTTCGGACGGGACATCCCCACCCATGCCCCACAGTACAGACAGAGCACCTAGTGATTATCATCTGTTTCCTGAGTTGAAATCACACCTGGGTGGAACACATTGGTAGCATGTCTGCCTCACGTTCAAAAGGTCCCGAATTCGAATCTCAGTCAGGGTGAGTTATCTGGATAAGGTTTTTCCGGGGTTTTCCCTTATCCTGAAAGACGAATGTCGGGTAACTCTAAGCTCTATGGACCCCGGGCTCATTTGAGCGTCATTTCACCCATTCCATTCATCGTCCGATATGACAACGTTGGAGAACGTAAATTAAAAAAAAAAAAAAAAAAAAGACTGACGATGATTTGAAAAACGAGGTTGAGCACTACTTGCGCAACTTGGCGGGAGAGTGCTATGACAAGGGTATACAAAAACTGCCACAGCGCATGCAAAAGTGCGTCTATCGGAATAGTGATTACGTTGAAAAATAGCTGTAAGTTACACGTTTCCATCAATGTAACATTCATTGATAATAAACATGTAATCTATATTAAATAAAATTGGAGACCTTATTTTACGGACAATGTATTTAGCATCTCTCAACAAACAAAAACAAAACCACGCAGCTTGATTAAAACATTACATATTTAAGACATTTGTGTGACAAATAAAATATATGTCGTTATTTTCGTTGAATTTGAACTTCCTTTTATTTAATTTAGAGTGATTTTATACGGCTATGGAAGCATAAAAAATACAGCAAACAACTTGTTAAACTAAAATAATAATAAAATAAAATATTAAATTAAAATAGGAAATTCGTAGACATAAACCTTTTTGAAATGTTTTATGTTGTATTATGTAATTCTCGTCCTAGAAATTTGGGCTTTTTAATTGTCTTCTCTGCATTTCTTTATGCTGTGAGAGCTTGCTCTGTATAATTTCATGATAGCTCAACAAGGAAAGCTAAGAGAGCTTCTACATTTATATGATTTTACTTTTCAAAAATTACTTTTAGTTTTCTCTAAACGTAGATTGACATACTTCACAGTTTTTTTTTCGGTATATGTATAAGGAACAACAAAAAACAATTTTTGTTTTGAAAACAAACCTTTAAAGATTACTCCTTATCTTTATAACTTAAATTTTTCGGAATGTTGAACAGGACTGTTTCCAAAATTAACTGTAGCATTTTCTGAAAATTAACATTATAGAAACCTCAACGACGGGCCAACATAGAGGTGAACGTAAATGAAATGAAAACTGTATAGTGTATCGTCTTCAATTGAGGGTTCACTTAAGAAACTGTGGGGATCCCTGTTTAGAAAACTTCAGCCAGTAGATATATCCCCGGCCAACAGATGCCGCTAGGTCTCGAAAGACGATCATAGCGAAGCAACAGATCAAGCCAACAGGTTTGCGTGACGTCACGCCGGGCTACTTCTTATTCAAACACCAAATTAATGTCTCGGATGTGGATTGCGCCAGGATATTAATCTTCCGTCACGTTAGTCTTATCTTCCGACGGTAACACACTCTAGTGAGCGGATAACCGTACCATCTTCGCTCGGAAGAAAACTGGCTCGTACTTGTTACGATTGTATCTGTCGCCTTAAGGAACCTTGCTACTGAGTTTTCGTACTTCCACATTCATTGATTTATTGTTGACATTGTTGTCTTCAACAGAGCACTAACGTAAACAGCAGACTTTAATTGGATGACTATTTTGCATCAGTGCTACATAGTACTTCATAAGTAGTGTAAGAAGAAAGAAACATGTACATACAAAGTTGTACCTTGACCCTTAGAATTATTACTTAATTCACATTAACATTCAAAATTGTTCACAAGTTTTATTTTCCCTACCGCATAAGTAAGCAGAGGAAGTATTTTCCATCTAAAAACTACGAGGGCTGCTCAGTAAAGAATGATCATAATTTTTTATGGTCATAATTTTTAGCACTAAAATTCAATCTTATTATATTCTGTTAGCTTAATGTGAAACAAACACGCGGTAGTAGTGTCATTCTTGGTACTCCTGGTTCCCGCATGTGAGAACCAGGTTAAGTTCAGACATTTTCAGTATCACCTACCGCTGCAATGTAGGTAACATGCAGTTAAAGTTGATGTTAGAGAAAGATCCGGAGTTTCTATCAAACGTAATCACTGCTGATGAAACTTGGCTACGTCATTTTGATCCTGAGAGCAAACAGCAAAGCTCAGTGTGGAAATCTCCTTCATCACCAACCACCAAAAAAGCAAAAGTGGTTGCTTCTGCTGGGAAAGTTATGGTCATCTCATTCTTTGATATTCATGGAATGGTTTATCAGCATGTTGTACCTGTACACACATCAGTAACTAAACAATACTACAGGGATGTCCTGAAAACATTGCAAGTCTATATCAGGCGCAAAAGACCACATATTGGCATATTGCCAATGTTGCTGAATATCTTGCAAAAATCAACGTGAAGTGCTTCCCTCACCCTCCCTATAGTCCGGATTGAGCCCCATGTGATCTTTTTCTATTCGCTAACTTTAAGAAACGCCTTCATGGGAGGCATTATCCATCATCAGACGCAATGGTGAAGGCTGCGGAGGCGATTTTGAAGGATCTCTCAAAAATGGTTTCCAGCATGTCTTTGAAGACTGGCAGAAATGCTGGGACAAGTGCATCGCATTAAGGGGAGACTATTTTGAGAAGGACCATCAAAATTATGAGGATGAGTAAAGGTACGTTGTCAAAAAGAAATTGTGGTCATTCTTTATTGAACAGCCCTCGTATGTACCGAGATTCTTCCAGAATTTATATATATATATATATATATATATATATATATATATATATAGAGAGAGAGAGAGAGAGAGAGAGAGAGAGAGAGAGAGAGAGAGAGAGAGAGAGAGAGAGAGAGAGAATGTGTGTCAAACTCGGTAGTTTAGTTCAACATATTTCAAGCATGTGACATGATTTTCAAATAAGTCTTTCAGCCCCAAATTAGCTTTTCCACGGAAGGTAATCCCTTTCTTCTGGAAATGGCTATAAGTCTGATTAAAATGGCACGTATATATCTTCATCACAGAATATATAGGGTACATTTTCTTTTCTGTATGTACGTAATTGGTACATTGTAAGAAGTAGACCAAATCTTGCAGCACAAAATATACAGATCTCATTAAAGCACACAATCTACGTTGAAAAATATATCTTTAAAACGTTTTTTATTGGTTTGAATTTTTAAATAGTCAACTTTTTTCAAGTAATAGGTCGTCATTAGTTTTTTCTCGTGCTCATACGTTCAACATGGAACTTCAAATACTTCACAGGTGTCATCGTTTTTAAACATCTGACTAACGTTTAACGTAATGAAGCCTTATATCTACAATGCAAAGTTAAAAATTTATATATTTTGCAAATTGTTAAGTTAAATTTGTAAAATCTGTTAGATTTGAGGACAATGGGGAAAGAACTGCATAGAGAGCTATAAGAACTTCTGAATATTTGCATCACGAGCCGCAGCGCAGGTTCGAATGTTGGATACAGCATCACTGACGAACTGAGCTGAATACACATTCTTGTACTGATGCTTTGATAATGTTAGGAGTTTACGACGGATCGGATGTCATATAATGCAGTGTAGTCACTGAATAGTTGAGAGTTCCTAAGCACAGAGTTCAGTCTGTCGCTAAATGGTACAACAGCTTAGTACGAAACGCTATTTGAGATACAATGTAATAGCGTTTTGTTAACTAGTTCAAAGGTTGTACCTTTCTTTTAGGAAGATATATGAAGTAAGAAATAGCTGTGTACTCAAGCTCCTCGTTGCGGAATTAACCTATTAACCTTAAAAAGCCGGTTTTTAAGGTTGCAATTTTAACTAAAACAAAAGAAAATAGAAGTTAAGAGGCGGAAGATGGATACAACCGTACCGCCCAATTTAGTGCACATAGATAATTCTCTAGATATCAGTTGGGTGCCCTTTCTGTGGAGGGGATGTTCTATTTATGGTTTCATTGAGAAGTTCACTTTCCGTTTGCAACTCAAAAAATAAATTTGATTTTCCTTTCGTTGTGTTCCTCCGTGGCGTATATTGTAGCTGTCTACTTCACGTTCAAGAGGTCCCGAGATCCAATCTCGGTTAGGGTGAGTTACCTGGATAAACTTTTTACAGGGGTTTTCATAATCCTGAAAGACAAATGTCGGGTAACTCTAAGCTCTATGGATCCTGCGTTTAAGCATCATATTACCTATTACATTCATCGTCCGATATGACAAAGTTGGAGGCCGTAAATTAAAAAAAAATCGTTTAGTTGCTAACCACTCCCAAAAGCAGAGTACGTCAGGCCTTGTGCTGCTTACATTGGACATCGATAGAGAATTGGAAGATATTGGAGATGTATAAACAGCATTCAGTAAATGGACAAGTACAATAATCAGTAATAATAATGGTTTTAAGGAAGAAGAAAATTTACCAGGAGGTCAGAAATTAAGCCTGTTTTACGTCGAATTTGTGGCAAAAGGTTGATAATCTATCAACACGAAAGCATATATGGACCTCACAGTAAATGCCACAAATTCATCAACGCCATCAAAGATAGAACCACGATTCTAACACAAAGACCATATAATCATGATAGCTTAAGTCTTGAAGCATTCCTTTTCGACAGAATAGAACTCAACTGAGAGGGGGAGGACGAAGTACCTCTGTACTTAAAATTTACAAGATCACAAACAGCTTAAAAGATCATGAAGAATCCGACATCTAACAAAATGTCTTAAAACTGTTGCCTTGTGCAAAACAGTTTTGAATGAAAACCCTGCATGTGAATGAACTTATATAATGAAGAAAACTGACGAATTCTTGAATGAGTTTGTAAATAAGTAAAGGAAGGGTCTTTAACCCGACAGAAAAAACAACCATGAGAAGTTCGTACAGAATGATGATGATATTGATAATTTCATATAATTTATGGTTTAAACGTATTTATTATTATTATTATTATTATTATTATTATTATTATTATTATTATTATTATTATTATTATTATTATTATTATTATTATTATTATTATTATTATTATTATTATTATTATTATTATTATTATTATTGTTATTGTTATTATTGTTATTATTATTATTATTATTATTATTATTATTATTATTATTATTATTATTATTATTATTATTATTATTATTATTATTATTATTTTAGGGTGCGATAAGAAATCACTTCTACGTTATGTGTTGCGGAAACAATATGCTCTGAGGTATGCAAGGCTGGCTAAGAATCTCTTAATATACTTTTCAACAAAGCAATAAACATAACCATAGGCAATTAACGCTTGCGTGTCTCCCTTAATTCGCAGTACCTGAAAATGGTTTTGCCGACTGCTTGAGCCAAGTGTGCAATTACTGCTGCTTTTACCTTGCACCCAACTGCTACAGATTCAATAGAATTATATCGTTGGGCATGAAGATTTCTAGACGACAGTATTGTTTATTCTCAGTGCATATCCAAAAGCAGATAAGCATCCATGTACATACACAACGAATACAGTTATTAAGAATGTGTAGGAGCTAGTTAACATTTTAGCAACTATGAGAGCACACACTGCATGAAATAGCATAAGAATGTTCAAAAGGGAAGAAGAAAGCTCAGTGGCAGATAACGACCATAAAAGAAGACAGCATCCAACGTTAAGTTATATCGAATGATGAATGGAATGACTGAAATGATGCTCAAATGTGTCCAGGGTCCATAGAGCTTAGAGATCCCGACATTCGTCTTTTAGGAGAAAAAACCTTATCCAGATAACTCACCCTGACAAAGATTCGAACTCGGGACCTATAGAAAGTGAGGCAGACACGCTAGCATCTACGCTACCGGGGCGGGCGAACATATACGTCGTTAGGGTAGTCACAAATATGATTTTGTAACGTTTTAAGCCAAATGGGTCGAAAATTTATTTTAGATGTCTTATGGTTTTACATTTCAGTTACACATCTGTTTTAATTTCAGTGTTACTGGGTTTCAAAACTGAATGTTATTATTATCCTACGCCTATTTCTGATTATATGACATTTTGAGACCTATCTTGTTTTGCGTATATCATATCTGATTTAACGAGGAGAATAATTATAGAATTTTTAGTAGCCCTTATTTTTCAACTCTTGCCACTGAGAATAATTATACATTTTAGCAGCCTTATTTTTTAACTCATGCTATTGTATATTTCTAGTTTAATTTATTTTGTATTTTTGTGTGTAATTTACTTCCTTTAAATTTTTAAGTCATATCGGATGATGAATAACCCCGGAGAAACCTTATCCAGGTAACTCACCTTGACCGAGATTTGAACTCGGGACCTGTTGAACGTGAGGCAGAAATTCTACCATCTACGCTACCGAGGCGGGCAATTTAAGTTTTGCATTGATTTAAAACGGAATATTTAAAACAAAAACAAATCAAACAAAACAAATGATAGTTCTACATACTTGCATTTGGCAAAGTTAACATTTTCAGAACTGAATGAAAAATACATTATGCGGGATATATTTATAAAGGCGAGTGATGATTTTCTTTTTCAAAAACCTCAGATTATAATTTGAAAAAACAATCTTAAAGAAAGGATGCGAACAAAGTTTTTCAAGCATGTTAGCAGATTTTTATTCTAAGGATATAATTTCTTTAAGAAATTTACATATATTTATATATTTCTTTTCTACTGGTTTAACATTATGTTATTCACTTCGTTTATTTTAAAACCTCCCACCCCAAACTACCCATTGCATGGAAAATATTTTAAAACAATCATTTTCTCAAAATTACTCTAATGATTCTGATAATCGCATAGGTATATTTTGATAACAAATGAAATGTGTAAAGGTACTGAATTTTTTGGGAATAAGCTTTAAAGTCCTCATCATTCTAAATAACCGTAAGGGATATATAAATGTTACTTTAAAAAACAGGATGTCGTTTAAACCACAATTTATGTGAAATTGAGTTTTTTTTTTTTTTCTTTATTTGTTCCATTTATACCCCGCTTTTAACTGCAATGGTCATATAGGCGGCCGTTGTCCTTTGGAGACATACCGAAGGTGTTAACTCGTATTCGTTTGGTTTTAATCATTAGATCACTCTCATTCATACTTCCAGACTGTGGGGAAGATGGGGAATCATCTTGGTCGTCAAAAAATCCCCACCCCTATCACCGGGAATCTAACCCGGGAGCCCTAACACGGCAGCAGGTGCTCTACCGACTGAGCTACGGGGCCAGTCAAATTAAGTTGTTTTAATTGGCAATTATAAAGATGTTCCTACTTATCTGTTTGAATTGTCAAATACGTATACTTTGCTGCGCCTATAAGGAAATATGTCTGTATAACCAATAATTACCACAAACATGTATCATGATTAACATTAAATGAATAAAGGAATGCGAGTTTTAAAGCATAGTTTACACAAGTAGAGTAGAGAAAATCATATAAGTGGGCATATCATTTGCGGGTGGGGGGACGACCTGAAATAAAAACGTAAAATTAGGCTAGCTATTATTAAATTCCAATACAATTTTCCAGGACAGTCCAGTAGAGTCCGTAGGGTTGGAACCAAGTCCAAGCTCACAGTTCGGAAACTAAGAACATTATCCTTAAATTATATCTTGCTCACTACGTCTTGTGTGAGACCTGCTTAAGTCGTGCACGCACGAAAGGACGACCAGTACTGCGGCATGTAATTACCGCACTCATTACCTCATTCATTGCATGGAGAACTATGCACTAAATGCTAATAAGCAGCAGCATGAATAATGCATTCAGTTATTCCGCCGCCACCACGAGTAATTAAATAACGCTAATTCCGAAAGGCGTTTGGCCTCAGATTCAAACAGGTGCGAAATCAACGTCTCCGATAAAGCACACGGACAGGTGCACGCGAGTCTTCCGTAACTGGTAGCGTGATCAGCACTTCCTTGGCTAGGAATCAATTGAAGTAACAGATTGGTCGTGACTGTACAGGCTTCTTCAACATCCATAGGTGTCTGGATAACACAACAGCTGTCGGTTATGGTATAGCACGATACAGTTCTTGTAATTCTTCAATATAGGAAGAAGAAGTAAGTAGTACCTTCTACTCAAATATTCAATATCGATAAATAAATGTATGCGTGGGTCTATGAATTGCAAACTCAAACAAGAAAACATGAATAAATACCAAATGTTGCTGATGAGTGCATCTTCCACTGATGGGTTATAAAAACTTAAAAGTAAATCCACCCATATAACCTTTAAAGGGGCTGTTCAATAAAAAATGATCATAATTTTTTACGGTCATAATTTTTCGCACTTAAATTCAATCTTATATTATGTTAGCTTAATGCGAAACAAACACGCCGTAGTAGTTTCATTGTTGGTACTCCTGGTTCCCGCCTGTAAGAACCGGGTAAGATCAGACATGTTCAGTATCGCCTACCGCTGCAATGGAGATAACATCAGTTAAAGTTGATGTTAGAGGAAGATCCGGAGCTTCTTTCAAACGTAATCACTGCTGCTGAAAGTTGGCTACATCATATTGCTCCTGGGAGCAAACAGCAAAACTCAGTGTGGAAATCTCCTTCATCACCAACCCCCCAAAAAGCAAAAGTGGTTGCTTCTGCTGGGAAAGTTATGGTCATTTCATTCTTTGATATTCATGGAATGGTTTATCAGCATGTTGTACCTGCACACACATCAGTAACTGGACAATACTACAGGGATGTCCTGAAAACATTGCAAGTCCATATCAGGTGCAAAAGACCACAATTCCGTGAAGCAGGCTGGATGCTGCACCACGATAATGCGCGGTCGCATATTGCCAAAGTTGTTGCTGAATATCTTGCAAAACTTAAAAAGAAGTGCATCCCTCACCCTTCCTATAATCCGGATTTAACCCCATGTGACTTTTTTGTATTCCCGAACTTGAAGAAACGCTTTCGTGGGAGGCATTATCCATCATCAGAAGCAGTGGTGAAGGCTGCGGAGGCGATTTTGAAGGATCTCTCAAAAATGGTTTCCAGCATGTCTTTGATGACTGGCAGAAACGCTGGGACAACTGCATCGCATTCAGGGAAGACTATTTTGAGAAGGACCATCAAAATTATAAGTTAAGGTACGTTGTCAAAAAAATTGTGATAATTCTTTATTGAACAGCCCTGGTATTTTTCCAAAACTGGCTGCAACAAGCTAAACCATAGTGGAGCTACTAACTCATTTCAGCGGTATTTATCGCTTTTAGTTTGTAATTTTCAATGAAATGTGCAATTAAACTATTTCTTCAAACTTGACTAACATGAAATAGATTATAAACAATGGGAAGAGTTGAAAGTGATGGTCATCGGCATTGATACGTGCAGGACAATGGTGTAAGAATTGTTGCCGCACTCTTAAAATATCCTTACAGTTAAAATATCGGAACAGGAAACTAGGATTCAGGAAAGGAGTTCTTGCTCTGGAGTAAGACACCCCAAGAATTCAGAGTATGGTGTAATACCATAAGAAAATATCCAGAAACATGAGATCCAACGATTGCGCTGGCCATAGAAGTGAACCTTCTCTTTCAATCCAACCATAAGACAATATGTTACGAAAGCATCGGAGAGAAAAAGGTCCGTTCAAACCCCATCTGAATAATAAAGTATCTGGTGTTCAACAGCTGGAGCAGCACAAATGTCGAGGAAGGTACTGATTGCCCAGGACAAGAAGGCAAGCTGGAGGAATAGGCAACGTAATCACTGTCTCCTTGGGGTGTATGCTCGCCTTCCGAGTGTGACAAGGACGGAAGGCTCGTTTAAAATACACAAGTGTTGTCACATAGCTCAGCTATACATAATACCTATCGCTGCAACAATCATCAGATCTGGCAACATGGGTGACTCATACGCACTCACATACACTCATTTCCTAGTAAACAGATCCGCTACCGGAGCAGATATTCAGTTCAAGCTCCTCTGCCCTTCATACCCCCTAGCCTTCTTGTCGTGGGCATACAGTAGTAGTTCATCAAAGAAGTGTCTGTGTGTGCGTGTGTGTGAAGGAGGGAAAGCAAGACTTTTGGAAACTAAGAGTATTACTTATTGTTAATATTTTTCTAAGAAACGTTTAACGTTAGGTCATTTTAATTCTTTGATTATATGTTTCATAAACAGCAGGCAAAAATAAAAGAATAAAAAAAAACTGTGATTACAGGTGCATTCTAACTCAACTTTCAATCAAAACATTTTCTTTACTAAGTTAGATACGTGACCAAGAAAATTAACGGTGCACTGTAATTGAATTAAAATTGTATTAAAATTTCAGTTATTTTGGTTGATATTTGTAAAAACCATCAATTCCACAACAGAGTAGCCTTAAATGTACTGTTATGGGTAGAGTAAACAGTAAATAATTTTAAGGATCATAAACCAGCAAGAATGACGACAGCTTCTGGCTCAACTCACCTTTTGGGATCGCGCAGGCAACTGGTTAATCAATTTTCTAGAATTATGCTGGAGAGGTAGGAAGCTGATGCTTGGAGAGAGCGAAGCTGCACATTCCAGTAATAACTTAAATCCCCTTGTGCCTATGTGAGCCAATTTTTGGTCACATTCTTGTAGTGCGGGAACAATTGAGGCAATAATAATTATTTTACTCGCTTTTTAATGCCTTATATCTGAGAATGAAATTGGAGAAATGGTGTTCCTTAAACACTTACGATGCCTGACATTTAATTTTGTCTTACTAAAGTATGCGAAAAGTTTGTATGTAAACGGCTCTCCCAGACTGACTTCTTATTGATATACGATTTATCAGTAAATAAATTATTGTGTTGAAGTAGAAGGATCACCTTATAGTCTCAGAAGAGAGAAATTCTTAGGCAATGATCACTGTAATATAGTTGATTCCTGCAGCCTTTTTTGTAGTGTAAATCTGCGGCGAAGTTGAGTGTACTCGAATTGTTAAAAGACAGTGGGTACTTACGCTAATAACCGCCCAGCTGCATCTGTACTCACCTGCAAATGAAGAAATAAAAAACCATTACAACAGGAAACATATGTTAGTTTCTACAACTACTGCTAGAGATCGCCTGCACTGATAACAATACTAATTAAGTTCATGTGGCAGTAAATTTTAAAATTTTCACGTCCGGGGTTTCTATAGGCAGGACAAACAATAATAGCAAGCGAATTTGAGAACTTCTTACCAACTGATACAAAAAATTATCTGCTTTGTGCCCACTTAACGTCCTTTACTGTTGTACAAAGTATTCTAACAATCATTGCTCTTATTTATTTCATGTTAATCGAGATGAACATTATTGCTAATTTTTCAATAAAGAATGGTTATAATTTTTTACGATCATCATTTTTCGCACTAAAATTCAATCTTATTATATTATGTTAGCTCAATGTGAAACAAACACGCCGTAGTAGTTTCATTGTTGGTACTCCTGGTTCCCGCCTGTGAGAACCAGAAGATTTCAGATATGCTCAGTATCGCTTACCGCTGAAATGGAGATAACACACGAGGAACAATATGCGGCTTTCAAATTCTGCTTTCGTCTCAACAAATATTCAGCTGGGGCCTATACAATGTTACAGGAGGTCTATGGAGAGTCTGTTCCCTACAGCACAGCTCGAAGGTGGTTTAAAATGTTTAAAGAGAGGAGACAATTTCAAGGGAAGGTGGAGCCGGTGTTCCAGTTACTGCTCTTACGGAAAAAAAAAAAAAACATCAACACTGCTGCTGCCATTGTGAGAGAGGACCGACAAATTACCTTAAGATCACTTTCTGAAATACTGAACATTTCATTGGGTGCCACGCACACGTTCGTGACAGAAACATTACACATGAGACATGTTTGTGCGCGATGGGTTCCAAGACTGTTGATTCCCGAACAAAAGAACAATCGCATACAAGTCTGCATGCAGTTAAAGTTGATGTTAGAGGAAGATCCGGAGTTTCTTTCAAACGTAATCACTGCTAATGAAACTTGGCTACACCATTTTGATCCTGAGAGCAAACAGCAAAGCTCAGTGTGGAAATCTCCTACATCACCAAACCCCCAAAAAGCAAAAGCGGTTGCTTCTGCCAGGAAAGTTATGGTCATCTCATTCTTTGATATTCATGGAATGGTTTATCAGCATGTTGTAGCTGCACACACATCAGTAACTGGACTGTACTACAGGGATGTTCTGAAAACATTGCAAGTTCATATCAGGTGCAAAAGACCACATTTCCGTGAAGCAGGCTGGATGCTGCACCACGATAATGTGTGGTCGCATATTGCCAATGTTGTTGCTGAATATCTTGGGAAAATCAACAAGAAGTACATCCCTCACCCTTCCTATAGTCCGGATTTAGCCCCATGTGACATTTTTCTATTCCCTAACTTGAAGAAACGCATTCGTGGGAGGCTTTATCCATCATCAGAAGCAGTGGTGAAGGGGACAAGCGCATCGTATTCAGGGGAGACTATTTTGAGAAGGATCATCAAAATTATGAGGTTGAGTAAAGGTACTTGCCAAAAAAAAAATGTGATCATTCTTTATTGAACAGCCCTCGTACAATGGAATATGGGAATACTGTAGGATTTAAGGGACAGTCAAACCTTTTAAACCTGGTCGCTATTTGATGCCTTTGAAATTACATTCTCACTGCATCGCTTAGAAATTTAAAAATGAGATGACTTCCCATTTGAGAAAAATTAAGTACTACAAAATCCACAGAAATAACAAAGAAAATCTTAGAAACGGCTGGTCATTCCTCAAAAACAATTTATATAACATAAAATGTATGTACTAACTATATGTACACTTGTCCCACCCACATACACACTCTCATACAACACACAGGGATCATTTTCTAAAAGTACTTACTCTACATTCCGGAGAGATCAATAATGTATTTTCACTGAAATTTTGGTGCCGAATTGTTTGTTTTAAGTTCGTGGTAGGATGCAAAACAAAAAGGTCAAACTTTTAAATAACTGCAAAACAACAGATTTATGAATTTAATCTACTCTCGAGCATCACTATTTTGATAAGTGAGGTTAGCACAAAATACATCTGAAAGTCACACTCACGCGGTTTTCTATATCAATCACATTCTCTTCTATTCAAATTTTAATTCACGATAAAACTCTCATACAAATAGTCCTACATTTAGCACAATGGATTCTGAGCAGGATGGCTCAAACTCGACCTCAGACCCCAATTCAGGAGGTCCCGAGTTCGATTCTCTTTTGATACCATTCAGGTATTTTCTTGAAAATGACACATACGCCCGCATGCACGCATTAGAGAGAGAGAGAGAGAGAGAGAGAGAGAGAGAGAGAGAGAGAGAGAGAGAGAGAGAGAGAGAGAGAGAGATAAAGAGACGAAGGATTCTTAAAACAGCTTATTCGATTTAACAGGATCCGAAAACGTATTTTTCCGTTGAAATGTCGAATATCGAATTGTGGGGTGGAATACAACACGTCCCTTACTTTAATTAAGCGCTAGTGAAAGTAACAAGAAGAGAATCAAAGTAGGCCGAGGGTAGATAGGGGCGACTGCACTTGAATTTATCCTCATTACTTGAACAAATCAAAGTTTTCTGCTTCTGTACAGCAGATGACCCCTTTCTTGTAATTTGATCTACATTCCACTTGATAATTTTTCTATTCTTTGTATTTTACAGCCCTTAATTACGGTTTCTATTGACTTCCAATGAAGTGAATTTTCGACCTTCTCATGGCCTTTTTCCGGAAGTTCATTGTTCCTTGGGTCAGCTATAACTGACACCACTTCAGTTTTGCAAACACTAAAATTCTAGACGAGAGTAGCTATGTAAAACCGAGGTATTCACCTTTAAATGCTGATTAGCTAAATTCACATGACTTTCTTTACCCACTCTTTGGTACAATTTAACACGATTTCCACCCCCTCCATATTAATTGAAAATCACCTTTAACCACCATGTCGGTTGGACGACGCTCATTAAAGGAACATGTCAAGGGTTCTTACATAACACTGTATTGACTGCGTGTTTCCGGTTTCCAACACCCTCTTTTATTTCACGCATGATACTGGTCAGTTATTGTGAGGTTCGCTTGACTTCTGTCACATCTGACAATTGTATTTCTCCCTTCAGTCATATCAACAGCCACCACTACCCCTACCACCATTCCGCAGCAACCACAAGAACGAGGTCCATCCCTTTCTCCAGATCGTAGCTTCGCTTACACGAACAGGTTTCAACCTGAGGTTCTTAATGTGCTTTCTGTCATCTTGTAATGAAAGTGCCTACTGTACACATTAAGCGCTAGATAACATCTATTTCACCGGGTCCGACTGATTCCTTCCCAAAAGTGAGGTTTTGATTACCTCGCAAAAAATGCACAGTAATTTTCCCTCCGAATTTTCTGCTATTCAAATAGTGTATTCCGAATCCCTCTATGGCTCAACTGTACGATTTTTCGTCACTCTTTACACAGACTTCGGACTGGCAAAGACGTTAACCGAAATAACCAATTCATTTCGTTACCCATACTTTGGACATCCGTAGTAGTAAGAAAAAGTAATTGTTCCTGGCTTACCTACTTGTGAAGAAGTTTCCATGGATGTTCACTTATACCTTCAACTGCTTTCCTTTTAATAATATTTCTAATTACTTTTCTATTTAATTTTGCATTATTTTCACAATCATGACCATGTTACACGTTTTGTACCTCAATCACTTCATCATTTACATTGTCTACATTTCAGTGCACTACAATATCTAATACCTAGCGGGATGGCTCAGGCGTTTCGGTAGGCCCGGGTTCGATTCCTGTGGCCGACCTAACTGACCCATGTGTTTTTTCGGGGTTTTACCGGGTCGCTTGGCGAACGCTGGGTAGGTTAATTACATCCCCGAATTTCCTGTCCCTCCATTTCATCTCCATGATAATTTCATATCATCTCTCTGTCTGTGGTCTGTTTCAGGGTAGAAGTGTCGCCGGGTGTCTCGGCGCTGCATGGTAGGATGATATGCTCTGAGGAAAATTACTTCCTCCTCCGGTATATCGGTTGCCGGCCTCAGCGCCTCTGCTGGGAACAGTTCGGGAACTTCAGGAGGGACCTTTGGGGCTCGGATCGCCTACCTGAGAACATTAGAGCTCGGCTGCTGGGCCCGCTGCCGTCCCGCTGCAGGGGAGCGAGTTCGTTGTCCTGATCTGTCAGCACCCTTCCCTCTGTACTGTCGTGACTTCTTGGGTCGGCCACCCTGTCTCCTTCACCTCATCCTTCCTCCAAGGAGTGCCTACCTGAGAACATTAGAGCTCGGCTGCTGGGCTCGCTGCCGTCCCGCTGCAGGGGAGCGAGTTCGTTGTCCTGATCTGTCAGGACCCTTCCCTCTGTACTGCCGTGGCTTCTTGGGTCGGCCGCCCTCTGTCTCCTTCACCTAATCCTTCCTCCACTTGGGGGCATAGGAACAATTGGCCCAGGAAAGTGGTCTACGTACCGAATTCCCTCCGTAATGAAATCCCAATCCCGATCCCAATATCGATGAAAAGTCCTACTACCAAGGCCAAGGACATACTAGGTGACTGCCCGCCTCGGTAGCGTAGATGGTAGCGTGTCTGCCTAACGTTCAAGAGGTACCGAGCTCGAATCTCGGGTAGGGTGAGTAACCTGGATACGATTTTTTCCGAGGGTTTCCCTTATCCTGAGAGACGAATGTCAGGTAACTATAAGCTCTATGGACCCTGACTCATTTCAGCATCAATTCACCCATTTAATTCATCGTCCGATATGACTTAACGTTTGAGGACGTAAAATTACACACACACACACACACACACACACACACACACACACACACACACACACACACACACACACACACACACACACACACACACACACACACGGTGACCGAATCGATTAATGCCTTTACTGTTGACTTGAGTCTTACTAACACAAAAGTAAAGACAAACTCGACGGGTAGGAGAGAATCGGAATATTTAATTATAGCAGTACCTTTACGGCGTGGAGGGAATCGGCGTGTTTCCATTTCTGCTTCGTAGGGAAACCAGGAAAAAATTGACCGCGGGTGGCAGGTTGTAGTCATCCCATCCTAAATATTAAGCATAAAGTCTCATGAAGAATTGGACGTGAATACTGCAAAAGTGGGATCGAACCGGGGCGCTTTCCGGACGGAGGGAACCAAAGCACACGCTCTAACACACTAAGACACGGCGCAGGGCAAAGGTACTCAAAATTCGTTAGAAAGTATAGAACTTCAGGCCAGTCATAGAAGTCTAAAGATATACATTTTTAGTCATACAAATATCTTAATATACGAGGTACATGCATAAAGTATGTTCTGTTTGGTAATAAAATTAAACTGTGTACAGATAAAGCAAAATTACTTATTGCACAAAATTCTACAACTCTTAAACTACATTTCCACATAACTGCCGAAATTTTGCAGCATTTGTCAGAGCGAGGCGCAAGTTTTTGTATACCTTCTGGATAGAAGTTTGCCGCCTGTGTCTTCAACCAGTTGGAAACATTTTCTTTCAGCTCTTCGTCATTGTTGAAGTGTTGATCACCAAGGAAGGATTTGAGATGCAAAAGCAGATGAAAGTCGCTAGGAGCAAGGTCAGGGCTGTACGGAGGGTGGTCAAACACGTCCCAGTCAAATCCCTGAAGGATGATTTTCGTCGCACTTGCAGTGTGTGGTCGTGCATTGTCGTGAAGAAACACAAAACATTTTGACATCGCAAATTTGCCGATAAATTTCAATTGGTTTCACTTTCCTAGCATTCAGAAAACGAATCACAGATCTGATTTCACAAGCGGCGGGATTTTCAATCAACACCGACATTGTAAACAAGCACAAAAAAGCGTACGTGTCTGACAGCGATCTCACAATGGCGCACGTTTCTTCTCCTTGATACAGAGCGTCTACCGCGCATGTGCGAAACTGCGATCGCAGCGCTGCAGCGGAGATAAATTGAAACAGAACTTACCTTCTGGACGCCCCTTGTATTTTAATCATAATTTATATTTTTAGTAACAAACACTAACAGTTTTCATGAACTGGGTTCTTCAAAATTTGTGTGTTGCACCTCTGGAAGATGTTACACTTAAAATACCAGTTGAATACTTTATTTTGAAGGAATGTACAACACACGCCTTTGTCTAAAAAATGTTGAGTTCTAGGGACCCGAAAACGTAATTTCTGTGAAGTTTCGATATAGAAATTTTGAATTGCAAACAATATTTAGGTAACTGGATAATAAAGTGATTAATTTAGTTTCCTTATTTAGAGATTACTTACTGTAACTTTTAGTTGGAATGATGGTACACAATTATATTTAATTGTATTGTCACCAGAGGAACAGAAAAGCCGCTCATTATTTTTTAAGTCTTCTAAAAGTCCTTACATGAACCTGGCATGAGAACGTTTGCTGTGAGTGGAAAGCAGTGATATTGTTAAATTTCCTGTTCTATGCTAATTTTGAGGTTTTAAGTATATAATAAAACACTGACCTATGACTGGCATTTCATTATTTTAGAAATCTTGCAATTAAACGACGTTTATTACAGACGTGCGTGTGTCCGCACCGACTTGTACAACACGGAAAAGGCTCGGATGGTTTAACTTTAATGCCTATATTAACTTTGCATGTCGCTCTCTCATTATGTCTCTTTTAAAAACTTCAGACAATGGGAGGGTATTCCGCCAAGGTTTCCCAACATTTTAATAATTACAATGTACTATTTAATAACCACTCCGCTACCCAACTTTTATGGAACTTCCTTGGTGCATTATATATTTACTACAGCTTCCATGCCAAAGTACAGGTAAAACCAAACGTATTCTGGTTGCATAATGCCATCGCCAGGTCAATAATTAATTAAACATCCCATATGTTTCCCAGCCTAAATTAGTTTCGTTTAATATCCTTCATGACAAACCACTCAGAAAAGCTTATTTTTCTATATCTTCCATGTTAATCAGGTAAACGTTAACAGGAAGAATTTGTTAGGCATTTATTGTAGGTACAGGCATAACAGGAATATAGGAGATCGAAACGATAGTAAAAAAATAAAAAAAAAATCATAGTTTAATGCTACTTTCCTATAACCAGGAACAAAAAAGTTTGGCTTAGTATATCAAAAGAAGTTCGGTTCCTTTGGAAGGCAACACAAATTATGCGAAAGTTAATACTTAATTGAAAAAAATGCAGTAAAACCTGCCTAAAACGGATCCATTATATGCCGGAAACCTGGAAAAACGGAAATAAGAGGGCTGTTTCATAAAGAATGATCACAATTTTTTTGACAACGTACCTTTACTCATCCTCTTACTTTTGATGGTCCTTCTCAAAATAGTCTCCCCTGAATGCGATGCACTTGTCCCAGCGTTTCTGCCATTCTTCAAAGACATGCTGGAAACCATTTTTTGAGAGATCCTTCAAAATCGCCTCCGCAGCCTTCACCACTGCTTCTGATGATGGATGATGCCTCCCACGAAGGCATTTCTTCAAGTTAGAGAATAGAAAAAAGTCACATGGGGCTAAATCCGGACTATAGGGAGGGTGAGGGATGCACTTCATTGATTTTTGCAACATATTCAGCAACAACATTGGCAATATGCGGCCGCGCATTATCGTGGTGCAGCATCCAGCCTGCTTCTCGGAAATGTGGTCTTTTGCACCTGATATGGACTTGCAATGTTTTCAGGACATCCCAGTTACTGATGTGTGTGTAGGTACAACATGCTGATAATCCATTCCATGAATAACAAGGAATGAGATGACCATTGCTTTCCCAACAGAAGCAACCACTTTTGCTTTTAGGGGGGTTGGTGATGAAGGAGATTTCTACACTGCGCTTTGCTGTTTGCTCTCAAGATCGAAATGATGTAGCCAAGTTTCATCAGCAAGAGAAAGAGACTCCAGATCTTCCTCTAACATCAACTTTAACTGCATGTTACCTCCATTGCAACGGTACGCGATACTGAACATGTCTGGATTTGCCTGGTTCTCACAGGTGGGAACCAGCAGTACCAACAATGAAACTTATACGACGTGTTTGTTTCACATTAAGCTAACAGAATACAATAAGATTGAATTTTAATGCGAAAAATTATGACCGTAAAAAAAAATATGGTCATTCTTTATTGAACAGCCCTCGTAAACTTATACTCTAAGCCGGAAAACTGCCTAACGCGGAAACGGAAATACTTTTTGGGAACCGTTTACATAACTATCCTGATTAAAACGGATTACTTTATGTGTAATTAATGGGTTATTACGTAAGTATTTTAAAAAGTGGGCCCGAATAAACAGTGGGAGCTGAATAAAAAGTTTGGTTACAGGGTACAGCTGTTTTGCAGTGTGTACATTCTCAATTTCGTTGTTACAAGCGATAAGTACGAGTGGAAGAAAACTGTAAACTTGGTGATTTTAAAAACATAGTTTGTGTGTACATTTATATAAAATGAGTTCTTAACATAAGACTAACACTGGAGGAAAAAATATTAAGGTTACTGAAGAACAAGGAAAGAACAAACGTCCAGCTAAAGAATTAACTGGTTGTTTTAAGTGGGGAAAACTTAGAATTATGAGATTTTGAAAAACAGAAAAATTAAAGACGAGTGGTTAACGGGAACAGCAGGGCATGTAAAACGCCTCACAAAAGCTATAGAGTATGACGAGCTAAATCGTGATGTGTTCGAGTGATTTGTTAATGCGCGCGCTAAATTAATTCCCATTTTTGGACCAAGGCAAAAATAAAATTTCAGAGCTCGCAGTGGATGCCTCGAGAGCTTCAAACCTAGCCATAACATTGTTTTGAATGCTGTGTGTCGTGAAGCAAAAGATGTTGATATGCCGACAGTTGCAGATTGGAAAGGGAAAATTGAAAATAGAAGAGAAACTAGGCGATAAATTACATTGTAGGTAGGTTGAAAATATAGTACATAATACATATCGGCCTATAATTATTTACACTTAATTTTACATTATTTCCACACTGTAAACCTGTGCGACTATGGCTTCTGTAATTTCTTTGTATTCAAACACAGCCCTCTGTACGACGGAAACCCGTATAAACGGAAAATAAACCTCGGAACGATCGTGTTCCGTTTTAGAGGTTTCACTCTATTTTCGAATTAAACTATCAATTTCTGTCGAACAGCCCTAGGGATAGCCATCACTATTAACAATGTTATAATATGCCAAATATAATATTAAATCTAGTAAATTAAAGTTCCAGTTGCTTGTCATTTGTAAATACGCCTCCGAATCTTTATGCAAAGAAATAGTTTACGACTTGTAATTTGTTTGTCAGAAACAATTTCTTGTGGTTGTCGTATTTCAGCTTTTTAAAGGGCAGTACTTCATCTGTTTATGGATCTAAATTAAGCATTTAGCGTCCTGTTGTAATGATTGCTTGTGTCAGGCCGTCTTTATCTTTCGAAATTTATTGGAGTTATTAGCACGTCCATCTGCCGTTTGTAGAAACTTATACACTTAATTACAAGTGAAGCGGAAAATTAATGAAAATTGCACGTTGTGTCACGTGAAACAGAACCAGTTTCTGGATTCATTGCACGGGCTACTTGGAGCGGCGTAGTCAAGGCAATCACAGGTTAGGAGCTGAGAAACTTAATGGTGTTTTGTTGGAATTTTCAACTGGATATTGACTGTGTATGCCAGAGCGTTGTCCAGAGTTCGATTCTGACTACGATAAGAATTGTTTCCATCTCCCCATAGAGACTTAGAAGTACGGATATGGCAGTAATGTAAAACTATTGAATAATAAAAGAAGAGATAAACAGGTGATAAAACCAACATTAAGAATTCTTACAGTTCATCAAGCAAATAATATCGTCACTTGTTATTCGTTCAAAAATCGTTTATGTGACAGTCTAAGTCAAAAAGTGGCTACAAACGAATAAATAAAACGGAATGCAGCATTTGAATTGAACACTGAAGTTCAACACTTGCAGACAGTGACATTATATAAATGGTGATTCCCATACTTTCACAACCGAATGAATAAAATGAAAATACGTTAAAATATATTTTTGATAATGCGTACAATAATATCAAAAGCGCTGTACACGGCCCCTCCCCCTAGAACGCAAGGAAAGTATGTACAAAATTACTTTTAATTTTCAGTTGAATAGTACATTTTCATTATCATTATGTTTGAAAAGCCATTCTTATGGAAAATTTCAAGCGTAAACAACTATATACATTATGGAAGCCAAGAAAATGAGTAAATAGAGAAGAAAGAAGATTACAAGAGAATTACATAAAGCAATTGTTGTAAATATAAAAAATAGATAAAATTATCTAATGATTACCCTTTTATTTTAAAAAATCTGGTTCATTTTTTGGACTCATTAGCAAACCTATCGTGGGACAATTACAAGAGCATAACAAAATTCCGAGTTCTGGCAATAACACTACAAATTTACACAAAAAAGTACATAAAGTTGCACAGAGAAAAGGAAAGGAAAATGTGTGAGAGTGAAAAGTAGAGGGAAGTAGAATGAAAGGCAGATGCAACGAAAGAAAGAGGAGAGGGAAATGGAAAGAGAGAGTGAGAACCGAATATATATGAGACCAGAACTGTTGGTTTTAATATTTGTTCCAACAGGAAAGTATTAAAAATGTTTATTTGGAATAATACCTGGGCATTTCTTCCATTTATATTAATTTTCATTTTCCAGCCCATTTTGCTTTTTCTCCCAGATGCATTCTAGGTAGAGCAGATATTGAATTCCATCAACTAAAAGTTCACTTCGAGACTTTACCAAAAATATATGTTTTGAAGTGTCATGAATAATATTGGTTTAAGAAAGCATGAAACCTTCACTTCAAAAACAAAAAGTGGGATTAATAACTAGTGCTTAGTAAGTTAGGATCTTTCAAAGATGCTATACTAAAATTCAAGAACGTCCCGCAACCCCAAACTATGGAATGTTTTTTTTCTAATTTTTTTTTTCTAAATATCAAAAATTTCTCTAGTGATTTTCTTCAAGATATCACATATTTAAAACAGTTAGATGACCTTTAAAATGCATATCTTGAATTTTTGGGAGTAGGCTGTAAAGTCCTGTTCATTTAGAAATAAGTTTCACATATAAAACTAATAACCTTTAAGCGCGAAACAAAAACTGTAACCTTAAAACACAATTCATCTAAGTTTTTTGTGGTATAAACAATTTTCAAGATATCCGTCAACGATATAACGGTTGTAATTGTTCAATAAAATGCCAATCTTTAAAGACCTGTGGATGTTCGGCTGTTTCTCGCAACTGCATGAAAAGGTTACTGGGCCAACATACATAGTTCACTTCTTAAACATTTGACTGTCACTTTTGCATTTGTGCATACCTATAATGAAAAATGTAATATGGCATTTCTGCCGAGGTTTATCTCGATTAAAAATTGAGAGAAAAAATCTATCAGACTGGCCCCTTACTCACTCAGGTTCGACATCAAACTGGGGGTAGAAATGCTTTTAGGCAAGTTTCTTCCTACCAGATTTTGCAAGTACAATTAATACACAATTAACCTCTTCCACATAAGTCATATCGGATGATGGAATGGGTGAAATGAGTCCAGGGTCCATAAGGCCTTGATTTACATTCATCCTTCAGGGTAAGGGAAAACAGAATCAACCTTATCCATATAATTTATCCTAACCGAGTTTTGCACGCAGAATATCTTGAATAAATGGAAATTAATTGTTCTTTCACACTGGCCGTGTGTAGGCTAACTTGTGGAAACGTAGAGCCATGGCCGGGATTTGAACCACGGATCTTCTGGTTTCCATCCAGCCGCTCTAACCATTGAGCTACTATGGCCAACGTGCCGATATGACATTAAATTCTCCAACTGACTCGATTTTTTCCCGGTAAACCACTTAGGAGTTCTCATAAACACATGAGACAACTACCTTAATGGCGACTTACAACATGTAAGTACTTTAAGGCCAATTAGTGGAAATTAATTGTTCTTTCACACTGGCAGTGTGAATAAAATTGCGAATATGCGAGTGATCTAATCTACAAAATAAAAAAACACTAAACGGATTAACGGCCCCAATATAATTACAATTAAAAGGCGGGATATACATGTAACAATAAGGGAAAAAAACACTACCATATAGAACAGCTGGTGTAAGCTTTGGATAATAAGCGATAGAGCAGAGAAAGTCATGTGAATATTATTATCTTTTTCTTCCACGTGTATTGGCTGATGACGACTGCGTCTCAAACTTCGGAACAGCAAGGCTTACAAAGTCATTGACTTCGCACTGAACATGACTCATATATAGTTGCAATGATTACTGTGATGAAAATGTAAACCATATGCCATGGGTTTCGTCTTCCAGAATGTGCTTACATCCAGCGGATTTTTTCATTTGAATCCTCTGGTAGGCGACGCATTTCACATCAACTGCTGAACAACTGCGCAATAGCCTGTGAAGTAAACTATACTTGCTTCACTCGAGCAACTTTTATCAGCCACGTTAAGGGAGATAAAAATTGTCAAATAAATATACAAACCCAATCGATGATTAGGTGCCCTGGCGTTCATGTTGACTCCTATGACAAGGTTTGTAACGAAGGGGGGGGGGGGGACTTTACCTCTTCCTCCCTCTCTACACTATATTACCCTGACGAGAGTTCCCGGGAGGAAAGGGGAGATGAGGATCTGAATACCATGGATCGTCGTATCTGAGGTGAAATGACAGCAGAAGGCACATTGAAACATCCCGGTGGCAGGTCGTATGTAAGAAATGGCCTTGCCTGCACGCCGGAATCTCCGGCGACTCTAAGAACCGCGAAATAAACAATCAAGATGAAAGGTAAAGTGAGGGAAAGACATTCAGTAGTGCAATTATCCTTCCCAAAATTCCTTTGTCAAGCCCCGAAAAAATTCCATTGGTTAGGAAGATCGGTCACAGGAACCGAACCCACGACCTCCCGAATGCGCCGAAAGAAGCTACGCCTGTGCCAATCCCCTTGGTGTTCTTCAAATAAGTAGTTATTACTTTCACCTCTCTTCATCACTACACGATGTTTTTTATGGATATCGAGCTTACAAAATGATTTTCTCGCAGGCAATTAGGAGAGGAATATCTTAAACTATATGTAAACTGGAGTGAAAATGAATTTCGATGTGAAAATGGATAAAAGAAAGAGACCAATCATAAATTATCAAAATCATTTACCAAATCTATATTAAAGCCTAGATTTTACGACTTCAAAAGTTTATTTCTCCAATAATTTAAAGCATAGGTCGGTGACATTGCCGAAAAAAAATTGATGCAATACATTTAGTTGAGATTCTCTACGAAAAACAAATTCACATCGCATACAATCACCAATTATTTAATCTTGGAAAAATTTATTTATACCATGTGACTAGTTGACAGATTAACAAAGCACAACAGAAATCGGAAGTTAATATTGATATTCATTTACTGAATTCAAGTGTTGCTTTTATTACATGCTTTAATATAGTCTATAATGTGAACTATGTGTTTTAAGACCGTATCTAATGACAAATAGATATCGCACTATGCATTTAAAAGGTGACTTTTCTATGCAAGTTACGTCACTCACACACAGTTTTACTTGGGAATCATTTCAAGCGAAGCAACAGCATTCAAATGTTTCTTCGCAGCGTCTAGTTCTTGCCGTTGGCAGCGTGGCGGCGTGGTCCAGGCATTAGACACGCCTCAAACTAAAGTTAAAGCAGTGTCTTCCAAATATGAAATAGCTACGAAGGTTTTGAAGAAATTCACCCACACCAAACTATGCTTTACGTGGAGCATATATCGAAATTGTTATAGCTCTAACCATTTTGATTTCAGATATTTATATGAAAAAATATATTCTTCATTTTTCTGGAAAAAGTTTACTTCTATCAGCAGGAATTCCGTTCAGCGATAGCAAAACAGGTATCTACTATATAAAAATCTTTTGTATTGCACTCAACTCTCTCTACTGTTATACAAAATATTTTTACAAAAGCTTATTTCTTTATCGAGGTACTTCAAGTTAATAGGGATAGGAATATTTACAAAAATTATTTTATAGTTAATTTTCTTGTAGATGTAGGGGTTGTATGGGAATTTAGTACAGTTTAACCGATATTCAAACATTTAAAGAGCTCATCACTATTTGATGGCTTTAAAATTCCATTCTCTTTTCAAAATGACTGCCCATTTGAGAAAAGTACTATCGGAAAATTCCGACAAAAACAATTGATATCTTTGAAATGGACCACCTAAATATTTTAATGAGATCTACGTTTTTTATACCCGCAAGTCATTTATATGAACAGGCCTTTGGAGAACATTACCGGAAAATTAAAAACATATTTTCATTTTTCACGAAAGTATCTTGAACACAATGGCATTTTAATCAAAATCGTTTGGGCCATCTTTTAGAAAATAAAAAAAAATTCGAAAAATGTTTATTCCCATACTTAGAGAAAGTAATAAATAATAGTGGCTAGAGGAAATGAAGTGAGTGTAACACAAGATATGTCATTTTAGGCCCTTAGGCCTATGTAGGACTTACCCATCTGCCAAGGTGTTGTAGAGATGCCGCCCTCCAAAGTTCATGGTAGGCCATACGACAGAAGATACAGAAGAACTCGTCCATTTCAAAAGTATCCATACCGCACTACAAGACACATTCACAATGATGGTCATTATCACTCTGGCTGACGGCATGACAACACGCACTTTCTCGCGACTTCCCCCTCCCCTCAACGTTAGCAAATGTTATTGTGACCGTCGTTAATGGTTTGGGTATCGGATACCTACTTCTCGGAACACTGATTCAGGTAAGTTCCTGGATAGCAAGACTGCAGACTGTCTACAAATACCATGATACCCTACTCCGCTAGTTTATTGCTGAGGTAATCAGAAAGGACCTTACGTAGTTACATAGTACTGAAATGCTTTTAATTAACTCTATTTCGACTATCATTAGTAGACCGCCGGCCGATCTCTGGGTTAAAACCTATTTTTACTTTCTATATAATAATAATAATAATAATAATAATAATAATAATCATAATAATAATAATAATAAATAAAACAGTTTTAGAAACACGTCTGTGTGCGGTTCTCTGTGAACACCATAACTAGAACACGGTAAGTCGAATAAAGAGAGTCCAAATCGGATTTTCGTGACTTTTCTTCCATTTTTAGGTTTTAATTGCATATTGCATTTTGGTGTAACTCCCATAGAGGTATGCTAATTGTAAATAATTTAAAATACTGTTGAAGATAATCTCTGTAGTGGATTTTTTTTTTTTTTTTTTTTTTTTTTTTTTTTTTTTTTTTTTTGCACTAGGTAAAATATCTTTGTATTAGTGTTAGAGAAGGGATATTTCTTTTATGTTGATCAGGATGGTGATTCCAGCTCCTTCAAATCAGTGATTGCAGCTAAAGCTTATAGAGCTCTAAGGGCTGAAATTTTTACCACATATTTGCATTTGAAATGGCTTTATTGTAATGAAAAAGTTTTAATGTACATGGTTTAAATTTAAAGACCTTCATTTTTCTATAGACTTTTAACAGCTTTATTTAAAAACTCATAACATTGCTTCTAGGGAACACAAGTATTTTACTGTTCATCAATCAACTGTAAAGGTATTGTTGAATATTTCTTAAAAACTAGTGTTGCTGAGATAATAGGTCAAACATTAACACTGACAAGATAGGGCACTTCGACTCCCCTTAAAAACTAAAATTTGTATTTAAGTTTAACATGTTCCTAAGAGATAACAGGACGAGTCAGAAAAATCCCCCACCTTTTATATGAGAAAATTTTCGAAAATGTTATTTTCTCAAAGTCGGCTGTAAGGATTATGCATAAAATACCATTCTAATATATTTTTATGATAAATGAAATTTATATATTGAACCGTTTAGAAACAGCCTCTTAAGTTCCCTTCATTATACTTCACTTTGGCATAGCCTGTAAGCATTAAGAAACAAAATCTTACCACAGAAAAAAAAAATATAGATCTTCGTTAAAAGCATAATTTATGTTAAATACCTTTTCTTGTTTCTTTCTTGTTTTGTGCAGTAGTCACAACTAGGATATTCATTATTATTACTTTCCATTTAAAAATACTTATAGGAACTCATTTTTTTCATCTCTTGACCATGCAAATGGAAGGAAATTTCAAAACCACCTCTTAAACGATTTGTCTATTGCTTAAAGTCTAGCGAGTTCCGTTATCCCCTTTTAATTACAAGAAAGTGTGCAATAAGACAATTTCTGCAAATGTTTGTCTTGACACTCTTAAAGTAGATAAGAATCAGCGTTAGTACGAATAGTTTGTATAATAATGAGTACAACACAATTTTCTCCCAAGTTTCTATTGCATGGTAATTCTACAATTCTGACCAATTAAAGTGTAGAAACTCGATTTCTACAACACCTAAATCACCATCTATTGAGATTTAGGTATTATTTTTGTCTCATTTTAAAACCCTCAAAACAGCTATTTCATTTCTTCTTCTACCTCTTTTCTTTCTGTTAGGCGTATCGCCTGTTCTATGAATCAAAGCCTCTTTCCATCTTTTCTAGGTCGTCCTGGACTTCTTCCTTCCGGATTCCTTTCTCTCACTCCTTTTACCATTCGTTCGTCAGACATTCCACTCCTCCTTTCTTCTTTTCACCCATTCAGTCTAAGGTTGGATCTTACACAACTCGCTGTTTCTTCATTTCTTACTCTGTCATACAGTGTCATTCCAGCTATTCTCCTTAGATCTTTCATTCGTCGTATTCTTGTGGCCTCTACCTTGTTTCCAAGGCATACGTCATCACTGGTCGAAGTACTGCTTTATAAATTTCGGCTTTTGTTTCGTGTCATTTATTTATTTCTCCATATTAATTAACACATCCAGATATTTTTGTTGCTTTTAGAACCTGATGGTTAGTTCCTCGGGTCATATTAACGCACAAATAACTGTTCTACCATTTTGTTTTCAAGTTCTAACTTACTTCTTAAAGGTTAGTACTTTTGTTTTGTTTATGGTTATTTTCATATTAAACTTCTAACATTATGGAACTCGTACAAAAGTCTTTGCAGATTATCGTCCGTTTCTGCAACAGGTACGATATTATTTGCACAATATTCCATACTAATCTTTTTATTTATTCTATTTCATTTAATATAACAAATTTCACGATTCCATTTAAAAAATGCTGAACAATAAAATTGCTTCCGAGAATATGCAGGTTAAAAAGAAAATTAGTAGGGCAGCAGATAGAACGAGAGAAAAAACATGTGCATAAGTGCGCAAAAGAAGTTTTGTACATTCATATCAGAAAATACAGCTTATCTGATGCTTTCTTTTAAACAGGCTTATTTTGGATTTATTGCGCCCCAAAACAACTATTTCCTGTGAAATTTCTACACCGATGCTTGTATGGAATACAATAATTTATTGGTGAATACATAAAAAATGTGGTGTGATTGTTGCTATTTCCGAATCCAGAGGTCCACAATTTGATTTCGGAGAGGATGTGTTTTGTTTAACAATGACTACTCTCTACTCCCCCTAGAATCTAAAAAGATGAAAGTGAGTCTATATGTGGTATGTGTGTGTGTGTGGGGAGGGGGGGGGGGAGACGATTCAAAACCAAATAGCACATTACAGTTAACAAGTGTTCCAAATTCACAGACGATATGACCTAAATGTTAAAGCAGTACACAGATATAACATGAAAAGTGTCATAAAGCAATTCACAGTTCTTGCCCCCACAACACATACTCATTTTAACACCATTTGAATATGAAACAGTCTTTCGGTCAGTATTTTAACAATGCTGCTGATGTTGGTATTACTCAACCCAGCACGGTAAGATGCTATCTGCTGAGAAAGGACCATGGTTGTGTATATAGCACTAATGGGACGCCAGACACGTTTACATGGAATTTGTACCCCTTTCACAATGTCGCCAGGCCGGTCAAAGCTAACGGCGGTACTTTCTACAAGTTGCTACTCCGGCTTTATTAACACGGGATGCTATTAGGGCGACTTCTTTATTTAGGTTCATGGAAGTTGAAAGTGTGCAACTCCTTTTCTGAGGAGCATTGTTTTTAAATAATATGGCACATCACAAACTTGTATACACATGCAGCACTGCATGGAAAGGGGTTGAAAATAATGGAACAGGTAATTTTTGAAAGCCTAAAGTAATTTTCAATCACATCTTAAAACACAGTCCAACGTTTTAATCACATTGATCACATGGAGCTCAAATCACTCAAACAACCCTTCACGTGAAAAAGTCCCGATTTTCTTAAAACTGTTTTGTGAAAAATTCTTTACGTCTTACTATTTTTTTTTTTTAAATTTACGTCCTCCAACGTTAAGTAATATCGGACAATGAAGGAAATGGGTGAAATGATGTTAAAATGAGTCCAGGGTTCATAGAGATTAGATTCATCCGACATTAATCTTTCAGAATACAGGAAACCTCCGGCAAAAATCTATTCGTGAAGCAGACACGCTTCCATCTACGCTACCAAGAAGGGTCTATAAGTCATCTTTATTTGAGTGAATTTCTTGTGTTGTTTTATTAGGTAATTCATAAGAGACGTGCACATACTATACAAGTATAGCTATATCTCTTTAAAATACTTATGTCAAATCAAGCTTTTTGATTCATTAATCATTTTCTTTGCCACGTGTTCGAATTTTCAAATACTTTATCCCTTTTAGTTTCTCTATCATGCGCCCCAAGAGAAAGTATTTTATTCTACCCAAATATTGTTTTTGACGACAATCATGTTTTGACGACCGTTGAACTAAAAATGAAATGTATAAGTATCGAACTTGGTATACAAGTTTAGTACCGTCCTAGGATGCGATACGAAGCTTTCGAAGATCTCACCTAAGTTACCGCCTTCATGAAACATTGTAAGGTATTTATAAATAAATCAGTTGTTTCTGGTAGCCATCGAAAAATAAAGCAATGTCATGGGCAGTACTCAGCAACTCGATGTTATAGTAAACAGTGAAAGAGGCTTTCGTACGTACAGTTTGTTGGACAGATACACCAATTAAAAGAAAATGTGCTGAGAATATATCAAATTTTATTAGGAGTTTATTTATTCGTTTTTCTCTATTGGCCATGCAAAGATGAAATTTCAAAGCTATGGTACTGCGAGGCACTTTTAAACCATCGCTTTTCTTGCCACCTACAACGAATTATCAAATGAAACTTTCTGCAAATGTTTATCTGATTAAAATAATTTGTAAAGTGATGAATACAGAAAATTACGTGAATGGAACACAATTGTTCTATTAAGATGTACGGTATACCATAGGTTTGATTAATCTGCCCTGATTACACCAAGCAAAGTAATTTGATTACTGAAAATAAACGTAAGAACTTTCTAAACATCACACGGTATTGCAATTAGGTAGTTTTATGAAATTTAAAAATATTGTAGGAATAATTTGAAAGTTATAAGATAGCTTATTATATACTACAGCACATAATTCTAAGAGTAAATGCTGTAAAAATGAAGTAAATAATTTGAGTTGTAAAGTAGCGTCCTGAAATCATGAATAGGCAGCTGAAGTTTTTGAAAACTGTAGGAAAGTTTTTGCTCGTGTAACAAGCTTTTCTTCCCCTTCCAAAATCTTGCCCCAAAATAGTATTTAATTACACTTTCAACGAAACCAAAGGGATGTTTGGTGATCTGAACGTAATTTGAACTTAGTTTTAAAAGACTGATAATCTTTTCAAATATATCTTCAAACAAACGTAATTGAAACTGAGTGATATGAAGAACAGTATTTTTCAAATGGCCATACTGAAGCTTTCATATTCTGGAGCTTTTACAAAACTTTCACTTTATTAGAAACATTTTATAGCTTGTAAAAAAAGTTTAATTTAAAGGTAGTCCTTACAATATTTGCATCTAAGCGAGCGCGCGCGCTCATAGATGAAAAGGAACGCCTCCGTAATCGAGTGTGTTTTCGTAAGTCAGAGATGCCGAATTTGATTCCCGGCTGAGACAAACGATCTCTTGTTTAATGAGAATTATTTTACACCTATCCTTCGCAGAATCTGGAAGTATGAATGTGAATGGTTTCATGACAAAAATTATTAAATCCAAGCAAAAAACCTACAGTTCGGGGAATTGCTAACCGCACCGGTTGTTAGTCAAATCAAGGTTGATTGCAGCTTTAGAAATGAAATACATTAATTTTATGTACTTAATGAGGAATTACCAAAGTCCAGAATCACAAAGTGGTAAAATAGGCACCAAAGCCGGATCATCCAGAGAATAGACGCCTGCATGTTACTTTGAAGGAAACTAAATAAACCGAACTGATATTAATCCGTGAAAGAAGACAGTACATTTCTAGGTAGCAGAATTTAGAAAGTTAGCTTTTAGTCTGAACTCAGATAAGTTCGGCCTTTTATATCATTGCTTAAATTATAACCATGCAAATTTCAAGTTGACGTTACATATCACCAATTTTCACTGTAGGATTAATCCCAAAGGGACATTTGCAATAAGCCCAAACTTCATTTGTTTCTGTGCAACGCCGTTGTTTAGAATGAAGACCAAAGTTGGCGATGAATCAAAGTGTGGCTGGCTAACACGTGTAGGAGAGGGGCGCCGCGACGGCACCCCAGTACGCAGGCGTCGATCTGCCATCCTCCTACCCAAGTAACGTCCACCAGATCCCGGTCGATCCCGGAGATGCTGAGGGGGGCGTGACGGGGAAATACGAGAAGAAAGTGGGCGTGGTTTTTTATACAGCGGGAGGGGCGCAGAGAGCATGGGATCGGGTCCAGCATGTCACGAAAGTGATGTGTATAGTCGTGTGCTGCACATGCGCAAGTTATTTCCTTATGCCGACCGATATCATGTTAGGGGTATCTCGGTAAGTGATAATACAGCATTGATATTTATATTTCTTCTTTTATCCATCCCTGTTTGTAAGGGGATAAGTGGCTTTATGAGGTCGCTCCCTTTATAAGTCAAACCGCGACGGTTACCTGTAGCTTCTTGATCCGGTGTGTTTTTCTTAGTTGCATAGTCGCCTTCCTGTGCCATCTAGATTGTTGCTACGGCTTTAATCGAATGCTCCTCTGGCCGCCTCTCGACTGAACGTCTCGAAATGAAGAGGAAAGACAAGGTACTCTTATGCCGGAGTTTATAAACGTCTTTGTTGTTACGCTGCAGCTGCTGCTTAATATTGCCATATTAGTATTAATGTTTACGCCGTTTCCCCAATTTTATTTGTCACTTCTTACGAGTGCAAAAACACAAGTAAAACGTTGGCGAAATAAAAAGGAATTTGGCGTTCATATCAACATTAACCATTGTTTATTGCGTGAAGGGTGGCACAGTAGAAAACATCAATGGCAGGATTATCATCATCATCATCATCATCATCATCATCATCATCATCATCTTTTTTTTTTCTTCATCCTATAGCGAAAGTGAGCTAATCGACTTCCGCCAGAACACTTCGATCGCACTGCCACTGAAGATGTCTGCCGCAGCCGCAGACGAAACGTCTGGGAAGATGAAGGAGCACAGTAGACCACGGCCCACAAGCTTGGTTAATACTTTATATTATACAATCCGACATTATAAAACACTTCATTACAACGTTCGTCTATAAAAATCTGGTCAGTGGAAACAGCTTTAATAAAGATGACTTTGGCTTCTTTAGAAAATCAGTATAACGTAACAAACATAACCCGATTAACTTCGGATAACAAGATTATGTGTTGACAATTTGCACTGTATTTTCCGCACTGAAGTTTACACTACATTGTATAATACCTATAATCGTTGCACCTTTTCTATAAATTGCCTCAAAATAATTCCCTCATTCTTCTTGCTGTTCGGAAGTGTCAAATTTTAAAAGCAATTCATATATTTAGTAAATGTTCTTTTATTGTTCCATTTATACAACGACTTTAATTTCAATGGTCACATCTGCAGCCTTTCCTATCGGCAATGGTGTTAAAGCTCGTACACAGTGTTGCTGTTGTTAGAAAGCACAGACATTAACACTTCCAGACTCTAGGGAGCTTAGAAAATAATCTTGATCAGAGAAAAAATTCCTCCCTAGGCGGGAATTGAACCCCGGACCCTTTGCACACAAAGTAGGTTAATATTCTTGCTTCCAAATGTAGCAATATTTGCTTCAGCCAGTGCTTTTTACTATGAGAAAAAACAGTGGAAAAATAGCAACAATAATACAAATAAAAAGGCACATTTCTCTAGTAATAGCACTGTTGAGTTCAACAAAACGAAAAAAGGGGGGAACGAAGAATTAAGCGAATGAAACAATTCTAAAATTTTTATTAGCTTCTTTTAATGCAGTAATTTAAATAATTCGATTCCATTGGTAAATTCACTACCTATCAAGTTTGTTCATTGGCTGAGAAGCAGTTAGATTATCCCTTACACTTCTATATCTCTCTTGTAGCACAACTAACTGTATAATGCGATTATTTCTGCAAAGTTTTTTTTTTTTTTTTTTTTTTTTTTTTTTTTTTTTTTTTTTTTAAGATGAACTAGATCAAAAGGTAAGCTTCTAAGAAAACGATGACTAGAGAAAATCATATGAGTGCGACATGTCAGACTTTTACTTTCTCTAACACGTTATTGAACGTTGAGGAGGTATTTTACTCCACCCAAAAATTCGATACCGAGATTCTACCGAAAATAAATCTTTTGAGGTCCTCTGTAAGAACACTTTTTTATAAAAAAATCTGTCTGTCCGCATGTTTAATGTGGTATGTGCGCGAATAGTACTTATAAATACAAAAAGATAAATGTGAAAGTTGTGGATCGGGATACTGCCAACTCGTTGTTACGTTTTCTGTAAATCGCAACACAAAAGCAGTTGCAAGTACGATTTATTTCATACTTTTACTATTTTATTTCGGTAAGATGTGTTTAATTGAATCGCTCTTGCCTAATAATTCCATAGTTTGTGCCCAATGATAAAAATTTTCATTAGAAGACAATGGGGAAAGCGTTACCAACCTTTGGAAAAACAGATATTACAGTTCGGGTGTATTAGGCTGCTTCATCATGCTGAATCACTACATGTTTTGCTGATTTGTTTTAATATTTTATAGCAGATGTATACTAAAAATATAGCTGGAGAGAAATAATATGCGCAAAGCTGTTATTGCATTTTCCAGAGGAGCGTGCGTCAAGCAACAGAGCTATTTGGAGTCCTCGATGTAGTCCATCTGGTCTACAATGTAATAGTGGCATTCCACTGAAGAAAAAGGATGGGCAAACTGCATTTACCACTACTTCCATCTCTAGAAACGCAAATCGGTCAGAAATGTCCAAAGGGAAACAGCAAGCACAAGCTTTACCTCCCGTTACCTGGAAAAGAAGAGAAAACACGAAAGAAATGGAAAATCCATAACAAACAAGGAAGAAAGTTGCTTCCAGAACTAACGGCAATCGGGTCAGCGTAAGTCGAACAAGAGAGTGATACAAATGTGCGGATTTTGTGTGTGACGCATGTGTTTGAGCGTTTACCGAATAACGCAAATGTTAACTGAGGTAAACAGGGAAAGTTGCTTATCTTTATTTCTTTAAAAAAGGCTCTTAATAATTTCTACTGATTATAGTTAATGGAGTAGTATCATTTTGTATAACTGTAAAGCCAGCACTAATGGCAGTTGGTCAAAGCATAGTACTCTCGCAATATTTTAAGTAACGTTAACCACTTCAGAAATGCTTATGGTGTATGTTCACAATGTCGCAACAGCAAGAAAATGAGAAAACGTTTGAAAGTCTGAGATTATGTTTATAGGTATATCCATATAAAAACATATGAATGCTGTTTCCGGGTGTTGTGTGTACTAAGATCTTATTACATAGACTGAAATCTAACTTAGCCACACATTTCTCATACGTTATGTAAAATGGATAAAAGATTAAGATGCTAACTCTTCTTTTAACACTTAATAATTATTACAAGGAAGGATAATTAAAATATGTCTGAAAATGCTTTTTTGATTCAAATGTATTTCGGTGAAATATCGTCATGAAAATGTTGGATGTCTGCACTACTTCTGTACTTACCTACTGTAGTAGACAAGTAATATAAACGCATATATTAAATCAACTGCCCGCCTCGGTAGCATGTCTGCCTCACGTTCAAGAGGTCCCGAGTTCGAATCTCGGCCAGGGTGAGTTACTTGGATAAAGTTTTTTCCGGGGGTTTCCCTTATCCTGAAAGACAATTGTCGGGTAACTCTAAGCTCTATGGACCCTGGGCTCATTTGAGCATCATTTCACCCATTCCATTCATCGTCCGATATAACAACGTTGGAGGACATAAATGACAAAAAATAAATAAAATAAATGAATAAATAAATCAACTATGTGCGTTACCGGTCAATTTTATTGCTGTTACTACTAGTTTGGCATTACTTACATTCTTCCTTCCTTTAGCCTTGATGTTAACTAACTAAACTGCATGAAAAAATTAGATGCTATAAAGTTTTAAACTAAGTCATGTCATATTTATCACCAGAAATACAAACGTGTACTTAATGCAACACTAGGAGTCCTGGTATAAACAAACCCAAGTATCTTTTTAAATTAATTTAATTACTTCATATGGGGCGATGATTGAAATAGGTGAAATAACACTCAAATTAGTCCAGGGACTATAGTCCTTAAGAGTTTACCTGACATTCATCTTTCACACAAGGGAACATTCCGGGAATAAATATTATGTAGATGACTCACCTGGACCTACATTCGAACTCGTGACCTCTTGAACACGAGTCAGACAGACTACAGAGGCGCGGGCATGTGTATTTATCGCAGTACACCTTTCAAACACTAGATGTATTTCAAACAGTAATGACGACGAATAAGCAACTATGTTAATAGTTGCCTCATTTAAACATAATTTAAATAATTAAAATAAGACCTGAAGCTTTCCTGGCGACGAATATGCTCACTTTCTTCTCGGGCAGCCAGCCAGGTGAAAAGACGATTAGATATCGACGTTTCGAGAGTGTGCATCTCTCCCATCATCAGGATGTTTATAAAATGTTATAACCACAAATGAAATACTGGATATAACACCAATATAAACAAAGACAAAACACTATCAAAAGTCGCATTACTGAACAAAAGACTGTTTTCAGTAAATTAAATGCCAGGTCAGGAGATGGCGTGAGTATAGAAAATTGTGTCAAAGAAACGTAACTACTTAACTTGATTAACAAGCAGTATTGATCTTTGCTTCTTAAATCGACGGATTTCTATTTTAAGGCCGGTTTCCAAGAGGAGCTGAACTGAAATCCAGCATCACGACTAAGCGTGCTCCTTTAAGAGGAAATCGCCAAAGCCTCCTTAATTCTCCACTCCCAGTAACTGATGCATTTTGCCAAGATGGTCGTCTCCCGAAAACTAATTCTATGGCCGTTATCAAAACGATGCTCTGCCAGCCCAGACTTCTCAGGTTGCATTAAACCAATGCTTCGTTCATATTCGATTATTCTGGAGTTCGTTGCCGTCCCGCAGTAGGGTAGCGTCCTGGCCTGTCGGGGGAAGTCTCTATCCCAGTAGACTGTAGGACCCTGCCCTCCGTACTGTGGTGGCTCCTTGGGTCGGCCGCCCTCTGTCTTCTTCGGCTCATCCTTCCTCCCGAGGGTGCCCCACTTGGGGGCATAGAAACAATGGGCCCAGCATGGTGGTCTACGTACCGAATCCCCTCCGTAATGAAATCCCAATACTAATCCTGGCCAGGAATACTATTGCATTGTGTATTTACATAGTACGTAGTTGATTTATGGAGATTACATCCCTAGGTACGAGGTTTTCTCCTTCAGGTATGTTGCTAGAGTTTAAGTAGATATGTGTTTATGCAGTATTTTATGCAGTCCTTTTTTTTTTTTTTTGGCAAAACAGAGTGAAAAATAAATGTAAATAGTGCAATACAGCTGTCGTTTTATGACATAACCGCGCGCTGTCTACAACGGGGCTTTTCCAACTCTCGCGTTATAAGTAATAATGACTGGTGTACTAAGTTCTTTGTAAGCGGTGCTGACAGAAGTATTCGTTTGTATTGATACATTTCTCATCAACATGAGGTTCTAATTCATGAAAAATACTTACTCTATAAGATTTTAATTTTTAATTTTATTAGCTATAAGAATAGAGATTTCTGGAATACCCACTTACTGTACAACACGTTTTAGATACTTCTTTAGAGACACCAATTACACAACTTTATTTTTCTCTTTGCTAAGCATGTCTGTTTTGCTCTTTAAGTTTAAGATTTATTGATCTCATTGTTGTAAACGTATTAATAATCATCGGACATCTGCATTTGAAACTGCTAGACTAGAAGTCCACATGATTTGGCTTTTACGGATTTAATAAATTCTTTGCTCACGAATGATTTTTTTTCGTAGGCATTTCAGTCTAATAGCAAGACAACAGCAACAATAATAATAATACTTTACATGAATAAGCTCTAGTCTTTACAGCATGAATAAAAAACAAGAACTGACAGCTGACATTCACAGCCGCTGAAACGCAGCCTTGAGAAGGACATTCATCGCTGATGACGCCGTGGCTCAGTAGTTAGACCGTTAGGCTGTTACCAAAGCGGCCCGGGTTCGATCCCAGGCGACCGCAAAGTGAGATTGTGGTGGACAACACGGCGCTGGGGCGGGTTTTCTCCGGGATCTCCGGTTTCCCCGCCGTCTCATTCCACCGGTGCTCCATCTTCATCTCATGTATCATCAGTGTCACCGCCTGCGGTGAGGTATGTAGTAAAAGCGGGCGTTAAACACTACACACATCGCTGGTGACAGCGGAACATACTGAGATCACTACAGTGTACGCGGATTACAAATACGCGCTATCTTGGCCGGGTCACAAAACGACCGCGAGATGTAAGAGATTCTGCTTCAGTGGGTAGCGACGTTTATAAAAAGTTTTACAAGAGATTTTTACTTTCTCTCTCTCTCTCTCTCTCTCTCTCTCTCTCTCTCTCTCTCTCTCTCTCTCTCTCTCTCTCTCTCTCTCTCTCTCTGACAATAAGAATAAGAGAAAGTATTATATTCCAGCTAAAAGTTCCATTAGAAATGTGAACGAAATAAAAGTTTTGATGTGCCTAAATTACAAAGAAAATATTTTTAGAAAAAATGTTCAGTAAATACCATACTTGGTGTATATTCAAAAGATATTCTAGATGTATCTGCCCCAAACCACCGTTGGCTTTCGAAAATGCGTATCTTATGTTCTGAGAATAGGTTGTGAAGTCCTGCATTCAGAAGGAATGTTATATAATTTTGTATAACGGGTCAACGTGAGGTGTGTATATAAGGACTTGCATATGGTGTAATAAATATAGATGCATTTATGATTTTTTGATTTCATATAACCTTTTCCGAGGTATTATCTTCTTCCGAAATGGGTAATGAAACTATATGTGCAAAGGTTGATGTTGATTACGGTGTTAATTGTAACATTAAGCTTCCAAAAGAATAGTTTGTAGTTGTATAGAATAAACGATGGTGAGTAGAGAACGGCTTATGAAGGTAATACATCAGATTTTCATACACCAAACGAATATATTTTCTTCTCAATACTGTAAACATAAGAGAGACGTGCATCGTTCATTAAAGTAACCAATAGGATATATATTGCGTATCATCGGTGATCACTGATCATCCAACCAAAACAAAACAAACTCGGGACCACGACAAAACCACCCCAGGCACAAAATTAAAAAAGAGGCGAAGGCTGGCCAGTGGAAGGAAGTGGGAATATCGGGCTGTTCTGTCCCCACATGCATGTCTGATATGTAATACTGCTATACAGGCAACGAGCTTTCTATTGAAAAGAAGAAGGGGAAAAAACACGGCTCATTAGTGAATATATCATGGGGCAAGAGAGCCCGAGCGGTCGCAAGAGTTGAGGGGGGAGGGGAACCGACGACAAAAAGGACCTAAACATGTCTTGCGTGCAACAAGGGCGTATGCCTTCAAATTGGTAGGATCAGCTATCAGCCAATATTTCATTTAGTTGTTAATAAAACTTCACCACAATGCTCTGTCTATGCTTACCTAACATTATGACACTGGGCAACAATCTTTTTTAAATACCACGTTCTGGACAATCCTAGTTCATCCATATATGAAGTACTTTACCTGAATTTATCTTGAGGAAATCCTGAACTCACGCTATGTGTAGAAAGAAATGCTACAAAATGAATGATAAAAGAGAACATATGAATATTTAATTTGTTTATGCACATAATTAATTTTACGAGGGCTGTTCAATAAAGAATGATCATAATTTTTTTACAGTCATAATTTTTCGCACTAAAATTCAATCTTATTATATTCAGTTAGCTTAATGTGAAACAAACACGCCGTCGTAGTTTCATTCTTGGCACTCCTGGTTCCCGCCTGTGAGAAACAGGCAAGCTCAGACATTTTCAGTATCAGCTACCCTTGCAATGGAGGTAACACGTGAGGAATAATATGCGGCTTTGAAATTCTGCTTTCATCTCAACAAATCTTCAGTTGAGGCCTATACAATGTTACAGGAGGCCCATGGAGAGCCTGTTCTTCTCTACAGCACAGCTCAAATGTGGTTTAAAACGTTTAAAGAGGGAACACAATTTGAAAGGAAGGTGGACCCAGTGCTTCAGGTACTGCCTTACGAGAAAACATCAACACTGCTGCTGTCATTGTGAGAGAGCATCGACGAATTACCTTAAGATCCCTTTCTGAAATACTGAACATTTCATTGGGTGCCATGCACACGTTGGCGACAGAAACATTACACATGAGACGTGTTTCTGCGCGATGGGTTCCAAGACTGTTGATTCCCGAACAAAAGGACATTCGCATGCAGGTCTGTATGCAGTTAAAGTTGATGTTAGAGGAATATCCGGAGTTTCTTTCAAACGTAATCACTGCTGATGAAATTGGGCTACATCATTTTGATCCTAAGAGCAAACAACAAAACTCAGAGTGGAAATCTCCTTCACCACCAACCCTCCAAAAAGCAAATGTGGTTGCTTCTGCTAGGAAAGTTATGGTCATCTCATGCTTTGATATTCATGGAATGGTTTATCAGCATGTTGTACCTGCACACATATCAGTAACTGGACAATACTACAGGTATGTCCTGAAAACATTGCAAGTCCATATCACGCACAAAAGATCACATTTGCGTGAAGCAGGCTGGGTGCTGCACCACGATAATGCGCGGCTGCATATTGCCAATGTTGAATATCTTGCAAAAACCAACGTGAAGTGCATCCCTCACCGTCCCTATAGTCCGGATTCAGCCCCAAGTGACTTTTTCTATTCTCTAACTTGAAGAAACGCCTTCTTGGGAGGCATTATCCGTCATCAGAAGCAGTGGTGAAGGCTGCGGAGGCGATTTTGAAGGATCTCTCAGAAAATGGTTTCCAGCATGTCTTTGAAGACTGGCAGAAACGCTGGGACAAGTGCATCTCATTCAGGGGCGACTATTTTGAGAAGGACCCTCAAAATTATGAGGATGAGTACAGGTAAGTTGTTAAATCACTCTTTATTGAACAGCCCTTGTATCTGTATCGTACACTCAGAGAACAAAATCTTCAACACAGAAGTGCATATTCTTTTATGATTTGTGGATCTCCATAAACTGTTTGTTAATTACACAAGAGCTAAATAGTTTAAAACAAACATCGTAACAATGATATGAAATAAGAGTATTTTATCTCTGCAGTAGATTAGAAACCGTCCTGGCCCTAACATTTCGACTTAATATTTTAAATCACAAACCCTTTCTACTACTACATTTGATGGAAACTCTATTACTAGTGCACTATCCTCAGCATTAAAAACAGCCAGTGTCTCCTCTCAGATTATTGAGCTGTTGTCACAAATGTTTTACTGTCCTCAACGATACAGGAAAACACAAGGGAATCTGGATCTGACATACAAATGTCACTCCTCTGCCAGAGCCAACGTTACTGAAGCGCGAGACAGAAAATCTGCTTATTAGAGCGTTCTTGAAAAGGATATTTCTCCACTCGCATTGCATTTTCTTATTGTGAACCAAAGAATGTTAAATAAAATATATGTTTCCTATAAAGCTATGAAACAAATCAGGTTTGTTGTTGGTTTCTTATCTCCTCGCTCGTTTTTCTTTATTTGTTGCAGTTTAAACTTCTGACATAGCCTTGCATCGTCAGGTGCTGCTTTTGTTGATTGCATTCAGCCTTTAGTTTCTCAGTGTAGTTTAGATTTTCTTTTAACAAAGATAAAAATAAGAACAAAGCTCGAGAAACCCTTGATAGATTAGTTAGATTAATTTCATTTCTCCAGAACACGACTTTCTTAGCTGGTACAATATTTATTCCGACATTTTTCTCATATCAAAGCGGTCAACAAAACACTGCCAATAGCGTAGCCGAATGTGGTGGGGAATAAACCGTAAATTCACTTGATGATTGTTAATGCGTGAATAGGTTTCCCTCAAAAGTTTGGATTGGCACTAGTTTAAAAGTAAATGTTATATGTTTTATTTTTGGCTGATGAGTCTTATGCAGAGAAATTCATATAGAAGTAGAATGTTTGAGAGAATTAGAAAGTTATTTTAATTAGGGCAGACGGTCGAACTCTTTGAAGACCCCTGATTATGGGAGCATTATACAAAGTTACATATTGGTGGCAGCAGCTAGAGTTCACTGGCAGACAGTCCACTGTAGCGTGGCAATAGCAAGTCTGCCTCACATTCAAGAGGTCTGGGTTCAAATCTCGGTCAGGTTGAGTTTTCTGGATAACGTTTTTTCGGGGTTTTATCATTAAAGCTGAATGTCGGGTTGCTCTATGGATCCTAGGCTCATCTTAGCATCATTTCACTCATTCCAATCTTCGTTCATGAGGACTTACTAAGCTAGAAATTCATTCACACGTCCTTTTGAAGCCTATTAAAACAGGAAACCTGTGGCGCTCAGATGCTTTGCAGAAAGTTTGCAGTTGGATAAAATTTTATAGACAACGCGCTCTAACAATAAATTTTAGATTTTTTTTTTATGCATCTACGACATTTGAAATTCATGGTATTCTCGGAAATATCAGCAAAACAGAGCCAGTTTTGCTTTAGAAGTGTCTTTAAGGCTTTTAAAGAGTTAGTTTGATATTTTGCCAATGCAAAATCACTTAGTTCATTTATTTCCAAAAATATAAGCTACTTGTGCATTTATTTTATAGAAACCACAAATAAATGGTAGTAAGGCAATGGTAATATTCAATAAATACGCTGCATTGAGAATAAATTTAATAAATATCCAATACAAGCTACAAAAACCGTTTTGCGTCCAGGTTTGAAACCAAAATAACTTAAAATTGATCAAAGCATAGGATTACGGAGGGGATTCGGTACGTAGGCCACCATGCTGGGCCCATTGTTCCTATGCCCTCTGGTGGGGCACCCCCGGAAGGAAGGATGAGGTGAAGGAGACAGAGGGCGGCCGACTCAAGGAGCCACGACAGTACAGTTTACTTGGATAGAAACTTCCCCCGACAGGTCAGGACAACGGACACGCTCCTCTACTGCGTGACGGCAACGAGCCTAGCAGCCCCAAAGATCCCAGGCAGGCGATCCCGAAATGCTCCTAGCAGAGGAGCGGAGACCGGCAACCGACCTACCGGAGGAGGAAGTAGTTTTCCTCAGAGCATATCATCCTGCCATGCACCGCCGAGACACCCGTCGACCCTTCTGTCCTGAAAGAGACCACCAGATGAGAAATGATAATGGAGATGAAATGGAGGGACAGGAAATTCGGGTGATGTAATTAGCCTACACAGCATTCGCCTAGCGACCCGGGAAACCCCCCCCCCAAAAAAAACCATAGGTCAGGTAGGTCGGCCATGGGAATCGAACCCGGGCCTCCCGAATGCGAGCCACAGACGAAACCGCCTGAGTCATTCCTCCCGGTGTTCAGAGCATACTGAGAGTGTAGATGACAAAAGTGACAACTACAACTACCATAGTTGAAATGAACACGTCGGAGACAGACTGAACTTCAATTAGAAGAAATTATTTTAGTTTTGAATATTATTATTAGTACTACATATCATTGGTGTTGCTAGAACTTGAGTTTGGTTAGCGTTTGAAAAAAAAAAATGTGATTTCGCTTTTACCAAACGTCTATTTAAATTCACCAGTCTGCCCGTTCGTAAGCATGAAACACTTGAATATAATATCCAAGTTTTTACAAACGGGCGTAACTTTAAGAGTTATTTATATGGTGCGAGCCAATAACAAAATTAAGATGTTTAGTGAAGTTTTATTTTGCGAGTATAACGTTCAAATGTCTTATGTAAGAGCTTGATGAATGTTTCGTGACTCTTTCATACTGGTTTAAATCTTAGGGGGGCGGGGGGTGTAGTGTATATAAAGAGCGTGTATTGAGTTTAAATGTTAAGTAAAATTAACGTTCGTCCACAGGTTTATAACGCTTTTTTTTGTAATATACGTCCTCCAACGTATGAAATGGGTGATAAGATGCTCAAATGAGCCCGGGGTCCATCGAGCTTAGAGTTAACCGACATTCGTCTTTAAGGATAAGGGAAACCCCGGAAAAACCTTATCCAGGTAACTCACCCTGACCGAGATTCGAACTTGGAACCTCTTGAACGCGAGGCAGACTACGCTAACGAGGTGGGCATAACGGGTTTGAAATCAATATAAAATTAAGCTTAGTTTATATGGCTTTTGTATTGTTACAAATATGTTAAATAGTAATAATAAACATAAGTGCTCCATTAATTTCGTATTTTGATTATGATGTTCGACGTAATGAAGTTGGTAGGACTCAAAAGTCTGAATATTGCATAACTAAATTTTTGTCTCATTATCCAACTTTGTGTATTTTCGTGTTTAACGTTTCGGGAAAGACCTTCCCATCTTCAGGGTGGCAGTCAATATCTAGCTCAAGATGGTAAGTCTTTCCCGAAAATGTTACAACATTTCGGTCTATATAAGAAGTGATGAATGCTAATACTTCCGGTTCGATACCAAGATAATTACAATGGAGCTAGCGTCACTTGCTCCTCACATGGGTAAACTGCATAGTTACTCATGTCTTACCGCTGATTGATTGGTGTGATGTCAGATGACGTCTTACATGAGGGTGCAATTACAAACTAGCTAAAACCAGTCACTGTTTTGTTATCACGTGGAGAAGAGGGTTGCCTATTTTTATAATTTCAGCCATTTGCGTAATTTACTGCGACGAAGGAATGAGGTGAAGTTAAGAAATTCGGCTAATTTTGCATTTACATTGATAAGCTTCAGAATCTTTTATTCAGTGTTCTTAGGGGATTTAATCCCAAAAAGGTCGATGTATCACAGATTATCATCATAACACTAGTAGATGCTTAAGTAGTAGTAGTAATAGTAGTAGTAATAGTAGTAGTAGTAGTAGTAGTAGTAGTAGTAGTAGTAGTAGTAGTAGTAGTAGTAGTAGTAGTAGTAACATCACTTACTTTGGGTAAGCAATATAGAAAATAAAATTTTATTCAGAGTGCCTCGGTGGAATTTGGATAGAAACTTAAAAATAGGGCTGATATTAGAAGTTCGACAAATTTCATTATCAGGAAGCAAAAGTATTCATTGAAGTAAATTATAACAAAGTGAGTCATCAAATAACAAATAGCTTCAGTTAAATATAACTTCCTCCTCATTAGATGGGCGTCGAAGATACTGTGTCACTTCTAGCACCAAATAACAATGTAAATTTGCCCTTTGCTGTCCTGTGCCAATGACCCTATTAAACACATTCTTAATGACTTACCCACAGAAGTTAGCGATATCTACTGTTCCTAGAGTCTTGTAATTTTGGCGGTAACCGTCAGATTTCACCGGCGCACAAAACCAAACACAGGAATGTTAGTCCAAGTACTCCAATGTACAATTATGGCAATAAAAATAATTAAATGAACCAATATATCATCAGGAAAATTGTGCTTTAAGAATGTCATTATGAAACTAGAAAACATTAAATGGATGAGTAACGTAATTTAAGAGAAACAAATTTCAGTTACGTGCGTATGACTGCCGTTAAGTCTAATAGAGACCAAGTGATATTTAAGAACAGGTCTTCCAAGATGCCTTCCCCATTTCAATTTTGTTGTTTAAATGAAGGATTTCAATTATTCTTATTTATTCAAAACATGGAAAGCCTGATTAAGTACCTACCATAGAGAAATAATTTGTGATTGGCCTTAAAGTCCCAATCACTCTGAATGGATTTTGTGTACTTTTGTATTGCTGCTAAACCAGAAGATAAAAACAAGCATTTACAGCACAAATCTTATAACTCGTTAAACCATTTTGCTGACATTTTTCCTGCGCTACTTACTTCCAACATATTCCTTGCTATTGGTTTAAATTTTACAATTTTACATTGTTATCCAACATGTTTTCAACTACTAAATCGCATTCGTTTGTTCCCCCCCCCCCTTATTTTTTGGTCCATTTATACCCCGCCTTTAACTCCAATGGTTATATCGGCGGCCGTTCTCCTTTGGAACATATTGAAGGCGTTAACTCGTATTCGTTGGGTTTTTAATCATTAGCTCACGCACACACATTCACACTCTCATACTTCCAGACTCTGGGGAAGATGGGGAATCATCTTGGTCGGAGAAAAACCCCCACCCCCGGGGGTCGAACCAGGACCCCTAGCACGGCAGGCAGGGTCTCCACCGACTGAGCTACGGGGCCAGCCTTTTCCTTGTTGTCATGTTAACACTTTGGAATTTTGTAGTGAATATGAAACTAGTTATGCAAACGCTTATCTTGATGAACATGAAATATATGGTAAAAAAAAATGTCTTTTTAAAGAATAGTGTGCAGAAGATATATAGATAATAAAAAGGACAGTGAAGAGAGAATACAATACTATTAAAATAGGTCCGAAAGCGCGCACGAGTGTGAGAAGTTAATTGGCATCTTCAAAGGATGCACTCGAAGAACACAAACCAACCCTTATTTGGAAAAAAAAGTTATATACTTTTTACTTTTCTCAAAAATTGCTTAATTTCCATTTTAATTTAATTTCTTGTAACCGTCATCGGTGCCGTATTAAATTCATAGACGTGAGCTTGTTACAATTAACACTGCCACAAGTGTTGCATTGTTTTCAAAGATTACATATGGATATTTACAAGAAGTGAATATTTTGAGGTTAGCGGAAATAAAAAATAAAAAGCATGTATTAGAAAAAAAAAGTTTGAGTAAGCATGTGTCTGCAAAAAAGTGCTATTCAAAAACGAAAAGTCATACAGTCTATGTTTGTAGTTTTTGGGTAGCATTTGTGCTTCACATTCAAAACTTCCCAAGTTTGAATCTCGCTTTAAGGTGAGGTTTCTTTCTTTCTTTCTTTCTTTCTTTCTTTTTCTGTCTCTCTCTTAATTGTACTTTCTTTTCGTGAGAAAGCGACAATGGCCTCTAATTTAAAGTTTTGTGGATCTCGATTTATTTGAGAATAATTTCATCTATTTCATATGATCTCTCAGATTAAAAGATGTTAAAGTCGGATAAATACAAAACTGGACACGGATCAGACGATGAATATGCTCTCACATATAGGTATATTAGCTACTACGTCCTTATTATTTTACTCGTTTAGGTCACCAAAAGTCAGAATTCTAACGGTAGTTTTTGTTTCAACTGAAAATGAGCTTTGTTTTCTGATCTGAATATTAGTGGGCCATGTAATGACAATATAAAAAAATGATGAACGGTTGCTAAGAAAAGAAAAACAATAATCTTGCTTGATGTGGAAAGACGAAAAATTTGGATAGGAAAAGAAAATCAATAATCTTCATAGATATATGTCCTATAATCTTGTTTCATGATTATGACAAAATGTCGTGGTGAATATAAAAGTAGTGCATAGTAATCGCAAATGAATAATCTTGAAAAAAAAGGAGATATTGTAATCTTGATAGTGATGCGTGGACGTGCAGAAGTGAGGAATTTTATGTAATTAACAGAAATGATTTATCGATGTGCTGGAGGTAACCTGCAATGATTGACAAGGAAAGAAAGTTCGAGTAAAATGTAATCCACATTATAAAATGAAATTATATATTACGAAATCGGACTTATCTAAAATTTTATTTGTCACTAGAAACCACACCTGAAAACAAGAGATCTCATGGCTCTTATTTAATCAAACTCAATCATCAAGAAACAATTCAAACTACAGCGAAGTAACCCTGTTACATCTGGCTTCCCGACCTGGGTCTTCGAAACAGTCAACGTGTATCCTATCTGCTGCGAATAGATAATGGGTTACAACATTAGCTAAGGCATCTTTACAATGGGAATATATATGTCAGTATTCAATTGAATTGCAAGCTCGCAGAGATAAACGTGAAGCCGGACTTGAGACAGTCTCGATCTGAGCAAGGGACTAGGACAGTTGCATGCAACAAGGGGCCAAGTGACGTGAGGCACATAACACCAATGTGCACGCAACTGCACGACACATTCAAGTCTCCTCACCGCCGTAGGGGTACTTCCAATTCAGTTCAGTTTCCAATACACGCTGATATACTTCTCCCTTTGCCGTCTGTTTTTGCATGATGAGATACTTTCTATTATTTGAGGCCGAATCTCCTCGCGATTCTTATTACAAAATAAGTAGCTGGGAAAGGAAACTGCTCTTCCAATAGGAATTAATGAGCAGCTCTGTGGTTAACAAGCACACAAAAGAACGTAAACCGGCGTCTACACGGGCGCAAGGATAAGAATACCTACTGTACAGTCTGTGACAACAACATTCACCATCCCTAAACACTGTTTCTTAAACCTTGTTCCAATGACACGGATTCTTCGCATATCCCATAATTGTCTGATGTATGCCTTCGAAAAATGCCTAAATAAAAATATGTGCAACACAAGGATAGGTGATAAAGGCGACAGAAACATGAAATCATGACAAATGCACGTGCTTTCATCATCCCTAGGAGTAGGTTTAAACCGAAATTTGTTGATAGGAATTTAAGAAAATTCACGATGTATTAATTTCATTACCTCATATGCTTAATTAATATTGTTATTATAATGTAAATCTGACAATTAGCTTCGAATAAATTAAGATAGATGATTATATGAAATAAGGAACTATTTTGCATCGCCCAATGACTGCGCACTTGTACCATCACGGTTTAATTGTGTTTTGTTGCTTTTTTAAAAGTGTTTTTGTGCTACTTTCTCATATCCCCCTCTTCCTGAGCATCTTCTCGTCATTATTTTAAACACCAAACATTTATTGTAACTTTTAAGTTACCTACAGAGAATGAGGAAAATTTCTTTATCTAAATCAGAAGATCTGTAAAACATTATTTTCTCCCATAACCTTCAAATTTTTGTATTAAAAATAATTTAAGACTACATTAGGTTGGTTTCCTCTGCCCACGCTTTATCTTTACACTTCTTCAAATCACTGATACAACGCTTAGTTTCCTATTACATATTAATCGATTTAAATAACAGTTTCATTATACGAGCGCTGTTCAATAAAGAATGATCATAATTTTTTACGGTCATAACTTTTCGCACTAAAATTCAATAAAATTCAATCTTATTATATTCTCTTAGCTTAATGTGAAATAAACACGCCGTAGTACTTTCATTGTTGGTACTCCTGGTTCCCGCCTGTGAGAATCAGTCCAGTTCAGACATGTTCAGTATCGCCTACCGCTGCAATGGAGGTAACATGAAGTTAAAGTTGATGTTAGAGGAAGATACGGAATTTCTAACAAACGTAATCACTACTGATGAAACTTGGCTACATCATTTTGATTCTGAGAGCAAACAGCAAAGCTCAGTGTGGAAATCTCCTTCATCACCAACCCCCAAAAAGCAAAAGTGGTTGTTTCTGCTGGGAAAGTTATGGTCATCTCATTCTTTGATATTTATGGAATGGTTTATCAGCATGTTGTACCTGCACACACATCAGTAACTGGACAATACTACACGGATGTCCTGAAAACATTGCAAGTCCATATCAGGCGCAAAAGACCACATTGCCGTGAAGCAGGCTGGATGCTGCAACACGATAATGCCCGGCCGCATATTGCCAATGTTGCTGCATACCTTTCTTGCAAACATCAACGTGAAGTGTATCCCTCACCCTCCCTATAGTATTTATTGAGCCCCATGTGAGGTTTTTCTATTCCCTAACTTGAAGAAACGCCTTCGTGGGAGGCATTATCCATCATCAGTAGCACTGGTGAAGGCTGCGGAGGCGATTTTGAAGGATCTCTCAAAAATGGTTGCCAGCATGTCTTTGAAGAATGGCAGGAACGCTGGGACAAGTGTATAACATTCAGGGGAGACTATTATGAGAAGGACAATCAAAATTATGAGGATGAGTAAAGGTACGTTGTCAAAAAAAAGGGTGATAATTCTTTATTGAACAGCCCTCGTACATTTAATTGGTGCTGAGCATAAGGAGGAAGGGGGCACAGGAGGTTGAAGCTATGTTCAAATTTTGAACGGCCGCTAAATACTCGCTTTAATACTTCATACTCTCTATACGAAGGAATACTAACACAATTCCCAAATAAATAAAATAAATTATTGAAAAATTGGAATCAATAACAACCAATACCTCGGAATAGCTAATGGTAAAAGAATTAAGTATAAAGTTTTATTTAACGAGAAGCTACATTTTTCATCACGTGTTTGTGTCTATAGTTTAAGATGTTTACAAAATTAATTTAGAGCGAAGAGAATTTCAAAGACCAGAAACTACAAGATAGACATTTTGTTAACCAAATACTTATGGTATTATAGCCTTAACGGTTAGATCCATTTTTGAGAAAATCTCATGTGATAATTATTTCATTTGTAGACCTAGTTTTGGTTGGGGAGGTTTTTCATAATCTTCTTTGAACATGCTTAATCAAAATAGGTATCGATTTTTCGTATTCCAGTTATGCTGCTCTTAGCAACCCATACATAAGATCTTTATCCATGGGACCTCAAAACATGTATTTCTGCCGAAATCATGAAATTCAATATGTGTATGAAATGCAATTATTTCGTCTATGTAGTGAAGTACACTAAAAATCTCAAAATAAAAAAAAAATGAACAAAAACCTCACAATGGACAGAATTTTCAAGTGAAAAGAACTTAAGAACAAAATAAGAAAATATTTCGGGCACTGTTACTTCAATTTAAAAGCCTAGTTGGTGTTTTTCGATAGCCAGAAAGACTAAGTGTATTTGGATCTCGTTCTACAAAGTTTGAGGTTGAACATTTTTTAAAAATGTACTCTCTTTGAAATGTTGTAGAAGATCCAGTATCGAGTACCCTTAAACAACATAATTGGGGTTGAACGTGCCGGGGAAATGTCATCCTGCTATACTTCACTGGCAGCGGGAACGGATCAATAATGACTGTCGATAACAATTGAGACAATTCTCTGTGGAAAGCCATTACGAAAATTGAAACTGATTCCTGCGCGAGGAGGGTCACCTTTTCTCTCATCTACGTAACATTCCATGGGGATGCAAGATGCACTGCAACACAAACAATAACACGGAGTCTCCGGAATAGGCCATTAAGGCAGAGGGGTGGAGAGAAACAAGCCAATAACGCTTTTATAATCAAGCTCCATGTATGCTCCCTACTCCAGGGTCAGTTATTGAGAGAATGTCTTTTTTGTGTGATATTCGACTTCTTTTGAGGTGCAGCGGTCACATTGTAGTAGATTAGTGAAGCTTATACAAATAGCATAATGGTGTATCTTTTAATTACATCTGAGTATAGGTATTAGAGCCATTTTTTTTAATCTTACGTCCTCCAACGTTAAGTCATATCGGACGGTGAATGAGATGGGTGAAATGATGTTCAAAAATGTCTAGGGTCCATAGAGCTTAGAACTACTCGGAAAAAGCCTTATACAGGTAGCTCACCCTGACCGAGGTTCGAATTCAGTACCTCTTGAACGTGAGGCAGAACCTACCATCTACGCTACCGAGGAATTATATAAAAGATAAATACTTTTAATTTGTTTCCAGCTACACATGAGAAAATTCTTCATTTTACAGCAGGAAGCCAGACTCATGCAAGTGGTAAACCAGAAAGTATTCGTGTACCTCTGCATATTCAAGAAACTAAGATAAGGAAAAAAGTAGTTTACATGTTCCAACAGTTTTCAAATATTTTGCAATTTATTATTTTATAAATTAGAACTATTGCTCAAAATTCTTTAACCTTTTGTGAGTCGCGAATAAACGACGCTTTTGCTTAAATCTTTATTATATTTTCCTGATTTCAAGTAGGTAGGTATTTATTTCTCTCTTCACCTGAAATTATACTTCCAAGTTTTAAGAAGCACACAAAACTTGTAATTTTCTAATGCATGACACATTGCCACAGAAAGCTTGTGCTTTCAAAAACTCCTTCAAAATGAATTTTGAATCCCGACTACACTTTCCTGTAAACTGTAGCTCAAACATCGTACGATTTCTCGTTTTAATATGATTAACCAATGAACAATATTACAGTCTACTGATAAGCCAGACCGACCATCCCGAGTAGACGCTAAGTATGGACCGAAAAATACGCACTACTATCGTTAAGCTCGAATTGGAACATAATGCTCCCAACCACTAAAACGAAGCGTAAGTTTTTAATGCTATTAGTTTTATACTTTTTTTAACTGCACCGATTGTTTAAGTCTTTGTGAAGGACTATTACAAAATTAATTTGGCTCAGTAGTGATACCTACAATTTCAGGGAAATGAATTTTTATCAATATATTTATTCAACTCCTCCGCCTTCTACGATTTCACAAAGTCAATTCTAAATTACTTTAAATGATATATCGGCAACTTATCATGTATCATACTTTTTTAAAAAAAAAAAACTACTCAATTAAACGCAGGTAAAATACTTTTGCGAACACAACGCATAAAACAGCTGAATCCATGCTTTTCTTGATTCTGGATAGGTCACGGAGATAATATGCTTTAGAATAAACACAGTCTTTTATTCAAGGAACCAAACATTTATTTCTGGAGACATCTTGTTAACGAAACACAATATTTCCTCTTACCAGTATAAAGGACAGCCGCAGAAAATAAAAACACCAGATTTTCACAATGTACTTGATCAAAAAAGTAAGACGTCCCGTTCATCGAATACTGAAAGCTCGCAGCTTAATTCTGACGTGTTACTGCCCTACCCAACAAAATCCCTCCCTCTTATTGAGAAGACGATGATGCGACCTAGGAAAGAAAAGGGCAAGAATCCCATTCCCCAAGGATCGTATTGTATTTTGTTGCACTCAAGTTTGATTGAAAACGACTGCAAGAAGTTTATAAGGCTGACCCTACAAGTTAATCCATAGACAGTTCCTGTTGAAAGGAAGAATAGAGCTATGTATCTCGAGCACCACTGCTTTCCTTTGTTGCCCTAAACCTGTACATGGTTACCATGGAAAGTAATTTCTGGAAAAGCATTCTGTACGCGAATTTCCATACCTAACTTAACCAATTCAAGGGATTCTGGGCTGAACATGTATACATCTCGGAAAACATTTATTTTCTACACATAGTCAACATCCTATGTGAACGCAATGTTAGAAAGCTCACCCGTCACCTGCTTGGTTATCTTGCGCCTACCTTTAGCCTACCTCCTAGCTATATCAGGCAAAGGAAAGTTATTCACTCTCGTTCGTACGACTGTTACATTAAGGTTATCTACAAGTTTTGTATTTTTATATAATCTTTGCATCATAAATTGTAGGAAGTAAACCGTGGAATACTTCCATATTTATAGCTGACGCCAACGAATCTTCAGAAGTTAATGCATACACTCTCTCCCCGCATTTCGTTTGTTACTAACTGGCGAATTGAACCCATAAGCAAGAGAGCCATTTGTATACATTCCCTTTCAGAAGAGAAGTGATAGGCTATTATCATACAGCGTAGTAAGTAATTAAAATGTATATTTAAATTAGTTCTATATTTAATAATATTTGCAGCTTCGTAAATCACAGAAAAACATATCCAAGTTGCTTCGTCTTCCCTCCAAAAACTGCTGCAATTTCGAACACGGGTATTACCTCATGCATATTATTGGCCCACGTGCCATTATGCCAAGTATGCACAATATTGAATATATTAACAATCTATTTATAATATAAGGGTTGCATAAAATAATAACATGTACTTCAGATGCAAATTCGATACCGAAATTTCACCGGAATCATTCGAAGCACTTTTAGAAAAAGATCCAATGTACTTCTGTCTGACCACAGTCGATATTTATGACGAGCGTCATCCAAAGAGAACGAAGATTTTCTCAAGTACAAAGTAAGATGCTAAGCTGACTTTAGCTCATTCCAAATAAAGTTTACATTATTTAATCTGTAATTGATATGAAGTAATTCTTTTGGACGTAGGAGTAGACATCTATATCCTAAATACCTGTACATTTCATTACGTTGTCATACATTTTGAAACGGCTGCTAACCATTCGCTGTTTAATTGCGATGGAGTGCAAAGACTATATAGTCCAAGACTATAGTCGAAAAATTTCGAAGAATATATATATATATATATATATATATAGCGACCCGCTGACTATCCCTTCAATATTCTTATTTTCTTTCTTTCTGTGTTTAAAGTGAAAGTAGTAAGTTTTATGTTTCTCGATAAAGAATTGTGTGCTCTAAAATAATGTGTATGTTCAGATAATATTTGTTCTTTTCAGTCAATAACATGGAGTAAAGACAGTAAAGAACATGCCCGACACCTCCCATTTGCCTTTATTCAAGGTGCCAAAGGTGCAGTTGTGATTAATAATTTCTAAGCGAACTTGAGAGATGACTTGAAATACACTGTATGCAGTGTTAGTTCATAAAAACGGCGATGCAAGTATTTATCTAGCACGCAAAAATAAATTTCAAGTAAAGTGAAACAACTCAGTAAGATCCATTCAACACGCACTTATTTAGCTAAGGCGGTAAGAACGGTAAAAAGACAGTTTTGTCACAGAAGAAGAACAAATAAATATCTGAGTAAACAAAGAGTAAGAGAAAGAATTATTTCAACACGTTCCAAACAAAATCCTCTCAGCAGTGGAAATATCCACCAGAAGAATAAAACATCATCTTATTTTTCTGCGCTGCTTTCAGTTTTACATTATTTAAGACGACGTGTTTCATATTAATTAAAACCCGTCCTTTCTCTCTATGATGATACTCGGCCTATCCTTACAGGTGTCAAATATTTGGAGCAGTCCTTCCAACTTCAAAACAGCATAAGAAGAAAAAAAAAAGAAGAAAAAAAAAGACTGTTAGTAGAATATGGGTCTGAAAAAACAAAAACAAAATAAAACATATTTTATTGCTGAGTTACAAGGCAAACTTGCTCAAAGTACTTCTTCCCTTCGATGCATTCTTAAAATTCGTTTCAAGCTATGATGGAATGTTTCATATTTGGACAAGTTTAGTGTAAACACGCTCCGGTACAGGAGTTGCAAAAACCAGGCACTTTAAATGTACTCCAGGAAACGAAATGTATTGAATTTAAAACAGGATATCAGGCAGGCTGTGTACTGAGTCCATCTTGAGCAACCTCTAATGTTTATTTCTAAAATTCAAACATTTTCTTTTTCTTCCGTAACATAGTCTTAAAAAGTCACGGTGACTTACGCTTCTCAATGCTGCTAATAGGTCCCTAAAGTTAGTCGGTATATGAAAAACAGAAGATGAAACAATCAAAGAAATGAAAGAGAAAATATCAGAAATATTGGAAAGACAGAAAAATATGGATGTGTACATGAACATTTTAAACCTTTTGTTCAGAACAAAATAAAGCAAGAAAATAAAAAACAATAAATCATGATAATAATCATTACTTTATTAACATTATTCAAACTTAAACAAGTGTGTATGGATTTTGTTTTCTTCAACTTTTTTTTTTTTTTTTTTTTTGCTAAAAATAAGAGTTTAAAACATGTTTAGTGCATATGAAATTAGTAGTACATTTGGAATTAAATTTCAGCAGGAAGAATGAGTAGAGACAGACTGAAAATTTCAGTGCCACAGCCGGGATTTGAACCACGGATCTCCCGCTCTCCGTGCGGTTGCTCTAACCAACTGAGCTATAATGGCCAAAATGCCGACATGACATTAAATTCTCCAACTGACTCATGTGTCATTTGTCACATGTCAATCCCGGCTGTGGCACTGAATCTTTCAGTCTGGCTTTAGTCATCCAAACCTTAGCCTACACACGGCTGGTCTGGAAGAAATGACAATTTCCATCAATTTACCTGAATAACATAGTGGTTTAACTATGCAGCCTGGGATTTACGTACTTTCAGCATAGTAAGTCGCCACAAAAGGTGCGTGTCTCATAGTATATGAGAACCCCTAGTGGTCTACCGGGAAACATATGAGTCAGTTGGAGAATTTAATGTCATGTCGGAATGTTGGCTATAGTAGCTCAGTTGGTTAGAGCAACCGCACGGAGAGCGGGAGATCTGTGGTTCAAATCCCGGCTATGGCATTGAACTTTTCAGTATGGCTCTACTTATTCAAACCTTAGCCTACACACGTCTAGTGTGAAAATGATTTTTTCCTTCACTAGGAAGGTTAAACAGCCTTCGCACAACGCAGCCCACCTAGGTAGCGTAGATGTCTGCCTCACGTTCAAGAGGTCTCGAGTTCGAATCTCGGCCAGGGTGAATTACCTGGATGAGTTTTTTTCCGGGGTTTTCCCTTATCCTTCAAGACAAATGTCGGGTAACTCTAAGCGCCATGGACCCTGGACTCATTTGAGCATCATTTCATCCACTTCATTCACCGTCCGATATGACTTAACGTTGGAGGGCGGAAATAAAAAAAAAACGCACAATGCAGCAAGAATTCCTCAGCGGTTTTGCAAAAGGGGCACGCATTCTACTCTCTGATAAACCTGACTTGATGTGACGTGTTATTTTCGACCTACCTACAGGGAAAGCGCATTCTTGTTAAATATATATTTACAGGCGTCTTTTTTTCCCAAAATCTATGAAAAATAGAACAGTCTTTATAAAATTGTACAATGAATACAAAGATCAATATCAATTTTAGTTAAATGTGCGCCACATATACCTAACCCTTTACATTCAACTAAGCAATTAAGTGTATTGTCAACTTAAAGTACACAAAAAATGCAGAGAACATTATAAACAATCCGAAGCCATAACTGCAGAACATTTGAAGCTAAAACGATTCACAAGAACTCTGAAGAACTTTCAATAAACAAGAGCTCAAGAGTGAAAACTGTCAGCGGATATACACCACTACTTCAGAAATATTAAACAGCATTAGAAACTTCTGACGGCACAGGGTTTGTTGTCTACTACCGCAAAGGGATTAAAATGCTTGAGTATCATATGCTCTAACAGCAAAACAAACAGCGGCGAGAGGCATTTTTACGAGTAAGGACATGAAATGTTCGCCTTGTGCCGAACTAAAGGGATTAGCTCGAGAAGCCCTGCAACGCTCTCACCTAAGTTTAGAAGTCAAACGCTACCCTCGACCCCGTTTCTCTTCCGCCAGAGGCTTCCTCGCTAATCGGGATTAGGCTAAATATTGTGAAGGAATGACAAGACTGCACATTCAACACGCCTCGCGTTCTATCAGGTCTTTGTTTCTGTTTCCACACGGACACAGGGCTTATCGGGAGAGAACTGGCGCTTGCACTTTATATCCTGGATGTTTCCACAGGAATGCACTAGAAGACAGTGCTAAAAATAGCTCGCTATCTAGGTGATCATGTACTGTTCCTAAGGAAAGCATGGCCTGTTTTAATTCATTGTCATCTTGTGTTACTCTCCAAATTCTCGTTTCCCCCTTGAAAAGGCACTAATCTGCTTTAGGTGATCTTCAATATGTATAAGAGCTGCACCATTTTCGCTAAAGATTTGATTAAAGAAGCTTGGTGATCAGGTTCTATCCCAGTTTTCCCATTTCCCGCCATGGAGGGCGTTAACGTGTCCTAGATGATCAACCTATGTTACTATTTACCTCAGTTTTCCCTGTCTCTTACTAAGGAAGCCGCCATACAGCCGGAATACAGTGCATGAAACCGCTCTTCAGGATGATTTAAATGAAATCTGTAATTGGGCTGCGGCTAACAAAATGTCAATTAATGCCAAGAAAAGTAAGTCCATTGTTTTTAGTAGGACTAAGGGCAAAATTATTGTTAACTATCACATGGGAGGGGTGCAAATTCCACAGGTGGACAGCTGCAAATACTTGGGAGTGTACCTGGCAAGTAATGCTGGATGGGACGAACAAGTAAATTCCACATCTAGGAATGCGTGGAAGGCATTACATTTCGTAATGAGAATATTGAAAAAGGGGAGCGCTAGGTCCAGGGAAATTGCCTACAAGGCCTTAGTGCGGCCGGTTATGGAATATGGAGTAGCATGCTGGGACCCGTATAGAGCTAACCAAATCGATCCATTAGAAAAAATACAGAAGAGGGCAATAAAATTCATAAAAAGAGGCAAGTATTTTGGGCCTATAAAAGGAGATGAGACTAAATGGGAGGAATTAAGAATTAGGCGTAAAAAACATAGGTTGGTAGCGTTATTCAAAGCTAATGCTGGTGTAAAGGCATGGGTGGACGTTAGCGTAAGGTTAGATAATCCGGATTATTATGGACGAAACGATCATAGATATAAAATTAAGAGTAGAAGATACAGAACCGACGTAGGAAAATTTTCTTTTGTTAATAGAACCATTGAAGAATGGAATGAATTGCCTGTAGCAGTCTTTCAGGGCTGTCCCCTGTCGCTGAAGAAATTTAGAAAAAATCTAGATGGTTTATAGTTTAACTTTTGAATTATAATGGTATATAATATGTAAATAGAGAAGTAATTAGATATGTTTTAAGTGACTAAAGTAAAATAATATCATGTTTGTATTGTTTACTGTGTTATTGTTGTAAATCTAGTATTTGTAATTTGATCTATATTCTTAACTCTGCCACCGGGTAGTACCCAATTGCAGTGAATACATACATACACATATTTTGCTTAGTGATTATTATTAGGACCCGGAAGTTGTTGACCTAAAAGTCCTCTAAAAATGAGCTATAAAATGCCCTTAAAAATAAAAGACTTCACATAAAATGCAAAAAATGACATAACAAAAATTAACAATTTCTTTCATAATAATAAATTAATAACTTTCACAGACAATTAATGAATATATGGTTGGAATTGCCACATTTTAAAATTAACTTTCTTAGTAAATAATGCAATTATTGCTACTAAATAATAAATAAATTCAAAATTCATCAGGTCATTTTCAATTTTATAAAATATGAAAAAATAAGTTACTGTACCCATTAGCCAAAACATACCTTACTTAGCGTTGCACTACACCACAATGGTCATCTTCCAGTTATCAAAAGTAAAGGAACTGCGGTTGTCAGCTAAAACTGTTTTATACTTTGAGAAATTTCTCTCCACTTCCACAGATGTTATAGGCACATATTAAAAAACACTGTCACTGCCTGTTGAATTCTGTTCAAAAATATCAGTTCTGAAGTTTCCTCCTCTGATATTAGAAATCTGACAAACTGTTTGGTATCCTTTATTTTTGTCCAACACAAATTTTAGTTTCTGACTAATTTTGTCCCCAATCTTATATTTTACATTTTGTATTCTCTCTTCCGCAATCCTCAGTAACTCAATCAACTGATCCAACGTCATGCCACTTTCTTCAACGCAGGTTATGGTATCCGTAAAAAATGCAAAATTTGATTTGATGAAGGATAATTTACCTTGGTTTTGAGTATTTGAAAACATATCCTGTGCGCTCTCAATTGCCTTAGAATATAACCTATCAAAGCTATTCACCACTTCTCTCACTATTTCAAAATTGTCACAGTGGTATATACATGCAGTTGCATGTTTTATATATATATATATATATATATATATATATATATATATATATATATATATATAAGCCCATGGGTCAGGGTCAGGTCGACCACTGGAATGGAACCCGGGCCTCCCGAATGCGGGTTATACATGAAAAAAAGAAAGAAAATGACCGGAAAATGCAACTAAATGTTAAAAAATGACTTTATTATAAAAATGTAGAACACTGATGATCTATAAAAACCATACATATCTAACGTATTTGTTCCAGAATGCACTTAATTTCCAATAAGCATCGTCTGTGACTTCTCAGAAAAAAAAAAAAAAAAAGATGACTTTTCATCAAAATCTGGGTCCTAGTGATTATTATCTACTCTAGTTTCCCGACAAGGAGGGTTAAGTTGTACTGTATGATCGTTACCCTGTATTATTATCTACCCAACTCGACCCCGTTTCCCACTAAAAAAGATGCTATATTTTGATATCATTCCGCGTTACTATTTGCTCCACTTTCACGTTTTCCGTTAAGACGGTTGAACTAGCTAATTAGCCATTTGAGCGGGTCCGCTTCCCTTACGTCTTCCAGAAGGAATATTTTCCGATGACACACGTTCTAATCAGCGAGCTACTGGCATCAGGAAACGTGAGGAAAGAAAGAAAACCTCTGCTTCGGCTAAATAAATAGAGAAGTGACAGAAGGGGCAATGAATATGAAATTAAAAAGAAAGAGCCTCGGAGACACAAACCTCTGCCTGTGTTTTTTTATATTCCTTCAAGAAAGAGACGGAGAAAATAAATAAAAGACAAGTTGAATGTGTTGAAGAGCCAAAAAGGTGAAGCCATTATTGTGTAAAACATGCAGCCACACTGGAAAAGGCTGCTTGCCTGCTTCTCTTTATGAAATAAATTTATATAAAGACCTGAGTAGCTGCTACTTACAATGGGGGTTCTTTTCACACCCTCGCTATAGCCGTAGCTAATGACGTCTCAGCTGTAATTGGACGCGGCGACACCCGGTTTATTGCAGCTTGCCAATGGTGATCTGTACCTGCATGCGTTTCACTCACTCTCTTCAACATTCAACTTAAGGGTACTCACCCCATACTCAATTTTAGAAAACAATTGTTTTTTCTTAATTTTAATACAAAAAAACTTATGCTACATTCATATGGTTTCTCTATATATTGCCATTTATTTTTACAAATCCTATTCTTACACTTACTATTTTGTATCTGCATTATCTTGATCAGAATAAACGTCTACAGATATTTCGTTGTCGATACAACAAACAGGTATTACGAAACCGAATCGATAAATGTTTTAAGGGGTTCGCTATGCTTTCACTCATTTTAAAACATCGCATGAAATAAATGAATGAATGTGTGTCAGGACTTGAAAACAGAGATTGCACGTGATCCAAACTTCTTAAACAAAGTCATTACAGAGGATGAGAGTTGGTGTTGACGGGTATGACCTAAAAATCAAGCAAGCGTCAAGCCAGTGGAGGACTCCCAACTCTCCCAGACCAAAAAAAAAAAAAGCAAGGCAAGTGAGGTCAAATGTGAAGACGATGATCATTGTCTTTTTTGATGTTCGTGGAATTGTGCATCGGGAATTCGTACCCCCTGGCGAGACTGTTAACCAGCACTTTTACTTGGATGTTTTAAGGCGTCTGCGAGAGGATGTGTGGAGGAAACACCCGGAACTTTGGCGATCAGGTGACTGGTTTCTGCATCACGACAACGCTCCAGCACACACGGCCTTACGAGTGACCCACTAATTGGCATCTCAGAGGTGGTCTGTCGTTTCCCACGCTCCGTATTCGCCGGACCTAGCCCCGTGCGACTTTTTCCTATTTCCACGAATGAAAAAAAAAACGCTAAAAGAAGAGCGTTATGACGATGTGGAGGAGGTAAAAACAGCTTCGCAAAGGACACTGGACAATATCAAACTTGAAGAGTTCCAAACATGCTTCCAACAGTGGGAAAAGACACTTGACAAGTGCATCGCATGTATTGGAGAGTATTTTGAAGGTGACTGAAGTAATTTTGTAAAAAGGTATGATCAATAAAGTTTTTATGACAACAATCCGGTTTCTTTTGGGTCCCTCGTATACACACACTAATACCTCATTGAGGCATCGGGGTAACTCGAAAGAAGTGACTGCTGTATGCACGCCAATGATACCTCACCTTCAACAGCGAGATGATTAACTTTCTAAAAACTATGAGCTACTGTGCTCACCTTGGTTAACCATGTAATACGAACAAAGTGGTGATACATACAGCCACTGACTCCCGTATCACTGTCAGCAGCGAGGTAATGCGATAATACATAAGGTATCTAGTATTTGCACGCCACTGTTGCTCCACTTGATCAGCTAAGTGCCGTGATCCTGAAGGAAGTGCCAAATGTGTGCAAGCCATCTTGAAACTCAAGAAAGTGGCTATTAGATAGATTTACGCCACTGATGTCCCACTTTAAGCAGCAAGATGAAAATGTACCTCAAGAAAATGTCTAGTATATATACGCCACTGATACTCCACCTTGAGCAGCGAGGTGACGTGCTCCCGAAGAAAGTGGATGAGCCACTGCGTTCGCTTCGAGAAGTCCGAATGGTCGTATTATACGCCTGACCTGCCCTGAACTGACTTCTGCCGCAAGTGAGCACGTATGTATGTGTTCCATACAAACTGGAGGGACCTCGTCCCCCATTACGTTACTACGGTTCTTGTTGCATAGCTCAGTAAACCCGCGATATCCTGCAACATGGACCTAAGTTCAAGCTCTGTTCCAAGTGTCAGAAATTTGGCTTCTGCATACGGGAATGTCTTGATCTATTCCTTAACTACATTGACAATGGACTCCCAAATATTCCTTGCAGTTTGAAGTTCCTCTTGATATGATGGCACACATTGAATTAAGGAAGACAGCTTCCAAAAACGAATGGGTACTTATAAGGGCCGAGATATTAGATGCCTGCATGAACTAGAATATTTAAAAACTGGGACGATTTGAGATCATCCTAATAAAGCTTATACTCGGTTTGTTTTGAATTTCGCGACGTACAGCTCCTCTATATGAATCCAATATTGCAACAGTGACTGACTGGTACACCGTTTTCTTACTTAAACAATACTAATGACGCAAAACAACTCAAGTTGTACCCAATGATGGTTTTCGATGTTTATACAAACCTACTGGACAGATTGGACAAACACACAGTTGCGGCTAATTCGTCAATCGTATGGGGATTTGTGGCGTAAGTTCAGTTTGAAGTATTCAGCAAAAGCGTAAACAATTCGGTTTTCAATACCTCCTTCTAATGCGAGGCAGCGATTTTCTTTCGTTTAAAGGTCCCTGGGTTAGAAGTATTGGTTGTTTTTGTTTCTCTTTGACTAACATGGACGGCAACCAGAAGATCCGTGGTTCAAATCCCAGCTATGGCATTGAATTTTTCAGTCTGGCTCTACCGTTTCATAGAGCGTCTTACACACGGCTAGTGTGAAAGAACAATTAATTTCCATTAATTGTATCTAATAGTGTCCGAACTATAAATCCCGGGCCTTAAAGTACTTACAACATAGAAGTCGCCATTAAGGTAGTTGTCTCATGTGTTTATGAGAACTCCTAGTGGTTTACCGGGAAAAACATGAGTCAGTTGGAGAATTTAATGTCATATCGGCACGTTCGCCATAGTAGCTCAATGGTTAGAGAGGCTGGACGGCAACCAGAAGATCATGGTTCAAATCCCGGCTATGGCATTGAATAATTCAGTCTGGCTCTACCGTTTCAATTTATAAATTGTTATATTGTGTAAATTCAAACAGATAATCCATACCTGACGTTCGAGCAAAACAAAACACAATAAATTGACACTATTCTTTAGTACTTAAACATCGTGGCGCATAAAGTCATTAAGTTTAGCAACCAGAGGGGAGTAATGAGCAAGGCGACATTGAGAATGTACATTTGCACAATGAAACCATATTACATGGCAAAGCGAGAAGGCGTATCGGGAAAAATTCGCAACACAGAGATGTTTATCTCAGCTTATCGCACATACACGGCGACTCCAGTGTGTGTATACTCTGTTCAGTTGTGATCATGTCTTCAGGATAGCAATGTAAGATACATCGGCAGGCGCGAGAAAACATATCATATAGACACACGCAGCTTCCAATCGCTCTATTTGTGTTTCGTAACTTACTGTACGTCAACTTACTAATATTTCACTCCTCTAATCAACCAGATAAGACCCGATAAGAGACGATCACAGCGCTGGTCACCTGAAGGTCAATAGTCTCAACACTCTGTCGAGTAATATGTAGGCTTCAGTCTTATTAATAAACGCCACTGGGAACTGAAGATATTTTCTTTACCGGATTGCAGTTCCGATGCTCCCCCTATTTATTCCGTAATCGTTTAGTTGTTTCCAACGCGTACTGATATCATAGAAGCTTATAGCCAGCGTGACTCTGAGCCGGCGGCAGCCAACTGTGTCTTTCAAGATAAATCCAAAATTTTCAGCCGAAGCTGGTCAGTTTGACCTAAATTGTAATTAAAATGGAATCTACAATCTATTTTCTATTCTGGGGATACCCAATCACGGAAATGTGCCCCTTCTTTTCCTTGCTTCTGAGTTTACATCAAGTATGAGACCAACAACTTTTTTCAACTGAAATCATGCCGGAGCTGCGAGCTTCAGCGAAGTCCAAGGGAATAGTGCAATTCTTTAAACAGCGTATATCACACACACACACGCACGCACGGACACACACACACACACACACACACACACACATATATATATATATATATATATATATATATATATATATATATATATATATATATATAACACAATATAATATGTGTGTGTGATATATACGTTGTATATATGTTTCATTACAGATTTCGTTCCAGGGATAAGGGAGACTGAAGCAGGAGTTACAACTTTAAATTAATGAGTCACTATATGCATATAATTTGTTTACTCTTTTTCTGACATCCCAGCAATAAAATGACCCTTCCGAGCTTAAGTAAATATAAATGCATTGGACAATTTAAATTAATAACTTATATTTTGGAAATTATTGAAGGCACAATTCTCTTTTGCCATAACTTCTACGTTTTAATGACAGCTACGTTTGTTGTTGGTCTATGAGTATACAAAATTATACAAAACTTAATCACAAAGAACACGGCACCACAGGAATCGTAGATTATTTACAATGACGGTGGTTTGTAATCAACAAATATATGAATGTGAATATGAAAATAACTAAAAATGTTACATATAAAGGATTGCATGATGTAGAAAATTGTTGTTTCATCTTAGTATTGTATCCTTTAAATTGCCGAGAGTGGAACTTTATTTGCCTTTTTTAGTGATCTTTACATACCCGATTCATTTTAACATCAAATTCTTCTGTATGAGAGTTTAAAAATTGGTAGTATGAATGCCTCATAAATATACTAATTCGCTTACATATTTTTTTCACCAAGTTATGGAAAGTGAGGTTATAAACAGCATCTAATGAACCTCCAAACTCTTGGATAATTAGGTTTTTTTTTAATGGAGGATTTTTAACTGCTGCGTTCTCAGCGCCCAATTCTAATTTGGGCATCAAAGACTTTAATTTTGCTCTCTTTACTAGTGTTGAGGTAAATCAGTAGCACCAGGACCACCGGTTGAACTTTTCTTCCGAACTTTACACCTGAAAAAATCGACCTCCCTCCGCAGGGTTTAAATCTTGAGAGTCAGAGGCTAGCATGTTACCCCTAGATATGTAGCAACTTTAGAGAAATAGATTCTGAAAAGTCGTGTGTCTGTGCACGGAAGCTCCGTCAGCACTCAAGAAATCCTCCGTGTTGGCTGGTTAGTGCTGAACATAATGAAATACACACACGCTGTCAGATCCATCTAAAGTTAGGTTAGACAAGAAAAAGGCAATGTAATTTCTCCAAGGAAAAGGTACTAAGGACAGTGTTGCACTCTCTGCCGAGGCCAGATCACCGTGAAGGTTGGCTGCTGCAGCTCCAGTTGAGCAGCCATTGTTTGTCCTCAGCTTGTAGGGGAACCTTGTCCTCTCTCCTGAATAAATTGCTTCAACCAGACAGGTACCACTCTCTCCTTCCATCAACATTCCTCCTGATACATGTGTCAACATCCTCAAGTCCGCAATCACAGATACCATGTGATATCAGTATCTACCCACAATGTATTTTCATTTTCATTCCTCAATCTTTTTACTTAGAATATGTAAGCCTGTATTCGGAACAAAATTTGATATCGAAATTCCACCGGAAGTACACGTTTTAAGGTCCTGGAGTAGTCCTTCTCCCCCCAAAACATTTTTCAAAGACGGTTCCCGTGCGCGCATTTCATTGTTTTATTTTCTTAAAAGCATTTCTGGTGATTTTAATTGAAATATCACATGTAACACAGTGATATAAATATACGAATACAACTTCTAATTTTAGATGATATAAATCTTAAGGGATGTGCTTGAGAAACAATTGTTATTTTCATTTATATAATACCTTTAACTTCCCTGGTAGCATTGACTTCAAAAAACAGATGGGTTTGGTGTTTTTACTAGCTGAACTATAGTTTTTCTTAACGTTGGTGCCATTGCTTTTCAAACTTAAATACACATTCACTCCGAAACTCATAAAATTCTAATCGGGAATCAAACCTGGGCTCTCAGAGGTCATTTTGTTTTCCATGGTAAAAACACTGTAGCTCAGGCGATAGCATTTGTGGCTCCCATTTCGTTGAACCAGCCACTGACCTTAGATATTTTCGTGGTTTTCGCAGATCACGCGATTGCTAGAGTGGATTATGTCGTACTACGAAAATTTTCTTCTCCATGATCCATTTCCTTTCATCTCTCTTGGTAGAAGTGTTAGGCGCGGTAAATGGTGGTGTGCGGAAGATGAGTTTTACGGAGGGAAATGTTTTTTCTCTGGTATGTATCCTCGTGAGCTGGAAGATACGGACGACCAGGGATGTTCAGTCCTAAAATTCTGTTCCTGGTTTTTGCTCTGTGAATCCCTTGACAGTCTTTGCAAATTAAAACTCACAAATGAATGACTTGACTTATGTACGTATGCATAGTTATACACACAGCAGAAACAATTTGCTCTTGTTAGTTAAATGAATCACGCCTTGATTGCACCGGGATCTACAAAGTTGGGTCATCTGTAAAAAGTAATAAAAAGTGCCCTTTACACATATAGTATATAAAATAATGAACATGAAAAAGTTCCAGGGCTGATACATGGTACCTACACAGCCATGGGGTCGTTGAAGGAGTGTCCTCCTCCTCGACATACCGGGACTAGGTCCCTTTCTGGCATTGAGAGGAGTTATTTTTTTTAATTAAGGTGGGTAAGTGGTGGTGAATGAATTAGGGATTTAGAGATATTTAAGATAGAGATGTAGATGTTATATATGGGAATACGATGATGATTTTAGGTTCTTAAGAAGGTCCTAGCACAAGTCTGGGTCTCTTGTATGTCTCTGCAGGGTCGAGATCATATTCTCCAAGTCCACGTACTTCCCTGGCATTTGCCAGTTAGGAGGACTGGGGAAACCTACGAGAAACCTCTTGAAGCGATTTGAACCGTACAACTTTCGATTTCCGATTATGAGTATGCCTTAACGACTTCGGCTACCCGTGCATACTAAACAGGTATCCAAGTCTATTGCAATGATAAAACCAACCACATCTGTAAATACTGAACTAACAACGAGATCGATTGCAACAATCTTAAACTTGTAAACATTTTCAATTCAACAAACTACACAAGTTGCTAAGTAGTCATCGGGATGGCCACACAGCAGGGACTGTTATCCTCGGTTAAGGATGAGTAAAAGACAGTTATCCGCCAACAAACTAGATACAAGCCTGTTTGTTGCTTCGCAGAGCTGACATGCATTTTAGTAACACTATCGACAAATGGAAGAATAAAACTACCCAACAGACGGATCGAGTGTCCCACTAATATGACACCAAATGTATTTTTTGATGAGTTTGTCCCGCAAAAACCAGGTGGAAATGCAAACTGTAATACAAGACTAGAATCACGCAACTCTGTGGTTACCTGGATACAGACCCCCACAGAGTTTACGTCATGCGTGTAAGCTGCCGAGGTTTACCATTGTCCTAATTGTCACTTGTTTAAGAAGCCGGCCTTTCTATCACTGACACGCCGATAGTTTCGTTTTATTAACCTTAACATGTACCAATTTGCTTCACAATTGCCTCCGAACTTTAAGCCAAAACTCTTTCTCTCTCCCTCCCTCTCTCTTGTGTGTGTGAGAGAGAGAGAGAGAGAGAGAGAGAGAGAGAGAGAGAGAGAGAGAGAGAGAGAGAGAGAGAGAGAGAGGAGAAAGAAATCCGATGTATTCACAACTATCTCTATCGATTATAAATTCAAGTCAAATTTATGATTAGTATAGTCTTCTTATAAAAGGAGATTATTCCACCCACGTTACGTTATATCCTACATCACAAAAACTGAAGCCTGCCTTTCAGATTACGTAAACAGGCAACGCAGTATTTTCGAAAACGGCTAATGCAATGAAACGAAAGGAAATCTGATCTGATGCACTCACATGACTTTCTCTATCCAATATAGTTAATTGTCATGAAGCTGCCACAAACCATCCATGCAAAACCTTATTTTTCTACCCACGTAAAGCTATTTGCCAACATTTGCATAAAAAAATTAAATTACACATTTGATTGTACTACGTACGAAGGAAATCGCGGTAATCATATATTCACAAACGGCTAACTATGCATTGTCAAAATTTCAAGCTGTTCTGGAGAAACAGCTTAAACTTGGTTATGTTTCAAAAATTGACAGAAGTATTTAAAAATTCAAATCTGTAACACCACATATTTCGGAAACAGCTAACGCTACAAAAAGTTATTTGGAATAAACGATATGTTTATAAAAATTGCATTTTATTTCATATTACTTGTTTGTCTATCTCTAGTCTACCCTTTAAAAAGTGAACACAAATTAATTTTAATTAAAAAACTAACATTCCTGAAGAAAGAGAACGTTAATGCTATTAATAAAAGATTCAAAATATACATTTTAATGGAAAACTAAATATCATAAAAATACAGTATTTTAAGCAAAATCATAAGAATCGTTTTTGACTAATTCAAAATTATCGAAATGTCACATATGAAGGCTAGGTTTAGGATCCGAAAATTTTCTTGAAAATACTCCTGTCGTATCTTTCAAAGAAGTTGCACTTAAATACCAAGTTAGATGTTTAGGCAACATGGTTTCTGAGTTATCCTGTTCAAAGGCACACGCAGGGATCTTTTTCTGAAAATGCTCTTTTTCTTTTCTTTTCCAGGGAGATTCAAAACATGTATTTGTGTAAAATCTTGATAAGAAGTGTTTTAATAGTGGCCCAAAAAGTAAAAATTCTGAATTTTTCCTGTAGTAAGCTTTAAGGTACCTGTTATAGTTTACCAGTCGCACAAAATGATATGCAGTTCGTGCACATTAAGCAAGACAACGAAATATTTATATAAAGGGTAGTTTAGTGGGGTTTTCTTGAAAATATTCGCCTAAAATGTTCAAAGAGTGTAACTCATATATCAAATATATTATTTACAGGTCTTTGGGTTCAAAACTGAAACATATTTATATTGCAGAAAAGCGATGCATTGAATCTTTCTAAAGGAATTTGAAAAAAAGAAACCTAAAACATTGATTTCAGAATACTTAATTTAAAATAAAAATTACAGTCAACGAAAAACCTCTCTAAGAGATTACACTTATAAATTTTTTCGACAGTCTCATATGTAGGTAACAAAGAAAAAAAATCATGAGCCAAGGTAAAAACTTTGTTAACAAAGCAACATTACTAAACGTTTACAAAGTGATGGCAATTGTAAATCTGTCGTGCTTTTGAAAGTGAAATTGGATACTCAAATTCTTAAAGAAGAATAGTAGAAGTTGGTAAAATCAAAACTTTACTGCGTAGATGGTAGCGTGTCTGCCTCACGTTCAAGAGGTTCCGAGTTCGAATCTCGGTCAGGTTGAGTTACCTGGATAAGCTTTTTCCGCGGTTTGCCCTTATCCTGAAAAATCTCCATGGACCCCGGACTCATTTGAGCAGCATTTCACCCATTTCATTCATCGTCCGATATGACTTAACGTTGCAGGATGTAAATTACAGAAAAAAAAACCTTTACAAGTTGCTGGCATAAAAAATATAGACTGCAATCAAAAGGATGAATATAAAGCTTCAAAATTATTTCTGAATTACATATTGGAATATATTTATTATGGTAGAATCAAATCCAACAGCTTAACGTTTATATTGTTTAGAAATAATTTCAAACTGAACAATAAGTGTTCATCTTCATAAAGCACGTGGAAAATTTTAAAAAGTTACCAGGAGACGGTAATATACTGTGAAGTGTATCTTCCCTCTAAGGAGCATAAAGGAGGCTGAGGTGGTAACCAGATCTTTAGAAAGTAAATTACTACTTACGTATATGCTGGCTTTGAAATGCCTAGCCTGTGCATTAAGTCACGAACAATGGTTAATACTTCAAATTGGGGAACGAAATCTGGAGCAAATAATAATATAAGTGGTTAATGTCATAAAAATTACAAATATTGTCTTTTATGGAGATTTTAGTCTACATCTTATAGTTCACTTGTTATACAAAATTATAAAGGACGAAATCACAATGAGGTTCACAGACAGACAGTAGAACATTCAAGATATAGATGTCATTAAACAAGTGATAATAAAAATGCTATGAGTAACTTTGTAAAAGATGAATAATAACGAAACATTCTATAATAAGGAAGTTTCTTCAAAATCTCTGTGTCGCAACTTGGAAATGTGCTTAACTTAATATAGATTTTGGATGAAGTAGGTATAGTACGTCCACTTACTAAACTTACTTAAGACAAAGTAAAACGGAAGAATCCATATTAGGACCTTGTCTCAGAGTATGGAAATAAATTATCGAGGTAGAAAATGACCTTCAGCGTCTTGCATTAGTATAATTAACAAACGGACTGTGTTCCGGATCTTGGGTTTTTAAGATTAGGGTTAGTGTATCCGCCTTCCTTGTTAGTATAGCGAGGAATGAGGGAGGCTGGGTCGTAGCAAAAGACAGAGCCATTTCAACACACACACTCTCTCTCTCTCTCCCTCTCTTTTTTACACTCTCCGACCGCTGTAATTATAGTTGCCGTTCCGCTTTTCACCTCGGCTTTGTATAGCTGCAAAATGAATTTTCCATCATCACCACCACCACCATCACCACTACCACCCCTGCGATGACATGTGGGGTGGGAATCGCTTTAGTCTGATGCAACCCCCAAACATCATGCACACCCCGTCTTGCACAGGTGATTGACTGTACCTCTGGCTCTTTTTACTGCCCCCCCTTTTTTGATTGACATTTTTTAAATCAACAAGAAAAACCGGCAGAAAGAGAACGAACGGGATTAAAAAATAAAAACGTGTTCAAAATCGGACGACGGGGTAGAGGGGATCTACTGCGTTTTGGGTATCGGTGCGAAAAGGAAGAACCGCTCGGTGTGCCGGCGAATGCTATTAACATAGAAATGGGTTTCTTTGTAGCGTTCCATCATTTCAACCATTTCCTTCCGCCTCTGCTCTCGTGAACCCTTTACACAAGATGACGTCACAGATTTTCTGGTCTGCCTCTGCCACTGTAGAGCAACTCTACTGCCGCCAGTAGTACGAACTGGTGGTAGTGATTGTAAGTAATAATGGTAAGCATGTAGTAATAGGAGTAGCAGTACCTAATAGTATAGAAGTAATAAATATAGTTAGTTACTAACACTCCCCACATGGCAACCTTGGCCTTCGGGGTAACCTCACCCCACCAAGTGATGACCGGACCCATTTCTCAGGTGGAGGCACCCAGAGGGCGGTGTCCATTACCTCCGATGATAGGGTGATAGTGAAGATGGCGGTGAGGTGAGAGGACCTACAGTTTTTACCGTGGACTCCGAACCACGTTGGGCATAGGGGATACTTCACGTGTGCTAGACAGAGGTGAAGGCGTGGATAGGGCCGACTTAAAATCGCCAACCCCAGAGCCGGGAATCGAACTCGGGACCCTTAGAACGGGAGCCGCGAACGAAACCACCGCGCTACCCCGGCGCCCCGAAGTAATAAATATTACTAACAATAATGAGTGGTTTTAGTGATGGTAGTAGTAGTAGAAGTAGAAGAAAAAGAAGGAGGAGGAGGAGGAAGAGGAGGAGGAGTAATGGTAGCGGTAACCGAGAGGGATAGTTCAGTTGATTCTGCCTAGGGCCGGATTCGTGAGTTTATGGGTTCCATTTTCTTAGCCACCTTCGCAACGAATGGATGTCCCCGATTACCAAGCTAATGCCGAGAGGAATAGTTATACCCCCGAATTTCCTCCCTCCTTTCACCTCATTTCTCATTCCACTTCCCCTTTCATCCTGGTTTAATATTTCAAGGTTCCAGTGTCGGTGGGACTTTTGGTATTGGATGGCAAGGGAATTTGCTCTCCGTAAATCCTCGTTCTCCGGATCAGGAGAAGGCACAGTTGTACTAGCCGCCACCAGGGAGTTTCAATCTGCAGCTCTTAAGGACCCTCCTCTGCTGTCTCTCATCAGAACCAAGATCCTTCTCATCTTCTTACCTCACTTCCAGGAGGACGCCCTGTTAGAAGCGCAGGCAGAAAAAGTGTAGTGGCAGTAGAAGTAGATGTGACAGCAGTAGTAGCAACAGCAACAATAACAGTACTAAGGTGGTAGAATGGTGATATTGTTGAAGTACGAAGTACTTGAACACACTTGATGACAGTAGTAAAAGTAGGGGTAGTAATTAGTAGTAGGTAGTCATGGTAGTGGCAGCAACAGTGTAGTATTAGTGGTAGTGAGTATAACTGCTAGATAGCAACAGTGCTGAAAATAGTGAAAAGTGTAAAAGTGGATATACTAGATCTGCAAAAATCAATGGCAGTAATGGTAGCACTGGAGAATATAGTAGCAATGGAAGAGTAGAGAAGTAAACAAGTAGAAGATGAGAGAGCAGCAGCAACACGAAGTGGCAACAGTAAGCAGCGGTCATGTGGACGCTGAAAGCAGTTAGTTAATGGTGGTAGTGTAAACAGTAAGGTAGTGGAACAGTATGCTAATATTGATAGCACTGAAAATGCAAGTATACTCCTCCACAGGAGAGAAAGTCTCCAAGGGGCGAGACGCAGGGGGTTGGCCGAAGGTCCCCACACCCTCCCTAGACAGGTTTATGACACCCCATGTCAGTACAGTTAGAGACCATTCAAAAACATTCTGACGGCTTCTACTTTTGTGAATGAATCTTCTCGGCTTTAATGTACAGAGTGAATAGGACGCATGTTTTTTAACGGTCTGTTCCTGGTATAGCAAGCGTTCTCTGCCACACACATTCGCTGTCCTTGTCCCACAGCACATTCCTTACAGGGATTTTCTTTGCGTTGCTATACTATAGTTATTAATGTAGAAGAGTCGAGGTGGCTAAAGTAGTGAATGTGATGGTGGTGGTGGTAGTAATAGTAGCAGTAGTATCTCCGTAGGGGAGGGGAACCCTCCCCTTCAGCTACCGTGGTGTGGGCGTTGCGGACCCCTAGCACTCGTGGTACCTCTGACGTTCTTAGAGGAACCTCGGGCCGAACATTCGAGCCCCTCCCTGATTGGGAGTTGTTCGGATTGGGTTGGGCTCGAGGGGGGCAGTGGTTCCCGATACCCGTGAGAGATCGGGTACGTCTCCGGACGGGGTTGAGGGAAGCCATTAATTCTCCCGGGTACTAGCCAGCATAGCTAGTAGAAGGTGTGCTAGATCACCAGGCGGCCCCACCGAGGTCATATCGGTAGCCTTCCCATTTTGGTGCTGGCGCGCGTAAGTGGCGTATCCACTTCCATCCCGTCTTGAGTCCACAGGACCAGATGTAGGGGAGGGGCGTTAGTCCTTAGGTCTTACGCTATGGAAAGCCCACGGAGGCGCCGGGCGCCCTTTTGGGACAGCTCGGTAACTTCCTGATTGAAGGAGGCCAGGATCTTTGGACCTACGGGTTCGAGACTAATTGGAGTAGAACCTTTGCAGTTAACGAGTTAACGAATAGTAGTAGTATAAATTGTGGTAGAAGCAGGAGTAACTGATCGAGGAGCTGTGACAATGTGTCAAGTTGCTGAGGACAGAATGGAGCAGTCAGTATCATCGTTATTATTATTATTATTATTATTATTATTATTATTATTATTATTATTATTATTATTATTATTATTATTATTAGTAGTAGTAGTAGTAGTAGTAGTAGTAGTAATAGTAGTAGTAGTAGTAGTAGTAGCAGCAGCAGCGAAAATAGTAGTAATGGTAGCAAAGTTAGATTTATGGCGGTATATTATCGGTAGGTGGTGTGGCTATAATATCAATAGTAGTATTACATCAATAATTATTAAACGTATTAAACAACGTTAATACAAGGTGAGAACTTTGTTTCTCTAGTCTCATACTCCAGGAGCTGATCTACATGCCGACCTGAGGCTGTCACATTTAAGCACACTTAAGTAACACTGTCCTGGGCCGGATGGAACGTTGTGAACAGAAAGACTGAGGTCAACTGCCATACCTAGGGCGACTAGCAATAGTGGCATTTCCCAATGCAAATATCACTTCGTGCTTGATTTATATTTAACACTGTAACTGTAATGGATGGGAAAAAGTTCAACAGTGTGATTTGTACTTCTTTCAAAGCATTAAGTATTTTCACCTGAAATGTTTTATGTAGATCATTTGTTTTCCCCTCACTCAACTTCTGTAGGCAGACCCAAACACATCGATGTAAAAATAGACTAGTTTGGGAAAAATATACTCCCTTTGGTAATTATTGCGTAAACTGAATCGTTTTGATGTAAAATTATGCTAAAAGTTTACGTGAATTTACTTGTGTTCCAAACAAACTTGATAACACTGTTTACCCTGCTACATCAAAAGGTTTGCGGGTTTAGAAAAATCACAAAGGGGGAAAAATGTTTCAGCAGCTCTTTGTCTAATTGTTTTTACAATCACAATCCACGAGCTATGGCGTATTATCACCATATGGCAATCGAAAAGTCCACCCAACTTGACCGCTGACTGCTAGAAAATATTAGTAATACATATGTTGGTCATCCTGAAACATATTAGTAATATTTTGTTATTTCATCTATCTTATCCACAAGACGCTTGGAGGAAGTATAACAGCCCACGCAACTTTTTGATATCGTGATTTACGAATGTTCTCAATCCAGGACTAATAATAAAAATGAAGTTTTGAAGAAGAAGGGAAAAAAAGCACATTGTGTATGTATGGGAACAGCATAATTGCATAACCTAAATAGATGGCAGCGTGTCTGCCTCACATTCTAGAGGTCCCGAGTTCGAATCTCGGTCAGAGTTACCTGGATAAGGTTTTTTTCGGGGTTTTTCCTTATCCTGAAATACGAATGTCGGGTAACTCTAAGCTCAATGGAACCTGGGCTCATTTGAGCATCATTTCACCCCTTCCACTCATCCTCCCGTATGACTTTACGTTGGACGAGGTAAATTAAAAAAAAGCATAACTCAAAAACGAAATGCTGAATAAATACCAAATTTTATATAAAGAGTGGACGATTAACGTCGAGACTATACAATATCTCCAAAACTAACATTGTAGAAACAAATAATAAAACTTGATTGATATGGCGAAAAGTGGATGCTATTAGTCTGTGTCATTTTTAGGGCATTGTGATGGTCAATTTAAGATAAATGCCATCTTGGCATTTGGGATCTTATGTAGTTATATATAAACATGCAACTTTGTAACTGTTCTTATATCAACGTAAGAAAATTCTGTTTGAGTACCATTCAAGGCAACGAACCTTTGCACTATGTATGCAGGGTTATTTGAGGCAGAGGTTACGTTTCGCAACTAAGAACCAGCATTATTCATTTATTTTTGCTCCTAATTTTTTTATTTGTTCCATTTATACCCCGCCTTTAACTCCAATGACAATATCGGCGGCCATTCTCCTTTGGAACATACCGAAGGTGTTAACTCGTATTCATTGGGGTTTAATCATTAGATCATGCACACATTCGTACTCTCATTCATACTTCCGGACTCAGGGGAAGATGAGGAATCATCTTAGTCGGAGAAAAATACCCACTCCTACCGCCGGGAATCGAATCCGAGATCCCTATCACGGCAGGCAGGTGCTCCACCGACTGAGCTACTGGGCTTATTCTCATAACACAAATATGCTTTTTATAAAGCATTTTCTGCACAGTAAATGATTCTTTCACTAATGTAGGCAATGAAATGTTGTTGAAGGTTAGGTACACACAGTATCGCACCTTAGGGTAATAAATAACCCCATACAAAAGCAACTAATAGCATTTGCTTTCCCCTATGGTATCAACTAACTTCTATTCAAGATAATTCTTTCAATAACGCTTAATTTTGGAGACACTGTACGATGTCTACTTAAATGGTCCACCCACACCTTCCAAGGGTGAGCAATAAGATTAAAAACGAAGGCCTTTCTACCCCATAAGAAGTATCCCTTACTGTAAAATGATTAGTTTCTTCTTCTTCTTCTTCTTCTTCTTCTTCTTCTTCTTCTTCTTCTTCTCTCTTAAGGTCTAACCATTTGATTTACACTATTTGTCTTAACAATTCTCCGGTGTCTATGAAATGCTTGTGTGCGTAATTATTAATTATCATACAATTTCTGTGAACAGCCTGTGGAATCCTCCTCATTCTGAATAAATTTTGAATAGGCACTTTGTTTATATCTACATGTGGTAAATCGCAGGAGACATTAAAACTTACTACAGGAAACATTTGGACGTACTAAAACACATTTATGTGGTATTTCCGAGACACTTGTTGCTATTAGCTTGAATTTTGCTTTGAATCAACCCAGTACTTAAAAACGAAATGTTTATAGAAACCTCTCGATTAACATGAGGTAAAAAAATCTTATCTGTGCACCTAACTTTCTCCACTCACACATACGAGGGGGTTTTGTAAAGTTTTATCACCCAATGTTTTCATGCTAGACTGATGAAAATCTTTCGGTGCCATTCTTCGGGACATAATGTTGGTAGTTTCAGTGATTTGAGGTTCTGTTTTCCACTGAGTGCCAGAAGTGACTGAGGTGTAAGATTGAGAAAATTGAGGCTCGTAGTGTGTTCAAATTCCTGCATTTGAAGGGCAAAACCCGGGAAATCCATGATAACATGACGGCTGTTTATGGAAATGATTGCCCATCGTATGACACTATTGTGAGGTGGAAAAGGAACTTTCAAAGTGGTCACATGTCCCTGAAAAATGAGCCAAGAGTTGGTAGATCGTTATTTTTTTTTAATTTACGTCCTCCAACGTTAAGTCATATCGAACGTTGAATGAAATGGGTGAAATGATGCTCAAATGAGTCCGGGGTCCATAGAGCTTAGAGTTACACGACATTCGTCTTTCAGGATAAAGGAAATCTCCGGATAAAACCTTATCTAGGTAACCAACCCTGACCGAGATTCGACCTCGAGACCTCTTGAACGTGAGGCAGACATGCTACCACCACGCTACCGAGGCCGGCTAGACCGTCAGTGACAGACGATGCTGTCAGTGAAGAAAGTGGAGTGTTTAATAATGGAAAACAGACGAGCAACCATCCAAATTATCACGAATGAGATCCATCTTAGGGTGGTGTGTGGAAAAGTATTCATGACGAACTGCACATGTCTAAGGTGTCTGCACGATGGGCTCCATTTTGCAAAAGCAAACACGGCGAGATCTTTCAAGATATTGATGCTGCTGGTAGAGGATGAATATGATTTTCTTGATCGTCTGGTAACCATGGATGGATCCTGGATCCATCAGTATGATCCCGAGACAAAAACCATGAGGATGGAATGGAAACATGCCGATCTCCCTCTCCCAAAAATACAAAGGTGCAAAAGTCAGCTGAGAAGCTTTCAGTTTTTTGGGACTGTCGTGGAATCATCCTTACATATTATCTTGCCAAGGGTCAAACCATCACTGGCAGATACTACTGCAATCTTCTGGTCAAGTTACGGGCAGCTCTGATTAAGAAACGACGTGGTATGATAATTTTGTTATGAATGTGTTTTCTTGGTTTAAATTTCATGCGCTGTAATAAACCTAATAAATTTAAATTACAGTACAAAAAAGCATTTACCTGTACGTTCCGAAACTTGAGGTCCAAAAACGAAAACAAAACAAAAAATGCTACCATTAAAAAGTCACGCCCTATTTACAATCATAGCAATATGAAAACATGCTGATACCTTACAGCTTTTCTAAAATATATCATTTCACAAAACTACAACAACAAAGATACAAGCATTGTTCGATACCTTTTACTCACTCCGTATAGTTAGTGCGATAGAGTTCAGTGAAAGTAACATGTCATATTGTATAGACAGACGGTGTTTCGCTGATGTCTGACAAAGAATATTTGAAAATGTGCAACATGACTTAAGTGGCTTGTTGATGTGATTGCCAGCGACTTAATTGAAATATGGGCGATTATAAAAATCGTGGCTGAGAGACCACCACCACCACCTTTAATGCAGTGTCATGCACCACAGAGACGAAAGCATAATTACAGTAAATTTAGCAGTGGGATGGGCGTTACCTTGTCAGCTTGAATGGCTAAACGTCATGCAGGTTACTTGCCGGTGCAAGAGTGGTCCAAGTGATGACATCGTCATGTGACTTTGTGACCTTGATACAAATAATATCCTTTCGAGGTTGTCAGCATTCACGTTACTTCACTTATCCACTCTTCTACAAACTTCTGTATTTCATTTATACTAACGAAAATAAAAATAGAGAACTAATTTCACTGTGCATTTCGTTATAGGCATAAGGCGAACACAGAACTGAAACACGATGGGTCTAAGAAATGGGTCTCTGGGCAAAGAAATGGAGACTTAATGAGACATCAAAAATATAACATATATAACAATATAAATAAAACATTTTGGAAATGCTGATGCCACAATAATTTACTTGACAGTAATTGTTTTTATGTTTTACATGATCTTCAGTTCCTGTCGTGATACAGTGTGAGAGAGCCTGGCACATTTGATTCCCGACCACAAAATATTCCCGGGTTCGACCCCACCCTTAGGGGTGAAGTTTTTATGCCCATTCTTAAGTTCACTGGGCTCCTAATACGAAATGAGGGTAGCAATAAATATTTTTAGATAGAGGTGCGAGGGCCGTTGAGTACTGTCCAATCCCTGTATATCCATGATCACTACAAGATCTACAGTTTACGTCTTATTTATGCACAGGTGAGTGCAATTCATTCATACATCACTTATGATACTTAGCGTAGCGTTACCTTAAGACACTGTTGCGCCAAGTCAGTACAAGACACAACTGATTCGTTGTATCGAATCACAACTGAGCTGCAAAGTCACAATTGTATTACTCGACAGAGCGTTGAGGCTTATCGACCTTCAGGTGACCAGCGCTGCGATCGTCTCTTATCGGGTCTTATCTAGTCGATTAGAAGAGTGAAATATTGGTAAGCTGATGTACAGTATGTTAGGAAACACAAATAGAGCGATTGGAAGCTGTGTGTGTCTATATGATATGATTTCTCGCGCCTGCCGATGTATGACACATTGCTGTCCAGAAGCCATGATTATATCTGAACAGAGTATACATACACTCGACTCGCCGTGTATGTGTGATAAGCTGAGGTAAACATCTCTGTGTTGCGAATTTTTCCCGATACGCTTTCTCGCTTTGTCGTGTAATAACTGTACTCCGCACTGTCCATTGCACTCAGAACTCTCACTGACTTACGTCAACTCTACTCAGCTCAACTCCTCGGAACTGCCTCTGTCCGTAGCTGATGGCAGGCTGAGGTTGAGCCTGAGTGTTTTTGCTGGGTGCTGCCAACCCTCAATAGGCAGAGAGAACTTCTTTTGGAAGAGGTGTTTTAAGGATGTATGTATTTGTGTTACTTTTAGGAGGGCAGAAAATTTGCAAGAAGTTTGTTGCTGCTTTGTGCGTGTACTTCCGGATGAAGTACCCATTGCACCCTTATGGGAGTGGTCGGTGAGGGCAGTATTTTGATTAGTGGGCATTTTAATTTAGAAGTACACGGCTCTTATATCAGCCTCGGATATAAAAGTAACGTACTAGAAAAGGACAATACAGGAACTGTCAGCATGAATTTTCGAGAGCTGTGAGGCAAATGATAATTGTAATATCGAACAAGAGCCATGAATAAGCCCTAACAAATCTCAGCTTGCAATCTCCAGAATGCATGTGAATTTTATCAACTATTGGTTATGAATTCACGGTTCACGGCTGAATGTAAGTTGGGATTCAGTGAGGAAAGGAGGGGAAGCGTCGTCTTATGCTTGACAATATTGGTAGTGATATAAAATCACGCCTTGATAAGAAAGAATACGACTCAGTCAAGTTAGTGGGCCAACCCGAGCGAAATGGACGTTAGCACAGACTGTGGAGTTATCTCCCGTCTCATGCCTTTCTTTCTTGACTGCCAGTCGTAAATCCCAACTCCGCTCAAACCTTCAAACAAGTGAATCAAGAATACTTTGCTCTTATCGCTATGCACTTGTTATTTTGGATTGTTATTTTAGAACGGTTGCTTGGAACATGAGTGTTTAAAACTGTTCTGAAAAATAACAATTTTCCCACATCTAAATATACGAATAACTTTAGTATAATACTGAATATTTCGAAATTGGTCATCTGGTTCTCTCCAAACCTCTTCTAAGCTTTGCTACCAACATTTGTTAGCAAATAGTTACCAAACTTTCTTAAACAACTGATACTATTGTTCTGGGTATGTCTGAAATCGCTGAAGTAGTTGGTAAAACTAATGAATAGCAATTGGGTGAGTGACAACAGGTGGGTGATAACCCTGTAATAAGATCCCAGTCATCAACACACGTGATTTAAGAGGAACTCAATCCCTCCCTCTTCTTCACGAAATGGTCCACTTCCTGCCTTTAACCCAAATTATCTCAGTCTCTTTTGTGTTTTTTCTTCGTCTTGTTATTCGCTACCTCCACAAGTGGCGATACGTGCACTACAGGTTTTTGGAGGGCACAGAAAAGTCCTCCTTCCATCTTTCAGCGAGGCTTTCTGTTTTCAACAAGGACCTCAACTCACATCCTTCATGAGGGATCCTAACCTTAATTGTTGGGGGGCATACTTGAATTTAATTTTTAAGAAAGAGGACGAGAAAGAAAAACAACAGACATACAAAGAGCACTAACGTGAAATTAAGTAATTAGTAGTACAGTTAAAATTATACTAAGGCATTATTTCAGTGGTTCCTAAATTGAGAACGGCGCCAGAGATTTACGGCTGTAAGCATGGGAAAGTAATTCAGAAGAATAGAAACGAAATAGTAAAATGGATATATATTGACAGTAGCAAAGGTGCTCTTGTCAATGTCAAAATCACTCGCCTCTGTCGACCGCGCCGTGGCTGAATGGTTAGTCCGCTCGACTCTCACCAAGGCGGGCCGGCTTCGATCCCAGGCGACCGCAAAGTGAGATTTTTGATGGACAACACGGCACTGGGGCGGGTTAACTCCGGTATCTCCGGTTTCCCCCGCCATCTCATTCCACTGGTGTCCGTCTTCATCTCATGTATCATCAGTATCACCGCCTGTGGTGCCGTATGTAGTAAAAGCGGGCGTTAAACACTACACTTGATACACACACTCATCTCTGTAGCGTTGTGGTAGCATGTCTGCCTCACATCAAGAGGTCCTGAGTTCGAATCTCGGTCAGGGTGAGTTACCTAGATAAGGAAAGATAAGAGTTAGGCTGAAAAATTCGATGCCATAGCCGGGATTTGAATCACGGATCTTCTGGTTGCCGTCCAGCCGCTCTAACCCTTGAACTACTATGGCCAACGTGCCGACATGACATTAAATTCTCCAGCTTTGGAGAATCATGTGGCTATGACATTGAATTTTTCATTTCCCCCCCATACTTTAGCCTACACACGGTCAGTGTGAAAGAACAATTAATTTCCATTTCCTGAATAACATTTTTATTTGGTGTTTTCCCTATCCTGAAAGATGAGTGTTCAGTAACTCTAAGCTCTGTGGACCCTGGGCTCATTTGAACATCATTGAGTGTAAACTGCAGTGGCCAGTAAGCAACAAGCCACTCATATGCTCCCGACGTGATGAACGAGAGGTTATCCTCTTTATTGGAAGTTCCTTCTGAACTTTCTCCACGGATAACCGACCAATCTTCGACAACACCGGAGTCCGCACACAAGCACAAAGTCTTTCGAGGTTACCGAGGATGTATTAGTACTGGACTGTGTGATTGCCGCCTTAGCTCCCAAAACCGCCTTTTCATTCCCCGGCAAGGCAAGGAATCCACGCTAACGCCGGAGACGTGTAACACATGCAGGAAATCCACTATATAAGTCTACTCTATATATGAAACGTAACATGTGAGGAGTTAGCTATGTTCATAATGAATACAAATTAACAACATAGCGCCGATCAGATTTTGCAAGGCAACTTTTGACACAAGGCGATAATATCCCGCTCCACAATATAAAGCGAAGGGATCGACAGTTCACCTAAATCTATGTTAGTGCGGTAACAGCAAAACAAAACGGATTACACCAAATACTGCCGTTTCTCTTCTTTATCTTCGTAACTGAATGTTAACACACCAGAAAAACACAGTTATATGTGATGTTAAAACACCAAAATGGGTATATAAATTATACGGAAGGATGAGGGCCAAAGAGGGGCAGAAGTGCAGACGGAAACATAGATGAGAATATCCTATTATAGGGAAAAAAGTGGTTTTCCTAACATGTATAACAAATTTAACCACGATAGCAGAAGATTAAATATCTATACTCTTGTATCTAATGCTCTTAAGCATTTCATTTTTACTGGCAGAAAAAAATTGCTGTATGTGCGAAAATCAAATTTAAATTTTGTTTTCTCGTAATCGTAATGCGCTTACATTTCCATCGCGTTAAGACGTTTGTTCCGTCGTGGTGTAAGTTGTGGCCGTCAAACCAAAGCCCACAACCTAAATGGACTGTATTGTAGCAGAATCGGTGAAATGTCAGGAGAAGAAAATGTTTGAGGCTTATATTGATGTATTTAATTTCCCACTCTCAAAGCCAGTAATTTCTGTACTCACACCAACCACCACACCTTACAAATATCACATTAAACATTAAAACGATTTACAATACAAAACTAACTCGTTGCCACAAATAAATTGCTATTCTCAATTGTCTTTTTCAAAAAGGTCCATCAACTCCTTTAAACTCAATATAACCAGCTGTCACTGAACAACGTTCTTCGTTGTTCAACTTTTTTCGATTTTCTTAGATTTCAAGTAAACTTTTTCTGAAGGTATACAGAGAGATATAATGTGCCTTTTCTTAATACCAAAAATAGTTCAGGCGTGAAGGTTTAAATTTTAATTGTATTAATTTTACTTATTTGTGATTTTATGCACAACAAGTTTTAAGTTAAAAGTTATTCCACTTTAACGTTCTACCTAATTTCCTTTTTCAATGTTTTCAATATTTTTACAAAAGTAAGTAGCATTTAAAGTTTGAAATGTTTAAATTTTCACTGCATGGAGGATTCATAGCGAAGTAAATTTTCGTGTTCGAATCATTATTTTTTTCCAAAAGTTAATAGGGAAGAGTCGTGCAGTATCGGCCGGCATGCACGTACCGGCCACTACTGTGATTTCCCTTTTCGCCTCCATGTGGCAGAATTTCCAGTAAGCAGTAACAAACTTGTGCATCCAGGTGCTCTATATTCGGATACCTTCTTCCTCTCTTCAGTTCGTCTGCTCTGAGTGCTTAATGGTGGTTAGTGTAGCTCTTAACGCACGGAAGATATTCTGAGGTCCATAGCAGATCTCTGTAAGTCAGTGAGCTAAATATTTGTGAACTGAACAAAAATGGTGACAAAAAGTTCCCATGCTTTTAATGTTCTATATGTGGCAGTGCAATGTAATCACTGACAATCTATATTGTAACTGAAAAGACAGTGGCTGATGCTGCAAGACACTTTCTACAAGACTTATAATTCTAGCTTTTTTCACTTTCGATGTAATAAAGTACTATAACTAAAACATAAAATTCATTACATTATACTATCTATAGAACATGTCTTGAGGTCAGAGAATAATATAGTAAGATTCCGATTAACCACCACATTTACAGAGTAAAGTCAAAAAACTTAACCCGGCCAATACTGCACGACCTTCCCCTATATAAGACTATCAAAATTAATTGCATGCTATAATTATCCGAATAAAGTTGAATTTAATTAAATTCGTAATATTGGCAATTACATCACTGAGTAACTTAACGGAGAAAAATTGATTTCTTTTTTTAAATTTCGAATATATTATCTTTCAACTAGGTTTTATTAATATTTTGTGACAAAATGTTGGGTTCTATCACTCTTTAAAAAATAAAACATGTTGCATTCACAATACTTTCTATAAACACTATAATATTCTTACAAAATGCATATTAATGGCAATGAATGTCTCTGAGCACATTAAGATAAAGTAGCTACATACAAACGTAAAACTCTGATGAGCTATAGCATATCTGTGCCTTACGGTTAATTAACCATAAAACATTATACAACATTGTGTTTTAAGGACTTCACAGGTTATTTCCAGAAAATTCAAAACATACATTTTATTAATTAAGCAAAAATGTCATTTCAATGAGAATCACTGATATGTATTCTTAAGAAAATTAAAGATCAAGAAAAACGTTCCTTGTGAAGGGCAAATGGTAAAAGACAATAAACAAAGGAAGGCGATGCATCACGAGATCCATGGTACGGTACTTCGGAGGCGGTGGATTTTCTTGGCAATCTTCTTGTCACATTTTTTAAAAATGTCGAAGTTTAAATACTCAGTTTGATATTAATCAACTTTTCACTTAGGTTGTTTACCTCATACATGTGGAGTTTTATTAAAACGTATGGTATAATTTACACGTCTTTCTCTACCACGCTTTTACAAACTAGTGTTACAATATTTACAGAAGTATCATTACTCATTTTGTAAGCCAAGAGAGATGCAGAAGGCCAATGCTATATTCAAAGTTAAAAAAGTGAATCGCCATATCCCGCCTTTGAAATTCTATACTGTTTCCATTACACTGCGAGCGATGACTCAATGGTGATAACACTTCAAAAATGACAAAAGTGCATCACAATAAAAAAAAAAATACCTCAAAGATGGCTGAGATAATTTGAAACAATATCTCTATTTTAGAGAACTCGACATTTATGATCTAGCAATTTTCTTGTATATTTTTTATGGTCTACCAAATGCATCGAAACGTATAAAATTCATTCCGACTGCAGAAGTCTTCAAAGCATTGCTAGAAAATTCCAAATACACACCTCATTCATTATAAAAGCACCTTATACATAAAGTAAACAAAATCATTAGTAAAATTTTATAAAATATAAAATAATGAAATTTCAAATGAGAAGTGCAGCTTTGTAGATGACATTTTCTCGAAAACATTGTTTCGTATTAATGGAGGTCATGACTTAGAGGAACGGATTATCCCAATTTTGTGTTAATGCGATTACTTTATAGATAAACTCTTACTGACGCTAAGTATAAATGTGAGACAAGGAATTGAAAAAATAATTGAAATCAACTTATTCACAAAGTTGGAAATACTTGAGAAACAAGGGATCACAAACAATTTATTTTTTTATTCAACATGGATAACCAGTACGAGTAATTATCACGTACATTTCTTTCTAAATAAGGAAATGAAATAAATTCCGAGGTAGTCTGCCGCCTTTGACCGCCAGATCATTTAAGTCACTGATGCTCACACCTTTGGAGTATAGAGTCAGCGCTGCCATCTCGTGGCAGTCGTTTCCAGAAGAGGAAAAAACAGTTAAAACACGCTGAGCGCTGCGTCACGCATGCTCAGTGGTAAATTAACAAGGCACAAGATCGAGTCCTGCTTGATGACACGGTTTTATGAGATCCAGCCATCCATCTCCGTGGACAGCGTGTTTCAGTGTTTTGGAACACATATTACGTGACAAGACACATATTACTGGCCAGTGTTGCCCTCGCCGATAGAGTGAGTTAATAGCATTAAATTACGTAGACACGAGTTGTAAAACATCGAAATTCATTTGCTAATTCTGCAACATTCCCTTCTTAGAACTGAAAGTCTAAAATTAGGTTTAAATAAACCGTAGTACCATTACTGTCAAATACCTTCCAAACCCATGAAATCTGCCAAGTGATTGTCATCTCATTTACACAGTCAGATAGTTTCATCAATAACAAATAGCACCAAATAACTAAAGCGATTCTTTGCCTTCAAAATGTGCTTAAACTTGTTAAATTTACCTAATTTTCTGAAAGGTTTTTCGCAAAAATATCTGATATCTTACATGCGCATGACTTTCTTTTCTTATTGTTATTTTTATACAGCTTCCCGAAAGAAGTTTTAAGTACGCTAATTCTTGTATCTACTTTATGTTCATCCAAATTAGCTTTTGCAGAAATAGTTTCAGGGCACATTTCTTTAGAGGTGTAGGGGGATAGAGGTAATCGAATAGATAACCGAAGGTTTAAAAGCTAGACGCTGGCCTTCAAAGTCGCAAGAAAGAACCTAGATTGCTGCGAGAGTAAAATAATTCATCCGTAATATTTGTTGCTTATGGAAGTCAAGATCTACCACCTGAAGACGTCTTAAGCAGACTTGTGCTCTCGATATCGGCTAGGTTCCTCGCGCCGATGTAACGTGCAAGGGATTGCTACCGATTTTAGAGGCTTAGCTCTTTATCAAGTTTCCAGGGCTTCACATAGGGGAATTACATCTCCCCTGGAACGGCTTCCCGTCATTCCTTGAAGCCATGCCTCAACACCCTATCCTATCCCTGCGTAGCGTGTTCGATATCCACAATCATCGAGTTCAAGTATTCTCTCTCGGGATGAATCCTTGTTATATTGTAAACAAACACTGAAAAAGTCAATTATAAACAATTAATATTGTTCCTACATTCTTCTACCTCTTATCAATTATGGGTCTGCTAGTTTTCCACGCCACTGTTTTATTTTATTGTTTTTTTTAATGACCTCATCCGTGCCATTTTAAAATTCAAAATTTCAGTTTGATATGTTTGAAATTTTAATTCAGCAAATTATGGTTTTAAGTGTAATATGCACGATAACATTATTTTTCTTGTGCACTTTTAAATTAGTTCCCAATACAATTGTTTTATTATTTTCTTACTGTTCTGAAAGAGACAAGTTGCAATTAAAACGTTTTAACAGTACATTAATAAATGTGGAGATGATTTTATTGTATTATTTTGTTTAATAACGCCCATTTACCTCTTCTTCCCATCCATTCCTTCTTGCATAAAAAATACATCTCCCTTTAGCCTATGAATATACAATCACACGACATTCTCTAAGTATCGCGTAAGTTTCTTGCATATCAAGCAATTTAAGAATCATCTGATATGATGCATTCACACGACTCTACATCAATAACAAATGGACCTAAATCACTCATGTCCATTGACTACATTATTCTATACATGTTACGTTATCAATTACAATATTTTGGCTAGAAATTAAAATTAAGCAGTAACTGCTTGGTTACATAAAATATGTGAAGATAGCCACACGATGTTTAAATTTACGGTATTATTCTCTTGCGATGGAAATAAAATAAACGAGAGGGGGAAGGAGGAAAATTATAGCAAACTTTCAAGCACATTCGTTAAATGACGCACATTCGGAAAGAATGTAAACTAAGCCACATGGGATATTTGGAAATCGGCTCAGTAATAACGTGTTTCGTGATATAAAAGTTTGCGTATCTCTTATGTCTTACCCGTTTTACAAACGCCATAAAATTCATTGAGAATGAAGGGGACTTTTCACGCTATTTAAAAAAGTCATATAAAAGTCATATAATTTATCACATTAGGTAAATATATGCTATTTTAATAAGAAGTTATAAACATTTGTGAGAAAATGAAACATAACTTTATCAACGTAAAGGATATTCTGGGGGAGGGAGGTGTGGAATAAGGGAGGTGGGCCCACCTCGGTAGCGTAGATGGTAGCGTGTCTGCCTCAGGTTCAAGAGGTCCCGAGTTCGAATCTCAGTCAGGGTGAGCTACCTGGATAAGGTTTATTGCGGGTTTTTCCCTTATCCTTAAAGACGAATGTCAGGTAGCTCTAAGCTCCATGGAACCTGGAAACATTTGAGCATCATTTCACCCAACTCATTCAGCGTCCGATATGACTTAACGTTGGAGGACGTAAAATAAAAGAGAGACACAGAGAGAGAGAGAGAGAGAGAGAGAGAGAGAGAGAGAGAGAGAGAGAGAGAGAGAGAGAGAGAGAGAGAGAGAGAGAGAGAGAGAGAGAGAGAGAGGTGTTCCTGAAACTCTTCGTCTCATATGGTTAAGGAGAGCGACTACAATATGCAATATGATAATTTTTAGTTATACTATTCACAGACAGACCGCATACACAGAATGTTATTTTATCCTTTACTTACAAAACGAAGTAGAGCATTCCACCAAAAAAATTAGACGGTAAAGTACGACAGATGTAACATTTTTAGTCTCTGAATAAGATGACTTGTTATTTAGCTTAATCGGCTTCCAAGAAAGCGACACGTAGATTTTCAAGGAAGTTCCGGTACCCCTTACACTATATTATAAATTACATTCAGAAATATAAATTATATATATATATATATATATATATATATATATATTAAAAAAAGTCTGTAATGTTTTATGCCCGCCTCGGTAGCGTAGATGATAGCGAGTCTGCCTGACGTTCAAGAGGTCCCGAGCTCGAATTTCGGCCAGGGTGAGCTACTGGATAAGGTCTTTTCCGGGGTTTTCCCTTATCCTTAAAGAGGAATATCGGGTAGCTCTAAACTCCATGGACCCTGGACACATTTGAGCATCATCTCATTCACCGTCCGATATGACTTAACGTTGGAGGACGTAAAATTAAAAAAAAATGATTTTAATTAAAATACCATGTGAAATTTGCATGAAAAGTAACATGTATATCTTAAATTTTCTGCGAAAAATGTGGGAAGTTTACTTAATTCTGAATGAAATTACAATTACTATACCATAAGACATACCTACCTACACAAAATCTATACACATACGCGGATCTCGTTGCGGAAAACAATTTCTCAATTCTGTTGTTGTGGAACTAATGATTCCAAAATATTCTTTGTTATTAGTTTGAGTTTTCACAAGGTAAGTATGCCTTATTTTTTTCAAATGATAAAACCTTATAGCTTTTTTCTCTGATTGTAATGAAAACAGCCTGAAATTTCAAAACCAACAAATTTAACAATGACCAGTAGATTTAACTAGGTAATATCGGCAGTCAGTATGTCTCCCGATCCGTTTTTCCAGGAATGTCATTATACCCTTGAGATGAGCGATGGGTTGCTTAATTACCTTCTTAATAGGTACTGGTCCTGTGTCGATCAGCAGTTGGTTACTTATTAATGTACAGCACACGGAAGCCCGAGTTGCAACTTATTGAACATTTCTGGTTATAAAGCATTGCCTTATCGTTTCCTGCAAATAAACTTCTAAAACGTCAACAAAGCCTTATAGCTTTGAGCTTGGCCAAAGTTGTGAGGAAAAGTTATGTGCCTATTATATTAATTCTGAAAATCTTTAACTGTGTAGATTTGCTCCAAGCTTTAATTTATCTTCGATGGTTTATTAAGTTCGGCAAAGACATATTAAAATTGTTTAAAGTTTCTTTAATACTGTCAGTATTTTAGATTACTAAAATCCTCCTTGTTATAGTCCATTTTATGTTACACTGACGTCACAACTACATAAGATGATCGACAGCAGTAAAGCAAAAGTAGCTCCTATCACGTATTTACTCCACGTGGAGGATACTTTGAGGACTTGCATTGCCTAAATGGATTCCAACTGATTGGAGCAAGGTAGGCGATGAACTCTACTCCAACCAATGAAGGATGTGAGGTCAACAGGTCAACCTTATCCATGAAAGAAAAAGATGATGTAAACAGATTATTTTATTTTTAAAAGCGCTCCATTCTCGACGTCCTTTATCATAATTATGAGCTGCAATGTTCGTTTAGTTTTTTATATGTTTCAAAACGAACGAATCTCAAAACCATATCACCTCTAGTACAACCATTTCTGCAAGTGTTTATGTCGATGAAGTAGGAGCATTTGTAAGAATGGTTAATAAAATAGTCGGTAGAGAAAGTCAAGTGAATGAAAAGCTGATCTTTTTCCCTTGCTAAAATGCATTTTTGGTACATTGTAGTTTGAAATTATTATGCTTTAGAAATCCGGGTGAATTTTGAATATGACATTTTTACTGGACTTAAGAGCCTGCAGTAACTCTATTAGCACTGTAACGAGCAACTCACCTTCGTTTTCCGGTTTAGTACCTCTACTGGTGCTAACACGAAAAATCTTCCTCTGTTTTTGCGTTGCTAGCCTACACTTGTCCAAATAACGAGATAAAATCGTCAATGAGAGGACTTTTTTGGCCTCGGCAGTTGGATAATGTGTATGAATGACAGCGCACGTAAACAAAGGGAGACGCAGTGTGAATCACTGTAATGGGAACTTCTTTCAGATAATTTATCCACGTGCACTCGCCACAACCAACAATCACACGCAGCATTTAATATGGCGTCATCAACAAAATTCTTAAAAACGACACCGCTCTAACCACTTTAAAAACTGGTTCCCATATCATACGGTCAAGATCGAAGTATCCAAACACAGCGGCGGCTCGTGAATTTTTAACTTACGGTTCCAAACCGTTTTGCGATGTTGCTACAGGAAAGCTTATCGACAGCAATATGAAAAGTAGGTTATATTCATTGGGACGTGTTTTGTTTGTAATCCACTAATAACAGTTTTTCATATGTTGGCAATATACCGAACACAAGCATATCTAAGCAATAGGCATTATCTAAAACACGCGCCATTACCATTTATGATTTGCCTTGTGGAAGCATCATGCTAATAAGTCTAATAATAATGGGAGTCCATAAAGGTATTTCAGTGTTGTTGGTTTCCAGGCTTGTGATTAAGTGCTCTACTAGTTCACGGCCTTCTTGAAAAATGTTTCGAGGCGGATACTAACATTTTGAATTTAATAGGTCGTTCCCGAGATCGGGAACCGAAATAAAAACTTGAACGAGTCTGGCATTTTAATGTTGTCACTCCCGTTTTCAATTATTGTGAACCATTTCTAATACTTTCTCACATAAGCAACCGTACACAATTTATTTACTTGAAAATTATCAGCAATATTTCTATATGATTCAGTAATTCCTATTTAGCTGTAGTTGAAAAATTATTTACTTATTCATATTTATTTTTCTTTGACACCACAGATGACAAACAAACAAAATTGGAAACTGGACAGAAATAAATTCGATGTTTGAATAATTGATATAATGCCGAACAAAGTTTAATACTTTCGATTCGTCATAAATACTACCCCCAATTTTACACCGAAATCTCAAATATAAAACATCATCTCAATAGGAGCTTTATATGCATACAGACGGACGTGATGCATTCTCCTTGAAAGTCAATGCCCTTAAACGGGCATCAACTTAATTTCAAATCACGGATAGATTATGTTACTGCGTATCCGTTATTTTTCAGCTTATTCCAGCATCGTGGTTTACTTCCACAACAAAAGATGGCAGCAGTGTTCGTCTTCCATTTCCTCTTGAAGCATGGAGGCTCGTGAACGAATTCAAGGCGCTTATAGTGTTCTCCCATATATTTATCTGTTATTCTAATTTCAATTATAAGTGAACAGATGAAGGTCGATATTAAAAATATTTATGGGATTTTTTGAGAAAAATAGACCGACATAGCCTTCTCTTGTCCACTCATTTTTGTGTGAAATTAACTTCCTTTAACGAAGTCATATCGGACAACGAAATGGGTGAAATGAGGCTCTAATGAGCCCTGGGCCTCTAGAACTTAGGAGTTACCCGACATTCAGTTCTATCCACAATTCAAAATAAAGCAATTACCAAATTAAATAGAGAGGAGGATGCTATTCTAAAAGCCATTTGAGTGACAAATTCTTCGTCAGCTTATAGCTGATCTGCAACACACAAAGAAACACTAAAATTGACGCACCTGTGGGGGACGGAAATGGGAGGGTCTTGGTTTGTGGGTCTGTTTGTGCTCCTGCGGTTTTCAGTTCCTAGAAACGGCCAGCCTAACGAGCTTGTTGGCAGATCACGTGACTACTTTGGTGGTCCTCCACCACACCTTCAGGAAAAATGCCTTCGTTTAGCAGGGGCGCAAAAGTTCATAATTCAATTTTCTTGATTGTTACAAACAGCTATGAACAGAAGCATTTTACAGTATTATTGACTTTTATTTTCAAGTATACTTATGTTAAAAATATTGCTAGAGGTTAATAATAATAATAATAATAATAATAATAATAATAATAATAATAATAATAATAATAATAATAATAATAATAATAATAATAATAATAATAATAATAATTATAATAATAATAATAATAATAATAATAATTATAATAATAATAATAATAATAATAATAATAATAATAATAATAATAATAATAATAATAATAATAATAATAATAAACTTGGAACAGGTATTTGATAAACAGCAAACCTCACGAATAATATTAGTTGACAGAAATTGTTCTTTACTAAACTTTATTTTCCTTCTCCGGCCCCCCTTCCCGAATTTCGCAGCAAAATGTTCTTGTGGTTTCCTCGTTAAACATAATTATGCCCGATTCTTTCGAAATGAAGAGCATTTAACAGCTGTTTCTGGAGAATTCAGATATTTTATTTTTCATATCAATATTACAAACATATTAGGTTGCATCAAATCAGTTTTTTGTTTATGTGAAGCTCAGTTTAGGTCCAAACTTTTGTTACATTCTTGAAAAATCCTGAACCTCCTTTTTTTCTGGGGGGGGGGGTTATGCAGTTCAGAACCTCACACGCTTTTTCTAGAAATATTCATTTTTGCTTTATAATAACAATAATAATAACCCATGGCGCAACAGCCCTTAGACGGCCAAGGCGTACCAACCCGACTGCCGGCCTCACGCCCATTTACGCACGGCAGAGATGGACGATCATCCAACCGATATGGTGAGGAGATGTGGTCAGCATCTCGGCATCCCCCAGCCGGAATGTTGGTTTCCGTGACCAGGGCCGCTTACCTAGCGCAAGCTCCTCACCTTCTTCATCGCGATGCTGAGTGGGCACCGGTCCTATACCCGGGACCTAAAATCCCCACCACATGGGTGAGATCGAACCCGGGCCGCTTTCCGTGGCCTGGGACCAAGGCATGCTGCCTTAGCCCGCTACGCCACGGAGCAGGACCATTTTTGCTTTAGTTCATCATAAAACACATTTCCTGTGAAATCTCGGTAGATACTTTGAGTGGAATATAACATTTTCTTCTTCTGTCATAGCAACGGTGAGGAAAGTAAAATGTATGTATGCATTATTTGGTGGCAGTTTTACACTAATTGTTCCAGAACTTCTAGAAAAAGTGTACTTAAAGCTGCCAGGCGGACACTGAAGTACTAGTTCAGTCCAGTCAGGTTTCCAGAGCCACACCTCACCAGTTGACACATTATCTTACCATTCATCACGTGCGCGCCTTCGTCAACATTCAATAGCTTCTGGTAATTCATTCTTGCCTAGCGCACAAGCGTACAATATCCAACGAGAAATTAAGCGAACGGAACATATGATCACCTTGATGTTCAGGTTTCTAGGAAAGCAACAGTTTAAGTAAAACTTGGCCAAGACATGATCTACACACACAATAAATTTATTTTCCGAATTTATACTTAACACTTACTAGGGTATAGGAGGAATTGCATTCCATCTATAAATAACACGCAGATATTTCATCGGAAATGCACATTTTGCGGTGCCCTGAGTTGGAAACATTTTTTTCTCACAAGTGTCCATATTGTGTCTGTTTATGAGAACAGTAAAATTGAAAGACAACTGTCATATATACCAAAACTGATATTTGGGACCATCCATGGATGATTTTCAGGAAAATCTCCCTTCCGGTGGCCTTACTTGCAAGGAGAAAATTAATTTTATATTTACTCAAAAAATGTTCTAGAATTTTGATTTAAAGTACTATACGTTAAGATATACCATACATAGTGTATGTCTTCCCTTTTCTGTTAACAGCCTCGAAAGTCCTCTTAATTCTAAAAAAAAATTGTATTTATCACTGGCTAATAATAATGCCGCCTTTAACGTGTCATATCGACGGCTAGTTCAGTCACTTTATATTATGAATCTTGGCCTGTTTAAATGTGACTTTTCTTTATAAACACTACATTTAGATACGCATTTACACGCTCATCCATACTTCTAAAATCTAGGTAAGACGGGGCTAAAAGTTTCCCCATTCCCCAACCGGGAAATGAACCCGGTCCTTCTGAAGCACTCTAACCACCAGGCCATAGCTCCTACAGTTAATAAGAACGCGTACCAAGACCGCAGTGTTTTGCAACGGGGTGTTTTTTCGCCGAGGTTTACCGGGAAAAGAAAATCCTTGAAGACGCCCGCCCATACACGACTTATAGACATAATAAAAAGTAATACCATTAACTCTAAGCCGAATTAAGTAGCCAGCAGCTTTCCTGTCTTCTATTTCAACACGGCATTATGGTTGTTACTTTAACCACAACATAAACCCCTGTCTTCATATCCCCTTTTCACTTTCTTTACCACGTACATGGTTCGTGAGGAAGGTATTCTCGATACCGAGATTTTATTGGAGATATGCCTACTTAAGTGCAATGATTAAATTCAATGATACAAGAAAGCATTTTTTAAAAAAAGTTCCAGCTATAAGAACAGCTTAAAAAAAACTGTAAATGTCTAGCCTGGTATCAAGGTTCAGCTCTTTTATTTTCCAACCCAGACTACCATCTACTTCGGAACCTTTTCCAAAAATAGCTATTAATGATTTTGATTTAAAATTGTTTTGTAAAATGAAATAGTGGAACAAGTAACAAACTTTAAGTATTTAGGATTCGATATTACCTACGATGAAGATATAGAGGGCCAAATATATAAATTCCAGGCTATATGTGGAACCATTAAAAGAACTTCAAGTCGGAAAACAAGAAAAGATTCTAAATTTAAATTACACTGGGCAACAATGAAAATATTTCGGGTTTAAAAGTAGTGAATTTACATGTAATTCCATCTGCTGAATTCAAAAATCACCACAAAAATGATGGATTACCTCTTGATTTGAAGATAAAGTGACATTTCATTTTTTAGAGTGGAGATTTTAAATTTAGGGGAATTTTTTTGGGAGTTGGCTCACCTGTCAAATAACAAAACACAATCAGAGAGAAATTTTGGAAATTAAGTGATGCAAAAGTTAAGGAAGGCATTTTTGTGGGACCATAAATAAGAGAACTTGTAAAGGATCCTGCATTTGACCAAGTTTTGGAGGGGAAAGAAAATGAAGCTTGGGAAGCCTTCAAGGGTATTGTTCATGGATTTTTAGGCAACAAAGGAGATGACAACTACAAGCATTTGGTGACAGTGCTCCTGCAAAAATTACCGTAACCTTGGATGCAACATGTCCCTGAAGATCCATTTTCTCCACTCCCACCTAGACTTTTTCCCTCCTAGTTGTGGAGCTGTTAGTGATGAACATGGGGAGAGATTCCATCAGGACATTTCTGTTATGGAACAAAGATATCAGGGCCGTTGGGATGAAGTAATGCTTGCGGATTACTGTTGGCCTTTGTATAGGGATTCTGCGGAACTCCATCACAAGAGGCAAGCTAAAAGACGACGAAGTCAATAGGCCACCACATGATTCTCTTCAGACACGACTATCTGTAAAGTATTTTTCCAGGAATTTAGAACTCTTAGCATGTAATTACCAGTTAAACAAATCAAATGTACTTTCATTGTTGTTAGCATGTATGTAATTAAAATGTATCCTTTTCGCTCAATCCGTTAATATGTAACACTTCCACCTTGTGTATATCATACAAACTAGAGCTAATAAAAAATTTTCATTGTCATATTTTTTTCTCAACCCAAAATTGCCTCATGAACAGCTCGAAACATTCTTTTTGCTGCTCAGTGTTATATATAACATTGGCTGTTTCTTCCTTGCTGTATGAAAGCGACAGTTTGTTAACTAAATCAAAAGATAGCAGTAGAATACAAGAGCGGAAATCTGAGCAATGTGAAAGCATGCACAAGAGCAGATAGAATACAAAATGAACAAATAAGAGAACAATTAAACATGTATAAATTAGAATATAAAATTAAACCAAACAGCAAGAAATGGGTAGAACACTTAATGAGGATGAGTGAAGGAAGGACACGTAGGAGAAAATTTCTATACAACCCAAGAGATGTTGGCCGACCTCGCAGATGTACTCCACTGATGGCTTCGCCGCAACGGGCTGCATAGCCTAAACAAAGTAGAAGAAGATATCACGTGTTTACGACATTTTTGTCCTAATGAAATATACATCTTGGATTTTCTGGGAATGCCCTCAGAACTCTTCTTCATTCTGTATGGCTTAGAGGGAAACGGTAAGAGATAGACAAAATCCTACTGCACAAAAAATGTACATCTCCTAAAACACAATTTATGTCAAATGCATTTTATTAGGAGTGAATCATTTCAGAGGTACATATTCCTTGCTATTTGTCTGGATTTTCCAAATGGGAAGTTCGTCGTTCATTTCATCTGTCTAGGCATAGAGAACGAAATTTCAAAGTCATTACACAGCAACCATTTTAAAAGGCCTGACTGTTGTTCAAAGCCTACTGTACTCCTATTTCAACTGCAAAGCATTAGCAATAATATAATTTCTTCAACTGTTTACTTAAAATTTTGATGAAATAGACACCATCGTATATAATTCGGATTAAAAAGTATTTATGTGTTCCAAAACCAAGCTTTTCTAGGTCCTTTAGTTAAAACGATTTTTTTTTTAAAAAAAAGTGTATTGGCTCAACGTGCCATAGAGGAATAAGCCTTTGTAACAATAGTTTGTGCTATAGAAGAAAAAGCCATGTGAGTAACACATCACATATATTTTCATTTCCTTTTCAATAAGCTTCCTTGACGTTCTTTGTTTCGCCTTCGTTTCTCTCATGTTTAATTTTAAGTTAATCTTATATAAATAATAAAATAAGCCCATTCAGATATTTCTGTTCCACAGTTTGCTCCTGAAAGTGCAAATGTTACTGGATCAACTTCCATTCATCTCTGCAGCACAGCTGGATGTGTGCTACTGCGGCAGCGTGAGAACACACAAATTCAAGAGAAACCTGGTTAATACTTCATTTCCGTTCAGCGCTGATGGGGTTCTTTGGCTCGCTCTGTATACTGATGCTGGCACCCCGGGGCTACGATCACACACCTCAATACTAGTTCATTATTTTATTCAATTACTGAAGAAAAAACAAAAAACGAGAGAGGTCCGAAATAAAACAATTTGTAATGAGGAGCGTTGTGACGCTTGAGGGCTATTAACTCGATGGAAGATGAGCGATAGCTGTATGCTGATGTATGTTTCCTAAAGGTGATAAGAAGCCCAGTTAATGTACACTCGCGTACTTCAGTATAGCGATATCCATGCGGAGAAGGGTATGATCGAAAGTACAACTACAAGAAATATACCTAACGTTATCGGTATTTATGATGAATGTAGCTCAACTTGGAATTAAAATTACATCACTACGAAAGCTATTAAGCAGTCAGGTCCTTTTGTGAGCTCACCAGAGGCCCTAACCTCTGCGCCACATGACAGACAATGTTTCATACGCAAGTGCATAAAAATTACAACTTTTAAACAGTTTTACTTTCTCCAGTGCCTATCTGTGATAATTACAGCAACTAATTTTATAATTCCGGTAATATTTCTCAAGAAATGCTCTAGATACTTTGCACACATTCCAAACATACTGGACAAATATTGTCAAGAAAATTTCTCCATCCCAAAGTACCTTTACCTAGAGAACCTTTCCTTATTTTTGATTTTGACATGAGGTTCAAATAATTCTTATTAAAATAAAAAAGATAGATCGTGTTAAAGCACAAGAATTACGTCAAATAAAATTCTTTCTGGGGTAAAGCATTTCCGAAATATTCTTGTTTTGGATAACATTTTCAAATAGTTATACCCTTTTACACTCTCTACTACTTTCATCTATAGAAAATAGGGAGTAATTGCATTCAACCCAAGCATTCTTATGCCAGATTTCACTAGAAATACTTGGGAGACGGAATTTATTGGGTCTGTGTGAGTCTCAACAGAATTAGCTTTAAAAAAGCCGAATAAATATCAAACTTGGTATGAATGCTCCGAGTTATTTAAACAAAACCCCATCACAAACTGCCCTTTTCATGGGGAAAATGGATTTTTTGTTTTTCAAAAGTTGTTCTAACGATTTGCTTAAAATATCCTATATTAAAAAAATTTCAGGACTAATAAAATGTTCATCTTGAATCATCCATTAATTCTTGCAGTTGGATTATATCACGAATGAAATCAAGGTTCTCTTGAATGAGCTTCATAAGTTCTCGTCCTTAGTGACTGCTGTGTAACTGATAAATTTCTTTCGAATGATAATTTTAATTTAATCTTAACCATTTCCAAGATCCACTTTACTACTGGCCTGAATGTACCCTTTTCAAAGAGTTGGTTTGTCATAACACGTTTTCCCCCGTGGGACATGTAATTTCAAAGCCATCACATAACGATAGACTTCTTTAAAATCTGTCCGTACCTCCTTATGCCTATAAGGAAATGCATAAATGTGTAATGAAAATTTGTATTAATAAGTGGCTATAATAAAGTTTTATAACCTGAGTGTCGCTTTAAAAGTTGGTACATTTAACAAGAAATAGACACTAGAAGTTTTTAAAATTGTTGATGAGAAAGTCACGTGCATGCAGCAAATACGTTTTATATTATGAATTCGATGTTGATGTTCAAAAACTACATTATTTCAGCTTCAAAGGGAAAAGTTACCTTTAATCTTAATACTCCTTTATTATGGGCAATGTAAAAGTGGTTTATAAAATTTTACTTCGCACAGGACAATGTTACAAAGTCTGGATCTCAAATATATTTGCTTTTGTTAATGAAGTCAAAGCATACCTATAGATAAGCAGCTCGAATGTTGGCTGAATAAAACAATAAAAATAATTTGTAGAGCTTATAGTGTATAGAACCCTTACCTAGTACACCCTATAGTACTTACAGCACATTTTGTGAACTTCTGCAGCGCGATAATTTTCAATGACACTGGTACTCACCTAAAAAAGAAAGAAATACAACAAAATAACAATCTGCACAGCTTGCATTAAAACTTAAATTATAGCTATAATATCTTAAGATGCTATTACAATTGGAAAAATAAATAATTTTGGTCTACTAACTATATACTCAAGTACGTAAGATAATTTTATTAAGTGATGTTTTATGACTGCCTAGAAATGATGATATGAAGTTACATACATTTTTAAGTTGTGATAATATTTGACGAAGTAGGGCGCCGGGGTAGCGCGGTGGTTTCGTTCGCGGCTCCCGTTCTAAGGGTCCCGAGTTCGATTCCCGGCTCTGGGGTTGGCGATTTTAAGTCGGCCCTATCCACGCCTTCACCTCTGTCTAGCACACGTGAAGTATCCCCTATGCCCAACGTGGTTCGGAGTCCACGGTAAAAACTGTAGGTCCTCTCACCTCACCGCCATCTTCACTATCACCCTATCATCGGAGGTAATGGACACCGCCCTCTGGGTGCCTCCACCTGAGAAATGGGTCCGGTCATCACTTGGTGGGGTGAGGTTACCCCGAAGGCCAAGGTTGCCATGTGGGGAGTGTTAGTAACTAACTATATTTGACGAAGTTCTAAGAAGTTTTAACTTTAATTCGTTGGATTTGTTTTGCGTTACTTTAAATTATGATTTCTCAGCTGTAACATGCACAAGATAGTCTCGGATGAATACCTTTCTTCATTCCAGAATTTTTTTTTTACCACAATGAAACAAACTATTGAATTTCTTTTTAAATATGCTGAGTTTAATACTTATTTAAAGTTAACAAAAGCAGTTGTAACCTTATTGAACTAATATTCTCTCACTTATTATCGTTCTTAAAGCACCCTTTTTCTATAAATCTCGAGCTAAAAGTTTTTAAGTCTTTGCACACGGAAGTTGAATTCATTCTTTCTCGTCTTGCGTGGAAGATTATTGATTTTCGGCAACCGCATATTTCTTGTTGACGTCATTCGTAACAACCAATACAAGCGTCTTATTTATTTTTATATAATTTCACTTTAAACTTCTACACATTTCGCTGTAGAATCAAAATGACATTTAGAATGTTTAAACTTTTCAGTCTTGCACATTATTTCTACATTATAGTTCTGTGCAATCAAAGATTACTTACCGTGTAACATTAAAAACAAGTTTAGTGGATGAAAAACATGATTTTCTAATTATTAAGAAGCTAAATACCGAACTGTACTTGATCTGTTCCTGTGAATATCTACACTAACCTTCAAAGAAAGTATGCAGAAAATATGAGCAGAAAGTGTATGATGGGAAGCATTTTAGGGGTACTGGGACTTGAGCTTTTAGTATTAGTAATGTGTTCCCATATTTTGTATATCTGATCTTCTCTGATACACGAGTCAATCGTATGAAATGGGATCCAAATTCTTCTCTCACTATGTTAGATATGTATCAGAGATAGACTGAAACAAACCTATATATAGCAGGAAATCCACTCATTTTGTCTATGGGTATGCTTTCATACGATATTAAAAAAATGGGGGGAACCTTAAGGGCATTATATAAAACATAAGTGAATTGGATTACTACGGAGGGGATTCGGCACTGCGACCAGATTTAATCTATTGTGCCTATGCCCGAAGTGAGGTATCCCCGGGAGGAAGGATGAGGCGAGAAGATACAGAGGGCGGGTGACCCAGGGATTCACAACAGTGCAGAGGGCATGATATCTATAGCTGGAAAGTCCCAGCTAGGTATGAACCGGTATCCCACCCACCAAGCTCCTAAAACGGCTCACCAGAGCGGCCCGCAGACCGGAGATATCCTACCGGAGGAGGATACATGAGTGATAAGAATCGAAGTTGATATCAGTTTATACAACATTTTAAAATGACTATATCACTGCATATACAGTGAAACAAAATTATGTTTTATTCAACATAGCGTAGTAAACCTATTTTAATACTGCACAGTAAAATTTACTTTTTGTTTATCTCTTCATATTACCTATAAAGTGGGAAAGAAACCAAGAAAATAAGATGGTCAGATAGCACATATCTACCCAAATTCGTTTTTGGACTTTTAAATGGCCAGAAAGGTAACATCACAATTGTATCTTGATTTTACAATTTTATGAGAATTATTTCCACGAAACATAAAAAAGGGCGAATGAAGGAGGAAGGAAAAGTAATTTTCAAACATTTTCGCGCTAATTTAATAAAGCGCACTTTTATTGCCATTATTTTTTTGTTTTCGATGTAGAAATTGCGCTAATTATACCTATAACTGTCATTCCATTTAGATCAAATATAGTAATTTGAGCCATAACTAGTATATTATTTTTATCACAACTATCATTAATGTAAAACCAATTTATATAAACCAAACTTAAGTTCCACTTTTTGTTTGATCTGTAGGTATTACAATCTTTGTTTGTTTAATGTTGCCTTAACTTCTAGGTCATATCGCGGGATTATGTCACTGTGATACTAAACAGATGGGACTAGTGCGTAGTCACTTCCCTGTACCATACTTTACCCTTCACTCTTTTGTGAGTGGAACCTTGCGTCGAGGTATTGACATTCAATCTGATTTACCTGGCAAGTGTGAGGAAGCTCCGAAAGAATGGCAAAAATGAAAGAAAGAACTCAAACTGAACAAATGACCTTCTGAATACGAGTACTTGTAAAATCTGGAAGTTAGACCTGTGTTGAAACCGGTATCATTAACAGTGTTGATGTGAAAGATAAGGATCGCCGATCAAGAAAAGATGAACATCCACGGAAGGCCTTCTTTCCTGTTTACCTCAGGTAGCATTTTGTTGGCGATTCTCGGCTGTTTTGAATGAGTGTCGCTTGTAAAGAAAACTTGGCGTTCCCTACTGCTCAAGAAGAACCCCTCCCCCCAGATCTCATTACAAGACACTTCGCAACCCCTCCTGACTCATAACGAGCAACCCGCCTTCCTAACTAGTTGCTACACTCCAAAAGAAGGCTGCATGTAGATGAATTGAAAGTGTGGTAATATTTGACGACCACTTTAAAGCGTAATCCAATGATGTTCTCTGTGGAGTAGGGGTAGCTAGCGCAACCTCCCCTCGCCAGGGCGCGCGGGCGCAGGCTTCGAGATGGATTATAATAACGCGCACATTATATACCCATAACCCCGGCCCAAACAAACATTCACACACGCCAATACCAATATACCAACCAACTTCTCGACGCTGCATCCGGAGGTACAGTCTGATTCGTAAACCTTTATCTTAAGTTATATTATTGCTACGGCACTTCATTCGTTGCTTACGTATTGGAAGTGAGAAAAACGTGTTCGACACTGAGGTTTCTTCGTGAGATCCACTGAAATGAAAATAGCTAGATACTTTTCGCGGTGGCACATGTAAGATACAATTCAGCAAGTAAGTATAAATTCAGTACCAAACTATTATTTCTGCACCTTCCAAAGAAGCAACACGAAAATATTCAAGAATATCCACTAACATAACTTACTTTTGCTCGTACACGAAAACGACTATTTTTATTTTCTCTAGTATGTTATGTCGCCATACTATTTAACGGCCATTCTTTATAACTACGGCAGCAGGAGTAGTGATGTTAAATTAAATGAAGCAATAATTGGGAAAGGCGGGATTTAGGGTAATTTCCCGGCGTATGCCAGGTATGAAGACTGAGGAAACTTGGAAAAATTGAAAACAGCATTTTAAAGATGTTGTTCACCTGTTTGAGTGTGACACACATGGACCTGTTTTTTAAAGATTTAAATATCACTTCAGACTCCTATATCGCCTTGTACCTACAACGAAATATGTAGTGAAAACATTTGCAAACACGTTTACATAGAAGGGTAAGTATTCCTAACAATATTTTGTGCAAGAATGAGTAAGTATAAATAAAGCAATTTGAATGTATCGCGTATTGACATCAGAACAAGTATGAAAAACAGAAAAAGAAACAAGTTTAAATACTCCCACAAATATACAAGGAAAAAATCATTTAAAACTTCTGAGTGAGAGAGTTTGGCCTATCCATATGAGAAGATTAATGAGCTATTGAAATTGTTTTTATAGATTGAACGAATGTTTAGATGTTCATAACAAATTCTACTCATCCGCGGATTTTACAGTTATTCGAAAGTTTAAAGACGACTGCAGCTACCCTTGTAAAACATGGCATTGCTTCAGAAGGAAGAATACAGTACCTTGAGGCAACAAATATATCACTACATTTTGGACCATTTTTCTACCGTTTATCACAGAGGAATGCAGACTACAAATGCGCAAGGAATTAGTACAAACTCTGCCCTTCATTGTTGGATCCTTCACACAATGTTTAACCACCACAATGAAATCCACTACACGAAGAAAGAAAGAACATGAAAATTAATCTGATGTAACACGCTCATCTATATCAACTAAACTGATAGTCAAATCTTTAAGCATGCGATATTTTAATCAAACCTTTAAGTCATTTCTGAGAATCATACGTGAAAGATATTGCACTTCAAAACGAAGTTTGCTTTTGACCTTAAATAAATTCCATTTTGGGTTAGGTCATTTATCTCTCTCTCTCGCTCACATACAAGCACGCGCACACACACCACAATCTGTTTCTAAACTTCATTTTCTTCAGGGCATCTCAAGGTTTCAATTGAAATCTATGACATTTTTGGATGCACTGCAATTCTACAAACTGCACATAACCATTATTTTCGTCTTCTTTTTCATTCACTTTAATGTTACATATACACGGAGTGAATCCGACAAACTTTGTTATTTTCAAACTTTTGATAGAGCAAATAAGTTATAACAATTTCCGTTTATTGTTTGTGTTTGTAAACCGGTTGCAATAGTACAATTCCGATATAGTAATGCAAACATAAAAAAGAGACAAAGTTTTGTGAAATTAAATCTTTCACATCGTTTTAATTTACACTAAGAGCTCAAAACGAGTAGTTGTTCACCACTTTTAAAGCATTGATGCTTATATGCTTAATACGAAGTAAGGAAAATTGATAAGACAGACTGAAAAGAGGGAGAAAAGCAAGGGAGAGACAGCAGGAAAGGAAAAGAGAAGAGCAGTTTGCTTGGAACTTAGGTGAAGTTGGTCCAGCATAGAGAAGAAAATGCAAATAAGTTATGCAAAATAAGCTAGATTCTGTTTGCTATTTCCTTTCTTCTCCGAGAAAAAGTATAGCAAACTACTGAAAATGTTCTTAACTATAAAGGCCTGCAGTGAAACTTAACCTGCACTAAAGGAGTTACTATTTTGCAGATTTTGGCGTAAGATTGGGGAAATTCTAAAAGAGACGACGCTCTTCCTGTACATACCGATATTTCGACTTTACTCGTCTGTATTTTCCATCTGAATATTTAACATTCCTTATACTAAATTAAAATACCAGATAAAAGTTTCAAACATGATAATTTTTAAATAGAGATTACAAAATAAAAAAGGCAAAAATTTTATTTTACATCTAACGAAAATATACTGCAGTCTTCATACCTTTGAAACGCCTTAAGGCAGGTAAAAAAGCTATCTCACAGCTCAGTAAATTATAAAGAGCTACAAATATTACATGAATGTATCTGCACATTGCTTCACATAATTCCCTTTATATTACATTATTCACGTAAAACGCGATTTATTTATTCACGTAAGTCCTCTACGATGTATTTTTATATAAACAATCACAGTTTAGCGACACTGACTTGTTTGCATGGAAAATAACAAGCAAAACATAAAACACTAAACAAACCTAAAAACAAAACAAAACACTACTATCTGCATACTGTAAATATTTTCCTGAAGAAACAGAGAGAAAGAGAACTGCATTAGATGTTTCATAGATCTCCAATTCAATATAGGAAACATTAGAAGTTATAATCGCAAGGTATATTTTGAATACGACTAATAAAGTGGAAAAATAATTAGAAGATGTAGCTGAATAAGCTTCACATCTTATGAGTATATAATATCTTATGGTCTACCAATTATGCAAAATTAAAGAAGCTTAGAGTGTTTTCAAAATCTATCCCTGGAAGTGGGCTTTTTATAAGTTTATACTTTATTCGCCTTTTCGTTTATTTGGAATGGTGTTCGCCATTGATGGACTCCCGTCCCACAGAATGTTTTTCAATTTTTCCCCCTGAGGTTATTGTAGTACAGTAACTCGAGTGTTTTTAAACATATACTGTCTCAATTATACGAAAATGGCACGTAAGTAAAAATGCATTTCTTATTTTTCAAGCTTCAGTACTGAGTAAGTACCATGCTCCTTAAAGTTCTCTGTATTAAGAAAAATCCAGTCCACATTTTGACTTATCCCCCGTTTTCTCTACCAATATGTGGGTACATAGTTTATCCTAAATGTGTTACTATTACTTCTTTGTTAAACGCACACTGCTGAAATTCAAGAGTAATTTTCGGTGGTAGGGATCATGGGTTAATTAGGAACCCAGCTTTGGCAGGGCACGTAGACAATAAATTGTGAGATATTCACACATGACACGCAATATAAAATAAATTAAAAACTGTTTACATGAATGTTTCGTATAAACAAAATCTTAATGGATGATGATGATGATGATGCCCTCAGTTTTCACCACCACTTACTAATGTCAATCACTGACACTTTACTTTTTTTTCACACTCACTTGGTTTTCTTCTGCTACGTAGTGGCTGAATGAAACACGCCCGACACTGCCTCTTCTTCTTGACGGTTCACTCGCTGGTCCAACACAAGCCATCTCAAATCAGTAACGCACTCGTTCACTCACCCACTCAGTGACCTCGCGAGATTCATTGCGCTAGAACTTTACCAACTTATGAAAGCGCTGATTACATAGCCGTAGGAAATCTCCACACAGTTCCGCAACTTTCCAGACGAAGTTATTTTGGTAATAGCGTTTATCATATTTGTTGAGCAGTAGTAATAGCGGTTATAGGGCTTTAGGATGCACAACTGCTTTGGCTATTAGCGATGTTTATTGATGCAATATAATAGCCAACAAAGGAAGTAGATGCTATACGGCCCGCAATCCTATGTTAAAACATATTAAAACAAGGCAATTAAAATCATAAATGTTTACATCACTCAACTTAGTGATAGAGAATTATATTCACACACTAGCACCCAAGGACTTTTCTTCATATGTTAACTGTGATTAAGAATTCATAGTCCACATTTACTCTATTAATTTTGTATTTCATTTCGAATTTTGAGTGTACTTCAAGAATTTGAAAATAAAGGGCAAGGATCTGGGTTCGGCTGCAGTCGACCTGTTTTCTTCCTGGAGGTGATACCGGGAACCGTGCTGGCTGACTTGTTTATATCATCACTTGACATTATCATTTGCGACGGTGAGTACTCGTTTTAACAGTGCTGTGACTGTACCTCCGACCAACCAACCAACCAGCCAACCCCTTGGCATTGTCGGGCGAATTATGAATTATGCATAGAAGCAAGGGGTCACGCATATCGCCCCAATGTGGTAACGTTCAAGTGGGCACTTGTAAGCTGGGTCTCGAACTGCATGCCCGCCGACTATATGTGCGAATTAACGAGATCAGGATACCCCTTCCTGGTTGGCTGCGTTAAACGACAGCCATGCTTCCCAAACGCGTAACAATCTCACGACCTTTCTCTTCCAGCTATGGCGAACCGAAGTGCCAATCAAGTCTCTCATTTTAGATTATATCATCTTCGACGTGTTACTTTCCTTCAATACAAATTTCCTTCGGAAAGTCATTGGAGTCCCATATGAACTCGCTAAATATGAAAATATCCACGGATTTGTGGTTTAAGAATAAGATACGTTTTTACTAAACCATACTACGTTAAGGTAAATGTCACAGTTATCTTATGCAACATTTATCACTGGGTCTTATCTCACAATACCAGTTTGTTTACTGCCCTTTTGAAGATTTGTGAAATGAAAATTTACTTTTAACTTTGGCATCGAACATTCTTATAAAAGTATAAATATTACAATTTGTGGACATTATCTCCAAACATAGACAAAGGAACGGTTACTTACTGTAATCTGTGTCAAAATTAAACAAGTAAATAATTATTAAAATTATAGAGCCCCGATATAGAGACATTTATAACAGTAAATGCGTAAGAAAAAATACTGCATATTAAAAAGTATCCTTTAAAAGGTCATAATCATAGTATATTTAATAAAATGTTTTTAAATCATACGAATTAGATATTTTCAAAATTGCACATTACTAAAAGTTATTGTTGTCAATATTTTTGTATTAGGATCGGCTTTAACTAACGATTTACACAAATTTAATGAAAACTTTTGCTTTTTTCTTCCATATTTGACCCATATTACACCATAGAACTGTTCTAAACTGTTTTTAAGTTTATACTTTATTCGCCTTTTCGTTTATTAGGAATGGTGTTCAGACATAACCCCCCACCCCTCCGTTGATGAACTCACGTCGCACAGAACTTTTTTCTATCCCCCCCCCTGAGGTTATTGTAATACTGCTTTCACGGAACAGCAACTGGCCATCATTATTAATTTTCCCTACTGTACTACCTGATGTGAAAAGACGGCAGATAGTACAATCACAATTACAACAAAAGAGGATCACATTCCAATGTAAACGATGTCCAGCTCCAAATTAGAAGCTCCATCACTTAGGGTTCCCTGAATGCCATAGAAGAAGTTTAAATTGATCTTCAAAAGACAAAAATGTATATACGTAATCCCAATAGACAGCTAGCTCATAAATGGAAGAAATACGCAAAATCAAAGCTTGTTTTTCCACTGTCGGATATCTAATATAACAATTATAAGTATAAAAAGTTTGATTAATTACCCACACATAAAGAAGCATTTTGTTATAAGGGCTCCAATGGTATGTAATCACAATCCAGTCTGCGAGTAACCTAAAGACTTTTGCGGTAGACACTACTAGCCAATTACAGAGTATCTTCTCACGTGGTTAAATCACGCGATAGGAGCTAGTTCCGCTTTTCTGTCGTAAACACCTTAATTGCGATGCCAGTCAGACTATACTGCGGTAGAGAAACACCTCAGCAAGATCATGATGCTGCAGAAAGAAGGCACTTCTCATTCAATATTTTATACACATTCCTTGTCGTTGTTGCAGCTGGAATCAAGGCTGATGTAACTAGATACCTACACGCATCAGGAAATTATTTACCGTTGTTCGCACCTCGCTTTATTCGAAAATAAAAGTTAATGTTCCGTGAGAAATGATGTAGACGTAGCAAAAAACAGGCTATAAAGTTCACACCTACTCTATGTACATGTTGTATTACCCATCTTATTGCCATAAACCAGTGGAGCATAACCTTGTCTTCTTGTGATTAACATCGTTACCTTGCCTACCTTGGCATGTGAAGCGTATTAAAACCTCTTATAATAATCAGATAAACGCAGAAATCACAAATAAAGTTAATACATTCTTCTCCTCTAACAAACTCCACCAAGTCAAAATACTTTTGGGGAAAATGTGCATACGTTATTATTTTAATCTTCCTAAAAATAGCACAGAGAGAGAGAGAGAGCGATGATCATTATATCATCGTTACAGATACCTATCTGCACGATAAATACAATGCAAATTTTGAATGCGACCTAGAGAAGTGGATGAATGCCGTTAAAAGGAGCATTGAACAAAAAGGACTGACAGACAGGGATGCTGAGGACCGGGAAACTTGCAGACTAAACATTTCTTGTGTGTGACGGAAAACCATTGTATTGTGGATCAATTCCGATATCAAAAAGGTCAGTATGTTCAATTAAGCTTAAATTTGGTGTGCTGCTAATTACTGACACTTATTAACACTATCGAAAATAAAGTAAATTCAAAAAGTCTATGTGTTGCACCCACATGATTTAGTTACTCTTATGGTAATATTCCTAAAAGCATATACGATATTTTTTTTTTTACTTCATGATATTTGAGATAAAACTTTGCAAAATTGCCTTATTGCGCATTTATTTATCTGTTTTCATAGCCAGCATATAAATAAATAATTAATTCCTATTTAATAGTACAAGAATTTTAAAATTCAAAGTACGAGGTGTGTCCGTAAAATAAGGTCTCCAATTTTATTTAATATAGAAAACATGTTTATTGTCAATGAATGTTACATTGATGGAAAGGCAGAACTTACAGCTATTTTTGAACGTAATCACCATTGCGATCGATGTACTTTTGCATGCGCTGTGGCAGTTTTTGTATACTCTTGTCATAGCACTCTCCCGCCAAGTTGCGCAGGTAGCGCTCAACCTCGTTTTTCAAATCATCGTCGGTCTGGAAATGTGTTCCAACCAGGTGTGACTTCAACTCAGGAAACATGATAATCACTTGGTGCTAACTCTGGACTGAAGGGGGGAAGGGTGAGGATGTCCTATCCGAACTGGGCCAGGAGACCCACCTCGCACACTCCTTGCGATAATGCAAATGTTCGGTCAAAATCTTGTCAATCGTAGTCTTACTGACTTCAGGGATAAGTCCATACAGCTCGCGAACTGTCACACGCCGATCTTTAAGCATTTCTTGTTCCACTTTTGCAATTGTTTCGGCTGAAACCGAAGGCCGACAAGAACGCTGTTCGTCATGGACGTCTGTACGTCCATCTTTGAACTCTCTGACCCACTTTCGCACGTTTTTAACGTCCATACACTGTGGCCCATAGACTTCGCATAACTGACGATGAATTTCAGTGGGGGTTGTGCCCTTGGCACTCAAAAAAAAAAAAAAAAAAAAAAAAAAAAAAAAAAAAACGGATCACTGCACGCAACTTGCACTTGGAAGCGGAAGTGATAGGAAGCTCCATCGCAAATGGCTGCCCAGCCAAGAGCAGCGGGCCCGTTGTGTTGTGGATTTGAAGGGGTGAAACCAAGCTACACGCCAGCATTGCCGGATCAAGCGTAATAGCGTTCCTCACGGGTCCAGCACCTTGGAGACTTTATTTTACGGACACGCCTCGTATAGTATCTCCGAAATCTTTAGCTTAAGGGGGGGGGCGGGAGAAAGACGACAAATTGTGTTCTTTAACCAGGTCTACAGATATGCAATAGTCATACAGAATAAAGGAAACATCAGAGGCTATTCGAGATATTCAAAAGTGATAAACCAATTGCGTTAGAGCCATTTTGAACACATAAATATGTTTTGGCGTAGACAAAGCAAATATATTTTTTTCTTAAAACTTATTTTTCTTATTCGGGGAATGCCAAACCAGGTATTTCCGTTGAAATCTCAGTATCGAAGTAAGTAACAGATAAAGGAAGCACAAAAAGTGCAAAAACTTAGTCTCGACATCCGTTAACTATGCTGAAGTACAAAAGTTTAGTAACACTGTTGTTCTACGTGAGCATCTGTGGAGATCACTTCGACAGTGTGTGTTCCTTTCTACTGTTTAATGCTAATTAGCACATGTGCACCTGTGGGATGACGTTAATGGGTTTCACTCAACTCCCAAGATGGGGATTTTGTACAGATCCTGGCAGATAACGTTATATGTAATGTCAATTTCAACTCTGCGACAGCAATCCTCATTAGTATCAGTTTGCCTTTGTCGAGCATTCAAAGGAAATTGCCGATATTTTTATAACTTAGTATATCTTTTTTTTTTTACACTGCTTAGGACTAATTTAGAAAATAATACTGCTGGGAGTAAGGGAATTCAGTCAACATCGGAAACATGGCTAAACCTTTAAACACCACACGATATTTCAAAGCGTTTTACGGTAACATACTTACGATTGTTTTAATTAAAATAGAATTTCAATTAGTCTAAAGAGACCATTAAACAAGCAGACATTCCTGTGTCCTACAACTCAGTTCATTCTCTATTACTTTCAGTCAGTACAAAAAGTATTTTTAGTCTTTTATGAGTAGATGACATATTTTGCTGAAGAATACTCACTCAGATTTTGATGTTGAAGTCCTCCTAAACATGTTTTCGACCATTATCTGCTGCAAATACTGCTCGCTGAGGATGCCCAGAAGATAATATGGCCGAAAACATGTTTCGGAGGACTTCAATATCAAAATCTAAGCGAGTATTCTTCAGCAAAATATGTATCTACGCACAAAAAACTAAAAATTGATGTCTCACTTTAAACATTTGATATTTAAAACAAAAAGCATTGTTATTCGTGTCTATGTACAGCATTATTAAGCATCCTGTTACATATACACTCTTCAAATGACTGTTCTTATAAACATTATTTATTCACTTTATGTTAATCAAGATAAATCATTTTATTGTGTATTTCCATTTAGGCAAAAAATAAAAATAAAATAAAATCTGCATATCTAATAGCCCGGTTTCTGGAATCTATACCAGGCAAACTTCATTTTTTACTTTATTAACTACTAAATCAGATTTCACGAAACAATTTACAAATTTTGCAAATATAATCTACTTTCTACCTTAACGAACTAACTATAACCTAAATATTACCTTACAAATATATTCATCTAATCTATATAAAAGTCTTTTTTCTACTTTACTTCTACAATAACAATATAAATCAAATATACATTTCTACCACAGCTTTAATTCTTATAACAAGCTACGAGAGACTTGTTTCCTACAGTTTTAAAATTTCCTCTTCTGCAACTGGTATCCAAAGCTTCCTCCTACTGGTATCCATCTCCTAAAGGGACTGACATCAGTAGAAGGAGCTGGTTCGGCAGTTCCAGACATCCGGGTAGTCATCTCTCCGCTTCTGCATAATCAGTTGCATCTGTCCGCTCTGATACCTTTCACGTATATCTGCTCTCTCCTGGTATCCTCTTTCTCTTTCTGTCTTTCCATTTAGGCAATATGAGAATAGAGTAGGCTTAAGCAATAAACAAATTTTAAGAGCTCGTCGCTATGTGATGACACACATTTCGTTCTCCTTCTGTGCAGTGTTTAACGTCCATTTTTACTACATGCGTACATGACATAAAGATGGAGCACCAGTGGAATGAGATGGCGGGGGAACCCGGAGTACCTGGAAGAAACTCGCCCCTGCTCCGTTTTGTCCACCACAAATCTCGGTTTGCAGTCAAGTGAGATCGAACGCGGGCAGCTTTGGTGAAAGTCAAGCGGTCTAACCACTCGGACACGACGCGGCCCTTCATTCTCCTTGCATAACCATGGAGAATGAAGAAAAAAGAGCAACTTTGCAGTTGAAAATGTGTAAAGAACTTGGCGATTCAAACCAATAATAAATAACATGTCGGAAATGTTTAATATAGGCAAGTAAAAAAATTGAAATAAATTATCTGAACATTTAAAAAATCAATTTATGCATATCTCTTAAGTTTTATCAGTTGGGTATACAATATTATTCCGAATGAAAAGGACATCACTCTCATTTACAAAGAACTAAGTATACTCAGTACAACTAAATATCTATATAGTATTTTATTTAAAATCGTTGGAGTCCTTTTTGAAAAAAATCGCCTATTACAAAAACTTATATCTTAAACATAGGTTGACAGATGGCGATTTTTCTAAAAGTCTTTGCCTGGCATCCTTAAAGATGCTGAACGATGTGTAACGAATTTGTGTGTGTGTGTCTCTCTCTCTCTCTCTCTCTCTCTCTCTCTCTCTCTCTCTCTCTCTCTCTCTCTCTCTCTCTCTCTCTCACATACACACAGATACACACACATAAGTCACAAGTATAAAATATAATATTTAGATTTTAAATGTTTATAAATAAATAGTTTAAAATAAAAATAAAACTACAAACAAGTTCTAGTTTTAAATTTTCGGAGACCGGCCACCGACGTACCGGGGGAGGAAGTGGTTCACCCTGAGCATATCATCCTGCCATGCACCGCCGAGACACCCGCCAACACTTCTACCCTGAAAGAGACTACCAGGTGAGAGATGATGTGAAATAATAATGGGGACGAAATGGAGGGACAAGAAATTCGGGGGGGGGGGGGTGTAATTAACCTACCCAGCAATCGCCTGGGAAAACGTTCGAAAAAACCCATGGGTTAGGCAGGTCAGCCACTGAAATAGAACCCGGGTCTCCGAATAGGGGCCATAGACGAAACCGCTCGGTAGTATTACCCTGAGAATCTTTTTTTGTTATTTTTAAATGAATACAGGCGAGCGCTATCACAGACGACGTCTCTTTTCTAAAAATACTTGTTTGGATATAAGAAATGTCAAAACATGTGTTTCCAATGAAACCTCGATACAATGACTTAGCATTAGGAAAAGTAAAATGTTTTCAAAAATTCGGGAAATACGTAAGTTAAGAATTGTTGATATATGGGAGGACAATAACATCTGCATACGTCAATGAAAAAGGAATGCTGTATATTGCCTATTGAGAAAGAAAAGCTACATAAGGCATTGGAAAGGTGAAACGACCCGAAAGTGCACAACACCACAAGAGACGAGTATTTATTTCTGCTATCATTACATTTAGAATACATTTCTCTGATCTCATTAATAGCGCACCAGCTTCTCATCGCTGGGGGCTGTTGGCATTGTTCAGCAAACACGCGACTGTCTACTTCGCAAAAACTCTGCAAAGTGTTGACAAAAAAAAATTAAAACGTGACACAGTTGAAGAGGTTGTTCCTTTTTTTGCTGGCGTAAACGCTCTGGCAAAATTATTACATTTGTAAGTGTGTGTATTATGTTGTAATTTTTAGTGGAAACGCGAAACAAAACTAAATGGGATGGGGTTTACGAGAGTTTTAATTTTGATTCCCGTCGTATTTTAGCAGAATGAAAACTAAATATGAAACCCTACAAAATGAATGACATTTTACAAGTACTACGGGGTTCGGCACTGTCAGTATCTGAATGACTTTATGATTAAAATTTTCAACCTTATTTTCCGCGATTTTCTTTCTTCTCTTTGCTTTCACCACGCAGAACTGAATTTTATATGAGAGTGAATTAAAAATACGTGGTGTTCGTTCTTCTGACGTGCAACATTAAAGATAAGTATCTGCAGCACAGTACAGGAACCAAATAAACTTGTGTAGGTGTATTGCACGCTAACAGGAACCCATAGCTATGCTGTTCATTGACAACGTACCCGGCATTACATGTTGGGTTTGAATACCAGAAATGGAAGCGTTTTACTATTGTAAGTTACTAAACTTGCTAAACTTCAACTGATATCACAACTGAAGTGTAAAGCAGAACCAATTCCTAGAGCGTGACTCAACTTAGACGTACAGGGAACCAACGAAATTAAGCCAATAAAAGGAATGAAGGTAGGAAGGATGGCAAATCACGGTGAGTATTAAGTATCCTTAGTTGCCATGTTAGTCTAATTTTTATACAAATAAACATTAAATTTCAACATAAGATGTTTCTAAATACGACCAAAAACATAAATTCAACTCTTCTAGCCCCGTACACATTTATAACTCCATACAAGTCGTCCTGGAAATTTGTAATAGTCATGAAAATACTTTTATGAAGATATATCACGAAAAACGTAGGGCGCATGCAATGGATAATGATATATAAAAAATTTATCCTAAGTCACCAACAATTTAATATAATGTTTAATATAATGTAATATAATGTTTTTCCGGTAAACCACTGGGAGTTCTCATAAACACATGAGACAGCTACACAAGTCAGTTGGAGAATTCTATGTCATGTTGGCACGCTGGCCATAGTAGCTCAATGGTTTAGAGCGGCTGGACGGAGACCAGAAGATCCGTGGTTCAAATCCCGTCTATGGCGTTGACTTCTTCAGTCTGGCTCTACCCTTTCATAGTGCGTCCTACACAACACTAGTGTTAAAGAACAATTAATTTCCATTAATTGTAACCAATAGTGTTCCGAACTATAAAGCCCGGGCCTTAAAGTACTTACAGCATAGCAAGACGCCATTAAGGTGGCTGTCTCATGTGTTTATCAGAACTCCTAGTGGTTTACCGAGAAAAACACGAGTCAGTTGGAGAATTTAATGTCATGTTGGCACGTTGGCCATAGTAGCTAAATGGTTTAGAGCGGCTGGACGGAGACCAGAAGATCCGTGGTTCAAATCCCGGCTATGGCATTGACTTCTTCAGTCTGGCTCTACCCTTTCATAGTGCGTCCTACAGATGGCTAGTGTGAAAAAACAATTAATTTCCATTAATAATAATTAATTCGTTGAATAAAGGTAAAAAACCAATTGTCCCACTTTTTTCAGACTGCCCTACTTCTTCAGAAAACATTTTCATAATATTATAATCTTAAACGTTTATTAAATTACAACAAACTTAAAATATAAATATACTCATTACACGAGATTTTGTTCTTCATTATGTCAGAGCTTCCGCAGGGAATTGGAAGATATTGAATAAAAGTAGGATGGTGTAAAAATTTTTTCGGTAGAACAACAATATAAATGAAATGGGAGAAAAGCGATAAATATAAGTATATGTCTCATACCCAATTACCAGTAAAGAAAGATATTCAGAAAGTCACCTGTTGTAGTTTAAACCCCTTACTGAAAAAATATCAACCACTTTTTTAAACCTTAAAATACGAAATAATTTACTAAAAATTTTACTAGAATATCTTCTGAAAAACAATAGGAAGCTTTGATCTAAAGATAAACATTGTATTTGCCACTTTCTTCAACTTAAGGCCATCATCGCAATTTCTTAATGTTTTGCTAATGCGAGGAGAAAGTGATCAATGGTAATGAACTTGGTGGCTCGACTTCAACTAATCTAGCGAAAATGAAGTTTCTCACGGAATAAGCATTCATATCGGTATTTGCCGACCACTTTGATAATTCCAGCAACTGTTGATGACCAGCTAAGTATTTAATATTAAAATTAACATAGTAAACATTGATCGCCCGAACTATAGCAGTAAAGGGGTGCAGAATAAACCTGGATTGGATTAACCTGCATTGGACACAAAAAGATAAACTAGTCTGCAGATCGCTAATATTGTGTGCCTGGATCTTGGCAAATTTCGCTTTCACGGTAGATGAAGTGTATGCGTAACAACCCCAGTTCTGTAACTGAAGCCAGGCAGGCAGCCTCTGTTTAAATATTGTTCCATCAGTGCTGCCACCCCTTTCCTTCCCTTTTCTATTTAAACCTCCTCCTCCCACCCCAAGGCTGGACATCAAAGGGAAGTTCTGCCAGTGACATCATTCACCCCCACCCCCAGCCAGCCGTTTTACCCGTTCCTCCTCGGGTGCATCTCGCCCGCCTACCTTGTCCGCTCCGACAAAAATAAAACTCAAGTACTACTGCACCCCGTACCATTGTCTGCCACCCTGTCTACAAGTCAATATATGTACAAGGGCTTAGGACCCCCTTCCATGGATTTACAGGAGGTGGAGGGAGAGGATCGCTACGTAATTAATTTTGTAGACGTCGTTCTTAAAGGACTTGGTACCCCGTGAGAGTATGCCAAACGTCTTACATCTACGTTGGTTATGTTGCCGAAACATAAGGGGCCGAGAAATTCATCTGGCAATGTCTTCGACGAAAAATAGATCATGTGCTATTGTTCAGAAGTTGCATCATTCTCTGACATTGTATATAATATTTAGGTCATACTTTAAACTATTCCCAGTTATAGTTTATAAATCAACAGCTGTCAAAACAGCTATAAACCATCCTTTCTTAGACCTCTTAGTTGATTTACTCTCCCTTCTGTGGTTACATTCGACCCTCGATGCAATTTACAGTTTCGCTGATTGGAGGCAATACATTACTTTCGAAAAATAGCATATAAAGGCAAAGCTTATCTATAAAAGGGTAGTACACAAAAATTTGATATTCAGATTCCACCATAAATATACGTTTTGACGTGTGCCGAGCGCGCACACACCTACGCACACATATACGCCCGCGCACACACAAACACACAAAGGAAGTTTGCACGAGCGCGCTCGTATATAAGATATCCGATGAATACCAAACTTGTGGTGTAATTTCAGCATCTTCCAATAATGAGACGCGAATATTTTCAAGAAAATCAATTCTGCAAACTCTCCATTACAAGAAAAATTATTTTCTAGCATATTGACTAAAATATTCTTAGGAAATTTGGTTAATAATAATATTTTGAATTTTCTGCGAATAGCTTGAAAAGTTTGCTACTTTTTGAATGAATTTTGTATAATTTGATATAAATGGATAAGTAAAAACTACTACATAAAAACAATACCTGGTTAAAGCACGCACATTATATGAAATAAGATTTTGTAGCATAAAACAATTTATATTCGTTTGATTTTCAAATACTTTATATTTTTATAAAGTACTAATACAACATTCATTTGTTTCAGGTGATGCCATGCAAAGAACGCAATTTAAGAGTCAGTATACATACATCCACCCTATTTAAGGGACTTTACGATTGCTTCGGGTTCCTTGTACCCATAACGTAATATGTAGTAGAGCCATTTCTCCAAACGTTTATCTCGATTTACATAAAGTACATTGCGAAGCGCACCTTTGTATGAAATGTATAGAGGAGTGGATATCCAGTCTAGCGAATCTAACAGGCAATTCTTTTATACTAAAATTGAGTTAAGCCAGTAGATTATTTCCATAGCTCCAGCGGTTGGGCGTCTGCCTGGTGAAAGATGGATTCCGAATTTGATTCCTAGCTAAGTTGAGAAATTTTTGACATCGATAATTTAACAATAACAAACAGATTTCTAGCATTATCCTGAGCATACGTGCCAAGTCATATAATTTATATATGGCAGTTCAGAATAAACAGCACAACTACGCGGTGACAATAGATGCCGCAAAATTAATGAAAAAATTAGAAAAGAAATCTAATAACGCCCGTCAAATTGCTCATTAAGTTCTATTAGCAAGCTATGTATTTTAGTTAATTGAAGGAAATTAATCATTTCTCCACACTAGCCGTATAAAGGCTAAGATATTTGATGGATAGAGTCAACATGAAAAATTCAATGCCATGGCCGGGATTTGAATCACGGATCTCCTGGTTTCCGTCCAGTCGCTATGTATTGATTATGGAATTCATAATCCTTAAAATCAGTTTCTATTTGAACATCAAAATGCACTTTATAACGATGGATAGAAATATTTGCTCATCTGTAAAATTGATCGCATTGATGCCTTTTGGAAGCTACATATTAGTAAGTTATTACAGCCTATGCCACAGCGGGTACTGAACCAGAGATCCTCGAATGTCTGTAATGATATTCTCAGCACTTGAGCTGCCATGGCGAGATGCCTATATACGCAATCAACCCTCTCAGCGCACTGAAATATCCCGATAACCCTTCAAGATGACCTCGCATACTCGAGATACCGTAGCTGAAGAGAACTCGCAATGGTGCAACTGTAAGCATGCTTACATATATTTCTTATGAATTGTGCTGAAAAGTACATAAAGCAATAAACGCAAATTGTTCCATGAAATAATTACACAGCAAATCCACTAAAATTGACAAATAAACGCTGACTTTTCTGCCAAAGTTTCATTTCCAGTTATCATGTTCTCATATCAGCAACTACAGGCTCTTATTTTCACTCGTCCAAATGGTTTATGCTACGCACACGAACTTTCCATGTATTTGGGACTTTAAGGATAGATATTAAATGGTAAAATAACAAGATTTAGAGGTTTTCCGCCCTTTCGCTGCTACATGACCAACCAGATGCTGGTCATTTTCAACTGAAGTAGTCGCAGAAAGACCAACGGTTTGATTCGTGACTATCAACCTCATCAATTGAAGCGCAAAAGCAGATGTGCAAGATATAACCTTTTAATTCAGTGTGTACATTACGGAAGTTGATCCAGTTCACGAAAAAACCAAGTATGTTGGGCATGTTACATTTTCATTCTGGGTACACAGTGATACATTCAGAAGTTGAACCAGTTTTCAACAAAGACAAGTGTAGGGGGGAAATTACATTATGATTTAGTATGCACAGTCATACAGCTCAGAAGTTGAACCAGTTCTCAACAAGTGTGTGTGGGAGAGAGAGAGAGAGAGAGAGAGAGAGAGAGAGAGAGAGAGAGAGAGAGAGAGAGAGAGAGAGAGAGAGAGAGAGAGAGAGAGAGAGAGAGATCATTTTTATTTAGTATTTATACCAGTGCCACAGCGCAGATCTTTAACCAGTTCTCAACAAAAGCGAGAGTATGAGGGACATAGCACTTTTGTTCGGTTTGTACACGAAAGCGTACACCTAGAAGTTAAACCAGTTTTCAGTAAAAGAAGTGTTGATGTGTGAGACAGATAAGGGTTTGATTCTGTCTGTACCTGACAGTACATTTTGTTGAGCCAGTTCTCAACAAAGATAAATTTCAGAAGGGCTACCATATATACCAGTGTCATACCTCAGAGGCTGAGTCAGTTTCCAACAAAGATAACTACATTTTTAGAAGGGTTTAGATTTTGTACGACAGTGTTGAGGCGTTGAGCCAGTTCTCCACAAAGATAAGTTTGTAGATAATTAAAGTTTCTTACAAGGCAGTGTCATACCATAGACGTTCAGGCAGTTCCCAACAAAAGCAAATGTTTATAAGCGTTAGCATTTTTACATGACAGCTTCACACCTTAAAGTTGAGGCAGTTTTCAACAAAAGTAGGTGCGTGTGTGCACGAGACTAACATTTTGATTCAATCTGTACATTAAGCCCTTCCGTCGAATCCCATCGAATCTCATAACGTAATGAACCAATAGATTACTTGCACTAGATTATATTCCGCTCTCAAAAGCGGAGCAGGGGGATGATTATGCCGCACCCTTCTAGATGCAACTCTGGCAGACTTATACCCTCTGAAAACACATTGTTACACAAAGCGCCCTCTTTAGTAAAGCTGCAGATATTTCATGATATTAGTACTGTAAATTCGCTTGCCTCTTCCCACGGCATAGGGAGGGGGAGAGAAGGGAGGGGGTGGGGGGAGAGAACTCGCCTCGCTACTACAGCGCTACAGTTTTCCAGTTGGCCGGAGCCAATTCAGGCCCCCGGAATTTATCCTATCAATTTCTGCTCGGTGGACCAGAGGGAACGAGGACGTGGAATATCCAGTACGCTAGACCTGCCTGCTGCCTGCCTGCCTGCTTGCCTGCCTGCCTGCTCGCAAGAACAACAGGCGTCTTTACAGTGATGTTATTGCTTCCCATTTCACACAACGCAAACTTTATATGCATCACAATAATATTGGTTCAGCGCATTCTGCTATTGATTTAGTTAATAATAAACTTAACACCCATTTCTAGTTTTTACTACACAATTAGGCATGTGTTTTTCTTTGGGAAAGTCTTATCAGACTTATCGCAGCCACGTAGTTGACTTAATTAATTGTATTCATTAGTGAAATTTCCAAATCTTATAATTGTAAAAATACTAAGCGTCACAAAAGCAAATTTTCACCCAAAATTTAAAGCTCTTATTTCATTAGTTTCCTTAAGATATTCTGAAAACGCTACAAACAACGAAGAAATGATTTTTTAATAATATAAATATATTTTTGATGCAGATGAATATTACAAAAAGGATTTGCCAACAGATTTTATATTACCTCTTTAGTTCTTGAAACAAACAGCTTAATAACTAGTTTTACTTTCTCTACCACGAACCTACTAGCACCCAAAAGTTCGTTATTCATATTTTGTACACAAAAACATTCACGCGCGTTAGTGTGTGTATATAAGATTCATAAAACTCTCTCTACTCAGTCTTTTACAGCTACTCTTACAAAACTTAATAATTATATATGTTAATCGAGATAAATTATGTTATTCATTCGTGGAAGTAGTTGAAACCGACTGTCAGATTTCTAAAATTGGAATTTTGTGTTCTTTGCTTAAGAGTACCTACTAAAGTGGAATATTATGAATTTCAATTCTATTCCCTTTGGACTTAGCGATGCAGAGGAACTGCAGCAAAAGGGCGTTGAAGCACTGAACTTTCGGAAAATAAACGTTTAGCCTAACTGAAACATATTTCAAATGTTAAATTTCGCAGAAACTTTGCAAGATTTTTATATTCTCCCTATGTAAACTACACAACGTGGGTCACAAAGATTGTAAAACGTCTTTTTGTAAAATTAGAGAGAAAAATATAAGTCCTACCTTAAGGAATTTAGCGTATATTGTAAGTGCGTTAGAGAAAAACAAAAGTACATCGATCTTTTGAAGTCTGAATTATTCATCACGTAAACACGTCAACGCTGCTGGGCTAAACACAAGAAAAAGCTGAAAAAAAAACTTAATATATTTTGCTGCTCAAAAACACAATTCTCTAGTGTTATAGAGATAGTCTAGATCAATCATGAATGTCAACTTTAATTTCAATTGGATTTGTAGATACTAGAGAAATTTGCTTTCGTATAACTAGCATGAACATGCCAATAGGTGTAACATCCACCCTTAATTCTCGTGAGTATATTAAAGCATATGGTATTTTACTCAAAACTATTAGCACCGCTTTTGATCCCCCCCCCCCCCATATTAATGGATACCTAGCTAGTGGGGTTTTCTTGCAAGTCTTCCTGTCGCATTTGAGGAGAAACTTGCATACGAAATTTGGTATTAATTAAGTTTCTGATTCCGAATTATGCTGTTTAGATATGTAAACCTTTGTCTAAGTGGTGGAATCTTGATATCGAAATACTTATGTAAAGTAAAAAATATTCCTCTTTTCTATAATAGATAAGTACTAGGGAAAGTATATAAGTATAATAGAAAGTATATAATAGTATCATAAAGCATATATTCGTTGATAAAAGGTAAATTATATTAAAGAGGAAATTCTAATACAAAAGACAAATCATAGCGACTTCACCATTTAACTTGAGCATAAAATTTTGTGACGTATTACAGTTGTTACTCTTCGCCAAATGGTCGATGTTAACGCATCAAAGCGGTTAGTTGTTACATCTGAGTGTTCCCACATTTATTGAAACTGCGAGAACACTTGCCAAGTTGAGTAAAATCAGTTTCCGAGCACTTGCTGGCCCAAGGTTTGATGTAAAGAAAAACATAGTCCTTCCTTGGAATTCCCTTCATCTCACTGTGGTTTGTTGCACGCATCTCAATGGAAATTCCATGTGACTGTTAAGGGTCTTCCTTTTCAACCCTCCAGGGGATCGTATTTCTCGTCATCTTGTGTGGGCCTTGATTGAAAGGGTTTCAAGGGGTTGAAAGTCAATAGACCATCTTGTTGCAACCTACGGCTACCAGTTCCGTAAAAAGTTGACTCTTCCAACGCTGATAAAATATTCCACATACCATATTATTTGTTTTATAAAAGTTCTTGATCTAGGCAGAAATTAATACACTTCTTGTTTTACTTAATATTTAGAATGTGTTACATTCTCATTACTTTCTGTATCAACTGTGGTTTATTTTTACCTTTCTTGTACAAAACATTATTACAGTAGGTTATTATTCTTATATCCACTTTATTTTAATTGAAATAAAGTTTTCAATACACATTTCAGGAGATTGAGGCGGTATATATACAATAAAAATTCATAAATGTCATTTACCTGCAAATGTATCAAATATGTGACATTGAGAAACACTGTCCAATATTTTCGATCTAAATGCTAGATGTGGGTATGAGGGGGATATCCTAAATAAAAGATTTAAATACATTTCGTCTACCTACAAAAGCAGATGCTTGAGAAAGTAAAAATCCACTACTTGATTTGCAGTGAACATAATAGTGAATAAGTAGGTTGATGAACAAAGTCTTTTTTTTTTTAATTTATACCTGGCCTTTAATTTCAATGTTTCATACCGGCGCCCGTTCTCCTTTTTGGAATACATGTCCTATTGGCGACGTTAACTTGTAAACGTTGGGTTGCAGGTACTTTGAATTTTTATTCATCAGCTCACGCACACATCGCACTCTCATTCATACTTCCTGACTCTGGGGAAGATGGGGAATTATCTTGGTTAGAGAAAAATCCCCATCCTCAGCCCAGAATCGAACGCGCGACCTCTCGCACGGCAGGCAGGTGCTTTACCGATTGAGCCGAAGCCAATTTTTTCAGTAATACTTCCAGATCTAGCCGACGCGTGATTTTTCTATCCGCATTATCAATAAACTAATTTAAGCAGTAATACGGAGGGTATATACCAACCTAAGAGATGCAAAAAAAGCTGGCCAGATAAGCAGTAATACTTCTTAGGGTTACCTGGTACAGAATTTTCGACAAAACTTTGAAAAAATCCTAAAGTGCTGTAGAATGAACATTCAGTTGCGGTTCTGGTGATCTTCAAATGACCTAGTTAAATGCCATAATAATTCGTAACTCTCTTAAATTTCATCTTCTCGATTTATGTTTGCTTTCTAATTAAAATGAAGTAATAACATTCCTATTTTTTTTTTTCAGCTTTCCAATTTACTTCTTTGAAGATGGTGGGATCTAAAAGGTGTTTTCTTGATATCGAGAACAGCTTTTTGATGTTAGATTGTAATAATTTAATGTACGATTTAATTTTTATTTTTAAATAGGAACAATGTTAATGTTGTAACATTTATACTTTCATTGCAAATAACTATAACTGAGAACACGCAAAATTTAAAAGTTTAAACTTAAAAAGTTTTCATCACATAGAGCACTTCCTATGGAAGGCGGTATTTCCAATGGAAAATGATTTTCTTAAAAATCTGAAGAACTAGAGATGTTCATATTTATAATTTTCGTGAAATTTGTAGGAATTAAGTACTGAGTACTCCTAAACTATGAATTACAAAACTATTATTTAGAAAACTAGTACTCGTACTTATGCTACTAAATGTTATTCATTACCATTCAAAAATCAATGTCTAGAACTTGGTTTTGTAGAAGTCAGTATTAAGTTGATACGGACTGCTGAACCCTCAAACCACGCTGTACCGTCTCTGCTCCGATTTTAATCAATTTCTGAAATTTCAATCGCATTTCCTCCTCGGGACTGGCAAGGGCGACAACAAAGGACACGGCGGACATTGGAAATGAGAGGTAGACGACGACGAACGGATATGGAACAAGAAGACTCGATGCTGAAAGAGAGGGGAAAAAATAGAATAGTGATGAGGCCACGGACGTAGAGAGAGCTTGTGTGTGTATATGTGTGTGAGCGCTTGAAAAGAAAGGGGAAAAATAGCAACAACAAAAAAACAAAAGCCTTTCTCGTATACGTTCCATTGTAGATCACTTGAGTACTGGGGCGCACAAAGAATTCGGTTTACATGCAGACTACTTGGTAACCGTACTTCTTGCGATTAAATTCGCTCACATCAGACAGTACGACTTTTGGGAAATATGTCCCAAATTTCACATTACCACTACGCAATTCTCCGTAGTTTAATATCCTAAAATTAAATTCGAAATTTTCAAAAATAAGAAAATTAGAAGTAAAACATTTGGAAAATCACAATAATACCGGCGCATGTTTCGAAAATGATTTAAAAAGAAAGAAAGAAAAAAGTTGACCTAAGTAGGCTAGATCTTGTCCTCCTCAAACTCCTCTTCTCCTTCGTCGTCCATTTGCTGTGCCTTACAAAATTCATTCAAAATCGAGTACTTCTATGTGACTCTAGGTGACTAAGTTGGGCGTTGGCCTTCAGAACCCAAGGTCGAAGTATTTGAACCCATGGGTCCAAATCCGGTTCAGGCTATGGTATTTAAGTGTACTTAAAATCGATAGCCCGATGTCATATGTTTACTATCATGTGAAAAAATTCTTGCGGGACGAAATTCTGACACATCAGCTGCACTGACATGTTCCCGGTAATTCACAGTGTCGTTGACATAATAATAATAATAATAATAATAATAATAATAATAATAATAATAATAATAATAATAATAATAATAATAATAATAATAATAATAATAATAATAATAATAATAATAATAATAATAATAGTAATATTATTATTATTATTACTATTACTATTATTGTTGTTGTTGTGGAAACGTAGAAAAATTCAATGCCATAGCCGGGATTTGAACCACAGATCATCTGGTCTCCGTTCATCCGCTCTAACTATTGAGCTACTATGGCCAACGTGCCGATATAACGCTATTGTTATTATTGTTATTGTTATTGTTATTATTATTATTATTATTATTATTATTATTATTATTATTATTATTATTATTATTATTATTATTATTATTATTATTATTATTATTATTATTATTATTATTATTATTATTATTATTGTTGTTGTTGTTTATGTTGTGGAAACGTAGTCAGACTGAAAAATTCAATGCCATAGCCGGGATTTGAACCACGGATCATCTCCTCTCCGTTCAGCCGCTCTAACTATTGAGCTACTATGGCCAACGTGCCGATATGCCGACATAACGCTATTATTATTATTATTATTATTATTATTATTATTATTATTATTATTATTATTATTATTATTATTATTATTATTATTATTATTACTGCTTCACCACATATTTACCGAAATTTCATGAGGCGGTTTTTCTTTTTCATGCAAATAACATAAACATAGAACGTTTTTCAGGCAGCAAAAGATAAGAAAACGCCGTTCTGTGCACATGTTAGTTTGCAATGGGAGAATTACTTGAAATCTTCATGCTGTACGACTGGCAGATGCCAAAGTTAAATCCCAAGTTGGGTATTTATCCATTCTTTTTTTTTTTTTTTTTGACAAAGCTATTGACTGATAAATTCAGCCGCCAAGCACACATACAAACAATTTTTCTCGCCTCGGTAGCGTGAATGGTAGCGTGTCTGCCTAATGTTTAAGAAGTCCCGAGTTCGAATCTCGGTCAGGATGAGTTACCTGGATAGGGCTCTATCCTGGGTTTTCCCTTATCCTAAAAGAAAAATGTCAGTTAGGCATCATGGACCCCGGACTCATTTGAACATAATTTCACCCATTTCAATTATCGTCCGTTATGACTTAAGGTTGGAGGACGTAAATTAAAAAAATATTCTCTAAGTCTTTTTTTTTTATTCGGGTTAATCCAATATGTACATTTTTTTCTAGTGAAATCTCGATATCAGAGTGATGAATGAATAGTATTCTTTTCCACCCGAAATAGCTAAGTAGATGCTTACAGAAGGAAAACTTAACTTAGGCTCCGCGATCGATTCACACTGCCACCTCTGCTTTATTTTGCCGTCAATATCAAATTCTGAACATCACGTGTAACGTGTTAGCCAAGGGGTCTTTCAACCAGAGTGTCCTATCTTTGAACTTATATAAAACATTTTTTCTACAGATGATAGAGGTTTATTTCGTTTTTCTATTTTAGAGCACAATTGATGTCGTTACGTGTGAAAGAGAACATCAGTTATTGTGGCGCTGTTCGAACGGTTACCATGGATTTATCTTTGGTAATAGATATCTCTCAGATAACGCACTGATCACTCCACGTGGAGTGAACATATATCTGTCATTTGTGATTTCTGAGAATTCCATTTGCTGAAGTGACGCATTCATTAGTACTTAGCACACGACCGGGAGGCGTGTCAGTACCCCTCTCACTCTTACAAGAATAATCAGTACGTTATCTGAGAGGTTTCTGTTAACAAAGATAAATCCACAAAAAGCGTTCCAGCAGCGCTATAATAACTCAGCGCCGCGATTTCGTTGGGTTGCGCGTAAACGGTTGACGCAAACGAATAACGCTCGTGATGTTATTCATAAGATCATTTACTCTTTCTGGCTTGTTGCCATGAACTGGAGATTTAACATAACCCCACAAGAAGTAATCCAACGGCGTTAAATCACATGATCTCGGGGGCCAGTTAACATCACCACCACGGGAAATGAAGAACCCTCTGAACTTCTTCAAAATATCGATTTTGTGGAGAACAAGTATGGCATGTGGCACCATCTTGCTGGAGCCAGATGTTTCTGAGATCCATACCAATCAATTGAGGCCAAAAATAGTCTCTTATGTGGTATCTTTCTCGATTGACGGAGCTTCTCCATCTTCGCCTTGGAAAAATAAATTTTCATAATTTCAAATAATTTTCATAATTGCGTTGCTGAATGCTCTAACGTTCCATGGTTATTTGTCAGTAACAACTGTAACCACATGAAACAAATGACTGCCGTAACTCAATAACAACTGCAGTTATCAAAATGTTAAAGATAAGACACTTTTGTTGAGAGACCGTATAGTTGCAATCAGAATGAAGAGCAGCTGTTAAGACTCGACTATTAAGTGTATTTGCTATCTTCCTTTTCTTCTTCCAGGAATCCAAATAAATGCAACGTTGTTACATTTATAAACATAAACGAAAAACAAATGGTGCCGAACGCCGATTTAACAAAACTAATCGTTTATAGTGCTAATCTTGATATTTACAGCATACAAAATACATTATTTGTCTCTAAATCTAGAAGTGATAAGGTAAATGAGGTTCCTCCTGCAGAAGAATAACAAAACTGGTTTAGCAATGAGGTATTAATAGAGTAGACGCGGTGTTCAAGAAGGCTGGTATGGTGTGATAATGATGAAGCAACACAAACACGCCAGCTTGCTAGTTCGGGGAGGATCCTAATGGAATGCGGGTCTAGATGTTGGCGTACTAACAGTGAGGAATGTTGCAAATGTTCCCAGCGGAATTTTCGATACCCGGCCCCATATCATGGTATTTTCCAATGCACAGTTTCTGCTCATAACAATTTTCCGATGCTAAAAATGTATAAGAAAATGTTGCCTTAGCTCGGCCTATCGCCCAACATCAAGCACGCAATTTCCGAAAACAACTATTTATTACCTACAGGAGCAATAATTTACATACGCATTTCTTGAACTACAAATATTATTAAATATTATTTCTAGCCATTTACGACAAACAAAGCAGTCCTTCAAATTTTCGATAACGTGCCAGAACGGCGTAATCTAAAATCAAATATTTGAGCCTAAAAGTGAATATAGAAAAGAAATATATATGAGAAACTAGTGAATATTTTTAAATAAATATAACCTAAAATAAGACCTGAAGCTTTCCTGACGAGGAATATGCTAACTTTCTTCTCGGGCAACCAGCCAGGTGAAAAGATGATTAGATATCAACGTTTCGGGAGTGTACATCTCTCCCATCATTAGGATATTTATAAAATGTTATAACCACAAATGAAATACTAGATATATCACCAAAATAAAGACAAAACACTATCAAAATACGCATTACTGAACAAAAGACTGTTTTCAATAAATTAAATGCCAGGTCAGGAGATGGCGTTAGTATAGAAAATTGTGTCAAAGAAACATAACTGCTTAACTTGATTATAAAGCTGTATTCATCTTTGCTTCTTAATTCGACGGATTTCCGTTTTAAGGCCGGTTTCCAAGAGGATCTGAACTGAAATTCAGCAGTAACGACTAGAATAATTGAATATGAACGGAGCATTCGTTCAATGCAACCTGAGAAGTCTGGGCTGACAGAGCATTGTTCTGATAACGACCATAGAGCCAATTTTCGAGAGACGACCATCTTGGCAAAATGCAACAGTTACTAGGAGCGGAAAATTAAGGAGTCTTTGGCCATTTCCTCCGAAAGGAGCACGCTTAATTGTGATGCTGGATTTCAGTTCAGCTCCTCTTGGAAACCGGCCTTAAAATGGAAATCCGTCGATATAAGAAGCAAAGATTAATACCGCTTGATAATCAAGTTAAGTAGTTACGTTTCTTTGACACAATTGGCTGGCTGCCCGAGAAGAAAGTGAGCAAATATATACCCTATTCATGTTAATTGATTTCGAGACTTCTACAAGACTAATGATGTAATCTGCTTTTCAAAGAATTTAATTCTTGTATTTATTGGAAAATATTTATACCTGTGTTATTAGCGGTTCGTAGACCTATTCCTACTTTCTGCACATATTTACCGATTTAATAAGTTTATTAAATTTATAACTTAGTGCAAGAAGGAATAACCACAGTATATATTCTGTTTTATAAACCTAATTTAATTTATATTTTCTCTTAAATATTGTTCCCGATTGCTATTTTGCATCATTATGGTAAACCCAATATACATCAAATCCTTCAATACAGACAGTGGAACTTTTGGGTGGAATACAATACCTCCCCTACCTAATATACGTACTTACATGGAATAGTAAGCAAAACTGTAACTTTATGATACAGAGTAGCAATTCTTCGTTCCCTAAAACACCACCAACTTTTATGAAAGCAGGTCACGCATATCTTCCAAAATTCTGCAGATAGTAATCGCTGAAATCCGGGAAGTTAAAAATCATAATTTCCGTTGACTAGCGTATAGCGTATTTTTCAACCTCTCGGAGACTACATAAAATGCCGATAAGGTGAGATTTATTCGATCACTTCGGTCGTTCATTTTTACATTTATTGCTTTTTGTGCACCTGCTTTCTCTACGCCCAACATTTTGTTATCGACGTTTCATTAATATGCATATTTTACAGTCCCCTGCTGATTAAAAAATAGAATAAGATGCATAGGTGCGTGCGTGTGTGTGTGTGTGTGTGTGTGTGTGTGTGTGTGTGTGTGTGTGTGTGTGTGTGTGTGTGTGTGTGTGTGTGTGTGTGTGAAAGCATATACAAAATTCAAATGTCGATAAACACCAAACGTGATATTTAACTTAAACATCATTTTTACGAAAATCTCACATCAAGCTAACCTTTACCTAAAAAAAAATCACTATTTTGAATGTTTTTACACTTTTAACAATTGTGATTAAAATTACATATCATCATCACCACCACCACCATTTTTGTCTTCACCCTCTTCACACTGTTACTGGCCATCTCTTCATCGGACGTCTATTCCTTACTCATCATGACCGGGGATTCTTTCTGTATTCATTCGAACTTCATGGGTTTTCCATTATCTTTATACTCTTTTCTTCATTTAAGTTAAGTATACTTAATTATTCTAGTGTCGTTTCATTTTGTATCAAACCAATCTTCCATATATGAGGGCTGTTCAATAAAGAATGATCAGAATAGTTTTTGACAACGTACCTTTACTCATCCTCCTAATTTTGATGGTCCTTCTAAAAATAGTTTCCCCTGAATGCGATGCACTTGTCCCAGCTTTTCCGCCAGTTTTCAAAGACATGCTGGAAACCATTTTTGAGAGATCCTTCAAAATCGCCTCCGCAGCCTTCGCCGCTGCTTCTGATGATAGATAATGCCTCCCACGAAGGCGTTTCTTCAAGTTAAGGAATAGAAAAGAGTCACATGGGGCTAAATCCGGACCATAGGGGGGGGGGGTGAGGGATGTGCTTCACGTTGATTTTCGCAAGATATTCAGCAACATTGGCTATATGCGGCCGCGCATTATCGTGTTGCAGCATCCAGCCTGCTTCACAGAAATGTGGTCTTTTGCGCCTTGCAATGTTTTCAGGACATTCCTGTAGTACTGTCCAGTTACTGATGTGTGTGCAGGTACAACATTCTGATAAACCATTCCATGAATATCAAAGAATGAGATGACAATAACTTTCCCAGCAGAAGCAACCACTTTTGCTTTTTCGGGGGTTTGGTGATGAAGGAGATTTCCACACTGAGCTTTGCTGTTTGCTCTCAGGATCAAAATGAAGTAGCCAAGTTTCATCAGCAGTGATTACGTTTGAAAGAAACTCCGGATCTTCCTCTAACATCAACATTAACTGCATGTTACCTCCATTGTAGCGGTAGGCGATACTGAACATGTCTGAACTAGCCTGGTTCTCACAGGCGGGGACCAGGAATACCAACAATTAAACTATTAGGGTGTGTTTGTTTCACATTAAGTTACCAGAATATAATAAGATTCAATTTTAGTGCGAAAAATTATAACCGTAAAAAAATAGGGATCATTCTTTATTGAACAGCCCTGGTATTGCCCACTTCCAAACAGTAGCACATTCATAGTCATTACCTTATTACCTTTTATTTTGTAACGTCAGTCTTTATTTTGAAGAGATTTGTTTATTGTCCTCCAAACTGACTGAAATGCGTCCTATTTAGTTTTTTTTTCTAAGCTTATAATATATAGCAGATAAACAAAATAGGTGACTTGTTTCAATATTCCGTGATATATTATTAATTTTGAACGAGAGTCCTAACACATTTGAGTCTAACATACCATAGATATTTAAGAAGTAAAGTTTATTTTTATCTTGCATTTTTTGCGAATATTTTAGTTAGTAAGATAAATAAAATAGTACTCCACAGAAAACATACATCTTGTTAGAAAACACATCTATTACTATTGAATATTAACCATTTCCGAAATACTGTTGTCACTGTTTTGAATTTTCAAATTATTTATCGCTTTTTGCAGCAGTAGCAGTATCTAGCTGCATCAGTAATAGTACATGTGGGGACTGAGGAGTGCTTAACGATCCTCCCACCATCAAAAGATTGAACATGGGAACGTTCCGTAGCCGAGAACCACAGCTGTCAGGCTCTTAACACATTGCATCATAACAAGGATTTACACGTTTCTCGTGGCGTTATGCTACGACAGAGTTTTAAAGCCTTATGATGACCTGCTTCAGCCTCCTGTATATCCCTCGTAACTAGAAAGAAATGAGTAACAAAAGTATTTTTCTAAACCCTGATTTCCATTGATATCAAATACATAAAATAAACTTTTGAAAGAGTGATTTAGGATAGTCTCCTTAGCACGATGGTAGTGCGGTTAGCAAGCGGATGGGTCGGATTCCATTCCGAGACCAGCATGGAGATTTTCTCTCCTGCGAGAGCTGGTCCGATGTGCACTCAGCCTCATGAGGTCCTTAGGGAGCCAAGATGACTGATGAAAAAGAAACACGTCTTGCTGGAAGGACTCGAGGCACCAACAATGTATCACTCTCCGGAAAGATACTTCGCTTATGTTGCCCGATGTGACCAGAAATTGGGAGCGTTGTGGGCCTAGACGGATCAGGTGTAGAGTCACGAAATTTAATTTATTAGGAGTTTGAGGAAGAGGAAAAAATAAACAATGGTGGGTAGAAAAGCTACGTGAATGAAACCCGAAATTTTATATAATTTACAATGTCTATTTTCAATGCCTACCTTAAAACTGTAATAGATGAGCATATTTTTGTATTTACAAACAAATTAAGATGGAATCGAGTGAAAATGTGCTTATAACATGAGATTACTCTTAAATTTGTTATTATTATTCTTGAGACTTTAAATTAATGGACAATCAATTATTAGTTTAATAGTTTCTCTGACAATATCACGTTTAAATTAACAGGAGAATTGTTTCCTTTGTGAATTAATGCAGCGCATTTGTAGCTTACCTCTAACACAAGAGTAAAAAAATATAATACAAAAAACTTCAACGAAGAGACGTTGCTATGTATGCATCCCGCAACACGTGTGTTTTTTCTGCTATATTTGCCTTTAACCGTGGTTAACGCTCAAAATTCGTGTGCAAGCAAACAACACACACAATTAAAATAGACGATTTAGTCTGTTTGAAAAGAATCCCGAAACATAACATTTATAATCGCGACACAAGCAAAATGCTTAATGAGGCATTTTCCTCCACTATAAACACATTATTATTGTAATTCAAGTGAACACTAAGTTTTGTATCAACACGCGAGGTTCGCACTGTTTGTGGTAAATACCCACGAACAAAATGCCATTCAACAAATGAAAATAGTTGCAATTATTCCGTTATTTGTGCGGTACTGGTTAACCAAGCGATTCGTGCCCTCCATATAAATAGATTTGTTGCCAGTACACACACATTAATTAAACAAAAAACACACAAAAAATCAAACCACCACTGCGGTGCGATTCAACAGGTGCTACAAAGGCATGTGTTTGGTCGCAATGGCAGATTCTGTCCGATATGCACACAAGAAGCTGATAGCTGAGCTGCATGCACCAAACCAACTGTCTGTGTGAATAAAGATCTCACTTTGCTAATTCTTTTTAGTTTTCTCAAATAATATCTAACAGGGCAATTTACTTTTAGTTTACAGAGAACAAATCCCCTTTTCAAATCTATTCAAAACATTAAGAATCATTACGAAGAAACCTGTCCATAAACTGCCATCTAACTTCTTATCAAGTAAGATTCCAAACACCAAGAGTTCTTGTGCCAAAGTAGCGTTGGGAAGTGCAGGACAAGTAATTACAGCAACTTATCAATACGAGGGTTCTGTACACGTCATTCTCAATGAAAATTAAAATCTTCGCAAGTATATCATTTAATGACTCCAACATCATTCCACTATCCACGCTTTTTAGTCATTTTAGTCACCTGGGAGTTGCAATGAGAAACTACCTTATAGCCAACTCCGTCAAGATTTTGCTTTTCAATTTTAATCTCAAGCAAAATGGTAACTTAATAAACTGAACAATTTCTGTCATCTGCATTAACTGTTTTGCAAATATCCCATGCTGTACGTTTGCACTTTCCTCATCGAATCAAAATTCTTGATGATTGTGCTTCTTTTTTATTTCTAGAGTAAGAGTGTATCATTTGAATGATGCAGAAGTCGGTACTTCTGATAATTTGATATTATTTCTAAGTAAAGCATATCAGAAGGTAAAACGGATAGAGAAATAACACCTATAAAGAAAGTTCCAACAAACAATGGATGTCAAAATTTAACCATACATTTGTTGAGATACTCTGCTTAGAAAAACATATTCAGAAAAAAAGACGTTTTTTTTTTTTTTTTTTTTTTTTTTTTTTTTTTTTTTTTTTTTTGTAATTTACGTCCTCCAACGTTGCCCTATCGGACGATGAATGAAATGGGTGAAATGATGCTCAAATGAGCCCAGGGCCCATAGAGCTTAAAGTTACCAGACATTCGTCTTTCAGGATAAGGGAAAACCCTGGAGAAAACCTTATCCAGGTAACTCACCCTGACCGAGATTCGAACTCGGGACCTCTTGAACGTGAAGCAGACACGCTACCATCTACGCTACCGAGGCGGGCTGTGTGTGTGTGTGTGTGTGTGTGTGTGTGTGTGTGTGTGTGTGTGTGTGTGTGTGTGTGTGTGTGTGCGTGCGTGGAGAAAGCTTAAAACGAAAATAAAATGTCAAACTTGGTTTTTAAGCTCTGCAGTTTCCAAGGGTGCGGTACAAAGATTTAAAGAACCACCATCCACCCCCCCCCCCCCGAGCCCAAAACTATGCTTTCCACGGAAAAGATTAGTTAATTAATTTTGTTTTGTTCTGGAAGCAAGAAAATACCTTGTTGATATCACAGCTATATCCTAACACCACGGATGAAAAGCAGGTATAAAATGTAGAGCAAAGGCAGGCTTTTAAGCCAGTGTGGGGAGAGCCAAGGAAAGATTTTTACCACGCGCCAGCCCCCTGGTGACGGCAAAAGAAAACAAACGTTCAACGGATCTGTTCAAACATCAACACACGTTCTGCTTCCGGAAAGCTTGTCCCTTCAAACACTACCACTTCCGAAATACATCCCCTAACAGTTCCAGCAGGAAAGCTGATATACCACACAAGTATGTACTTAATACGGAGATTATCCCTTGAGTTACGAAACTGTCACACATTTTATATCCCCAATCTGCCCATTATTCTCTCGTGCTATCCTCAGAGACCCTAAGATGGACAGTATTAAAAGTTCAGTTTTCGTTTTCAAACCTAGCTTTGTAATGCAGTGGCTTGTGTTTTGTAAACGCAAATGATACCACATATCGCCAAGGACAAAATAGTTTTGTTGCATATTAATAAACCTCATTTTTAAAAATGTATTATTTAACACACTTCAAAGGCACATAATAGTAAAATGTTTAAACTTAAAAAAACTATTACGGCGTGTTTGTTTCACATCAAGCTAACAGAATATAATAAGATTGAATTTTAGTGCGAAAAAATATGACCGTATAATTTCGCAAGAAATGTTTCAAATAACCAATATAACGCTTTTTTTTTTTTCAAAGATCCCTGAAAAGCAAGTCGAAGCAATTATGTTAGTTTGATGCTACATACGCTAACAAAAGGGAGTAAATGTGAACAGTTGGTCTCCAAACAGCCAGCGATGATATTTATGTCTCTCCTGGCTAACAAATACTAACACTGAAACCTTAAGATCAGTAAAACAAATTGCTTTGTTATTATAACATTTTCATAATATATTTGAACTCTATTCGGCATTATTGTGTTATGGTTCTGATTTACTTTCTGATATCCAGACAATTAATGAAGGAATTTCATTCCTCACCTTTAAATTTGTCTGTCTTGCTGCAGTTTTCAATTCGAAAGTAGTCTTTTGATTGAGTTGTCTTATTCTTACCGTTTCTCTGATATTTCCCCAGATAGCTTAGTTTTGTGTCTATATTCTGAAAAGGCTTCTCCTTGAGAATGCTGAATGGCAGGAGTCCATTAGAGGCAGTACTCAAGATGTGGACGGTCGGTCCAGAGCGATCAATTGCAGCTGGTGGGTTGCCATGAAACGAAGGTAAACATGGCCAGTGTTTTGAAGGGAATGCCTTCAGGAGGTGCGGGCTCTAACATTGGTAAATGAAGATTCAAGCTCTCGGGCGCTGTCGCAGACCTCAATACCGCCCTCTCCCAGCTATTTAGCTGGTCAACACTACACAAAGCTGCTGCTGTAACATGGGTAGTATTCAATTACTAGTCATCAGCCCCTAGCTACCTCAAAGAACCTGCAATCCCTACCTTATATCGCAAACTGTGCTTGTCCTCAAGTTCAACACGTCATAACCAAACTCCACTAAGACAATATCGTCCATCATTTCTATTCACCCGTATTTCTAAGCAGGTAACACAATTTTTTTGAGGGGATCGCAAATCTCTATACAGGCTGAAACAAATAGTTTAATTCACATTATTCTTTCTATCTTTCTATTTTTACACGGCTTCTACTAACTATTCTAACGAAAAATTATTTTTTCTCTACTTCTTGATAATCCAGAAGTAATATTATTGCATACTTCACTGAAGATACCTACAAAGTGAATGCCGTTTCGATAGGATCGCCACATATTCATTACAATTTTCATACTCTTTACACTACATCGCAAAAAACACCTGAACAGCGACAGCACTTTAAAAAATTACAAGGCATTCAACATTTAAATCAATAACGACAGATATCTCGGAAATGGATAATGCTACAAAAAATTTATTTGGAATAACTTATCCATTTAAAGAAGTTTGCACTTTTAGTAATGTGGTATCTTTTATGGTTTACCAGTTTTACAAAATTACCGCTTCCTTCCGAATAAAGAAGACCTCCACAGGTAATTCCTAGAAAATCCAAACTATCCGTTTTATTTGGTACGTATAATCTTAAAGAGATATTAATCTTAACAGCAGAAGTTTTTAACAAAACCTTTCAAACATAGTTTTCGGGTGGGGGAATTTTCTTGAAAAATTAGTGTCACTATGCTACTGAATTGTTACTGTGAACTACTGAACATTATCAGAACTTTCGTTTTTGACCATTGATATTAGACACAGCCACGCACCCATCTTTTCCTAATTATATTCTCATTCGAGGGCGACAAAACATGTATTTAAGGTGAAATTTTGATACATTTTGGGGCGAAATACAGTACCTTCTGCACGCTTTTACGCTTACGTTGAAAAGTTGAATTGGCTTCAATAGTATGGCCGATATTCAAACCAATGATCTTAGGTGCCCCAGCATACTTGAATTAAATCGACATGGTTCGTGGAGGGCCTAACATATGTGGTTATAGTCCTGGCAGTTCTAAGTTATAACCATTTTTAAGGCTGTTTCAACCAATATCAAAGGGGTGGCTTTTAAAACATGAATGGCGATTTAATTTTACCTCCTCCTGCATTCTTTACGGCATTATTGTGCAGTGCTCCATAGATTTTATGGCCAATTCTTTACTTACCTGTTATAACTTATAACAAGATATTGATGATGGGGAAAATACCCTGAATTTCGCACAAATGACTATGAAATATCGGCTGTTTATCTTAACTACCACCTTCTGACAGTCTTCTTATGTCTGGGGAACCAATTCTGGGGGGGGGGGGTCAAGTAAACTGCAGAAACCGCTGTGCTTTCTCTGTGATCCTAAAGTTATTTGATAATATAAAGGCTCCATAGTTTTACCATAATGCAAAATTACGATTAAATAGGGACAAAACTGGTGAACACGGAAATTCCTAAAAACTAGGCAACAATTTAAATATTTTGGAAATTTCACATATTCCGTAACCACCAAGAAAAATATATTCAGTTTTAATTACAAATACCTTAAGGAAACAGTTATCAGCTCTTTGGTGTACTAGCAAAGAATTTGTTTGCCATATATAGAGGGAATAGGACTTCTCTGCACATAGCTGTAGGTGTAAAAATTATCCAAATGTTCATATGCTAAATCCTACACACACCTGCAATATCTGCATTAATAAATATGTAATTTCAAGAAATAAGCACGGCATTCATATTCTGCTACCATAAGAACACTCGACTGCCAGTTTTTCTAACGTTACCTTGAGTTTTCTAGTTGCTAAATCAAAAGCATTTGGGATAAATACATCACGGCTTTTGACGTAATTTTTTGATAAATTTTCTGTGGAGTGACAACTATTTTAAATGCTTTGGCATTTTCAACGGAAAGCCTAAGCCACCTTCATTAAGTATGTATGTTAATTTATAGCTCCATTCAGGATTTGCAATTAGAAGCCCCATTCTGATGGAAGTATAGTGATTTTCACTAGTAAAATCTCTCTGCCTTAAGAATTTAAAAAATGTGAGTTTTGGCTCCAACTCAACTCCATCATCATCATCATCATCATCATCATCATCATCATCATCATCATCATCATCATCATCATCATCATCATCATCATCATCATCATCATTATTGTTGTTGTTGAAAGGGTAGAGCCAGACTGAAAAATTCAATGCTATAGCCGGGATTTGAAACACGGATCTTCTGCTTGCCGTCCAGCCGCTCTAACCCTTGAGCTACTATGGCCAACGTGCCGACATGACATTAAATTCTCCAACTGACTCTTGAAGAATTTAATGTCATGTCGGAACGTTTGCTATAGTAGCTCAAGGGTTAGAGCGGCTGGACTGCAATCAGAAGATCCGTGGATCAAATCCCGGCTATGGCATTGAATTTTTCAGTCTGGCTCTACCGTTTCATAGTGCGTCTTACACACGACTAGTTTGAAAGAACAATGAATTTCTATTATTATTATTATTATTATTATTATTATTATTATTATTATTATTATTATTATTATTATTATTATTATTATTATTATTATTATTATTATTATTATTATTATTATTATTATTATTATTATTATTATTATTATTATTATTATTATTATTATTATTATTATTATTATTATTATTATTATTATTATTATTTATATAATTATTATTTATTATTATTATTAATTACTAATTTAGTTTTCTTTATGTGGAACTTTGGTTGGTGTTATTGAATACCCATTTTGGTATTTAGCTGGTAACAGAGGGAAAATCTGAAGGGGATATGTTTGCGTGACACGTGGGATTTAAACCCCTTACCTCATAAATGTGAGCTTTCATAATTAAATTCCTGACAAGATGCTAAAGAAGAAAATAAAGAGAGAAGAGACTTAAAAGGGCAACTGTGAAAATTTGTCACATTGAACAGTGAGGACTATTGGCTGAAGCCGAGCTGGCAATGTTTATCTACGGTGGCAGTTTCAAGTGGTAGAAGAATCAACAACAATTCCTTTTCGATTACGACGCCGAGCTTGAAGAAGTTGTGTAAACACCTTACATAGCCATTCATCTCACGCAGGAGGTCCTTGAAGAGGGTCCACAACACAAGAGGGCAAAGGACTAAAGAAGCGTTACAAATCCGCAAACAACCGTCTCCTCTTCCGGGGAAGTTCGCCCCACTGGTCACTCATCCCCCGTCCATCGTCGTCAACTGTTGCACATCTTCGATACGATGGCCAAACTTTACTTATGCATCAGCCCGGATACGGGAAGCGACCACTCGTTTAGAAAAATATTGAGGGTCTAATTAACCAATTATGGCTTTAAAAACGTTACGGACTACAATGGTGTATATATTATCGTTACATATTATTATTTTCTCTACCACTTACTCGTAATGAGTAGAGAAAATGTTGTATCCCACCCATTAATTCGATATACAGCTTTGAATTAATATGTTTTAGTTATTTTTGGTTCCCTCAGAACTGAAATTTACAATTTTGATTAATACACCATTTGTTTTACTATGTCTTGAAAGTTTTGCAAATAGCCCATAAAGTATTATTTATTCAGAATGAATTACATATACTTATGCGTAAATAACAAATATGCAAATTGTACTACGCAGAAAATATTAAAGTACCTAAACGATTTTCGTGAAGCAATTTTTTATAACACACAATTTATAATTTATAATCTTTCCAATTACTTCTAATAGTTTGAATTTGTTAGTACTTGTATATATTTTGAAGTACCCAGCCTTCTTCTTCTTTTTTTTTCATTTGGTCCATTTAACTCCAATGGTCATATCGGCGGCCGTTCTCCTTTGGAACATATCGAAGGTGTTAACTCGTATTCGTTGGGTTTTAATCATTAGATGACACACACATTCGCACTCTCATTCATACTTTCAGACTGTGGGGAAGAGGGGTATCATCTTGGTTGGAGAAAAATCCCCACCCCCGGCCGGTACTCGAACCCAGGACCCCTAGCACGGCAGGCAGATCCTCTACCGACTGAGTTACGGGGCCAGCGTATTTTTGCTGCTTACAGTTCTTCCATTCCTTATACCTACAAGGAAATTACAGTCCGGCCGTTGCATCTCCGGCTCTGACGTTCTGCGGCTGCAGGAGGTGGAGGGGGAAGGTTAATAGTACCAACATACAGTAATGAGCAATTGAAAACATATCCACAAAATTATCTTTAGAATGAAAATATAGTACTATATTAGCTTTAAAACACTGAAATCAACTTGCAATTTCATTATCATGCAAGATATTTATTACAACACTATTCGAATATTTCGTTCACACCTTTCCCACACACTAACTGCATCTGTTGGTAGTACTGGGAGTCTCTACATCCGGTGTTGTGGTCAGTAAGCATTGTCGCTGCTAGGCGTCGCTTCTGAACGCAACACCGTGTTGTCAGTTTAAATTTGTTTGAGCCACGTGGCTTTAGCTGCTTGCGCTGGTGAACTTTCTTTGCTGTATTTTGCGTGCGTGAATTCCGATTTTTAAGGTTCGTAAGTGCTATTATTATCGCTATTATAATAATATGGCTACTGGTTCGTGAAATATGCAAATACGTGAAATATTTAAAATACGCATTGTTTCTCTACTTGAAATCCCCGCTAAAGAACTGGCAACAGCATGCCTCCCCCTCTCGAGAAATGTCAGAGCCGGAGAAAGAGCGGCCGAACTGTAAATAAGCAATAACACGATTTCTGCAAATGTTTATCGGGTATTGAGAAAACAAAACGATAAAATTGTCCTTCAAAGCGTGGGGAATTTGGTGGAGCTGTTCTGAATTCTTGAAAGAGCTGGAATCAAATGCGAGGTATGTATTTGTCATCTGTTCACAAAGTCGCGGACCCTATACGAAACGTTCTTTTTAGGAGTGGAAATGAAATTCACGGGAACCTCAATTCTCCAAGAACAATTTCTTTCAATTGTTCACAATTCTTCCAAAGGATTCAGAATCACGAGCGTCATGAAACACACTAAAAACAGCCAGTTCCTCTGTAAAGCAACGCCTGAAGGGTATTACATTTATTGAGATCAACACTTTATTCAAGACAACGCTTTTACTAGACCAGATGTCTCTGGTTAGATACTTTGCCATATTGGCCTTAATTTGGTAATCTGCATCATAAAACTGAGCACTTACTACGATATGTATTATGCTTTTAAACAAAAATATACCAGTTCTCTTAACGATATGTCGGGGGTCTCAAGCATTTTTTCTTGATAAGTCAGCTAAGTGAGGATTATTTTGCGGCAATGGAAGGAGGGGGATTATTCTTCTTTATTCCAAAGCTTCGGAAGGGAGGATATCGTCAAAGAGGGTTTATTTCCTCTCCCTTGCCTCGAGAGGGACACAATAATGAAAATTTGCTCGCCATCTCTGCAATAGCAGTAACGTTTCTTTAGTTTCGACATGAAATGCGAGAATGCCAAAATGTATATACTTAAAACTTATGCTATTAAAAAGCAAATGGATATCCCAGGTGATATACAACTCATTCACGGTGATATGTTTTCCAAATGAATTAGTTTTTACTTTCTTTGCCATCTGCATGATAGGGAGTATTATATTCCATCCAAAACTCTGTAGTTGAGGAACTATTAAACATAATTATTAAGTTTATTATCCTCAAAAGATGACAAATTTTCTAGAAACCCCCCCCCCCCCCCAAACTATCCCTTACACGGTAATTGTTCCTTTACTGTTGATTTGGTTACACTAGCTCTTATATATTCGCATTAGTATTGATTTTCCAACATTCTTTCTGAAGTTTTAAGGCATCGTTTCTTTTTTCCTCCTGATATAATTATGGACAGTGCGGAATTTCAAAGCCAACAAACATTGTTTCAGTTTCCCGAATCCTCTGTACATATCTACACGAAAACCTGTAATTCAATTTTTTAAATTGCTCATTTAGATCATGATGTAGAAAATATAAAAAATACATTTTTGTGAGAATAGTTTGGAAGATACATAAAAATAAGTGGCAATGGGAAAAGAAAGGTGCGCAAATGTAACGTGACACAACTTTATTTATAAAGGCCCGCCTCAGTAGGGTAGATGTCTGCCTCACGTTCAAGAGTCCCGAGTTCGAATCTCGGTCAGGGTGAGTTACATGGATAAGGGTTTTCCGGGGTTTTCCCTTATCCTGAAAGACGAATGTCGGGTAACTCTAAGCTCTATGAACCCCGGACGCATTGAGCATCATTTCACCCATTTCATTCATCGTCCGATATGACTAAATGTGGAGGACGTAAATTACGAAATATATATATATATATATATATATATATATATATATATATATTCTCTTCTCAGATTATTGTCTCTCTAATTAATTAATCAGATCAAAATATTGTATCACTACACTGTATGTTCTGACAAAAATGATTAGTAACCTTACATGTTAAAAACTACCGAACCATATTTTCAATTATATAGCACCTCGAAATATTTAAAAGCTATCCTTATTCCTTATTTAACCCGGTACTTGTCGAAAGTTATTTCGCACTATTTATCCAAAGTAGACAACATTTAGCCACTGCCACTTTGGATACGAGTGACAAAACTTTTAAGCTACTTGAAGCATTATTATTATTACTATTATTATTATCATCACACCCAGATCGTATATTCTCAAGGTGAGCCCAGCGAGAAAAATACGTTTCCCATTTAATCCAAAATTGTTGCTTCCTTTTAATAACATTGAGATTTCCAAATAGGATGGTGCACATGCTAACGCATTAGGAAACCACATAAAAATAAATTCGGCAACATATTTATCCCAACTATTTATTCGCTAGACTGTAGTGGGTATAATGACGTCGTCGCCGGCAGCCATTACCTTAATCTCCACCCCCTCCCCCACGGCTCGGTCGTTACGGCTAATTGCAATTCCCTGAAGTAGCGAAACAACCCAAGAAAGAGAAAGATAATGAGAAGAAAAGAGAGGCCATCCCCATCTTGAACTCTAGGCAGGCAGGCAGGGGATGCGTAATCAAGTCAGCCTGCCTCTTAGACAACCCGCAAGGCATGTTCTGCGGCACTGCCTGCAGCAATAATAATAATAATAATAATAATAATAATAATAATAATAATAATAATAATAATAATAATAATAATAATAATAATAATAATAATAATAATAATAATAATAATAATAATAATAATAATAATAATAATAATAATAATAATAATAATAATAATAATAATAATAATAATAATAATAATAATAATAATAATAATAATAATAATAATAATAATAATAATAATAATAATAATAATAATAATAATAATAATAATAATAATAATAATAATAATACCATATAAACCACTTAGCTATTTTATACTGGTTTGAATGAAATGAGAAAACTAGAAAACTGTCTGACATCTCTGGAGATTTGATCTCTAAATTCCTCTGGGTACATTGTATTCTCCAAAGCTTCCATATTGATAAATACGTATTTTGAAGGCCTGAATGAAAATCTGTTTAGAACAAGGTCCAAGCGTAACTCAAAAACCAAATTTTGACCATAAAACAAATCATGTAGCCAGTTAGCAAGATTTTTATATATAAACCTCCAACCTCAAAATATCCTTTATTTAGGACACTTGATTATTCGTCACTTTTTAAAAACATGTTCAAAGTGTTTGATCAAAATACTTTATGTTTAACATATTTGCATAACTAATAAAATACATACATACTGAATTTTGGCGAACAGCATCTGAATTTTGCATAATTTTGTATTACTGCCAAAGCAATAGAGATCACGAATATTTATCTAAGTTAAAAAAACAAACAGATCTCCAATAATAGTTACATTTAGTTTGTGGCCTGTATTATTGTTTGAATTTTCAAATATTTTAAGAATGAAGACCTTAGCTCCACGAAAACATGTGAGGCTCAGATTCGGGAGGTCTGAGTTCGATTCCTGTCAGACAGATATGGAATCAATACTGGAATTGATTCTCTTCTATCACAAATTTCTTGTTCATTACTTCCTATCCTGATCAATAGCATTTCATCTGTTCCAGGGACGAAGGGAGTTAATCTCTCTTTTCTAATGCCCAATAATTCGACAAAAATCATCTTTTTATTTACATTAAACCATGCGACGGCGACTGGAAGGTGGATTGTAAGCTTTAGAAAAGGTTTCTCCTTGGCACGGGTATTTCGTGGGCATGCTGAGTAATTCGGGGGATAGTCCAGAGGGCATGGGATTAGGCAGGACTAGCTGGCACCAGGATGTGCTCTATATGGAATCGTTAAGGACACCGCCCATGTTACCGCACATCGTCATCGGATTTGCTCATTCCTCCCTTCTGGATCACATTAGAAGCAAAACGGGCCACTGCATCCTCCTTACGTGTTCCTGTTTCTGGGGGTACCTCCGGCTGTCTACTGTCACTTCAAATACTTTACACCTTTGTGAAATCTTAAGCACTCATTCGGTTTTCCCTCATGGCCATCCAAAAGTACGGAATTTCAAATCCAGCGTTTTTTTTTTTAAAGATTTTTTTTTAAAGATTTAACAACACTATCTTAACCTACAGCGAAATATATAATACAAACATTTCCGCAAGGTCCCACCAAAGAAATTTAAAGAAAGATAATGTTTGTATGAAAAACATTTCTGCAAGGTTCCACTCACGAAATTTAAAGAAAAATATTTTTGTCCGAATAATTTGAAGGAGACAGGATCGAGAATGTCATGTGAAAGTAAAATATTAAGTTAATATATCCACGGGACCTCAAAACATGTACATATATCTTGTGAATGGTCGAATTTTTTGCCTCTCTAATGTAAGCATGGTGAAAGTAATAAAAAGAAAAGACTTGCACGTTTTACTTGTTCTGAGTACTATGTTCCACACATCTATCCTTTCCAATCGATAAATAAAGAAATGTGAAGAATAAAACCCAAATCGCTTGCTCTGTCGAAGACGACGCAGTATCCCTCGCGCTCCTTTTTCTTTGTTTACATTCACTGTGCCTGCATTAGAACCATTACAGTAAAAATCTCCTTCCCCACTTATCCTCCCGCGCAATCCCGGTTTACCCTCTTAGCCTGCCCGCCAAGATATTTGGAATGCCAGCAAAATGGGAACAAGGCAGCACATATTCTGACAACGCTACATGCCTCTTCTCTGAAAAATACACACGATTTTATTGCCTGGGAACGTCCAAGATAGCAAATATATGTACATAACCTAAAAAGCTCTTAATTTAAATACCGAAAACGTTTTCCGCTATAAATAACTAGAATCAAACCTGTTATTAATACTAAAGGGCAAACAGAGCCAGCCATATTTCTGAAGTGAAAAATAATCTCGGTTTGAAAGATAATAACAAACATGATTTGTTCCTATTGGAAGAACTAAATGTTTACCATTACAATATATAACAAATAATAATAAAATAAGAGATACAAAGATATGAATCACGTTCAATATGGTCTCGAGTTCTAATTTCAGACAGGGTGAGTTATCTGAATAAGCTTTTTCTATGGTTTTCCTTATCCTGAAAGATGAATGTCAGGTATTTCTATGCTGTATGGATGCCGGACCCATTTGTGCATCATTTCATCCATTTCATCTACCGTCCGATATGACTTAACCGGTTAAAAGGACCTAAATTGCAGCACTAACAAAAAGTATACAAAAAAGAAAGTAGAACGCAGCATTACAGAGTCAATGCTGTAACATTATGCTTTCCCTTCTCCCCATTTACGCACATTCTAATTAATTTTCACTTATTTTTATTACTTTACCTCTCCGTTCTTGAGAAGGCAGAAAAGCTATATATATATTTTGGCAAAACTATACATTAATTTCAATTAAATCTGAAATCTATAGGATATACATGAAACGTTTTTGCTAAAAAGTTGTGTCAAGTTATCTTAAATAAGCGGGGAAAACCGGATATAAACTAGCATCTTCCAATGCAACAAAAGTCGCCTAATGCCCACACTTCAAAGTACCCATTATATAAAAAATTGTCACTTTTTTAATTTTTCAAAACCAAATCTAGCGGACATATACAACGTTATATTTTAACATTGAACATGAAATGTGTTATTCTAAAAAATCCGTGGACTGCCTGTGATTGAATAGCAAAATCATAAACAATTGATAAAACTTATGCAAGAAAAATATAGAGCTCATTAAAATATAGAGCTCATTAGCTCATTTAAGCTAAATAATTATATTTTCGCGGTGTTTAAATATTTAATGCTGTATTTTCAAATGTGTCATCTGAGAAACATGTATAACAGTTTACTATTTTTTCTTTTCTTGTTACTGCGACTATTGCATGTTTTTCTCCGTGCTTCCGGCCAACATTAGGATGTTTATCATAGGTTTTGTTGGTTAGATTGTTAAATAAAAGTACATATTTTACATTACTTAAGTCACTGAATAATTAACACGCCTGAACATTTTATTTAATATTTAGTTATCTCTTCCGTTTTTACATTAAATGCATAACAAATGAACGTTTAATACTTATTTTCCTTTGTTGTTTCATTAATAGTAAAATAAGTGTTTTTTATTTCTATTTTCTTTCGTTAAATATTCTGCTGAAACTGCACCAAAGTGCCTTAAGAACTAAGCATGAGAGTAATGCTTACGATGTGCTGACAAATTCGCAAAGGCATACATGACTGGGCGTACGTTCAAACCGCAGGCGGATCTGACCTCTCCGTCAATCGTAATTTTTCCATCCAGCTTCAAGTTTAAGTACGTTTTTGCCAAACGTGCCTGCATTTCAATGTATTTTTTCTACATATCTAAGTATATTCCTCCCATCCGTGTGAAAATATGATCTTCAGGTGATAATTTCTCACTGTCATAGGAAACGACATGCCCACGAAATATATGTCAACAATACATATAACATTCATTTTTAAGAACATTCGTTTCCACAAAGGAAGTTTGTTAGCAGTAAAAATACTGAGATGGCTTAAAGAAAAATGAGGGGAGAAATTAGTGAAGTGCTTTGTTTGAGTTGCTCTGCATTGCAGTTTATTTGAGATAAAGTGAGTAAATGTTTGGTATTATCTAAATGAGATCATGGATAAGCAAGGAGAGCATGAACCGAGAAGGTTTTAAAGCTGTTCTAGAAAGAGTGGGAGAAGGAAGAGCTATGCTGAAATTGAACGGGTCGAGGTTGGAACACTATACGAGATTCAACACTACTAGAGATGAATGACAAGGATGATGGAGAAAGTTTTGGGACAAGAGATACAAGGTAACTCTGCCCACCAGCGTATTCCCTGCTAGGAATGTAATCTTTCGGCAGTACAGTATAGTCCCGCTGTTGGAACGGTTACCCTGGCTTTATCTTTGTTAGAACCTCTGAGATATCGCACTGATTATTCTTGTAAGAGTGAGAGGGGTACTGACGGACCTCTCGGTCGTGCGCTAAGCACCAATGAACGCATCACTTCAGCCAATGGGATTCGCAGGAATCGCAAATGACAAATAGATGTTTGCTCCACGTGGAGGTATCTATTAACCAAAGGTAAATCCATGGTAACCGCTCGAGCAGCGCGACTATAAACAAGCTACATAAACAGCAGTAGTGCCAACTCTAGAATATGTATTCAAACTACACTGATCGCAAAACTTATTTCATGCACTCTCCTCGAGGAAAGGGGACAGACAAAGCCGAAACGGTACCAAATCGTGAACGGGAGGTCTTCGGTTTAAATCACGCTAGCACCATCCAGATTCCTCAGGCCTCGGAATTGGCAAATACCGGGTAGGTACCCAAAACGTAAGCTAATATGTTTCCTTCCCAAATTTTTCTCAAATATCATTTCGTTTCACGCATCAACAATGTTCCGCTTACGGTAGTACGCATAAAGGATTGTCATTAAACACTGCACAAAATATATTTCAACTATGAGATAACAGCTACTTTCCTTTTCATTGAAGGAGGGAAGGAAAACGAATAATTATTGCCATCTCTTAAGAAAACTATGATGACTTTTTCCACCATTTCATCCTTCTTCCATTAATATTTGCTACCTTTTCCATATTTGGTGTAGCAGTTTGTTTTGGTCAGGGGCTACATACCCTAGTATCATATACCGACAACATCCAGCGATAAGTCACCTCTTACTCTTTCCTTAACCACTCGTTTCTTCTTTTTATTGGATCCAGATCAAAAGGAGGCCAAAAGAAAGCAAAACGGCACCCAGCACCTCTTTGTGTTTCTTTAATTCAATTTGTATGTACAGTTATGATTTACGGAGGACACTGTAGCACTAAATCCCTAATTCTTGCAACCATTATACCATAGTAGATTTCACTGAACACCTAAAGGCTGGAGGGGGGAGGGAACAAATTAAGAGCTGGTTGACACAGTCCAACTGTGCAGATTACTTGCCCGGCAGGAGATTTTACCAGAAGTCATGTTATACTACTAATACTATACTGTATTAACACCGTTATTAATGCAAAACTACTGCTTACAATGGCAGTTTCTGCACTATACTTACATTCTTGCACAAGCAAGAAGCTACTAGTGAAAGTCATATAAATTACATATACTTTCCAGTATGGAGATGAAAACGATCAAGACGAGAGGAAGCTGCATAGCCACTGAAGTTCACAATGAATACTGTTTTGACGGTTCATATTAAACTAATCTGCATTGAAATTAGGACAATTTCGATACATATTATATACTGCAATGACCACACTTCGACACAAGAAGTGATTTTAAAACGAAAAACGTGAAGACACGGTTAATGATTGTGTTGGAAGTCCAAGCTGGCACAGCTGGAACACGATGTAAATGCCAGTTATTGTATATGCTGTTTATCGTAGTTCCCCTGTACTAATGGACTCAGCACACTATACGTAACGTGTATTTTACCTAATGGGGATGCAGGGCAAGAGACAAGGATAAAGCATTCACCACCCCACTTCATGACCATGTAGGGTTGACATCTGCCATAAGTTGGGCGGGGGAACACATATTGCAGCTGAAAAGTGATCTAAAGACATTATACCCTCCTCACCTGAGAACGGTCCTGTGACACTTCAAACACCCATTTGTGTTTCCTTATTACTCAGGACAAGTCATGCATGTAATGTTGGTACGCTTTGTGTCTTGTTCAGGTGATTTGCAAATGGAATTTGAAAACCCTGGACCAGAAGTAACATGTTAGATATCTATGACAAAATTCTATCATTTTACTTTCTTTACATTACTTTTTCTCATAACAGTTTTTGATTAAAAAAAAAGACTAACAACATGTCCAGAATTCATTAAAGAGTACAAGCTTTAAGTAATATAAGTAAGTGAATGTAAACTTTCTGTTATTTCTCCCTAAAATTCCACATCTACCTTCACCAAAAATGCAGTTTTGAGGTTCCTGAACTGAAAAAAAAAAAAAAAATATTTTTAGGAAAGTGTTCGTGTACGTGTGTGTGTTATTTAATTAGGGTGATTGGAAGATAAAATAAACTACTTTGAAATTAATATGTTATTAGTTTTATGATCCATTATTAATGTGTGAGTGTGTGTGTGTGTGTGTGTGTGTGTGTGTGTGTGTGTGTGTGTGTGTGTGTGTGTGTGTGTGTGTGTGTGTGTGTGTGTGTGCTGAGAGAGAAAGAAAGAGAGAACAGAATCAAAAACAAATAATCTGATATATCGAAACATCATTATCTTCTATGAGACAAAGTGTGTTTAAGCCAACTATAATATCATTTAAACAGAAACATTTCTGTTATGCTTCATCTGCACATTCTGAATTTTCTACAAATAGCCCATGTAGCCTTCTTCCTTCGAAATAAAGCTCACTCAATTATTCAAGTTTGATAGCTTGTTTTATATGGCACCGAAAATATAATGACGCATTTAAGTGCCACTGTTTTGATACGTCTACATACCTGACACCTACCGCCACACAAAACGTTGGAGACGTAAACCTCACCACCTTGTCAAGAATGAGATTCCTGCATTTCGAGACCTAAGCGATATTGCGTCACGCCAGTCTGATTTATTGCTACCATAAGATAGCGCAGGATATAAAAACAGGATTACCTCGTGTAGAATCACACTCTTTACTGCTGTGAATAGGGCTCGAACACGCAACTTGCAGCCAGCGAAGACCGCAGATAGCCCGTTAACGTGAATTGATCATAAATCTAACGTTATAACCAGGGAAGGAAAGGTTCGAGTTCAAAAGAGAGTTTTCTCTTCAGCCACAAACCACTTCTGATAGATTTACAGTAACTGGAAAATTTTCTCTCGATATTGTAATCAAAAAATATGGAAGAACAAGGGGTTGCCGTTGTAAAATGTGTTTGTTTTTTTCTCCGCCAAGGGTGTCAATAATATAACATTGCTATTGGACTTTAATCCCATATAACACTATCATAGCACTACAATAACATTTTTTCCCTTTCGCTATGAAATTATTATTATTATTATTATTATTATTATTATTATTATTATTATTATTATTATTATTATTATTATTATTATTATTATTATTATTATTATTATTATTATTATTATTATTATTATTATTATTATTATTATTATTATTATTATTATTATTATTATTATTATTATTATTATTATTATTATTATTATTATTATTATTATTATTATTATTATTATTATTATTATTATTATTATATTCGTTTTAATTTTCTATAGTACTTGCATATAATATCTAAAGGAAATAGTGCACCCAACATTTTGATATCAGTATTTAAAATCACTTTTACCCAATCCATATTTATATGATGAGCAGTTTAAGTCGAAAACGAAAAGCTGATAATACTGTAGTTCAATCATAAACTATTTAAAACTTGACAGGGGATGATTTTAAAGAAAATTGCCACCATCCTTCCCCATGCAAAATATTCGTATTTCTTATTTTATTGAAAATTACTTCACAGATGATTGTGAAGTCATCTTCAGCTGAACAAATTTTGTACAGCTGTAAAACCCTAAGACAGAGACAAAAATTTATTACAAGAAAAACTTATATTTCGTTAAAATAGAACTGGTCAGTTGAGGCTTTTGTGTCATTAATATTTTCGAAGATATAAGTGTATATTGACTTCATTTGTTCAATATTTCACCATATTTTCTTTGAAGTCCGAAGTTTTCATTGCCCGCCTCCGTAGCATAGAGGGAAGCCTGTCTGCCTCACGTTCAGGAACTCCTGAGTTCAAATGTCAGTCAATGTGAGTTTTCTTACTCCGGAGTTTTCCCTTATCTTGAAAAGGTAACCTTAAGCTCTATTGACCCTGGAGTCACTTGAGTATCATTTTAACTCATTCGTCATCCAATGCTGGAGTACGTTAAAAGCACCATAAAATTGTTTGTCACTATAAAAAAAACCTTGAGTAGGTATGGCTTCCGACCCCCTGTATTCCGCATTTATCATTCGAAATATGTAAGATAAACATTTCTACAAACATTTATCCTGAAGCGGATTGAAAAAAATAAGTTTTTGCACAAGTAGTCCGTAACGGTGGGTAGAGAGAAGCATGTGAAAGAAACACAGATTATTTTCATGTAAACTAAATAAAATGTATAAAAGCACATTAAATATCTTTAAAGTGAATTTTTAAGTTTAAAATAATATTTTAGAGATATATAATAGTTGTTTGATATAAGTAATAAACATTAAAACATCAAAATTCTTTACTGATATACAATATTATTGTTATTGAAGTGATAATAATGTTAGGGCTTCTAAGGAATTTAAAATTGTATAAGAAATAAAAGGTCGCAGTAGATAACAGAAAATTAATCTAAATGAATGTTTTGTCATAATAACGTACGATGTCTTCCCTCGCTTTCCCAATGCGTACAGAAATCATTTAACCACGACGAATTTAGCACATCTTACAGTTAGATTCAATGCATTGTTTAAAATAAAACACACACACACACACACACACACACACACACACACACACACACACACACACACATACACACACACACACACACACACACACACACACACACACACACACACACACTTTTATTAATATATTTCTGCACAATCTCATAAACTATTATTTCCTTGTTAATTTCTAATATATAATTGTAGACAAGATTCTTATAATTCAAGTTTTGTTTTAAAATATTGATACTACAAGAGCTATTTACGAATCTATTAGTGTGTTTCTTGAACTCTTTCGAATGTTTGGGGTGTTTTACTCTACAGGTAATACGACAGCTACTAATTATTCATAATTATTAATTTTTGAGCTTAGTGTTTTCTCTCTTTGCATAGAAGTGCTTTTTATATCGAACAGCTTTCTGGTAAATGACGTTTTCTCCTAGAACTAGTACTTTAGAATGATAAAAACGATACATTACTGCTGTTGTATATCTAGATTGTTAATAAAATACTTGAATATTGTAAAGCATTGCTAACAAAGCCTCATAACTACGTTAAAATGCCCTGTTTATTAGTAAAATAATACAAAGAGTTTAAGTTGTATAAAAGATAAGCAAAACACTTTCAAGACAAGCCTCTACATTCTCTGATATCTTAAACAGCTTCTTAAATGTTGTAAATTTAATATTTGCACTGAATGCAACGTCAACATAACAGATAAGACAGAAGAGAGCTTATTAAGGTATTGAAAGTGACTGTTAAACCACGCTTGCACAATACTACATTGGAATTAATTAAATCAAATACTAGATCTGGCATTTCGTAAAGAAAGATCTACACAGATCGAATGCCTTAGAGGTTATGTGATCACGGCTTTTACCTATACCTCCATGAATTTCCTTCCAAAGATTATATCCTACTAAGATTTGCGACACTACGGTCTCGTAACAGAATCTGCTCGTGTATGTTCGAAAGGAATTTACTCGTGATTCTATCGAGCTTTAAACCTTCACTATGTCAGTCGGAATGTCATGTTACGTTATTGGTTTTCTCGTTACCATAAAATGCTCATGCGCGGAACATTAGACACGTGATTTAGCTTGTTCTAACTGGGCCGTAAACTTTAAGGATAACTGATGTGATATAATGATCATGATAATCGGTGGGGGGGGGGGGGGAGTGTGATTGATACTATAATATTAGTCTTCTCATAAAAAGTAGCAATTCCATATTACTCAAAACATATTTTCATACTGGGTACCTGACCGAGAAATAATTGATAAAGCATCGATTTTTAATATAGTGTTAGAAAACGCGTTTCCGGCTAAATCTGGATATGGAGTGCAGCATGCGTGCTCAGGAACCGGTCCGTGACGTAGGCCTGTCTCACACGCAGCCACTCACACGAGTAATTATGTACTGAAAAGAAGCGAGCATTAGAACACAACCCAAGCTATTGCCGGCAGTATTCAGCTTTGGTTGACAAGCTTGTTAATGTTTCATCACAAGGAGGAGCAGGCTTGCGTTTTTTATACCCCGCCAACCCACCCCTTGTCCATTTATTACAAAAGAGATTTCTCTCAACCCCATCCCCGCCTGCTAGGGTGGACCTTGGTGACAGTTGAGTATCGTATCTGTGGCGTGCGCGTGTCCCATTCCGAATTAATAACCTTGACATGTTTACTGCATACAATTCTGCCATCATCACAGTCTAATATATATCGCCCTGTCAAAACGCAGAAAAAAAGTTACAAATAAATTGATATGAGATTTTACAACAAAACTTTATTGTAAAAAAAAACCGTGATGTGTTACATTCATATAACCTTTCCAACTCAATGACGTTTATCTTAATTCTTCCACATTCTCATGAAAACCGTTTTTGTTTATTTCATATTATTCGAGATAAAAATTTGCAAAAACGATTTTGCTACACATTTCATTGCTAGTAACAGAAGAATTTCGGAATGACAATCTTTATGTTGCCATATGCTGGCTTTGAAATTTCATATTCTTTCCACGAACATCCGAAAAGCAAAAGAATGCCTGACACGTCACCTCAAGAAAGTGTGGGAAAATTCAAATCAGCAACTGCACCTCAGAAATAAAAATGTCTGTATTATTTATGATTAAGTTTTTGTCTGTGTTACGACTTTTTGTTCTGTCAGAATAAAGAAGACTTAATGCATTCAAAATTTCCATTAATTGTACCTAACAGTGGTTAACTATAACGCCCGGGCCTTAAAGTACTTACTGCATAGTAAGTCGCCATTAAGGTAGTTGTCTCATGTGTTTATGACAACTCCTAGTGGTTTACCGGAAAAAACACGAGTGAGTTGTAGAATGTAATGTCATATCGGCACGTTGGCCATAGTAGCTCAATGGTTTAGAGCGGCTGGACGGATTCCAGAAGATCCGTGGTTCAAATCACGGCTATGGCATTGCATTTTTCGGTCTGACTCTACCCTTTCATAGTGCGTCCTACACACGGCTAGTGAGAAAGAACAATTAATGTCAAATTAATAAAGAAATAACCAGATTTTTTTACCTTCTGGGTTCTGCAAACGGAATTTTAGAAACAATAAAACGCATGTGTTAGAAACATGTGACTTTATATACATATATCTATACAACGAGTTCTACTTTTCTTGAATTCCAAGTTTTTCGAAATGGTTTTCATACACGTTTCTTAACTACATATAAATGTAAAGGAGGGCAATGTGATAATTATACGTTAAAAACAGAACTCGCTATGTGTATAGTGGACTAGATATTTTGAATATTCTTAGGAGAAAATCAATGTTCCGTGTAAACAAACAATAGTACCGTTTTTCGTACTGCAATTTGAACACGCGTGCTGTATATTACACATACATACCTTTTCCCCGTGTTCAGGAGATACCAAAAGTATAAAATTTAATAAATGATTTTTGGGCAGAATGCTAGGTGGTATAGGAAAGTGACAGAGTTCCCAAAAGGGAAAAACTCGAACAAACCTGTCCAACTTTCGAACTTGTCCTGTTGCGTCAATGTTAGAAACGTGCCTTTCCAATTCGGCTACTGCGCAGCCTGAGAGAGGTAAAGCAGTTTACATTCTACAAAGCATCTGTTCGCACTCCCACTCTCGATTCTCCGACTGCTTCATTAGTTTACTAGTTGCTAACTTTGAATTTAGTAACAATGAAACGATGAAAAAATATTCGTAACTTAAATATTTGCATGTAGTATACTCATATAACTGAAATTATTTGATGAAATAATTTTTGATTGAATGAAATTCTTCTCTCTGTGCAGAAGGTGTAAGCAATTAGCTATCCCTTAAATGACAACCTACTATACTTAATTTGTGGAAACGTAGAGTCAGGCTGAAAAATTCAATGCCATAGCCGGGATTTGAACCACGGATCTTCTGGTCCCCGTCCATTGAGCTACTATGGCCAACGTGCCGATATGACATTAAATTCTCCAACTGACTCGTATTATTCCCGGTAAACCACTTAGGAGTTCTCATAAACCATAAGAAAACTACCTTAATGGCGACTTACTATGCTGTAAGTACTTTAAGGCCCGGGCATTATAGTGAACCACTATTAGGTCAATTAATGGAAATTAATTATTCTGTCACACTGGCCGTGTGTAGGCTAAATTGTGGAAATGTAATTGACCAAACTGACCTAATAGTGGTTAACTATAAAGCCCGGGCCTTAAAGTACTTACAGGTAGTAAGTCGCCATTAAGATAGTTGTCTCATGTGTTTATGAGAACTCCTAAGTAGTTTACCGGGAAAAATACGAGTTAGCTGGAGAATTTAATGTCATATCGGCACGTTGGTCATAGTAGCTCAATGGTTAGAGAGGCTGGACGGAGACCAGAAGATCCGTGGTTCAAATCCCGGCTAGGCATTGAATTTTTCAGTCTGACTCTACGTTTCCACAATTTAGCCTACACACGGCCAGTGTGAAAAAACAATTAATTTCCATATACTTAATTTGGTCATGCATCAGCCTCCATTTCTGTCGGGGGATCTGTATGCTTTCAAGAAAGTGGGTCACATCATCAACTAACATTATTGAAGCGTGAGACGGTTAAACGAAGAGAAACAGGCCTGATTAATAAACCTTTCGAAAAACAACGAATGAATATCCATGAAATGGATTTCAGGAAATAGAACAGCAAAAGTTGTGTTTTTATTCAAACTTATTACCCATATTAACCCTAATCATGCTTCTCCATGTATTTCATTTTAATTCATTTCAGATTTATTTTTTACGTTTTAACATGATAGTTATGATTATTTTATCATAAAATTAGAATAAAATAAAACAAAATAAAATGAGTAACTAATGTAATATTACACATGGTTCACTTTATATCGACTATATTAAGTAGATCTTCCGGGCTTGTGGGCCGTCGTCGAGTTGGTTTAACTTCCTCCGACGTTTCGCCGAAAACTGCGTCCGGCATCTTCAGGGTGATCAGACTAGTGAACTCCCGAGTCTAAGACTGATCTAAGTCTGATCACCCTGAAGATGCCGGACGCAGTTTTCGGCGAAACGTCGGAGGAAGTTACACCAACTCGACCACGGCCCACAAGCCCGGAAGATCTACTTAATATAGTTGACAATGCCGGCCGTGAAAGTCTCAGCACTTATGTCACTTTATATCGAATTAAATAAAATCTGATCTTTTGGGGGGAGGGGGTGAGCAGGATATATCCACTTATAACTGCAATGCTAATTAACAATATAATTTGATATAAATTGTTCAATGTTCACCTTTGATTCACCTTAATCATATATATATATATATATATATATATATATATATATATATATATATATATATATATATATCTTAACATGGATGCGAACCAAGGCTCTATGTAAACTGCTACTTATATAAAAACAAGGACTTTGGAGCTACTTGGCATATTAATTCACTCCAATATTTGAAAACTTGTGAGATTTGCACAGGATTTCCAACAGTAGGACGCAAAGCGATCATATTAGTGTCTGTGTCGGGCGGTGATTGATCATTGTTGACTCTCTTGTTCGCGGCTTTTCTGCCCCTTCATTTTATTAAGCATTCCGGAATTCTCCGAGGCCGATAAGCTTGATAAAGTGCGTTATGAACCTGTTATCAACTAATTTATTTCCTGATCTTCACCACATCGGCAGTTATTGCCCTTATCTCTCCATGTATTCTGCAAATATACTTTCCAAATTGACAGAGAGGAATGAAATTATATTTCGTGTTCATCAAAATACTAAATCCCAGTTCAGAAACAGATAAATACAAACCTAATGGAGGGCAATAACGCTCTACCCTATAAATATTCGCATGCCTTAATTCTTCAAAAATTGGCCCTGTATTCAGTTCCGCTATCCATGATACAATTATTTCAAAATGATTAATAAAGACTGCAGTATTTAATTTCATGCATTCAGCACCGGCGTTCAAATGTTTATCGCAGTATCATAATAATTATGTTTGTAGAAGGAGAATAAAACTTATGCGTAAAATTCAAATGACTCTCTTTGGCCATTCTTTTACAAACTATCGCTACGAGCTATTTTTCCATTGACTTCGGGATTAATACAGTTCCATTACACATTTCATTGTAAGATATAAGGGGGGTTAGGAAACTGAACATATTTACATGCATTACCACGAGAAACAAAAGAATGACTTAGCACTTAAATCTATGAAGTATTTGAAAACTCAAACCAATTATGTTGGACGAATATGTCAGAAATAGCTAATACCAACAAAAATATATTTAATAAACTGTGTGTTTTAACGCCATTTAAAATGTCCTGATTATAAAAAACTTGTGCAAAATTCATACTGAATAAAGATGCTTTCACGGACCAAGACACGAAAATTTAAAATAAATATCTTAAAGATACAACATTTAATCAAAATATTAATGGGAATTTTGAGAAAATTAAGAATAAGGAATCTGTGTAAAGTACCGTTTCAGTTAATTGATGGAAATTAATCATTTCTTCACACTAGCCTTATATAGGCTAAGATTTTGTTTAGATAGTCAACATGAAAATTCAATGCCATGGCCGGGATTTGAAGCACGGATCTCTTGGTTTCCGTCCAGTCGCTCTAACCCATTGAGTTACCATGGCCAACTTGCCGTCCTGACATTAAATTCTTCAATTGACTCATGTACTTTCCCGATAGACCACTAGGGGCTCTCGCATCCGAGATACACCGTTTGTGGCGACTTACTATCGTAAGTACTTGAGTCCCAGGCTTCTCGTTTAACTTTTAATATTTTGGTTAATTGACGGAAATTAATCATTTCTTCAAACTAGCCGTAGCATTGAATTTTTAATGTTGACTATCTATACAAAATTTAGCCTATATAAGGTTAGTGTGAAGAAATTATTAATTTCCATCAATTAACCAAAATATTATAAGTTAAATGATGAAGTCTGGGACTCAAGTACTTACGATAGGAAGTCGCCACAAACGGCGTATCTCAGATGCGAGAGCTCCTAGTGGTCTACCACTAGCGTGAAGAAATGATTAATTCCCATCAATTAACCAAAATATTAAAAGTTAAATGATGAAGCCTGGGACTCAAGTACTTACGATAGAAACGGCGTATCTCAGATGCGAGAGCCTCTAGTGGTCTACCGGGAAAGTACATGAATCAATTGGAGAATTTAATGTCAGGACGGCACGTTGGCCATGGTACCTCAATGGGTTAGAGCGACTGGACGGAAACCAGGGGATCCGTGGTTCAAATTCCGGCCATGACATTGAATTGTTCATGTTGGCTCTATCTATACCGTTTCGAATTTGAAAATGATCACCTTGCATGATTAAACCATGTATACAAATCAGTTTGTTTTTCTTAAGATTTCGTCTTTAAATTGTGATATTTGGGTGGAATGCAATAAAATTTTGTAACTACTACGTACGTATAAAGTAAAAAAAAAAAAAAAAAAAAAAAGGTAAACACTTTCAACAGAAGTTAGTCAAAGAACGCACAGAAAAAATTGGGATACGAAGATGCAGAATAATCGAAAAACTGTAGGAATTATTATTAGTAATTATTATTATTGACATTACTATTCCGGTGTTCGACATCCACTGAAGACAGACGAAGGAATTCCGGTTCACTGGAAATGGCTCCGTTTCGAGCTTTGTGGCTGTCAGATGTCGTTAACTGAAGCAAGGCGTCGCATCGTAAAGACTGGCGGTGTGATTTATTTAAACGCTCTGGCCATAGAAGCAACACGCGAGTTGCACTTGCTAATAATAATCTCTGCGGCATGATCTGTGAAGCCGATGGTCAATACCCCACAAGTAATGGCTTGGCACACGCAACATGTGACGTCACTCCACACACCGCCGAATTTCTTGTAGTGCCCAAGTCTCGTTATACAAATTTGTATTAGAAACAAGCAGTGTTATATATGATGGATGTTTTATGAGGTTATTGTGATGTATGTGTCACGGTCTGAATTCAATCATTTAACAAGATTACACTCTAATATTTTTGTTTTCTTCCAATATCTGAATTTTTCAAAACCTATAGTAAGTACTAGATTGCAGTCTTGAGAACTTCTATCACATTACAACCATCAAGAGAGTTCTTACCAAATGTGATGCATATGCACTAATCCGTTTCTGCATGCCATAAAAAATTCTTCTTATGGTGCAATTTTCGTAATTTGTAAACTAAATTTCAAATTCGTCTTCCCATAATTACAATGTTTTAAATTGACCGTATAATTAAACATAATTTTGCTTAATGTTTGAAAAAATACGGGCTGATAAAACATTGAACGAGCTTGGGATATGGTAATTAATTTGCCCTATGCGAAACCGTTTATCAAACTATTTACAATATTATAACTTTGTAGGTTGGTAGAATTAAAAGTCCAATTTGCCGAAATTCTAAATGTTGTTTATTTGCGTAGAAATACACTCCGTAGCAGCAAAATTACATCACATATCACAACACAATCTTCCAAGGTTCAGTTTACAACACTCTCAGCTGTTCTCTGCTTACCTCTCGCGACTCACTCCCTCATGGCGAGTCGGCACTTCCTTAAATACCTCATTCCTAAATTCCAGATATTTCCACAGCAATAAAGAAACCGAATAATCGAGATATTACCAGAAATTTCTATTTATCTCAGTTTGTTTATTTCGGTAAGTCTTTTTATCTCAAGCGCTATGTTTATCTGCTTATGCAAGCTCTTTATCTACGTGAAACCTAGTCTGCTGTCTTTATCTGCAGTCTCTTCTGCGTACACAAACCGCGCTTCTCTCTCGGCACCAAAACTTACGTACTTTTTCGCTGCAACAATATTTACAATCAATAAATTTAAAATTGTATCGTAAGGAGTATTTTAAATGTTGAAAAATGTGTAAAGCAGTGCAATCGAGAAAATATATGTACAATCTGCCTATATTAGATCACCTGAAAATTTGACAATGTATGTTTTATTAAGTTGTACAAATCTTTACTTCTAGCGTATATCCAATGTACAAAGTGATTAGAATATACGCACCATACTTCGTAATATTTTCAAAAGCTCATGAAAGGCTGCCACGCCCTTTGGTTAGAGATATTGAAATTACCACATAACCAGCCCAATTTGGCTCAGATAGCAAAAGCCTTAAGGCAGACATTTTCTAAAGATCAGAGCTGATAATAATTTACAAAGCCTTGACATTTTTCTTATACTGATACTGAACTGACTGGTAAAAATAATAATTTTATAAGGGAATTATACGGGAGATAGATAAATAAAGTTAAATAAGTAATTTCCATATATTAAAATCAATGTATAACGTAAGATGGAGAAATGAAATTTGGTCAGGGAAAACGTACTCATTAGCTAAGTAATTTAAGAGTATTGGAAAAGCCAGTTGGTTAAGTCAGAGTGATTTGAGCCCTTTTGAGTGCCAGAAGTGACTGAGGTGTAAGATTGAGAAAATTGAGGCTCATAGTGTGATCAAGTTCCTGCATTTGAAGAGCAAAACAGCCCGGGAAATCCAGGATGAGATGACGGCTATTTATGGAAATGGTTGCCCATCGTATGACACTATTGTGAGGCGGAAAATAAATTTTAAAACTGGTCACATGTCCCTGAAAGATGAGTCAAGAGCTGGTAGACCGTCAATGACAGACGATGCTGTCACAGTGAAGAAAGTGGAGAGTTTAGTACTGGAAGACAGACGAGCAACCATCCAAATTATCATGAATGAGACATATCTTAGTTATGTTAGTGTGTGGAAAAGTATTCATGACGAACAACACATGTCTAAGGTGTCTGCACGGTGGGTTCCATGTTTGCTAACCCCTTTCCAAAAGCAAACACGGCGTAACCTTTCAAGACAGACGTTGATGCTGTTGGATCGTGGGTGAATCCTGGATCTATCAGTATGATCCAGAGACAAAAACCATGAGCATGAAATGGAAATATGCCGATTCCCCACATCCCAAAAAGGCAAAGGTGCAAAAGTCAGCTGGGAAGATCAGTTTTCAGTTTTCTGGGACTGTCGTGGAGTCATCCTTACAGATTATCTTGTGAAGGATCAAACCATCACTGGCAGATGCTACTGCAATCTTCTGGACAAGTTACGAGCAGCTCTGATTAAGAAACGACGTGGTATGCTCTCCGAAGTTGTTCGTCTTCTGGCTGACAGTGTACCAGCTCATTCCTCTCAAGTTGCAGTTGACAAAACAAGTGAATGTGGCTTTCACACCTTACGGCATCCGCCTTATTCGCCCGATCTCGCACCAAGTGCCTTTTTCTTGTTCCCGGAAATGAAGAATCAGTTGCCTGGTCGCCGATTTGACAACACAAATGACGTCATTAATAACGTGGAAGAGTGGTTTAAAGCCAATTCTGCAGACTTCTACAATCAAGGTATTCGGAAGGTCAAGAAACGCTGGGAAAATGTATATATCTGGATGGTGACTACGTAGAGAAGATCTAACAAACCCACATCAACACAAACTCTCTATCGCATTTTTTAAAGGGTGATAATTAAAACATTACGACATCTCCTCGTATATGGAACTTAGGGCGTTCAGAAATGCACATAAGTCAATTCTCAACATTCCTACGAGAAAAATTCTTACGATTTAGCACGTTACCGAGTGAAAAGCTGAGTTGTATAGACAAATTTACGCTTTAAATTATAAACCGTAAAGTTAGCAGCACTAATTTCAGTGACTGGTTCCGCTTAAGCAGACCATTTGGGTATTCTGCTCCATCCTCTCCACCGAAACAAACGTATCTTTTGACTAAACTCCTGCGTACATGAGCATGTGTTTACAGTATAACCCTAACTCTTTACGCACGATAATCGAAAAGAACAAAACCATAACACTACAAACTTTGGAATAGCCAGGTAGACTTCAGAAATTTAGCTCCTCAAACTGGCAGTAGTAAATACGTCAGTTTTATTCTCCACTTTTGCTTTCAAAAGTCTTTATTACGAATACCACAGTAATAATTAAATACAATTAAATTAAATTTTAAAATAAAGACCATTAAGTACCCCTGTGGACCTTATTTAATCTTAATAACTTTGTTTTAATAACTTATCGCATAAGAGAGTTTTGTTAACAGACTTTTTTTCTTCAATTTCCTATAAAATTGCTACAAGAATGGAAGGTTTTGAAGCCACACATAGATAGTCAATAGTGCCGGTGATAGCAGATCGAGCTTCAAACCAGCCCCAAGCACTACTCGAATGATGGAACTACAACACTATCAAATGTCCCCGTCACTTGCAACACTAGGTACAGATTCTCTTTGTGGGGACCGCACTGCCATTTCCATTACAGAAACATCATACTTCCCTCTGCACCTGCTCAACTGTACATCACCATTCTTAATACAGCACTCACTCGAAAACAAGATGGCGTCCCGAAACCTCGGGCACATGTGCAGCATCAACAATCTATCTGGAGCTCAAGAGGCATTTATTTTGTGTTTCGAAAGTATAATTATTAAAATAAAACAGAATATATTCATAAAATGCTAATAAAAACAACCCATGCCAACGATTACTGCAGTAGCTAAGATATTTTCTAAGAATCTATTCATTCAAAGTTGTCAGGAACCTCTTCTTACTGCAACAAGGGCTGCCAAAACTTATTGACAAGATTTCCGTTGCATAAAGGCATTTCCGGAAATGAAAAAGTACATGTGACAGCTAAATCTCATAAGAGGCTACAAGAAACTGAATTACGAGGGCTGTTCAATAAAGAATGATCATATTTTTTTACGGTCATAATTTTTCGCACTAAAATACAATCTTATTATATTCTGTTAGCTTAATGTGAAGCAAACACGCCGTAGTAGTTTCATTGTTGGCACTCCTGGTTCCCGACTGTAAAAACCAGGTAAGTTCAGACATGTTCAGCAACGCCTACCACCGCAATGGAGGTAACATGCAGTTAAAGTTGATGTTAGAGAAAGATCTGAAGTTTCTTTCAAACGTAATCAGTGCTGATGAAACTTGGATACATCATTTTGATCCTGAGAGCAAACAGCAAAGCTCAGTGTGGAAATCTCCTTCATCACCAACCCCCAAAACATCAAAAGTGGCTGCTTCTGCTGGGAAAGTTATGATCATCTCATTCTTTGATGTTCATGGAATAGTTTATCAGAATGTTGTACCTGCACACACATCAGTAACTGGACAATACTACAGGAATGTCCTGAAAACATTCCAAGTCCGTATCAGGCGCAAAAAAAAAACACATTTCCATGAAGCAGGCTGGATGCTGCACCACGATAATGCGCGGCCATATATTGCCAATGTTGTTGCTGAATATCTTGCAAAAATCAACGTGAAGTGCATCTCAACCTCCCTATAGTCCGGATTTAGCCCCATGTGACCTTTTTCTATTCCCTAACTTGAAGAAACGCCTTCGTGGGAGGCATTATCCATCGTCAGAAGCAGTGGTGAAGGCTGCGGAGGCGATTTTGAAGGATCTCTCAAAATTGTTTCCAGCATGTCTTTGAAGACTGACAGAAACGCTGGGACAAGTGCATTGCATTTAGGGGAGAGAAGGACCATCAAATTATGAGGTTGAGTAAAGGTACGCTGTCAAAAAAATTGTGATCATTCTGAACAGTCCTCGTAGATGGTACACTTAAAACCCATATTCTGGATCACTGGGAGAAAAGTGAAAATCTATCTCAAAATAGCTACTTATTAGGAAATCAATGGCAGAACAAGAAGTCATACTTACCAGGTTGCATATCGGCCAATCGACCACTTTACTCTCAGCTCGTATCTGATGAAGAAAACAACCAAAGATCCATGCACGAAATATTCAGCCGAAGAAAAGTATCAACATTTAACATAATTCTCGGATGTCCTGATTTACTGAACGAAAGAAGGGACTGAAACATCAAGAATGACCTATATTTCCTATTTAATACCTAGTTAATAGAGATATCACAAACATTGACTTCCAATTTTTTAAATACATACACTATCTACTGTTACTAAAGTGTAAATGACTACAGTTCTATCGTAATGCATTGGTACTGAGTTTTGTATGTGTATAGCTGTTTGCTATGTAAGAATGTTGGTGGTCGCTGATGACCTTCGTTGCTGTAAAACGTCCTTAAGTAAACAAAACAAAATCTTGTGTTACACTCGCATGAATTTCTCTGCTATTCTTCAAACTATTCTTAGAAATCTTTAATACCCTACTATACGTTCATAAAGAATAAAATTTGGCTTATTGTTTTAGCAGCTATCATATTTTCTGCAGTAGTTCTTGCCTTTCTCTTAAACTTATTGATTTATTGAAAAGTCTTCCAGAATAAAGACGTTTGCGAGCATTCTCAGAAAATTCAAGATATGCATTTCGTTTGTAATGAAAATATCACAAGCAAATGATATTTTAATAAAGATAGTTAAGACCTATTTTCGATAATATCAAAATTTTCGTAAAATATTCCATTTAAAGATAGTACGGAGAGGGACAAGTTTCTTGAAAATCTTGTTGTTGCACCCTTTGAGGATGCTAAACTTTTCGTTTTAAGCCATGTTGTACACGCGCGCGCCCGCGCGTACACACACAAATGCCACGCGGATGCTTTTTCAAACATCTAATGAAAATCATTCAAACGACTTTGTTTAAACATGAATTCGCATATCACAGTATTCATATAAAAATAATTCCATCATCCACGTTATATTACTCGCGATATAAATATTTTCCTTTCGAATTATTTCAAACTGGGCAAAACGTGATTATTTATAAATATGCAAAGAAAATTAAAATGTTGATTAGCGGTAACCAAGCTCTTGGTGATGCAATACTTTGGAAACGGCTAACGCACCTTAAAACGAATTCAGAAGAACTGGCAATACTAAATTAATGAAATTAATAGTAATTAGTACTAAATACATTCAAATAAAGGGAATATATAGATTGAACCAACTATGAGGAAATATAACAGTCTGAATTATGAGCTACGACCGTCAAAATGATATAAACAATAAGCACAATACATTTCAAATGATGTCTACACAATATAAAAACGAAAAAAAAAAGGGACAAGAGACATGGCTTAAAATGCGTTGTCTACGAGAAAAAAGAAAGGAAAAAAAAGAGGAGCAACTTCTGCTGGGATCAACTTTTAAAGAAAAGAATAGCTCAAATTCAAATAAAGAGTGCAATTAAAATTAATGTATCTACAAGAAAATAAAGAAAAATAGACAAAATTAAAAAAAAAAAATTGAAAATTAATAAGCAATAAAATAGAAATCAGAAGTAGAACGATCTAGAAAAATATAACCGGAGAGAACACAAAACAGCCTGCAAGCTTGATATTTCAAACCGAAGAAGAAGAAGAAGAAGAAGAAGAAGAAGAAGAAGAAGAAGAGGAGGAGGAGGAGGAGGAGGAGGAGGAGGAGGAGGAGGAGGAGGAGGAGGAGGAAGAGGAAGAAGAAGAAGAAGAAGAAGAAGAAGAAGAAGAAGAAGAAGAAGAAGAAGAAGAAGAAGAAGAAGAAGAAGAAGAAGAAGAAGAAGAAGAAGAAGAAGAAGAAGAAGAAGGAGAAGGAGAAGGAGAAGAAGAAGAAGAAGAAGAAGAAGAAGAAGAAGAAGAAGAAGAAGAAGAAGAAGAAGAAGAAGAAGAAGAAGAAGAAGAAGAAGAAGAAGAAGAAGAAGAAGAAGAAGAAGAAGAAGAAGAAGAAGAAGAAGAAGAAGAAGAAGAAGAAGAAGAAGAAGAAGAAGAAGAAGAAGAAGAAGAAGAAGAAGAAGAAGAAGAAGAAGAAGAAGAAGAAGAAGAAGAAGAAGAAGAAGAAGAAGAAGAAGAAGAAGAAGAAGAAGAAGAAGAAGAAGAAGAAGAAGAAGAAGAAGAAGAAGAAGAAGAAGAAGAAGAAGAAGAAGAAGAAGAAGAAGAAGAAGAAGAAGAAGAAGAAAAGGAATGTCCAGGCTATTCAAAGATAATTCAAGGAATGCTTTACATTACTCATGCAACATTTTTCACGCGAATTGTTTTAATAAAAAAAAAAATTTAATGTTAGTTTCATAACATAAAATATATCAAAATATACCACATATGGCAAGATTCTGAATTTTGTATTTTTTACCCCCCTTTGAGTAAAATCTCAATGCCAAACTTTTGGGTGGAATACAATCAAACCTCCGTGTATGCGGAAGGCAGAGAAAGCAATAAATGCGAGCAATGCACTATATCCTCAACGATCCTAATCTACGCTACTTGCATGCAGCAGAATAAAACGGAAATAGCTAACCATGTTTGCCTGTAAATCCGATAAAGGTTTTGCTTGAGAAAATGAAGATGCATTGCTGCATGTCACACCGAGGATTAACTACTGTTAAGTTTGTGATGGATGTCCAGCAATACACATCCATCCGTCAACTGTCTCTTCCCGTTTCTTCCTTGTAAGCCAATCTGCATCAACTAGCCTTCCTCGCCAACAATATTGCCCATACAACTTCGCCAAATACAAACGTTATGCAAGTTAGGATGTTAAGTATTCCTGGTAATAACTATCTCTAATTGTATTCTATGCTTGGTTTATGCTTCCAATTAGATCACGATCAGTTGAGCAATAAGTTACAGCACTGAGTCCAAAAATCTGTAGAATGTCATAGGAATTGTTAGGGAATTCGTCAGAAAATTAAAACTATACAATTTCTTTGACATTAAAAATGCAACGAAAGTTAAAAATAAATTGAAAGCCTATCCGAAATACTGAATTAAACTTCTCTAGTTGGGAAAACCATTTAAATGGACAAATACTGCAATTTTGGAAAACAAAATAAATATAAAAATAAATTCAATAAAGTAAAATATAAACTCTAAGTAGTACAGAATTAAAATAGAAATACTTTCTTAAGTACCTACTCCGATTCCCCCCTTCCCATATTTAGCAGCAAACTGTGGCTGTTCTACAACGTTGTCACAATTCTCCAGGGAGGCACATCTGCCAAAATTTGACCCTTAAGAGAAGAAGTTAAACACCAAATTTTTTTACGTCGTCCAACGTCAAGTCAATTAGACGGGAATGAAATGGGTGAAATGATGCTCAAATGAGCCCAGGGTCCATAGAGCTTAGAGTTAGCCGACATTCGTCTTTGAGGATTAGGGAAAACCCCGGAAAAACCTTATCCAGGTAACTCACCCTGACCGAGATTCGAACTCGGGAACTCTTGAATGTTAGGCAGACATGCTACCATCTACGCTATCGAGGCGGGCATACCTACAGTACATACACCAATATCCCCTACTTGACTAGTTTTTATTTTTCAGTGGAAAGAGAAGGTATTGCGTTCCAACCAAACACGATATTTCGCAGGGAATGTATGACTTGAGGTTTTGTGAATAAATAAAGCACTTAGTTTTGCAAAGATGCAACACAGAGATTTATATTTGACATAGCGAATAAAACATATCTTGAAGAGCTATGAACTCTTCTTCATTCGGAAGCAATTTTATAGTTTTCTAAAATTGGATCAGCCACAAAACACCGGTAAACAGCACTACCTAGTTTCATTTAAATAACTTTTTGTATCATTTTCGAGATATCCGTTGTTATAGTGTGTTTCAATACTTTTTTATTTTTCCGTTGTTGCTATTAAGTTGATTCTCGTGATATAAAGGGAAAGAGTATTTATTGATAGATCATAATTTAGCGACTAGTATTTCAGCACCTATCAATTTCATATATTCTACCTACCTACAACGGAATGTGGAATTGCAAAGGCTTAACTCGAGTAAATGCAATAGATAGAAAAACAAACCCTTGTGTAAACTATATAAAAATAAACAATGGTACCTATAAGAAGTAAAGTGATGTAACATATGCATTTTCGAAACCGTTACTTACGTATGTGTTTCACGAAAAGGCGAGCTCTGGAACTTACCTGTAAAGATAAAATATTTCTGATTATTACACAAAGATAGCGCACGGGAAAGAAAGAAAAAAATGAATGAAACAGTGATAGAAATTAGTAGCAGGAACTGATACTATTTTTCTACTTTTCTGCTATGCATCTGTACATGTGGTCCTTTCTTAATCCAAATAGTATTCTAGGTTATTGATAAAACTCAAGTGTATGCAGTAATTTTAATTTACCGCTGCGCTTAAAGGGCTACAGCAAAATTGGCATAAAGTTGCACGTTTATTTATTATAAGCTTATCATTTCTGCTCTTCTGGTTCATTATAATTAAATATTTAAGGTTCATCGAAAGTGGTCGTAAATATCTGCCTCTCTGCTGTATCCTTTATAATTCAAATTTTCTTATAAGTTTTTAAATTAAAGTACTGGGAAATGTAAAATTATAAAATGAGCTTTTTATTCCTTTGAATTTTTTAAAAATAAATTAAATTAGATTCTTTTCCTGAGTAATAATATAAAATTTATTTAATAGGTAACCCATGTAAGAGAAAATTCCTTAGCTCTAAAGGAGTCATTTATTAAACTGAACATTTATTATAGATTTTCTTAATGTAATGTTGTGATAGAAATTAATTTTAGTTATTTTATAAACCCCATATAATAAAAATTAAATGATTAATCAAATATATTTCATAAACAGACGTTATTTTTAACGATTACTATTACCATTGCTGTTGTTTGCATTTACCAATCTTCTGCTTTTAAATGGTTGGTCTGCATTTCTTTGCGTCTCCAAATTTCAAATGCAGCATTTATAGCATCCCGCTCTTTAAATGTTTCGGCTTCAGCCTTCTGTATCTCTCTTGTACCTATGACGAAATATGCAGTGAAGCAATTACTGCAAATGTTTATCTCGATGGACACGAAGTCGATTAAAAAATAAACTTTAGATATAGAAATGAAAGTTGATGGACAGAGAAAGTGTAATGTAACGCATTAGCCTTTTGGGGGGGTGGGGGTAACTCGTACATTGAAGATTACCAGATTTGGTGTGACTAAAAACAGTGCTCGACATATATTTGCGGCGAGGTGATATAAAATGTTCCGGAGGAAGGACAACTTCCTATATGCGAAATAAAGACAAGCTATCTTTGATGCATCCTCTCAGAATGACCTCAGATGCGAAAACAGTAGCAAACCAAGCCCCTATCTTAGCTGTGCTAAATTACGTACCGTTACAAAGCAATATATTAATTTTTTTTAAAGTAGATATTTTAAATTTTATATTATGTTATAAAACCATAAGAAGTAACATTCTACACACAAGACGTATATCTAATTTAACCACACCATTAGGTATACAACTTTTTTGTAATCTTAACATTGCTTTGAATTTTCAAATAACACTCCATACTTCTCCAAGCGCCAAGTCACTATTTTGAGATAATTAACAATGCAAGGTAAATCACTAAAAACATGCAATTTAATTTACTTTAAACTTTTGTGGCACTGCCTCTGGCTCCAGTCTTTTGCCACTTTTTTGTATCTAAAACTAAAATGTAGCATTCCTGCAAACGTTTATCTCAATTAACACAAAGAAGATAAAAGAATAAACTTTGGTAAGAATCGTTTGTGTGTAAATAAACGAAAGTGGATACTTGAGAATTTTACTAAAACTTCGCCCTGAAATCTCTATGGTCACGGATTAGCGAATGCCAGCAGTCATTATCGGCACGTAAAGGCAGCACCAATTACAGCAAAGATAATCTGAACAATAATATTTGTCTCGGACTGCGATCGAACACGTAACGTCTAATTTTCCTATGTGGCCTCTCGATCAATCTCGCCGGTTGCACCCTTATTACAGTAATTCTCACTGTGTTAATAACTAGCGAGGGGCGTATCGGTCATAAATCCTCACAAAGAATGCAAAACCAGCGGATATGTGAGTAATTACAAACATTTATATGCAAGTTACCATGATATCATCTTCGGTCAGCAGTTTTCTTTATTCACTTTTATCCCTTAACAGACATATGCATATAGTTTTCATTTCATCGTTCTTTGTCACACGCAATAGCATCCAGTGAGAAGCGAGTCACAACCGGACAATGAATGAAACGAATGCCCAAATCAGCTCGGGGACAAAAGGGCTCAAGCTGCCTGAGGGAAAACTCCGAACAAAAGCAGTTTTAACCAACCGGGTTTCGAACCATCACGATGGTTGTTGTCAAGTAACACAGATTTGATTGATTTTTTTAATTGAATTCATATGAAAACGTAACGACTGGGTCACTAAAACCTGACGATTTTTAAAAAGCAACAGAAATGTGTGCCAGAAAATGTGATACACAATTTGAGTGCGTGTGAGATCACTATAAGTTCAACTGATTTTGATAATTATTTCATTATTGAAAACCTTTGTTCTTATGTTAGAGGGCATTAATTCCAATTCTTAAATGACTAAAGAGGATTTACAAAGTCTGAATATCAGAATGCGTAGCTTTTGTAAACATAATGTAAACAGGCCCGTGAAAAAAGAGTTTAGCTTTTCGTTGAGAATGCTGTTCGACAGGGTAGTCACATTAACTGTTATGGGATCTCTTAAATGAATAGAAAAAAAGGTCAAGAATTCCAAATCAAAAGTGTGGTATGGAAAATATTTCTATGGAGTCCTTTATGGGACAGAAGGCACCAACCTCCGAATTTTAAATGGGACAATTATACGTTCTTTTATATTTTGGTTCCTCTCAAAAATTTAACTGCTTTTATTAAAACATTTTTACAAAATGGTACTAGAAGATGAGTAAGACAGTTAAGTGCAGAGGCTCTACCCAATCAGTCGAGGACCCGTAGGTCTAAAGACGCCGGCCTCCTTTAACCCGGGAGCGATGGATACTCCGGGGCTCTTTCCATAGGGCAATACCTGATTCCTTAAAAAGCCCCACCCCCCGTTGACAATGTCAAGACGGAATGGAAGTGGATACGCCACTTACGCGCGTCAACCCCGCAGGAAAGACTACCGAAAACCTCGGTGGGCCCGCCTGGTGATCTAGCACACCTTCTACTAGCTCTGCAGGGACTTATTAGGCAATCCTCTATCCCCCCGGGCGGCCGTACCCTGGCCGGAGGTACCCAATTCCCCGTGGGTGTCGGGAACACACTTCCCCCTCGAGTCCAACCCAATTCCAACAACTCCCCGACGGGAGGGGCTCGAATGTTCGGCCCGAGGTTCTTCTAGTAACGTCAGAGGTACCACGAGTGCTAGGGGTCCACAGCGCTCGCACCTCGGCAGCTGAAAGGGACGGATCCTACTGGAGATGAGTAAGAAAATATCCAGATGGTTTCTTTAGATTACTTTATTCAGTACTCAAGTAGCCTTTGTTAACCGAGCGGAATGGCTCAGGCGTTTTCGTGGCCCGCATTGGGTTTCGTGGCCCGCATTGGGTTCGATTCCCACTGTCGAACTACCTTACCCGTGGGGTTTTCCGGGGGTTTTCCCGGGTCCCCAAGCGAATGCTGGGTAGGTTAATTACATCTCCCCGAACTTCCAGTCTCATTACCATTTTATATTATCCCTTATCTGTTGGTCTTTTTCAGAGTAGAAGTGTCGGCGGGAGTCTCGGCGCTGTCGATAAACCACAGGTATCGGTGCCGAATCCCCTCCGTAGTAATCCTAACCCTAGCCTTTGTTAACATCTAAACACTTGGTGATTCTACCCAGCGACCGCTTTCCTTCATTAGCTGGAGTAGAATTCGTTGTTACCCCGCTTCCATTCAGTAAAAATCGATTCTTATTCTAACTCTAGCCAATCAGATAGAATATCTCCCCCACATGATACGAGCAGGTTCCGCTCTATTGCCATGAGACCTTAGCTGTGATGTCTAATTATATGGAAAATAGATTAAACATCACTTACCATGTAAGGCCTGGAGATTCATGTGTATTTCGTTTCTGCCCAAGAACAAAGGAGAATATGTTTATGTGTGTATGTGAGAGTGAGGGTTGAGAGCACGAATTTGAGTAGAAACGTGTGAGAGTTGATTGACCGGAGTTGGAATATCGTCCTCATCGGTTCGCGCAGAGTCCTAGCCAGGTACGCAGGCAGGCAGGCAAGGCACACATTAATCAGACGTGACTGACAAGGCGTGCTGAAAAAAAGAATAAGATTCTCTCCTCACTGACCAACAAAACGTGACGCAGCATTTGGTTCCCATGGCACAGTAGTCTACCTCTACCATTCGATATCGTGCCTTCACCACAAATACACGTTATTAAGCATTCTGAATCAAAAACACAAAAACGTCTTTTGTTTACCTGTCTATAGGAATGATCGGTCAAAAGTACTATATTTTTGTCTATTCGGACAATCCAGGGGAAATTTATTTCTCAAATTTACTTGCCAAGATAATTATTAAAATGCTGATTGAGAGATTGACACCGAGCACCACCTTAGAAAAATTCGTTGCACGTTTTAATGAATTTAAACTGTGTTTTTCAAGAATATCACTTTATATTTAATGTAAACTGACCTTATTTGCATATATGAAGTATTCATTTCTATAAAAAAAATGAAGAAAACAAAAATGGGATACAAAATTCTTACTTTTAATGTGCACAAGAAACAAACTGTATTAATGTTTAGTGCTCTTGAAGTTTTCAAAATGATTAATTTCATTTGTTTATAAATCATAAATCTAAAATGACACAAAATTTGATTAAAATTTTATATGTGCACATATTCACTGCATATAACTAAATGTATTGAATAGTACTCTTTCTTAGAATGAATTATTTACTAAACAAATCTGATGTATTCTACCCACGTGACTTCCTCTACTCACTCTTCTGCAAACTACTCTATCTACTTCTTCAAAGAGTTAAATCGCTGTTACATTTTTATACATTTCGTTATGGGCATAAGACCAATAGGTACATTAAACTAAGGCGATAGTCATATCTTTTTAATATTTTGCTATGCCTTTTAAATAAATTTCTCTTTATGTGACTATAAAACAAGGATAGCAAACGTATTTGCAAATTCATTCCAATAACAAAGTATTTCGGAAACGATTAGCACAAGTAAAAAAGGAAATAAAAATAAAATGAAACAAAATAAGCAAAAATCTGATACAAATATAAAGGTCATCTACTTTTTTGTGTAGTAACATTTTGCGAGCCTCTTTTGCTTTAAGGGTTGTACACACAAGTCACTTGGAATGAAGAAGACTTCATAGATATTTCCAGAAAATTCAAATTAATCGTTTTATTTGTTTTGCAAATGCCTCAAACGTAACGTATATTAATCAACATTGGAGTCACTTTTGAGAAAATAAAATACAACCTATTTCTTCCATGTAAATGTTAGCTTAGTGTGGAGGAATTTTCTTGAAAATCTTGGTGTATTCCCGGAAAAGCGAATCCTATTTTTTTAAGGGAATATTCAGGGAGTCTGTGGTTTGTAAAAAAAAAAAAAAACTATTTTCATACAAACTATTGGTATGTTTCTTTGTGTTGCACATAATTAGAACCCCATTAGGAATCTTTTCTAAAATACTTTACGTAATTGCTGCATGTAGGACTTGTACAAGAAGAAACATCCATGTGTATTAGGAATGGGATGGCAAAGTAGTCCAAGAGCTGCAGATCAGAGCCTCCACCCTTCAAACCTTGTCTACTTTAGCTGTAACAAGTGTCGGAGAAATGTAAACATTTCGGGACATGAGTGCGGCTGGACAGGTTCGTAGTACTAGAAATTGTGTGGTAACTTCAGTCTTATTTATTTGAGTGTGCAATATTTCAGACTCGAGGCACGCCAGCGCTGGCAGGATTCTCACACATAGAGGGTGCCACCTGTGCAAGGAACGCTCTTTGATCCCCCACATAAAGGAAGAAAAAGGAATCGTGAAGGTTAATGAATCATGACTTATATACGGTAGGTAGGGGGAACGAAAAGTAGAGAAAACAAATGAGAGAACAGGGCGAGTAAAGGTGAAACGAGGTGTGTAGAGTGGAGCGGCTAGCCAGCGAGCCCCAGTACATGCCTCGCGCCGCTAACAACATCTAACAAGAGCTCAACTCACCTTAAACCTTACGCGGCAAAACCGCACAACCACCACGTAAACAAACCCACGTGGCCCAACCAATTCGTCCAATAGGTATACTAATTTCCATCAGTGTGGCACAGGATTCCATTATTAAAATTTACCATCATGTGGATGTATTTTGTTTAAAACTAAGAGTTTCATTTACTAGAAGATTTGAATGTGGGGTTAATGACATTGTGACTTTTACAGTAACAATTTCTAGTTTTAACGAAAACCACAAAAATGCAGTTTAAAGAAATGAAATTAAAAAAAGAAAGACACGCACAATCAGGTCTATTCATTTGAAATGTTAGATATTATCAGAATCTAATGTCCAATGTGTAAACCAAATTTCAGCAATATTTTAAAATTCTTGTTAACGCGTCTAAACGTTTGTATATTGTTAATTTGAAGCAAATGTACCTGATTTCATTGAGGTTTGTACCAACAAAATAAAAAAAAATCGTGATACACGATTCGAAAATAAAAATGTGACGACAAACGTCAAACCTGAGAAAAATAATTTTAAAATAATGCCCCATAATCGCGGTTTCTTTCCTCATCCTGATAAAAAGAATTTTAAGGTCATAGTCCTCCAAGGACCATGAGAGATTTCGTCATTTTAATGTAACCAAAAATTAGCGTTGTTTTATAGGAAAATACGCTTATAGGAAAATAAGTTCATTTAGGTCGGCATGTATTAAGCTTTTAAGAGATCATACATACATGCTACAAAGAACTAAGTTGAATGTTCTTAATATTTAATAAAACTAAAATAATTCTATTTATGAATTATGACAATGTTTGGTCTTCTCACAGATCGATAAACACCTTCCACATCGAAATTGAATAGACAAGAGCAATTAGAAATTGGTTAATATAACAATTAATGAAACAATATCATTAACAGGCAGACATACTAAATATCTGCTAAATAATAATGCTAAAATTTGCATACTTTTTCATAGTTTCAATGCAATCTCGTTTACTAGAACAATTCTAGTGCCAGTCGGCTATCACTCAATATAAATATTTAATCCCAGATGCTATTTTACAACAAAAGTGGTAAGATATTTAGGTTAAATTAAAGTCATAGTTGAAAACATTCTAACAAAATTAAATTAAAATGATTTTATTGGCGCAAAATATTACAAATATTAACAGTTCATTCTAAAACCATTGCTTAATGAGAATCACTTAATCAAAAGATTAAATCTTTATGGGTTTTCGTCTAACAAACTGGCTGGGACCTCGCATCACGCACATAGTGGAAGTGGATGATCATACTAGGAAATCACAGATTGTCACTGTTCCTCCAGCCGGAATGTTGGCTTTCGTAACCGATCGCTGCCTATCGTAGCTCCTGAAATGCATCACGATGCTGTGTAGGCAGCGGCATTAGACTCGAACCCAGGTACTGTACATGGATGGGAAATGGATCACCGCGCTCCAACCACGACACGATGAGAACATAATAGTACATATATAGAAACCGCAGCACCTGATCTAGCATTTGAAGCAAAGCAATACAATAAAAAGCTAATATTAGGTTATGAAAGTTAATTTTACAATTAGTAAGTAATTTAGCAGTGAACTTTAAAGAAGAAAGAATATTGAACACTATCTGCTTATGACCTTAATTTAACTAGATTCAGTACAAACATCTTTGAAAACATGTTTGCCTTATAATGATCTTAATACCTTTGCAATGCCATACACACACGCACACACATACACACACGCACGCACTGTATAAGGAAAATTCCTGTTGTCGTCAAACACTAAACTTGTTACGCATTTAAGTTCAGAGAAGAATATGGTGCCAAGTCATTTGTTTTTGTATACATGGAAATACAAAGGAAATTTACTCGTTTTGTTTACGATTTAGCAAAACATTACAATAAACTTGGCAGACTTAAGAGTACTCTGAATTTAAAGAGAAGTCCACTTAAAATAACTAAACTTATAACATTTACTTTAATATAAATATATGTATTATAAACTCCTTGACTAAAATAGAAAGATTGCTCATAGAAGGTCGGTTTGATAAATATCAAACTGCGACTGTTAAGGCCGATGGTAGTGGTAAAATAAACAGTACATTCATAAAATATGGAAGAAGGCAATGAATAATAAATAGAAAAGCAAGACATTCAACTTCATAAAATACCCTACATTTTTTGCAGAGTATAGAACATACATCGTTTCTTTGTTTTATAATTTAACAAACTATTTCAAGCAGGGTCTATGTAATTTCCGTAATAAATGGACAGTTTAAGCGAGTTATCGACTCTGAATGTGAAGAAACAAACTGTTTATGAATCTTAGCAGAGAAACTGTAAACGCTGTAGTATTACAATTTCTGATGTATCAACAAACTCACAGTTGAAAACAAGTGTATCTGTAACAACAATGAGAAGCTTAAGTTAGCGCATCGACGACATACTAAGCGGAATTCCGTGACTACGACCGCCAAGTGCATAGAAACTGAGCGTGGTCTTTAGGCGCTATGGATTGCCTAATCCGTTACCATAAAACAGTTCTGTTAAACACAAATGAAAGAACCAAATTTTAGAAATACATGCTCTTTGATCCCACCAACATCCTGATCGTCCAACAAAGTACCTAAATATCACTCAAATATCAATGTCTAATTCTCCTCTCAACACATTTTGACTCTATAACTTGTAAAATTCTATGAAACATTTTTCCTTTCTAATTTTCAGATCTGGAATGTATGCATATTTACAACTCGGTGACTGATTTCTAATTCTAATTACCCTAAACTCGAGCCAATGGAAGTTTTGATTGCGTCCAACGGAATGAATAAATTGCCTTAGCCACTCTAATTGCCACAACTTTCCTGGCTAATTATTTCTTATCCCCTGACAAAATTGTAAGTCAGGCTTATTACATACGCTTGATTTTAATATATGTAAATTATATACGGAATCATTTATTTCCCTATCATTAAAAGTAGTCAATAATTCCGTTATCCTAATTTTACGTTCTCCACAAGTGGGGAAAGAGTAGGTGTTCTACAACTACACAAAATTTGAATATCCAGATAGTAACATGAGAAATACAACTTCTGAGGATTCCTGATTCATAATGAGAATGATCTGGGTTTGTGCGTGTAGGATGAATGTTACACTTAATACTCAAGTACATAACTTACAGGCGTGCAACACCACTTTCTGGAACAACTTCAATCTCAAGCTATGTTTTATCGAAACTTTTTCGTTAAAGTACTATGTCCTCTCAAAAATGACGTAACATTTCGAAGATACTTGTTGTACTCCTATGTGTCTGACAAAGAATATGGAATTTCAGTCACTTATTGTCTGTAGCTTACAAGGAAATATGTAATAAATTCCTGTTTAATATTTATCTCAATTCACAAGGACACAGCATCAGAAATACACTTCATAGAACAGTGGATAGATTGAACGAAACACGTAAGTTTTAATGTTAGGTGCACCTATAAAGAGTTTTATTCCTATTAGCACCCTCACCGACGTGCACAATTAATTTCTTAATTTACTTCAGTGAATGAGATTTGATACACACTGGTGCAAGGAAAGTCTTTAATTAAAAATATTCCGCACTCTCTGTAGAGTCTAGACAAAGCTCCCATATCACCATCTTAACTTATAGGATGCTAAACAAATGAAACAACAAACACCTACATAATGAAGTACTTGAGTGTGCAAAAATATTATTTGCGAAACTGTAAAAATGTATGCTTGGTTTGATACACTGTGAAGGGAGTTCCCACTTCTTGCGTTTCTTTGCTTGACGTTTGCATGAACTTTTACTAACAGCATTTGCTGATTTGATCCTAGTTGCTACGCAGCAGTTCGTAGGTCCATTCTCAACTACTGCACAAATCCTTTATTTTAACCAAAAATGGTTTGTCCAGAAGTGATTGTTCACTTTAGCCACATACATGTGGCAATTATAGAACCACACACTTATATAGAACTAAACAGCTGCTCGGATGCTAGCAAGACAAATAAATAAAAACTGATGATACATTCACAGCGTCCTGCACCCATTTTCGAGCTGCCAACAACCTATACTTGCAAAATCTTATTTTCATATTGGAATATGTTTGTAAAAAATTTAACAGATAACAATGAATATCTCAGAAATGACTGGTATAACAAATTGTTTGGAATAAATTGTATATTTTAAAGATATCAAACTTCCCGAAGAGTAAGCTTTCCATTGACTTTCAGAAGTTAACAAAATTCCTTCACACAAAAATTCAATATAAAACATGAGGAATCTTGAGAGATTTGAAGCTTTCTCGGCGCTGAATTATTACAATACAGCCAAGCGATGTTTTCCTCCTCCAAGCTTTCAACCATGACTCTGTGGCCTTCTACAGGGTTGAAGCTTGGCTGAAAGCTTCGAGAAGGAAAACATCACTTGGCTGCAATCCCGAAAAACCATCGTAATGAGCAATCTTGATCAACATTAAGAGCCATTTTTAAGAAAAGATAAATAACGAAATATTTTCCGTGTGGAGAGTAGGTTTGGGTGAATGGGTTTCCCTTCAAATCTGCATGTAATAATTCCTTATAGGTCATATGGGAGCTCAAAACATGTATTTTCGGTATTCTAAATATAGAATTTGCTACAGTCATCAGTCAATGCTGGCTTCTGTTACTTTTAGCTCACTATCATTAAGTACCTTGATGCTTAACAATCACATGATTCTTACCTATAACCAATCTCTAATAATGATCATACTTTTTTCCAATTTAAGTCCTCCAACGTTAAGTCATATCGGAAGATGAATGAAATGGGTGAAATGATGCTCAAATGAGCCTAAGCTCCATAGAACTTATAGTTATCTTTTAATGATCTATTTTATTTAGAATGTGCTTAAAAATTTTATAAGATATTTACAAGACAAAATGTATATCTTGAATTTTCTGGGCAGAGTCTAAGAAACGCTCTTTTTATTTTAGTTACTTTATGGGAATTAATCATTTCTTCAAACTAGCCGTATATAGGCTACGGTTTTTGATTGATTGAGTCAACCCGGAGATCCGTGGTTCAAATCCCGGACGTGGCATTGTATTTTTCATGTTGACTATAAAAAAAAACCTTAGCCTATATACGGCTAGTGTGAAGCAATGATTAATTTTCATCAATTAACTAAAATAATAAGAGTTAAATGATGAAGCCTGTGACTCAAGTACTTACGATAGTAAGTCGCCACAAACGGTGTATCACGGATGCGAGAACCCCTAGTGGTCTACCGGGGAAATATATGAGTCAAATGGAAGATTTAATGTCATGACGGCAAGTTGGCCATGGTAGCTCAATGGGTAAGAGCGACTGGACAGAAATCAGGAGATCCGTGGTTCAAATCCCGGCCGTGTCATTGAACTTTTCATGTTGACTTTATCAAAAATCCTCTTTTATCTGAAGACGTGGATAATTTTGTTTAATTGGCAAATCATGAGAAACATTACATAAACTGTAAAGATATACTTTAAATAATGTTTGGTACCCTGTTCCATTTCAATGTTCATAATTTTTAAAGTACTGTCGCTATACAGTTGCTTTTGGCCATGTTTTGGAAGAATTTGAAATATGTAGGCTAGCATAACAACCCGGATGTTTCGGTGTTTAAACCTCCGAAAGTCGATTCAGTTTTATCTATCCGTCCTTACCTTTATCAAAATGTGCAGTAAAACTCCTTTCTGTACAGGTTTATCTGGATTATAACATCAAGTTGATAAAACAATAGAAGTAAACTTTCGTATGAACAGTGTACAGATGCTGTACGTGTGACACTCACGTGACTTTCATATGAATCTGAGAGGGTCAGTTGGTTAGGAAAGGGTCGCGGTTTCAAATCCCGCCGAGGTCGATATTTTAGGTGTGCTTAAAAGCGACAGCATTATCCAGTAGATGGCATGTAAAATAACTCCTGAGGGGCGAAATTAAGGCAATAACATAATCGGCGGCGCTCACATGCTCCTAAAAATTGAAGTATCGTCAAGTGTCTACTCTTGCGCAAACCAGTCTTACAAAAGCTTATTATTCTGTCTACTTCATACTAAAGATGGTAAACATTTGCGAGAAGGAAAGGGCTGAAAAATTCAGTGCCATAGCCGAGACTTGAACCACGAATCTGCCGGTCTCCGTCCAGCTGCTGTTTACCACTGAGCTACCATGGTCAACATGCCAGCATGACAGTTAATTCTCCAACTGGCTTGAGCAGCCGGACGGAGACGGGAAGATCCGTGGTTGAAATCCCGGCTATGGCAATGAATTTTTTCAGGCTGACTCTATCTTTCCATATTTTCGCCTACACACAGCTAGTGTGAAAGAACAATTAATTACCATTTGCAGAAATGATTGCTAATTTTCTAGTAGACGCAAGGGGAACGTGGATATACAGGAGGCTTCAAGTGATGGTCGGCATACGATGGCTTTGACATTGCATGGCCAAGATCTAGAGAAACGAATATCACATTTCTATTTGAGAAAATCATAAGTATGCAAAATTCAAACAAATAACAAGGAATATTTCAAGAAATGATTCGCTCAAAAAATTTGTTTAACAGAATCTAGATGTTCTGTGTAGTAAGATTTTAAAACTATCTTATTGTTTTCCAGTTACGCAAAAGGCCTTCAGATTAAAAAGAACTTCATGGGTTACCAGAAAATTCAAGATATTCATTTGTTTGTCTTTTAAATTACTTAATGTTATTTTCATTAAAAACCAGTTAAAGGTATTCTTGAGGAAATAAAAATTTTCTAAAAATGTACAGTATAAAGAATAAATGGACTGGAAGACTATCTTAAAAATCTTTTCTTAGTAGGTGGAGAACTTGAACACTAAATTTGGTATTTAATAGACTTCTTTTGAGTTTGCTGTTCACACACACATAAAGAGAGAGAGGAAGAGAGAGGCGGGAGAGAGAGGAGGAGAGAGATTTCTAAAAAAAAAAAAAAAAAAAAAAAAAAAAAAAAAAAAAAACATTTATTCAGAAATCCTAATAAGTACATCAGGTGTTTTCTTAATTCCAGAAATCAAAAAAAAATATATTGAAGTTATGGAGGCGAATGCACTTACTCCTCTACCTTTAGTAGGCGGTAGAAGGAAAGTGAAAGGTATGGAGGTGTACCTTGCACCACTCATGACTTGAAAAGCAGGGTCCGTGCGTTCCTATGGCAGGTAGGAGAAGCCTCGTTGCCTTGACTTCATGAAGGTTGTAGCAGGTTTGGAATAGTAGTTGATGAGTACGGTCCCTTCTCTTTCACTGCATTCAGGATTTGGATGTCATCATTTTGGTAATACGAGGAGCAAAACAAACTATGTAGTAAATGTTTCGAGACAATAACGATTTTATCTTAATAGTATAACGAAAACTTCAACACTCAATTTGAGAGAAAAAAGTAATTTGAAATTACATATGTACTAATAAAATATATTAATAACATTAAAATCTGCTTTTATTTTCTATTTTGAGTATTCACAGATAATGTGCAACATTCACAACACTTTCTGTAGCTTCTTCTAGGCTTGAAACCTCATTCTTCTATCTTATTGTCATGATTGAATTTACTTGAACAACAATATGGAAAGTATATTTACAAAACTGAAATATTACATCTCGTTATGAATATGTATTATCAATTGCATAAGTTTTTGTAATAACACTGGATGTTGAATAAAGTTTTACACGTATTCCAAAATATAACGTAGGTGTTGTCTTTTTCTTTCAAGTGTCGGACAGTAAAATAAAACGTTTGACAATTTGTAAAAAGTTTTTAGGTTTTCAATAATGACCACTGTCTCAATTATCAGTGATAAAATGAATTTTATGAAATAATTTCCTAATTTTCCATGGCCTCTCATAAATTAAATTAAAAGGAAATTCAGAGTGAAATGTCTTGCTGTACTACACTCCTTGCTAACAGAGATAAATGTTTGCAGAAATGGCTTATTATTGTTGATACAAGAGGTTCAAACAATAGGTACTTAAAATGTGGATCGCTTTATAATTTCATGCTCTTTGTGTAACTACGAGAAACAGAACCAATGGCAACTAGCGCATAATAAAGGTATGAAGTAATTGACAATTTAAACCAACAAGAATATTTTGAAAATACATAATACTGGCGAAAAAGTCCATAACTTGTGTATTTTAAGAGATCATTTTTTAGTGCTCAGATATAAATCACAGTATACCAAGTATAAAAATGAAGAGTATTTTACAGGTAATTAAAATAAAGTGCAAGATATTTGTCAATTAAATATTTTAAACGAACTTTAATGTACCACGGCTGTTCAATAAATAATTATCATAATTTTATTACGGTCATAACTTTTCGCACTAAAATTCAATCTTATTATATTCTGTTAGCTTAAAGTGAAACAAACACGCCGTAGTAGTTGCACTGTTGGTACTCCTGGCTCCCGACTGTGAGAACCAGGCAAGTTCAGATATGTTCATTATCGTCTACCGCTGCAATGCAGGTAACAGGCGAGGAACAATATTCGGCTTTGAAATTCTCAACAAATCTTCCGTTGAGGCCTATACAATGTCACAGGAGGCCTATGGAGAGTCTGTTCTTCCCTACAGCACAGCTCGAAGGTGGTTTAAAATCTTTAAAGAGGGGAGACAATCAATTTCACAGGAAAGTGACCTGGTGCTCCAGTTACTGCTCTTACGGAAGAAAACATCAACACTGCTGCTGCCATTGTGAGAGAGGATCAACGAATTACTTTAAGATCACTTTCTGAAATACTGAACATGCCATTGGGTGCCATCCACACGTTGGTGACAGAAACATTACACACGAGACGTGTTTGTGCGCGATGGGTTCCAAGACTGTTGATTCCCGAACAAAAGGACATTCGCATGCAGGTCTGCATGCAGTTAAAGTTGATGTCAGAGAAAGATCCGGATTCAAACGTAATCACTGCTGATGAAACTTGGCTACATCATTTTGATCCTGAGAGCAAACAGCAAAACTCAGTGTGGAAATCTCCTTCATCACCAAACCCCAAGCAAGCAAAAGTGGTTGCTTCTGCTGGGAAAGTTATGGTCATCTCATTCTTTGATATTCATGGAATGGTTTATCAGCTTGTTGTACCTGCACACAAATCACTAACTGGCAGTACTACAGGGATGTCCTGAAAACATTGCAAGTCCATATCAGGCGCAAAAGACCACATTTCCGTGAAGCAGGCTGGATGCTGCACCACGATAATGTGCGGTCGCATATTGCCAATGTTGTTGCGTGAAGTGCATCCCTCACGCTCTTTATAGTCCAAATTTAGCCCTCTGTGACTTTTTTCTATTCCCTAACTTGAAGCAACGCCTTCGTGGGAGGCATTATCCATCATCAGAAGCAATGATGAAGGCTGAAGAGGCGATTTTGAAGGATCTCCCAAAAAATGTAATCATTCTTTATTGAACAGCCCTGGTACTTTAAAGAAATTAAAAACCAATGAAAATTTTCCTGTAGTGACGATTTTCTTGAAAATCTCTGTGCTGCATGTTTGAAAGAGGCTGAACTGTTATATAGTTGTCAGTCAACTTTTTCATTTTGCACGCGAAACTTCATGGATTTTTTTAACGAAATAAATGGGCTACATTAAATAAATGAATACGTCTGTACACATATGGAGGCTTGTTTTCACTAAGTTGATCACACTAGTTTTAATTATTTATTCAACACTTCTAGAATACAAGTGGATGTACGGCATACGCCTTTGATGTTGCACCAAGAAAACAAATGTCAAAACCATTCAGAGATTTCAGGATAAGGGCTACAGTAAAAGCGCCTTGGATGTACGCAATGACAATATCCACAGGGACTTGAATATAGAATTTGTCAATGATGAAATTAAAGATACTGCGGTCAAGCACGAAAGACGGTTACGGGGACATGAAAACACAGAGGTACTCCGTATGCTAGCAAACAGCAACACAGTACGGAGACTGCAAAGAACCAAGTCCTTTGACTTTAGTGTTTTAAAACCAATGTGATGTAGCTGTTGTAACAGAATTACTCATAAGAGTAATATCTAATAAATGTGATAATATACAGTAAAGACTAAACTACGTAGATAACTGTAAAACTTAGTTGTAGTTACTGTAAAAAAAATCTTCTGGAATTAATTTGCCCATAATAAGGGATACGAAAAGATACGCAGAATGCATTACTGTTATATTTCTTTAACGCATTACATTAGAACATATAAAGTTCGTACAAATGCACTTCAAGATAAATTTCCTCATCAGCCCCTGCACACTCTTCCAATCGGCATGTATATTAAATTTTCACCTAGCCACCAAGTTAAACAAAATTATTTAATTTAAAAGCCTAATGAGCTTCCCTTATTGAATTACTCTGGAAGAGAAGCATTATTTGTCATGACTCCTTTAACATAAAAAGCTGTCGAACTTTCTTCAATATGTCGATTGTCTACATTCACTTCCCAGCGGTGTTAATGGTACATCTACATACTTAGAGCTAGAATCAGTAGTTGTGATAATTAACAAGCAGAACATTTGTGATCCATACATAAGCATACATACATTTGAACTATGGACAGGAGTATATAGTCAGGGGGAAATTACTTTGTGATTGACACATCTCCCTGGCGGAGGGTCATCATGGCTGACTTGGAAGTTTGTCTTCATAAGTTATTAAAGTTATTGTCTTCCTAAGTTATTAGCCCGAGAGATACCACACACTCCTTTGGCTGACTCAGAGGATCGTGTGTCAATCCGCGACTATATTTTAGTAATTTCTGTACTTCATTTGAAGTCATGCATCACCTGTCGGGAAATGTTTCCGTTATAAAAATTGCCGTGAATCTCAAAAACGGACATTTCTGTAACAAAAACAATAATAAAAGCTATATTATTACAGGCTAATTATCGACAGGATAGTATCCCAATCTCTGGTCAAGGGTGCTACTTGACAAACAAAAATCGCTTATATGCTTAAAACTGGCTCTTGGATTTTAACTTAATTTTAATCTTAATCAAAATTTGAAGTTTCGTGTTACTGAAAGCAGAAATAAATGTTAGTATAATCAATTTCGATCTCAGGTGTTACTTTTATTTTATTTCTGTTAGATATCTAGAAATATTATGCATAATCCCTTCCAATTTCCATATCTGACCTACTGTTAGAGAATTAATATGTGAAATGTATAATTTCAGTCACCAAGTAGCTAAAATAAATAACGGAGCTCCAAATTCTTTGAAAATAAAACCATTGAACTCTCCTTGTATTATTAACGATGAATTTGAATTTCAGCTTCGTACGAGAACCCAGTAATATTACCGATAGTGAATGACGTTCCACTTCTTGACTCAATCAGTGTTCGAACCTCAGCTCTCAGCACCTACAAGACTTGTTCTGCAAGCTCGCCAATTAATCAAGCAGCTTTTCATCGGGCTGTCTTGTTAGAAGGTTTTACTTGTAAAGTGCGGTAGTGCCGCTCCGTATCCTTCGAGGAGAGGTTATAGCAGCCACCAAATAGCCCACCCTTCGGGCATACCGTAAAACATAAAACCTGACCAGACAACTTAACTTCTTATTCTTTCTTTTGGTCATCTTCTTTACAAAGCACCTGCACGCTCGTGACAGTTAGGTTCAAAAACTCTTCCCTCAACACTTTCGCCTAAAAAGGTAACGAAATAAATTATTTTCGAGCCCTTGGGTGACGGACTGCGCACAAGGTGAAACAATAAAAAAGGAGGCCAAGAAGAAATGCCCTCCAGCAAAGCATAACAAGATTTATGTGGAGGACCAAGTATTGTTTGATGCGGACTGTACCCCGTCAACGTAATTCCAAACACAAAAGTGACTGGGCAGATAAGTGTAAAAAAGTGTGGGAGAGAGGGCAGTGGAGGGGGAAGAGGGAAAAGAAGACGAGCGAGAGTAAACACGGCTACACGAGAATGACAAAAAACTGCCAGGAAAACAAACAAGCAACAGCACTCATAGCCTACCATGTTGAAATTATTACTCACAAGGAAATGTCTTACTTTAAGACTTCCATCCGTGGACAGTAAATCTATTGGGTGTTACATTCGATTAACCATGTGTTAACATCATCCTAGGATAGAACACAATATCAGGCAGGACGGGGCTTGGATACCTGGACCAACTTTACTCAAGAGGGCATACGTCAGAACAATACAAGAAATATTTGCAAAATTATCCCACAGAAATCAGAAGCGGCGTATTTCATTTACGACGTTAACATTAAAATCATATACCCGTTTCTTCATTTCAGTTTGAAATGTTTGTGGAAGCAGTACAGCTCTGAAAATTCGTTGCAAGTATATTCAAAGAAATAATATTCAATTATTGGTATGCACTTGTCTACTATGTACATAATTAAAGCTAATAGCAAATACCTTAGTATAAAGAGTAAAATTAAATTCTGTGTGCTTTAACGAAAACTACATTTGTCTCTAGTAAGCGTGTGACCCTCTTGGTACGTAATTATCATTTAACTTATTCGCATAAAATTGCAGATATAATGTTTCTTTGCTTTGTAAATATGTTAAACTTGTGGTGTTTTCTAATCCAGTTACATTTCGTTTTGAATCAGACTTTTCCTCCTCTCTTACAAGCATACACACATGAGCTGTTTTCTAAAAGTGTCTCTTTTTCCTTCTTTATTCAGGGACCTCAAAGGTATATTTCCGATTAAATATGTGGCAGCAGCAGTAGTAATAATAGGTATGTGGGGATTTAGGTGTTCTCGATGGCCCTCACACCTCGACCAAAAGAACTGTTTGCTGCATCTATCTTCTACTAGCAGTCCAATGAATTAGGTACGGGAAGAATGCCCGGGTTTAAAAGCCTAAAGATTCCGAGTCCGCAAACAGAGCTATCAATCCCTAAGCCATCGCGCCATGGCTTGAATTACAGTTGCAAGCAGTGTAGAAATCCATGACAACAGTCGTAATTCTGATTTTATTTCACTGCCTACTCATTAGTGACACGAAATAAATATTTTACTAGATAACAAGACGTGCAGTGAAAGCAATAATGAGATTAAACTGGACGTTAACTCTGTAGCCACCTGTCGTTTCCTACCGAATATGGTCAAAGTGCAGTCTTACCTAGAACGTAAGGTTTCACGCCTGAAAGTCAATCATTCCGTCCAGAAATGGAGCCAAAGCTTTCTGCGTACCACCAATTACTTCAAAATAATCTTAAATAGGTAATATAAATAACAAAACCAACAATTACGCTCTGTTATTTTGTTAACTATTCTTTTTTGACGCGATTCTGTTCATGTAGCATGGTCTATATGAATGTTTTACAAGGGTAGCAGTAAAATTAAAGTATAAACAGTAGGTTTAATTGACAACTGATTTTGGTGAATGGGAATATCATAAAAAGAGTTATTGATAAATGGAGCATCAAACACATTAGTGAAAAATTGCAGTAACTTGTTAATTATATCTCCCTAAAGCAACAGACCGCCGAAAGGTCTACGACAACCATCCTTCATTTCATCCTGATTTAATGCTCGGAAATTCCTATGCCTAATAATTAATATTACTCATCTCATAGTTATTCTCTAAGATGCACACTCACTTCTAGAGGGGGGGCAGAAGGAAGATGCCAGATGACGGCCTCAGCGGTGTCAACAATCACTAAACAACTATATTAAATACAAAAATTATATCTTGCAATTAGCGGTACGTTCACGTGCACGAATGTGTTGTGTACCAATCAGATCCATGAAGGTATATCTGCTACCATTTCAAAACTCTAACCAGATTGTAGCACCCTTTTAATTGTTTCGGTCACTTTGTTAGGCTAGAAAACATAATACGTATAATTTTTTTTTTCAAATTGTGTGTATTTTGTGACTGTATTTTGGAATATTAATAACTATAACGTACCATTTTATTAGGAAATTGGGGGAAAAAGTTATAAAAAGAGCATATTTAAAATATTTGGCATCAATGTGGGCTTTAAATCCTTAAATTTTCAAAAGCTAGAAAGAAGAACTGTGCACCTGGGATCATATTTATGTTAAAACCTCTAACAGAAATTAACATTAAATAAAAAATTAATTTAAATGTTGAAAAGAGTAACGAGTGCGACTCATAATTTCAAATTTTCCAAAATATTTCGTGGTCATTGTCCTACTACTTTTGACTATTGCTGCAATTATTTCTTACTATCAATTTATCATTCAGAGTTTATAATAATTATGTCCTTTAAATAATGTTAAAAGGCATCAAATGTTTCAACATCAAATATATCTGAATCAATACAGCCATCAAATGTTTGCCTTGTTTTATAAATAATTACAAAGTACAGTGAACGCGATCGAGTTTCTTATAGGTACTTTCGATTCGTATTTTTATTATATTGCATTTAATTATTTTAAGTCTTATTTGGTTTGAATGTTGAAACTGTCTATATTACTTTTGTCTAGATCAGGCTAAATTGCAACTTCGAAAGTCGGAAGTGTGTCGATAAAATTCAGACATATTAAGATTGGTACAAATAAATGGTAGGCCCTCCTTTCTGTACAAGATTATAAAAACTTCTGTGAAATGAAGGGAAGTTCAGAAAATAAAATTTAAACAATGCATTGTATTTCGCCTATTAAAATATTAAACATGCGACATTTTAATCAAAATTGTTAGAGCCGTTTATGAGAAAATAAAAATAATTATGTGTACCTCTGTAAGGGGTAGCATGACGTTGAGAAATTTACTGGCATGGTATCCTTCGACGATACTGATTTGAATTAACGGTATTTTATTTTAGACTTATGCAGACATATAGAGGGAGGGTTCTCTCTCTCCCCCTCCATTTTTGTGGGGATGAATATTAGTGTTCTATTACCATAAACATATAAAACAGAGGGAAAACATGCCTCCGAACCAGCTGGGAATCGAACTCACGGCTCCTGCGATCAAGAACGTGAACCATTCGAATACAAGTTTTGTTATTGATGTGCATGTGCATATAATGATTTCACGCTGACCTCAACACTTTTTGCGCCATCTAACATCGATACTGATATGAATTTAGGATGTTTACGAACATTGGTCGACATGAAGGCAGGTTAAAAACGGCGAGTAAATATGTACTGCAATTACACGTCATGCTCAACATACCAAGAGTGCAATGAGTTTCGAAAACTAGCTGATGATGAGTTTATGGTAATTTGTGTTTGACCAAATAAATTATTCCCCAATACACTTGTTTAAAGAATGTTCGCTGATCAAACACGCTGCAATGTCAAACGCAAATTAGAGTCCGCCCAGTCAGCTAGCTCGGCCAAGGCAGGTTTCTATACGGTAGCCCACGAACATGCCTTCGGTAAATTTGAATAGCGCTTCACTTTATCTAAATATCTCCAAATGTTTGTCCAAATAAACATAATCACTTTTCAAATACTCTACAGCAAAGCAAAACTCTTAGGCTATTCACTGTGGCACAAATTTACTACAAGGAGGAGGAAGAACAGGTTTGAATTGTACTCCGGCTACACAAGCATTTCAGATTTCAAATTCATCTTGTCACGAAACTGGCGTTTCAGCTAAATTTATTTTGAATATTTAGAAAATAAGCACGAAAATATGACACGTTCATACACAGCTTCATTCACTGTGTTATATTTGTAGTGTATCTTGAACGAGACTAGTGGTCGTCACATCTGACAAATTCGGTAGCCTAGCTTACACGCCCATGGAGGGCAACGGTATTTGCAGCTCGGTAATACGCTGTTTGCCATGGTGAAATGTGATGTGTACATAAATTAACACAAGCAGTCATGGGGAGGAAGTGCAAGAAAATCGCTACTTTGCATTACACAGTCATAATATAATAATAATAATAATAATAATAATAATAATAATAATAATAATAATAATAATAATAATAATAATAATAATAATAATAATAATAATAATAATAATAATAATAATAATAATAATAATAATAATAATAATAATAATAATAATAATAATAATAATAATAATAATAATAATAATAATAATAATAATAATAATAATAATAATAATAATGAATAAATGGTCAGCCCGTCCGCTTTCCAGATACAAATCCATAACTAATCCCCACACATTCCACGTGGTGTGTTCAAAAGGTGTTACTGTTATATAGATGCATAGTGTCATAATATCGAACACCGTAGTAATGATGTCATAACGGCATCCAGTCAATTGAGCCATTTAAGAAAATCCCACTCTTCTAACAAATTATTCTTGAAAACAACCAACGCTTTAGTCTGCAAATATGATTAAATGAACAAAAGTGCCATAAAGATGTCTTTTTTTTGCGCTGTACTAATGAATTTACATAAATAGGCAAGATAAAATGAAACCGATAACGCAATACATAAAATTGAGGCAATAGGGAGCTATCTCTGGCAGATATTCCAAATATCTGAATACCAAATGCATTTCTGAAAGCGAATCTTGAAACATTTGTATGCAGCGTTTCAAAAGCATTTGGCAAAAGCTAATTGTATGATATATCTGAAACTACGGTGAAAATATTGGATACGAGGCACGGATAGATATCAAAATTAGAAATTATTAACACTTCCACTGAACTTTCTTACAAACATTTCAATTTTTAATGCCTCGTAATATATTTTCTTGTCAGCTTTACTATATCGGTGATATTACTAGGTATGTTTCGAAATATTAGTCAACCAAAGTTATAAAAGTAATAAATTAAAATTATACAAAAACAAAGGATACACTAATTGTAATATCTCTTTCTCTTGGTATTATTTTAGTTCCCTCTGCATTTTAAAATTGGAAATCTATTAACTTGAGTGCCCTGTCTTATAATATAGAGACAAACACGTTCTGGAATCGCTGTTGATATGCAAGTATACATTTCAGTTCAAGCAGTTTGATAAAAGTTCAACAACATATCGGTTTATACTTCACAAAATATGGCCAAATGCAATAGAGCAAGCATCATCGTTAGCAATGTAACAAATTTGCTTCTGGATTAAGAGCCCGAGGGCTTGGCCAATAAACAAATCCAAATGTTAAAACATATTTTTTTCCTGTCTTGTGTTGAATAAAAGAAAGATTGGGAGGAGGAGGGTTTAAATTAAACTGCCGTAATAATATATCGTGGCAATAATGACCCTTGTGGTGCCGGAGGCTGCCCATTGTTTCCGATTTCACGGCCCATTCAAGGCGAGTATCCAACAGGCCGTGTGTACAAACCACTGGCAGGATGTCCACAACACCTAGCCTTACAGCATTAAATCACTGCCGAGATCAGCAAATCGCTCCACAACCGACAACACTGTGTCAGTCTCTTAAATACATTTATGATCGAAATATAATTCTGTTCTCTGGGCAGTAAACTCCAGTGTAATGCTTCAGCACCCCGATCGAGCGACATCTATGCTCTATAAGCACAACTAAACTAGAAATTGTGGTAAACGTCTTAAAAATAAATAATCCGATTAGCAATTAGATTTTTTTTTTTTTTTTTGTGTAATTTACGTCCTCCAACGTTAAGTCATGTCGAACGATGAATGAAATGGCTGCTCAAATGAGTCCGGGGTCCGTGGAGCTTAGAGCTACTCGACATTCGTCGTTTAGGATAAGGGAAAACCCTGGAGAAAACCTTATCCAGGTAACTCACCCTAACCGAGATTCGAACTCGGACCTCTTGAACGTGAGGGAGACACGCTACCATCTACGCTACCGAGGCGGGCAAGCAATATTATGCTGCACCAGTTGCGTGTTAAACAGCTGGTTGGTTAAAGATTGATATATTTTATATTGTTTAATCAAACACACACACACACACACACAAACACACACACATATATATACACTCAACATATATACATATATACTCAAGTAGAAACATATATACTCAAATATAATCACTTACGCTAATAATTATTTTCAAAATTTTCGATGGCAGCTTTCAACTGGTAGTTCACAGCTAGTTCTGGCGGCTACAACATTCAAGGTCAATTTTTTTTCCTTCCATTTTCTGCACGTACTTCAAAAAGCATGTTTTCAATATCGTTTCTTTAATTTATTTAGTGCTTATAAAAGAAAATTAACTACACCTCCCTGTGGTATTCGAGGGCAGATTTCGGCCAAAAATTACAATTATTGCAATTTTGGGCTTTATAGTATCCATATGCGTGTGACATTAAAGCTTGCTTTTCTCCATTACGCATTTTTCAGCGTTCCCTACACCATTCGTGGTCCAAGTTTGTCGAGAAACAAATTACTTATGATTTTCACAAGCATGTTTATAATTTTTGTCATACTCTCATGTTGCATTCTTATTGGCTTAAGAAAACAATACTGATTTATTGCCCAACTTCAATTTTGGCTGCAAGAAGCCTTCACTGTGCTACCAATATTTCGCACTATACTATTACTAAATATTCAATATCTGAAACAATTACCAAATCAACTGAAATGTTGCTAATAAATACCTTCAATTAGGAACGCGTGCAAAAATATTGAACTACAAACTTCAAAATAACTCAAGTTGGTAAATTCAGTACTTGTCTTTTAAGGGGTGGGCGACCAATGAGAATAGTACTTATCTTTAATATATTTCATCAACAAAGGTTCTAATAGACCATCATGATAAAATATATACTGATTTTATTTTCGGAACCACATGTCCTCTACCGAGATTAACAAAACGGAAATGGAGATGCAACTACAATTAAATGACTTCAAAATCCTTTCTCATAAATTAAAATTGGCCTCCAAAGGTTCCCAACTCTCTAAAACACCTAATGGAGCAAACTTCTAAATTATTTCTGTCCCAAAAATTTAAAAATCTCTTAAATTGGAGTATTCCTGACAACTTAATCATATTTTACCAACCATGTACTTATAAAAACCCCGTGTTAAGTTCCATTAAGAATATCGAAGAGTCGAAGCTATTTTACACTTAAGTCGTAATATTTTTGGGCGGAGGGCGGGGGGAAACACAATGAAAAATCTAAGTTTTCTTAGACCTAATAATGTTTACGTAACAGAACAGTGGTACTGATAACTATTGGTGACACATTCTATTTTAAATTCTATAAAAACTGAGCCATTTTTTATGAAAAAAATGCATTTTGGTTCAATATTGGTAACATTTTCAGATATGACATGTACCAAAATCTATAAAATTGAAAACGTAATTTGCAAGCGTTCAAAATAAATAAGGAAACAAGCAAGAACGCTTTAATTTAACTAATCATAAATCACTCTCTTCAGTTAAAAATAAAATATATAGATGCACTTTTTGTATGAAATGATATGGTTAAACTAACACGTAGACATCCATTATAATTCGCCACTTTATTGGAGACTCCTGCCGTTCTAACTGATTTGTGCATTTAGTATTTTTGATATGAAGAACAAATGCTTGCAAAAACCATTTCTTTCGTAAATTATATTGCAGACCACAACTCCTTCTAATGTTCAAAACACCATTTCTTTCGTAAATTATATTGCAGACAACTCCTTCTAATGTTCAAAACACCATTTCTTTCGTAAATTATATTGCAGACCACAACTCCTTCTAATGTTCAAAGTATAATATAATTATAATAGGTACACAATAGTACGGATTCTACCTCAAAGTGATGTTACGATACGGAGTAAGACTTATTTATTTAACAGGTAGTAAGGTTTACATCCACTTTATATTATGAAAGCTAAATACTCAATTATCGAGAACATTTCAAGACAAAAACAACTTTACAAAATTATTTATTGCAATTAGATACATTAGAGAAAAGGTAGCAATTTTGAATATCCAGATATTTGAATCTTCAAAAGCGGAATTTCAAATGGATGTGTGAGAAACTGCAGAACCTGATTTCCTTGTATCATTGCCTTCCTATGTTTTTAATACTTTAAAATAATCAGCATGTCCTATACTTGGCGTTCAGCAACCTTCCAATTTTCATATCCTATCTTTGGATGAACAATAACAGAGCATATTTCGAAGATCAACCTCAGTTTTGCATTTAGAATTAAGAATTTTATAGGCCACTGCTTTACAAAAGCTTAAAAGTGTTAATGTCATACGTAATTTAATCGGCGATTATAAAAATGAATTCGGCGAATAATATGCAACATTTTGAAATGACCATAATGTGAGAATATTACAGTCAGATTTCGCTTTCATTTCTGTAAAAACACATTTTTGGAATTATTACGTTGATCAAATATTTCATTAAATGTTAAATAAAATTTTGTAAGTAGCCATTTGAGTACCGAGTACCCTTAGGCAACTTTTCATAAAATTGACATAAAAGTGGAGAATACGTTTTTGCAACAAATCAGGATTTATCATAAAATATGAACGTTAAAAATGCAATCGCACTGCAATTCTAGGAACACTTCAAACAGATCTTTCATAACTACAAGGGGTGGCTTGTAGGGTATGTATGAAAAATACAGAAGAAATGTCAAAAAACGTTGCAACTAAAAAGAGCTTGATATTGAACTGATTCGCTTTTGCATTAGATTATTAAAGTCTGCATATGTGGTTCCTGCAATAGGGAAATATATTTATATAATTTTAATTAACTGATGGAAATTAATCATTTCTCCACCATAGCCATATATAGGCTAAGGTTTTTGAGAGTCAACCTGAAAAATTCAACGCCAAGGCCGGGATTTGAACCACGGATCTCCTGGTTTCCGTCCAGTCACTCTAACCCATTGAGCTACCATTCCCAACTTGCCGTCATGACATTAAATTCTCCATTTGACTCGTATATTTCCCCGGTAAACCACTATGGGCTCTCTGAGATATGCAGTTTGTGACGACTTAATATCGTAAGTACTTGAATCCCAGGCTTCATCATTTAACTCTTATTATTCTAGTTAATTGATGGAAATTAATCATTCCTTTACACTAGCCGTATATAGGCAAATGTATTGAATTTTTCATGTTGACTCTATCAAAATTTACATTTTTAAAATTTTGATATTAACTGCAACAGAACGTTGGAGTCTCAAGTTGCAGTAACGAAAAAGGCGAATAAGCTTAAAACAATACGACCAATAATTAATTTTTAAATCGATATTTGCTTGTTGAAAATTTAATTTTTTCTAACCACAATTTACAAATAAAAATGTTTACATTTACTAGGATCATTAAAACACAATAATTAGCAAATAGCTATGTATTACATCCATAAAGGTGAAATTTTACATTAAAATCGGACCAGGTACAATTTACATATCTAAAACAATGCGTGTTTGGAGATAAATGAAAAAAGGCACTTTAAGTCCTTACATCCTATCATGCACGTTTAAAATGGCAAAATTTACAAAACTATATGTGACGTATTAGTGTCAGTCCTACCTGTATGAAAAAAATGTAGAATTCCAAATGTTTTTCATTTTTGCCCAATATATCAGTTATAAGTCATTAAGAGAGATAATTAAAGATTAGTTGAAATAATATTTAATGTAAATAACTCACAATCTGTCCGTACTTCTGGAAATACCGAAATATTTTCAGGGCTACAACTCGTAACATAGGCAGCCGTGACACCGAGAAAAAATACTGAAAATGAACAATATAACTAAAAACAGAAATTGTATTCTTTGGTGAGATCTACCTTTATGTGTAGTCATATTCTATCTGTTACAGTTTAGAAATCGTGTAAGAGCCCGCCTTGGTAGCGTAGATGGCAGCGTGTCTGCCTCAAGTTCAAGAGGTCCCGAATTCGAATCTCGGTTAGGGTGAGTTACCTGGAAAAGGTTTTTTCCGGAGTTTTCCCTTATCCTGATAGACAAATGTCGGGTATCTCTAAGCTCCATTGACCGGACTCATTTGAGCATTACTTCACCCACTTCATTCACCATCCGATATGACTTAACGTTGGAGGACTTAAATTACAATAAATAAATAGAAATAAATAATAAAATAAAATCGTGCTTAAGTATAGTTGGTGAACCATTCAGGCTATTCTAAAAATATTCCCACAATTTCCACAAAATTAATTATAGATATACATTTCATGTAACTTTTTTTATTCACAGATATTTAACTTACATAGCACTTTTTTTATATTTGTCCTAGATTTGTTCTTGAGTTGTATCATTCACATAAACTACACATACAGTACTCCACACAGCGTTGAGGCGTATTGACCTCCAGGCGTCCAGCGCTGCGATCGTTCCTTATGAGGTCTTATCTGATCGATTAGAAGAGTGAAATATTAGTAAGTTGACGTACAGTAAGTTACGAAACACAAATGGAGCGATTGGAAGCTGCGTGTGTCTATGTTTTCTCGCGCCTACCGATGTATGACACATTGCTGTCCAGAAGACATGATTATATCTGAACAGAGTATACATACACTGGACTCGCCGGGTATGTGCGATAAGCTCAGGTAAACATCTCTGTGTTGCGAATTTTTTCCGATACGCCTTCTGTCACATAGTACAGCACGTTAACGGACCATTTTTCTAAAAATGCTTTTTTCTTTCAGGTGACATCAAAACATGTATTTCTGGTGAAATCTAGATACCGGTTTTTTGTAGGATACCTGCATTTCCCTTTCATATTATAGAGTAGTAGAAAAAGTAAAAGAAATGAACTTATGTAATCTAATGATATTAGGCAGAAAGGTCAAAGGAAATCTTGTTTCTTTTATGTTCTTCAGGGCAGATTTGATAATCAGTTATTGCCATTTATATGAACATTATAATGCAATTTATATTTTTGTTACCCAGGGAATGATGTATAATTATGATTGCTGGCCCTAATCATTCCGTTTAAAACTTCGTAAACGTTCAAGTTTGGACAGCCCTAGCACCAGCTAGTCTACACATCACACAGGTAAAGACAAGACTCTCCTTGTGAACTGCCAACCAAAATAAAAAGACCTGAGCCCAAAACCTCATAGCGATAATGATAATCATAATGGTGCAAGGATAATTGCCTGAAATTACATAGTCAGTGTGTCCGGAACAGGCCATTAAACGTGAGGTGTGTTAGTTCGCAATTCGACACGATCTGTCAGCGCCGCAGTGCATTTTGTCTCCTCAAATGTTTGCTTTATATTACGCTAAGAAATGTGCCGTAACAGATCTTCAGGCTTCGTAATTAACCGCCGCGGCTGTAATTACTGAATTATCCCACTTCTGATGCTGCATGCCCATCCTTCACTACGAATTACCTTAAAAATACGACCTAGACATGACCTTAAAGTGCTCCTTGTGAGTATAGGAGTGTAGGTGCACAGCGTTTATATCCTCGTAATATTATACTATCTTAATGTACAATTATTTAGACAAGTGAGAACATGGAAAAGTTATCTAAACCTCCATGGATACCTACACATATTTTACTTTCTCTACCAGTACACAACAGTTATTTTTATGGTAATTTTACGTCCTCCAACGTTACGTCATATCGGACGATGAATGGAATGGGTGAAATGATGCTCAAATGATCCCAGGGTATATAGAGCTTAGTTACCCAACATTCATCTTTCAGGATAAGGGAAACCCCGGAAAAACCTTATCCAGGTAACTCACCCTGAACGAGATTCGAACTCGGGACCTCTTGAACGTGAGGCAGACACTCTACCACCACGCTACCGAGGCGGGCACACAGCAGGTTGAGAAGGCACTGCATTCCATCCAAAAAATTGTCATTAATAGTTTTCTTTAAGTACACGTTTTAAGATGTCCTTTATATATATATCAAGGATTATTATATATATTATTTATATTATATACATGTATATATTATTTATACATAAAGCACTGCCCGCACGTTTGTGGCCACGCCGTGGCTCAGTGGTTAGACCGCTTGGCTCTCACCAAGGCGGCCCGGGTTCGATCCCAGGCGACCGCAAAGTGAGATTCCCCGCAGTGGGGGTGGGGATTTTTCTCCGAGCGAGATAATTCCACATCTTCCACAGAGTCTGGAAGTATAAATGAGAGTGCGATGCGTGCGCGATCTAATGATTAAAACCCAACGAATGAGTTAACACCATCGATATCTTCCAAAGGAGAACTGCCGCCGATAAGACCATTGTAGTTAAAGGCGGCGTATAAATTGAACAAATAAAAAACGTACATCTTAGGCCCAGTTGCATAAAAATCGCTAACTGCAGTTCATTTATAATCGAAGATCAAAACTGAACTAAGTTTACAAACCCGCGGGGGTTGTAAAATGCTGATCTTAGATCGTTCAGTACTGATCCGAGATCACAAACACAAATGCGGCAACAACGCCAAACCTGTTGCAACTTTCGTGTTGTATCGAAAGAATTCGAGAATTATGGGAATAACTCGACTCTGTTTAATTCAACTGCACAGAGTAGCCAATATAGACATAACAAAAACTAAATAAATCTTTCGCTTTATGCTTATTTATCCTAGATATAATGTTATTTTAAATAAACAGTATAAGAATTTACTCCATATTGAAACAATATTTATCAAAAGTTAACCATTTCGCTTACTTTATCTCCATTATATGCATAGTGTACATCTTTTACATTTTCGTCTGTTTACAATACTGTGAGATGGAAAACATAAACAAACAAGTTCATTTAAAAGAGATGTTTTCAGCTAACCTTAAATCTCGCATAACCCTTCTTATTTCACCCTTTTCCATAGGCATCCTGATGAAATGAGATCTTATAGTTGAAATCTCCCTTGTAACTTTGTGTATTGTTCTAAACGCAGTCCCTTTATTTATATTGAACATATCCCTAATCACCATCTCGAAGATTTCAGTTGCGTAGAACCATAATGTGCGCAGGATCATAAATATTGGATTGAGTACATAATTCCTCAGGGTTTGTGTTCTTAAAATCCATGTAGCCTATACTCCTGTTCTTCGATTACACGCTTTGATAGTAGAAATCTCATTTTGAATTTTCTGTAATTTAGTTCTGAGATAGGATTTCCTATGTTGGAAAACGAGAGGAGACCTTTCAAATTGAAAATTCTAATCATCAGAGTTATTAGAGTAATCTGAATTCCGAAAATAAAACAAATGTATAGATTATGAACATAATTGATGCATCTTTAACATATATTTGTGAAATCAAAAGGCCAATTAGTTATGCAAGTAACAGCAAAAAATGCTTTATTTACTATTTATTTAACGTTGCACTACTTATTTCTTCTCAGAAACTATTGTGTAAATTCTGCAGTTCTGCTGATCTAAGTTCAATCAAGTTAACTGGAGAAAATTCACCAGTTGGATTTGATCTTAGATCAAGAGGCCATGCACTTATGTCAATGTATATACAACCAAAATTCTAAGTTCAGCTTGACTGAAGATCATTTTCATATGCTTGAACTTAGATTATGTTTTATGCAAACGGGCCAATTATCTGGGATAGCCTTTGAGGTCATCATCATTCTGAATGGCTTGCGCAACTGAAAAGACATGCACAAAGAGATGCACTAAGAGATGCACAAAAATCTCACTACGAATAAAATATTTTAATAAAGCCCACAATTTATGTCATTTTTTATAAGATTATGCTTTCGAGATATTGTCATTGGGTTCAATTTCCAAATGCCTATAGTTTTTCCAAGTAGGAAGTCAATTTGCTTTATATTCTATTTATTTTATTTTAATTTTCTGGTCATGCAAAGAGATTTTTTGTTTTGTTTTGTAATTTACGTCCTCGGACGATGAATTGAATGTATGAAATGATGCTCAAATGAGTTCAGAGTCCATAGAGCTTAGAGTTACCCGACATTCGTCTTTCAGGATAAGGGAAACCCCGGAAAAACCTTATCCAGGTAACTCACCCTGACCGAGATTCGAACTCGGGACCTCTTGAACGTGAGGCAGACATGCTACCATCTACGCTACCGATGCAGGCTGCAAAGAGAATGGAATATCAAAGTCCCTACACAGCAACCAACTCTTAAAAATGTGTGAATATGCTTAGGGTTAGTGTATCCTCTTATTCCCATTGAAACAACGAAATATGTAATAAAATGATTTCAATATTTATTTAAATAGATGGAAGAACAAGTTGTTATGCCCGCCTCGGTAGCGTAGATGGTAGCGAGTCTGCCTCACGTTCACGAGGTCCCGAGTTCGAATCTCGGTCAGGGTGAGTTATCTGGATAAGGTTTTTTCCAGGGGTTTCCCTTATCCTGAAAGACGAATGTCGGGTAACTGTAAGCTCTATGGACCCTGGGCTAATTTGAGCATCACTTCACCCATTCCATTCATCGTCCGATATGACTTAACGTTGGAGGACATAAAAAAAACAAGCTGTTATACAGGAGTAGAGAAAATCCTGTACACGTTAGATTTTCATGTTTTTTATACAATTTACGTTGAAATATGTTATATTTACATGACTTTCTCTACTCGCAAACATTTTCTAATTTATTTTAACAGAGAAAAAATTTGTAGAAATGGTTACATTACATATTTCGTTGTTAGTCTTTAGTCTTCTGGACTAAAATAATACTAACACATTGGAAACTATGGAGGATTTATACACTGAGGCTAAGGTTAGGTCCATTGCATCTATTAAACATGTCGGTCATGTCATATGGCAACATATATTGAGTGCAGCGAGGTCCTAATGTATCCAGATTCACCATCCCTTCGATTTCACCCACGCCGCATCCTCAGGGATAGGCTCATACCAGGGAAGAAACCTTAGTTTTCTCCTCAAAGTGGATTGTCCCTATGCGGCATATCAAATCTGCCGGCCAGCAGTTCTCAAACATCAAGACAAAAGTAGGGCCCAAGATGAGTGCGGTCAGTCCTGGGACTTCCCAAACGCCGGACTTCGAATGTATCACTTAGTTGGTTAAAGTGATAGTCAAATGTTTTTAAAGAGGTGAACTAACTTCACAATCTTACTATACATAATTCCGAGAAAAGTAAAGTCGACTAATTAATACTTCAAAACAGTATTTGGAACGTTCAAGACATTACCAACCAATGTCTATGAAACTGCTAATGGCACAAATATTATATTTTTATAGCTTTCAGTTACGCAAATATATATAACATTCAACTCAGATGAGGATATCACAGGTTATTTGCAAAAAATTCAAGGCATTAGATGTTGCTTCAGGTGTTTACACTCGAAGGCGTTAGAGTCACTTCTATGAAAGAAAAAAATTATATTTTTCATGAATAGGGTAGTTTGGGAAGGGGAAATTATCTTCGAAATCTTAGTGCCTACTCATTGGAAGATACTGCGCTTGAAATTTGCGCCCATGTACTTTCCCTTTCTATAATAATACGGATCACGTATTCAGCACATTGATGCTTGTCAGTGAGTGTACCTTGGCAGGACCACGTTTATGCTGAGTTGTACTAGCACAGTACATTGCTCCGGTGGGGGTGGAAGGGACCTTATGGACCCCAACAATGTGCTCCCAGCTGAGAGAGAGAAGATACACAAGATAGCTTGGTACAGTCTCTGCCACAACTACCGTCGGTTTCAGTGTTAGACTGAAGAAAACTGTCCTAGACAAGGTCTTTTGAGCAGAAGCGAATTTACTGGTGCAAAGAAACTGCCGCATCATACAGCATTTTAAGACACCCGAATATCTAGATGTTAATGACTTAATGTGATCAACAGTTTCTAAATTACATAAAAAATACACTAACATAATTTACATTATTATTATCATCATCACTATTATTTCTTTCAGGCAATACAACAATGATGAACCGTCATATCTATGTTCGCTACATTGTGTAATAGCATTTTATTCTATAACTTGCTTAAAGCAGATAAAGGAAGTATTGCAAGCCCGCTACAAAAATGTTAGGAAAACGTACACGTTTCATGTGCATAACTGCAAATAATTCAAACACAAAAGTCGATAAACGCAGTTAGTACATAAGCAAATAACCTTATAAGGATGCGACAATGAATATCATTCATACAATACACGAATAGCAACATCTATCCATCTCCAACAACATAGATTAACAATAAGTTTGAATTCAGTCTCCCATAAAGGTGTTACCTTGTATAAACAAAATTCCAGAGGCCATCGAAGTTCTGCAGATCAAAGAGTTTAAAAATAAAGTTAAAAAGTTACTCTTAAAATATATGTTTTACTTAGTTGATGAATTCATGAATGCCCGCCTCGGTAGCATGGTGGTAGAGTGTCTGCCTCACGTTCAAGAGGTCCCGAGTTCGAATCTCGGTCAGGGTGAGTTACCTGGATAAGGTTTTTTTCGGGGTTTTCCCTTATCCTTGAAGACGAATGTTGTGTAACACTAAGCTACATGGACCCCGGACACATTTGAGCATCATTTCACCCATTTCATTCATCGTCCGATATGACTTAACGTTGCAGGACGTAAATTACAAAAAATCATGAATACCCAATTTTGATTACCAGTTGTACTAAATCACCTGATTATTTAGCATTAGAAATTAAGTTTTACCTTTGAACTTTTTTGTTTCGTGGATCCTGTTTATCTGGGAGATGCACTCTGTCTTAAGAAGAAGCCTGACGACAAACTCCAAGACCAAGATTTTACTCCAGATCATTTATGTTTTTTACAATGTATATAGAAATCTCAATTGTATACCTGACAGGTTTTTCCAAGGTTTCCCTCAGTCGTTAAAGCGAATGCTGGGTATCTGTATTGTCACCTCGTTGCAACCTTGCAAAATTGTTATTTCTTAAACTTTTTTTAAATACTGTAAATATGATATTTTACTTAACTTTTTTTGACGAAACCCATTTTCTGTATGACTTTTGTTGGTGAATAAAAATCTGAATCTGACATAAAGAAAATTTCCAACCTCAAACCATTGTTTAGTAATTTTTTTGTGTAATTAACGTATCAAGTTTGATATGTTCATATGAGGTATAAATGGTATAACTTGATGGTATTGTTTATTTGACTGAATGTTGCATGATGTATTACTAGGGATTCATTAACAGACAGATGATAGCGTAATCCAAGAAAAAGTAGAGCTCATTAAAATGCAGAACTGTGTCAGATCATTTTCTTTTTTGTTGCGTTAAGTATGGTTAACGTCATCTGACACAAATGCTTGAAGGTTTGTTTCTTTTCGTTTTTCCTATCATCCCAAATGTGTTACCTGAACAAATATTTTAATAATGTTTTAGTACGTGATAATAAGTATTCTGTATTCTGCTATTTCCATTGTACCTTAAAGAATGTATGTAATAAAACAAACGCTTATCTCGATTAAAATGAAGTGGGTATAGGAATAAACATTTTGTATAATAGCGAGTAGAGAAAATCATATGAGTACAAGCATATTTTTAAAATCCATAATTTACAATTTATTTCTATGTAGTAAATATAAAAACAGTCCTACAATTTTTGGAAATAAAGACGTATAGAAAAAGAATGCTCTGCCATACCCTATTGTACGTAATTTAAAACGTTACGTAAATACGTCCTCCTTGGTCTAGGGGTATAGTTCATTCCATCCCAGCGGCTGTCAAAGTTTTCACTTCTGACCACAGATCCTTATATGTAAGCAATTATAAGGGTTTTCCACCCTCAAACATATGGGGTGGTCCTCACTAAATTCCCCAAGTTGAACCACTGATGCGATGTTTTTCTCGTGTCTTGAAATTAGCTTAGACTATACAAACGTGTTTCTTATGTGTTTTAATTAAGCTTATATTCATAGAAGTTGCATAGTGTTTTACTTAGTGTAGTTTTATAAATGTATTACTGTTTAATAGTTATTAGCGCTTAGCACTTACGTAATTTAATTAAAATGTGGAGACCGTGGCAATCGAACCTAACATGGATATGCTAACTTGTAATATACACCTAACAGTATTTCTAACCTTTCTCGAGTTCTAAGGGGTTTATGACATCTAATTATTATGCGGAATGTACGTGATTATTTATTTATATTGTGTTTAACAGAAGGCTGCCCCCCCCCCAAAAAATACACTGATTAACTTTATTCAAACTTGTAAAATTAGCAGACATCCTTTTCTTACTTTTGAGGTACTTACTGCTTTGTTAAATCAACTGAAATTTGATTCACCACCTGTACCTGCCCCAGAATATAGGAAAATGTTTTAGAATTAATCAGCTCACACTTGTAATAAACAGAGTTCTAACCTGCCATCTTTGCTTATAAATTATTAACTACCAGAATATCCAAAGAGCTTCTTTTATTTGCAAGTAAATATCCGTCGCAAATTCATGCACACTTTTAAAATTGTAGTGATGGTCCTACAACAAGGTGTTGGAATGTTTTACTAAACTTTCATTGGATATTATGCTAATAATACGCATTTAGTTCTTGCAAATAATATAAGTACTATACCATAACAGCATAGGTAATATACCTCTTTTCAGTTATGTTATAAAGCGGTGTAACATTATGTACGACGGCTGTTCAATAAAGAATGATCATAATTTTTCCGGTCATAGCTACTCTCGTTAAAATTCAATCTTATTATATTCTGTTAGTTTAATGTGAAACAGACACGCCGTAGTAGTTTCATTGTTGGTACTCCCGGTTCCCGCCTGAGAGAACCCGGCAAGTTCAGACATGTTCAGTATCGCCTACCGCTGCAATGGCGGTAACATGCAGTTAAAGTTGATGTTAGAGGAAGATCCGGAGTTTCTTTCAAACGTAATCACTGCTGATGAAACTTGGCTACATCATTTTGATCCTGAGAGCAAACAACAAAGCTCAGTGTGGAAATCTCCTTCATCACCAACCCCCAAAAAGCAAAAGTGGTTGCTTCTGCTGGGAAAGTTATGGTCATCTCATATTTTGATATTCATGGAATGGTTTATCAGCATGTTGTACCTGCACACACATCAGTAACTGGACAATACTACAGGGATGTCCTGAAAACATTGCAAGTCCATATCAGGCGCAAAAGACCGCATTTCCGTGAAGTAGGCTGGATTCTGCACCACGACAGTGCGCGGCCGCATATTGCCAATGTTATTGCTGAATATCTTGCAAAACTCAACGTGAAGTGCATCCCTCACCCTCTCTATAATCCGGAATTAGCCCCATGTGACTCTTTTCTATTCCGTAAATTGAAGAAACGCCTTCGTGGGAGGCATTATCCATCAACAGAAGCAGTGGTGAAGGCAGAGGAGGCGATTTTGAAGGATCTCTCAAAAATGGTTTCCAGCATGTCTTTGAAGACTGGCAGAAACGCTGGGACAAGTGCATCGCATTCAAGGGAGAGTATTTTGAGAAGGACCATCAAAATGATGAGGATGAGTAAAGGTAGGTTGACAAAAAAAAATTGTTATCATTCTTTATTGAACAGCCCTCGTATTATTATAGGATATTTTAATTATTTAAAATGTATTTATTTAAATATTATTTGAAAACATCAATGACTATTTTCTTCTAAACGTTATTTTAAAAAAACAGCAACCCTGGCTCTAAACACGTGCCTAATATACTTTACCCCTGCAACCCGCTAAGGGTATCCTAAGACGTTTATGACATTGTGGTTACGGGTGAGAACAGTTTTTCCGTACAAAGTCACCGACCTGGGTATGCTTCAAGCGCGGTCACTATAACATGGTAGCCTCAACTTCCCGAGGTGGCAGATTCAAAATGGATAGCGATAAATTTCTTCAGACGTCCCTTGGTATGGCTTCCTTCAGAAGGGAAGAAGGCACTGGGCTTGTGTCATAATTTACGATACGCAAAAGAACCTAACAAAGAGGCTTCTGAGCAAAATTAAGCGGCTTTCACCTATAGAATGGGTTGCTGAGAACCAGCAATTAAAGAGCATCCTTAAATAAAAACTCAATTTCGTCTGTAACTGGCAGTTCACCCCCATAACAGACATATATGAAAACGTTTCTAGAGAATCGCACTTCATAAGAAGTTATACTATTAGACCACTTTCATGACTAGTACGCTTACAATTAGACGCAACTTATAAAACAATGGCTGATAGTGTTAAAAAATTAGAAACACAACCACAGATGTGTCTACCTTTAATTATCCTTGATTTACGTTGGCAGTTTGAAGTAGTTTTACTATTTAACCAATTCTCTTGCAGCAGAAAGAACAACTGACGTCTTAGAACGAGACGAGGAAACATCTCAGGCCGTTAACTCTGGCGCCAAGCAGGTAGATATTTTTTAATGCCTGGTTTCTCAGCGGGAATGCTTGTGACATTTTGACAGAACCTTAAGGCCCACTTCAACTTAAGTGTCTTGCGAATTCTTTACCTAGAAGAACAAAAAGGAAACACGCACCTGTATCCGTCTCTGTCCCACCGAAGCGTTTTATGGGATTTCGTCAACAATTTCCCTCGGCTGTTTGTACAAAATGACCAGTGTTTCTCAAAAGGCTACAAACAGGTTGTTGCTCTTATAATCAAATGTAAATAAAATCGTAGTGCTGTTCTCATATCAATTCTTTCGAGAAGTGTATTAATTCTTGACACTTTAGAAGCAATCTATCATAAAAGCATCATTGTGCTTTAAATTTTATTTAATATACTGGTTATATAAAAATTAAAAATTTGAGTCGGGTTGATGGCTATAATATTTGAATGGAAAAAAAGCAACAGGGACGTTTCCTGCTTTTTCTTTTATACCACAACTATCTTTAAAACGCGCTCTTCTCATAAATTTCTCTATTTACTATAGTTTCCTTTCATATTTATTTTACATATCCATATTTTTTTAAATGTTTGCATTCTATTTCATGTTCATGATGGATGTTATCCAAAAGTTTTTGAATAGATCCTTTGATATAGTTTCATACAGTCTCTCTCTAACTGAAATTACCTTTTATTGAACATATGGTAGGGAAGGAAGTAAGTAAGTAAGTAAGGAAGGAAGGAAGGAAGGAAGGAAGGAAGGAAGGAAGGAAGGAAGGAAGGAAGGAAGGAAGGAAGGAAGGAAGGAAGGAAGGAAGAGGGACATAGATAACGTAATGGAATGCTCTTACAGACTAAATGATGAAGAGAAATTCGTGAGATTTTACAGAAGCGGTTATTATTTGATAAAAAATTAAGACAATTTCCATTCATTTCCGTCAACGAAATAGTGGCCTAAGCTTCCATTATAGTATCTGTCTCTCCTCTTCCTCTTCCAAATGTCTAGAATAGGTCTTTCTAGTGTTTTTTTAAACTCATTTATTGATCGATCAGCGCATCTGCGCTCTACAGATCATTGATCAATAGACATTATTTAGATACATTATACAATGAATAACAATGAAATGAGGAAAGCCCAATTGGGCCCTCCCATAAGTAGGTACATTTTTGTTTTAAGTATTACAGAAGATCTTGTTGTGAGAGCTGATCCATTGGTAGACGACTCCTGATGCGGGTTGGAAAGCTGGATTTTCTGCCAAGGGAATAGTGAATGGCTCGTCTTGGTTCGGTTCTTCGAACGGGCGTTTGTAAACTAACTTGGGTGGATGTAAGACTGAACGAGATGTAGTAGCAGTGTCCACAGGATTGATAGAATGTGAACTTCATAAGATTTGTTCTTGTTGATTAGATTGCATCATGTTGGCAACTAGACAAAAGACAGTCTGCGTTGCAGACAACTGACGTTCTGCTTCTCTAACAAAAAAGCAACGTTTCGAAGAGAGCTAACCAAATTGAATTAAATATATAATAAATAATGCGTTTAATGCAACGCACAAAGTTCCTAACATTCACACTTCAAGTTGAAGGTGTAATGGTAACTTCTATAAGCGAAAATTACTTACAGGTTCAGCTGGTTGTGAAATATTACACTTTTAATGACACTGAATAAACACTATTAAAAGCTTTTCTCACCGCCTCCAGTAATAAACTCCTTTCTAGTTTGAGATAGAGAGTAGCAGCATACAGGGAACTAGTACACCTTCAAATGTTTAGAAAGTAGATTATATGCGGAACTTTAATATTTTGAACCCCTTTGCACAGTTCGATGAGAAAAATAAAAGGAACATGATTTTAGATGTCAGATGTCAGTAGCCTGAAATACAATCTCGTAAACGTTCACAGATGCAGCAAGTGAATTAACACAAAAAGTATGCACTTTAAAATTTCCTATAATTTTATGGTTCTTAAAAGTTACTCGAAATTAAGAGGATGGCACACACCATTCACATAACATTCAAGATTTACGTTTCATTCGTCACAAAACCATTTGAACAGTTTAAACATCATTAAAGCGTTCTTGAAAAGTAAAGAGTAATAATGTCAATATAAACAGTAATTTTCTTGAAATCTCTGTGTCTCACCTTTGGAAGATGCTGAGTTTGAATTCAACAGGTTTGGCATTTAACCCACATTTCATCTTATACTTCTGCAAACTCATTATGGCATTTTTATATAAAAGAAACACAAAAAAAAAAAAATGGGATGGCTTTAGCCCAAAATGCTTATTTTCTATGAAATGTTCATACCATATTTTTGGAAGGAATACAATAACCACGATAAGGAAATTTCTCGAATTCGTCACTAGGTACCTGGCTATGCCATAAGAACGGTGTTATAAAACAGTGATATGAAACTGTGTTGGGAATTTTCATTATGGAATTAGCATTTACTTATACCAATAAGAGCAGACAATTCCTTTTGTTTAAAAAAAGTATTGTAGATTTTCTTAAACCACTACGTAATTGAATTAAATGTTCCTAAAAATGCAGCATATACTCCTAAACCAATATCGAAAAAAATGGAAACATTCTTACAATAACATAAACCTGTGACAATACGCCTGTAACTTCACCTTTTTTGTATTGCTTGCTCACACTCGCTTCCCGTAGGTACTTACTTCAAAGCGGTGTAGTTATTGGCTTAAAAATCTAGTGGGATTGTTCAAGCGATAGTATCTGAAGAAGGTCCCGAAAGCGATTCCTAAATGTACCACTCTGGCGTTTCGTATAGTTTCCCCAGGTTGGTAGGACACCACACACGACCACTTTCTCTCATCTTTCAGGTTAACAGTATTAGTTGTTGTGGACCATGGTGTAAAACATCGGGTAGAGGAACTATTTCTACACTGACACACACACAGAATTCTCTGACCGAAATTATACATTCGGCTATCTTCAACCCAGAATGGTTAAGGACCCCCTCATTGGCTCTGGCTACCCTACGTGTTCTCTCAACATATTGCAAAGATTTAATAAGTGGATAAGTCTAGCTGTGGGTCCAATGTTGAAATTTTCTCCGTTTCTAACCATAGACGAAATTTACAGTGCAAATACATCGAAAACAAAAATATTAGTTCTTCGACTTTCTCTCCCGGAGTTCCAATTCGACAGAAAATATGTTTTAAGCTGACACCGCTGTATCAAACTTGTAACAGGAAAATAAACTTTACCATCACCAACGCTGCAAGGATCTGCAGCAAGATCACTTTAAAAATAAAACTTACATACAATCTAGATTGCTAAAGTGGAGAGAAAATCGGCCGCAGTTGTGTCATTTTCTCCCTAGCAACGGATGCCCCCAAAAGCGGGAGGAAAAAACCAATATAATTATGCAAAGAACAGGATATAATTATTAATTTGTAACTTTTTTTTCCTTCTCCAACTTGGATATGGGAGGAAAAACCCAGGTCCGTAGTTTTATATTCTACTTTCACAAAAATTAAATAAATAAATCCCAGTTCAATTGTAACTTCAATGCGACAATAGACCTCTATAAGTCTTTTATCACTAAGAACAGAACTAATGCTCTAAGAGCGACTTTGCTCAATATCTTAGATCGAAATGTCACAGATAGAGTTTTCGTACACACAGTTAATTGGACTCATATTTCACTGAAAAACACTTTATATATTCTGTAATCTGCATTAGCTTTGGCTCTTAATTTGTGGTTTTAAGTTTAACAAGAGTTAACTTACTATAAGTAGTAATTTCGAGTAAACTACTAGTGCGAATTTCATATTGAAATTCTTCCCCAATTGTGATAACGATGTGTTCCTTTTAACAAGATTTCAAAGTCTATGCTTCAACATGGCGTAAATAAATAAATTTCTCAGTTAAAATTCCTTCATTATCAGCAGAGATGGTGCTGCCTAGATTATAATTAGTAGCTATATGAACAATATTTTAAACTTGCAGTGTTCCAACAATAATCTCTGCTACTGCTTTGGGCAGGAGAAGAAGAAAAAGAAGAATTAGGAAGACAAACCAGCTGGCAGACACAGCGGGCGGTTCCTGCCTCATTAAAAGTACGCCAATTGCGTTATAACTCTTCGAAATAACCTGCTTGTGTGAATTCCATGTACCAATTTATTTTATCCAATTTTGTATCTTCACAATGACAACGAAGGCAAAATTTAACAACATTGACAATTCTGAGTTGTGTTCAAACTGTTTGATCTCAATGAATGAAAATATGTCTATACAAGAGGAGCTCACTCATCTTGAGCAGAAAATACTTCTTTTTGGAGATAACAAGACCACCTACAACAGTCAAAAAGACTACGTTAAAAATGTTGATGCAAACATACATGTAATTAAAGCATATGTAACCACTACAGCTTGAGCTTGATTTGATATAGCAGCCATAAGCATAAGGGGTGTCAGTGGCGTTTATTTAAACTTCCAAATGACGTTTCTATTTCCTTGAAGAGATTGAGTAGAGTTAATTGTCCTCTGGACACGGTACCAACGTGAAGCAGAGTAAGACTGTTGCTGGGGTTGCCAGCTCATAGACTAACAGTCACGTCTATCATATGTACCATCCCCAAATTAATGGTTGCCTCTTCCGCCGTCATGAATGTCGCCGTTTCGTCCTATTTCACAACAACCTTCTTTAATTGTGGATACCATTACTACTTCTAGTGTAAGTAACGTTTAGAAGCTGACTTCATTAGCCACAAAGCACTCGACTGTCACTGTATTGCGCATATTAAGCACACCGAAAGGTCACATTTATTAAAGTTTTCGTTTTGCATTTGTCCTACATTTTCCTGCAGACAAGTCTTTGCTTGGTATTTTTTAATACAGAAATTGTGGTGCACTTGCAGCATCTGGGCGGAAATCAGAACAGGGGTTAGCCTATTTCGTTTTCCCCCCTTTATTTTTTCAAATTCAATTAACACTGCTTTATATTTAGTGATTTATCCCGCAAATTTGAAAACCAATGTCAGCATCTCAATAAGGTTAAATTTTAGCCGATTATTAGGACAACACATGCCATTATAAGATTGTTATTTACTTCTAATTCGAAATTCAATGTAAAACCGTGCTAGATTAGGTTAACATATGCCATAAAAGTGTGTGCATTGGATTTCAACGAAAGGTTATGAAATAAGAGCAAGATCTGAAGTCATTAAATAAATACTGTACATAAATCACAGGCAGAAAATTGCCGATAATGCGGTTACAAATGGTATAGGCCAAATGAAATGATCAGCAATCAGAAATCATTGAGATTGAATGGGAAAAAGTTAATGGTGTAATTAATTGCTATTTTTATGCATTTTCGTCTTCATATACTCGCACCACCACATTTCCAGGCTCTGATTAGTGTAACGAAAGACCCTGTTTAAAATCCAACTATCCAGCCGGGTATATACCTGGAAGCTCCGGTTTGAGAACCCAGAACGCTGACTACTCCAACACAGAGGTAGTCAGTGTATTTTTATCTCCCCTCTTTAATATGTTAGTGTACGCTTCCAACTACCGGTACTCAATTTCAAGAAATTTGTCGAGTAACTGGCAAAGGTAGTTCAAAAGTGTCTCCCAAGAATGTAGAGGCATTAGAGCTTGATTTAGCAACTCTCGCTGGTATGCCGAGAAGAGTTACCGTTGCCAAGTAACGTCCACAGGTTGGGATATTTACAAAACACACGTCTACGAGCACCCGTTCATCAACCGGAGATATTCCTGAAATCTACTGAGTGAAAAACGGTTTTAAGAATGAAACAGCTAATATATATTATATAAAGACATGGTAATTATATGGTTCTGAATCTGCTGATAGTTGGCAATACTCTTCGTGTTTACAACCTTCTCGTTTGTAACAAAATGACCACATTAGAAGCAACGTGAAACTTTTCAATAGGAAGTCAAACCTACTTGGTAAAATGCTACAAGTGAAAAAGGTGACTTCGGCAATTACTGCTGACATACAGAGGATTCTAGTAACTACATAATAGATCCCAGAAAGTGTGGTCCCTAAGATCAACAAACATTTACATTTGTTCCTACTGAACATCACAGTTATATCTGATATCAGGAGAAAAGGAACTCAGGTCAAACCTAATATCTCAAATTTGACGTACGGGCACTTAAAAGCAACTATCTGCATTTATTGGACAAACTATAACTATATCAGGTGACTAGAGGAGAATAGATCCACAAATCTTAGAGAAGACTTAAACCTCAATAAACTTTATATTCGAACGATATATCTTTAGTATTTACTGCTTGAGGTTATATACGAGGGCTGTCCAATAAAGAATGATCATAATTTTTACGGTCATAATTTTTCGCACTAAAATTCAATCTTATTATATTCTGTTAGCTTAATGTGAAACAAACACGCCGTAGTAGTTTCATTGTTGGTACTCCTGGTTCCTGCCTGTGAGAACCAGGCAAATTCAGACATGTTCAGTATCGCCTACCGCTGCAATGAAGGTAACACGCGATGAACAATATGCCGCTTTGAAATTCTGCTTTCGTCTCAACAAATCTTCAGTTGAGGCCTATACAATGTTACAGGAGGCCTATGGAGAGTCTGCTCTTCCCTACAGCACAGCTCGAAGGTGGTTTAAAATGCTTAAAGAGGGGAGACAATCAATTTCAAAGGTAGGGGGAACCGGTCCTCCAGTTACTGCTCTTACGGAAGAAAACATCAACACTGCTGCTGCCATTGTGAGAGAGGATAGACGAATTACCTTAAGATCACTTTCTGAAATACTGGACATTTCATTGGGTGCCACCCACACATTGGTGACAGAAACATTACACATGAGGCGTGTTTGTGCGTAATGGGTTCCAAGAGTGTTGATTCTTGAACAAAAGGACATTCGCATGCAAATCTGTATGCAGTTAAAGTTGATGTTAGAGGAAGATCCGGAGTGCATTTCAAACGTAATCACTGCGAATGAAACTTGCCTACATTATTTTGATCCTGAGAGCAAACAGCAAAGCTCAGTGTGAAAATCTTCATCACCAACCCCCAAATAAGTAAAGGTGGTTGCATCTGCTGGGAAAGTTGTGGTCATCTCATTCTTTGATATTCATGGAATGGTTTATCAGCATGTTGTACGCTCACACACATCAGTAACTGGACAATACTACAGGGATGTCCTGAAAACATTGCAAGTCCATATCAGGCGCAAAAGACTACTTTTCCGTGAAGCAGGCTGGATGCTGCATGCACCACGACAGTGCGCGGCCGCATATTGCCAATGTTGTTGCTGAATATCTTGCAAAAATCAAGGTGAAGTGCATCCCTCACCCTCCCTATAGTCCGGATTTAGCCCCATGAGGCTTTTTTCTATTCCCTAAATTGAAGAAACGTCTTCGTGGAAGGCATTATCCATCATCAGAAGCAGTGGTGAAGGCTGCGGAGGCGATTTTGAAGGATCTCTCAAAATATGTTTTCCAGCATGTCTTTGAAGACTGGCAGAAACGCTGGGACAAGTGCATCGCATTCAGGGGAGACTATTTTGAGAAGGACTATCAAAATTATGAGGATGAGTAAAGGTGCGTTAAAAAAATGTGATCATTCTTTATTGAACAGCCTCGTACTTCATTATCCTAAGGAAGTTAATTTCAATTACCCCATTTGTAGAACATGCAAAAACATTAGTTTATGTTATGAATTCTGTAGTAGAGATTCTGCATACAGCTAAAAATAAAACCGTAACATAATCAATTTCAAAGACTGCTTCCCAGTGTGCTGGAATACATTAAGAGGTTACGTTAGTGTTATTAGTTCGAGCTCTAAGACGGATAGGATTTTGAAAACCTGGAAAATAATAAACTAAAACTCTTGTTTAAATAAAAAAAGTTGTAAAATGGTATTTGTCTTCCTAAAACAGAAGTATTCTTCTTTCCTTTCGCATTTAAATGATTAAGTGATGAACAATATTATTTGTTTATACTCCTATAAAAATATCTAAGAAATTCGTAAGTTCTGAGGTCGTGTCCCCAGTGAGAGGCATTTTATTTTTCCTGGAATGCATTACTCTGTTTTATAAACCAAACTTACATGACTGTGGTCGGCAGTGTTGAACTCAAGAGCCCCGAAAAGAGCATAAATTTCCGACCACTTTCACCCTTCTGATGTTTCCAAACAGTGCAATTTCATAATATTCGCGTAACGTTTGACTACTTATCCACACTAGACAGAACTTTTAAGTATTCGTGTCATTAAAACTCAGTATTTAATTCGTTTTTTAAAGCATTAATCTCATAGTTTTTCTCACCTTTCCCACACAGCTACAAATTGGCTAAGGTGTTCAAAAGCTGACACCTCGACGACCACACATAGAAACTGAGTGGAAAAATTTTAATGCTATTGCTCCACTTTCCATTCACGGCAAAACCGCGAAAATTATACGCCGTTAATAAAGAGAACGCATAGCAACCACAATTAATGGTGAAGAGTGTTAGAAAACAAATTACATAGAACTCAAGCCGAGCGTAAGTAAGGGGCGAAGTTATTCCAAAAAATGCAGCGCGCTAACTGCTTCTCTATGGGAGCAAACAAGACCATTTTCAAACATTTGCAGACTACTAATTTGGTGAGGTTGTGCTTTCAGGCCAGAGGTTCAAGAGATTTTAAAAGTTCAGCCGCTAGTGACATTCATGTTAAATTTCGCTAACACAAACCCGTGCTGTTTGCTTCTCAAATGTTTTATGCGATAGGACGAAACCGGAGAGTTCAATAGAGTTCGCCTTTAGATGTTCGTTAAAATGTATTAACAGAATGATTATGCCTAATTTCATACATGGATTCCCCTTTTCTCTTAGCGGCAGACTTACTCACACTTTTTTAACTTAATCTCTAACACTTTTGGATGATAACATAGCGTTATGCGAAGCTACAGAACTTATAGTTTTCACAGTGTTAAATTTTACTATGGACTCTAACTAGTATCACAGTTACTAACAAATGCATACTGTCAGGGTCGTTCTATCTCACTGAGGGTAGTTTTTCCTGGATTTTCTTCAAATTTAATAACCTGAAGACTGTATGGTAAGATATTGTATGTACAGTACGCGCAAGATAAGTTGAGCACTGGATTTACGGTGTGGTGCGGGCAGATGGGAAGAAGCGAAAGCTAACGCTCTTTTATTTCTGCAGTATGGTCAACCTTGAAAAACACAGTTCAGAAAAATAGCGTATAAGATAAGCAAAGATATCACAAGCAACGTTGCATCCTCTTAAAACAGTTCTTAGTTTTGCCCACGCCAACTCAATTGCATTTAGATCACAGTTATACGGAGGTAGACGAATAATAATGTATCCCCTTTCGAGAGCCATAACATCCACAAATGTTCATACAAATATAAATCATGTTCAAGTAAATACTGATGTACACTACCACCACACTCGTAACAAGGATAAACTGACAATTCGAGCGCATTAAACGAACCTTTATGAAGGAAGCTTTAACTACAAAGGAATAATGTTATATAATAAACTTCCAAATTCATTTAAACAAGCTGCATCGTTAAAACACTTTAAGAATAAGGTTAAGAAATTTTTGCATGCACACTGTTTTTATATGGTTAATGAATTTTTAGAAGTATAACCATGTAAATGAGCTCTGGGACCATAGTACATTCACAAACCTGTAATATTCATATTACGACATTTCTTGTAGTAAATTAGTCTAAGCAAATACCACATGAAACCATAGAAAATCAGCTTACTGTGTATATCGTATCTAATCAATATGACTTTATGTATATGCTGTATTTATACATTTTGACGTGTCTCATAACATGTATACGTTGCCAAGGATAAACTAAAATTCTAATTCTAACATACGATTGTTGTAAACTGGTTAGCTAATTAACCTCGAAATTGATCAATACGAAATACGGCGGAAATGATAAGCATAGCGTATTAGCCACTAGATGTCAGTGTATAGCGCATTTTAAATTTCAAAGTTGTCCTCTATGTTTACGGAGTTAAACGAAACTTGCCGAATGAGGACTTGGGACCCTAACGTTACCTCCCCCAGGGGCCTACTTCGGTAGGTACGGGTTTGGCGCACCCGGGGTCCCGAGCCAACAGTCTCCCTCGTGTGGGCTCCTCTTCGTGGTTGAGGGAGACGGTCAACAGGCCCACCCACGTGGAGAAGGATTTTAGATTGTTTTCTAGTTTAGAGTTTAGGATTTAGTTAACGAAATTTTTAGTAGGTTTTGATTGATGTCTTTTATGTACGTGTATTTTTAATTGGTTTTGTTACACTTGTATAGTTTTTAGAAAGTTTTATATCTGGCTTTTGCCATGACTAGTTTTTTAAAGGGCGCTGATGACCGCCGTAGTTGAGCACCCTTATATATAAATCACCATCAGCTAACGTTACAGTGTAGTTTTAATGACATAATGAATCTCCAAATCCAATATATTGCGGTTCCTATCCACTGGAGGAAGAGATGACGTAAAAACACAGGAAGCTACATGCGGAAGTGTTTCAGGCTCTGCATGCCCCTACCGAACAGGGGGAGAAAACACGAAAAACCTAATATCAGAGTAGGTGGTTAACGGGAATGTAACTTGGGACCTCCCAAGTGTCGTAGGAGTACTTTGAACGTGATAAATTGTTTACAACTACCCTGAATAATAAAAATAATACTTTCTAACACACACTTCACTTCTCACTGTTTTCCTTAAAGCAAGCGTTCATTTTTAGTGACACTTCCTAGTTGCAGTGAATGAAATGTTTCTCGAGAAGTATTGGCGTACACAGAGGTTATTAGTGGAAATAGTTTCCTTAACAGTCCTCTGTGCCTGTTGAATGTTGCAGCATGCTAGAGCTCATAAAGCATTCTGTTTATGATCGTGTTGGTCCTCCAGAAAACCGCTCCATTTCCGTGGTTGTTTGGACCAGGTAGAGTATTCCCTTCTTGGTTCGAGTTAGAGAACTGCAAACACCGCACTGCCTAATCTTTTGCTATGGCGATAATTCGCTCTTTTACAGTACCCATTGAAAAAAACTCTAAAATTATTCTAAAATTCCAAAAAGACTCTTTTTAGTTTCTATCTACCAAATATTACAGATATAAAGAGTATACAATTAAAGATTAACTGTCATGACCTCAAGTTGTACTCAACCTTGTAAGGAAATCACCTCTTCCATTATTAATATGCACATATAACAGAAAATATATTAAGACAGGAAAACGGAGATAGCAGCGCGGACAATCGAGATACTCCATGCGCAAACAATTTTCTCCGACAAGACTTCCGCCGCTCCCCTGAAGATGCTCACCGCAATTGTGGTCGAAACATCTGGAGCATTTATCTAAGGCAAACAACCCGGAAACAAATTCCAGGTACATGTTATCTCTTTATACATGTAACAAAGAATAACAGACGTACAAAGAAACGTACTGGCCACCTGAAACAATAGTAAGTTTGAATTTGTTAGGTTGACTTAGAAATACAGGCAACTGGAATAAATGACAGTGCATATAAGAGACAGGACTGACGTGGGAACCAGACAAAAATACACAGGAATTCCCAGATGCCATTAGAAACGTCACTGCAGGAAAATGAACATAAGGGATGTTACAGACCGTCCGTTATCATCTATTAATTTAGGTAGTGAAATCTTTACACACCATGAATAAATAAAAACGATATTCATTTAAATGAATCTTCTGATGGAATATAAATATTGCAAATAACTTCATAATATCATTTTACTATCTGATTAGTCTTTAGACACATTAAACGTATGACCAATAAAATCGCACTACCTATTACATGATTTAGGTCACAAAACTATTTCTTGTAATCTTTGTTTTGGAATAAGGTTTCAATAAACTGCATAGAAATAAAGTAATAAGTGCATAAGCTACTTCAGAGCACCTTTTATCCGTAAGTATGAAACAACTTCGCCAATCCTTGCAATTAAGGAGTAGAAATATATCTAGTTTGAAGAAAATCTGTTAAAATATTTTATATATTTTGAAATCGACACAAAAATAATATTAGTTAAGATAAATGAAGCTCAAAACTCAAGTTATAGTTGAATTTCACCGAACTAGGATATGGAATTCGAAATTCGAGATCACTGGAAGGATTACTATTTTTTAGATGTTTATAACCATTAGAATTAGAATAGAAGCATACTGGAATCCAAAGAAATGGCCGAAGAAATGTTAATATGTTTAAAGCGTTATTCGGTTAGTCATAAGATGTCCCCACCAAATGTTGAAAGTTTAATTGTGTAAGATGAATTTAACAGTTTTGTTTATCTGCAACTCCAATAAACCTTTTAAGACAAATTACTTAAGTGAATTCAGACTTCTCAAACTAACTCAGATTCATCGCATGCGCCCAGAAATTCCAGGTCAGCAAGTCTTAATACATCTTCAGAAACTCAATAAATAAAACTTAATTCATGAGCAAAATCTTATACATTAAAAACGCTCCCTCAAAACGAACGTGAAACACCACTTATGTAAGTAGGCTTGCAAAGTCCAAATGGCATTGATTTACATGTATAACGAGATATTGACACTGTTGCTATTGTATAAAAGACCCAAGAAATGATCTTGTAAACTTTCTTTGTTCTTGAAATATCGTTAAGGAAATTGGTACACAAGATACATGAAGGATTGGTAATTATATGTAGAACCCCAAGTCTTAATTCTACAGCGGAAAAAAACTGCAAGGATAGGTATTCCAGGTGTAAATGGTCTGATTAATATTCTAGCAGTCGTAATTATTTTGCACTACAATTTCAGAAAGATGAGATACGAGTTATTCAATAAATTGTTGTATTATGTTGGAAGGGTCTACAGGTGATTGTTTTGTGTAGCACAATGAATTAATTGGCTGTCAGTGAGAAATGTGTAGGTTCCCACCAGTACACGTGTATAATTCATCTTAGGCAGTGATGGAGGTCTAGCGCCCCACCTTGTTGGTGCTAGAGGGACTATTGTTCGGGAGTGACAGGGAAGGTGTATATTACCTGTTCGCTAATGTCCTCCCTGCAACAATAGTCTATGTCCAAGGACCAAGCTATCTTTCTTCACCCGGATTAACATGGATGGATTTCAACATCTCAACTTTCGTTGCCATTAATTCATTTACATGTTAACCTTCATTTTGTGACAAACCAGAGAAACATGATGTTTACATTAGTATTTTATCTACTTATGAAAACGGTTTATAAATCATTACTATCTACCATATCAATAAAACAAAACTATAGCCTCTATTCACGCTGTCATTCATATATCTGACTAGAAATAATTTCAAATTAAGATTTGGTTGTAAGCACAATGCGGAAAACGACATGCTAACCTTGAAATCCAAAGTTCCCGGAGAGTTGGAAGATAGGTATATTTCTTCAGGGAGTATATAAATGTTACGTAGCTCTTTTGGTTTACCAATCTATAAGTTTTGTAAAAGAAGACTTATCAGGATATCTACAGAAACCTCAAGAAGTGCCTTGTAAATGCGACGTACATAGTTTTGATCAAAATCGTTTGGACAGTTTCAGAAAATTTGTATGTAATGTATTTTTTAAAGGGAAGGATAATTTTTCCCCTGGCATATGTTTCACCTGAATCTGTTCGGAGGGGAAGCTCTGAAAGAGAAGACCGGAGATGTTCAAAATAAGGTGTTAGGGATTCTGCTGAGCTGCACCTGCCGACATCAGATCTAATCGCTCTTCGTACTCTCTTGCCTCGCCCCTTCCTCGCCTTAGTCGAAGGGTTAAAATCCTTCTTCGCTTCTAATTTTAATCTCTTTCCCTTTAGGTTTGAAATATTTTCTCGAAAATCTTTGTCTGCCATGATTTAAGATTTCTGATTTAAATATAAATGTATGTATCGATATTTTGTTTTTAGTTATGCTGTCCAAATATTCCCGGAATTTTTTTTATAAAATTGCTCTTCCTGGGGGAAGGATTCAGTAATGTCACATCTTTTATACCATCTAACTTCCGAAATTATGTGATACAGACATTAAAAATGTAAAATAATTAAGAAGTAGGTAGTAAATTGCAACTCCTATACCTCTTATGAATGCTAGTACACATATAGGATGTAACTTTATAGTGTCATATATTTCGAAAACGTGTTTCTGGCATCAAAACAGTAAAAAAAGTGCACATGTACATGGCCTGAAAATGAATTATTTCATAGTTAAAACACAAAATCTAAAGTTACAAAAATTGCTCGAGGTGGCTTCCTCTTGCTTCGATGCATGCAGTCCATGCTCTGGCGTACTCTGGTGAAAATTCCAGCTGTGTTTCGTATTTTGTCTATTCGAGTTTGGATACGTTCTCTCAAAATGTCAACTTCAGGTACAAGAGTCGCATAAACCAAGGACTTCAAATATTCCCATACGAAGAAACCCGTGCATCGAAGCTGGAGGAAGCCACTTCGAGCAATTTTTTAACTTTCGATTTTGTGTTGTAGCTCTGAAATAATTGAGTTTCATATCTATTTACGTACATGTGAACTTTTTATTGGCTTATTTATAAGAAAATGGGATGAAACGCGTTTAGTTATCATTTTTGAAGACATTTGGAAGATCTTGACTTTGGATAATAAAATCTATCAGAAGTACTGACTACGCAGAGCTCTCAAAATTACAAAGAAGTCCTTACACACCCGTTTAGGCGATTCCTCTTTAATGTGGTACTCATATTTGGAACAGGATTTTTGTCGAATCGTATTGATGGATGACGAATTATGCCCCTCGTTGAGGTGACCATTTGGAACAGGGTTGGAATTGATGGTTCTTGAAGTCCCAGCTTACCTCGGCGTGGCTTCAGTCGGTTGAGCAAGATATCTTCTTTTACAGGGGTGGTACGGCGGAAGGAAATTTTACGTAAAATGAGTAATCATTTTCCTCTGTATTAAATAATGTAGAAACTTTTATTTCCTTACTTCAATTAACACCAGTTCGAACAAAATGTATGATACAACATTTATAACACTATTCTTACACAAGATTCACTTGATGTGACGCGTTTATATCTGGATGCGTGCAAGAATCAAAAGTTTTATACGTTTGTTCACTACCGTGTATAATAATTAAATTGTGTGTCTTCTAGCGATGATATTTAATGTAAAGATTATCTAGTTATACTCGATGATTGTTACGAGAATAGACTTATATTCTTCCGCACACAACGGCGTTTAAGAAGAGAATTTTACATCCGTTCACGGCGACTGTTAGGAGAAGAATCACCAGTTCATCTTTTTCTCCCCATTAGCACTTCGCCAATAGTTCGACCCCCCTAGAGGAATATTGAATATCCTCCATGGCAACGTAAAATCTTTTATATCTGATTGGTCCACGTTTTACGATATACGCGTCACACCAATCACAAATAAGTTTGTTATTCAACACTTTTGTGACGTCATTTCCACTTACATAGCTTCTCTGTGCATGACTCACTCTACTTAACCTCACATAATACAATATTTGAAACTCTTTGGGGACAACATAAAATAACTGTTTCAGATGCCCCTCTTTAGAATATATGGAAAATTAACTTAAATCTTCCAATAATATTGTTCCATATATTCTAAAGAATGCCCCAATAATTAGACATTATTACAACAATGAACAATTAATACAATTTAAAATAACAATATAAAATCAGAAATTATTCGAACACAATAATAAAAAACAAAACATTTTTCAGTAATTCATAAACATATTATTTTTTTTTTATTCATTTGTTCTTGTGAGTGTCAAGGCTTTTGAATGGTTTTAAAAGTGTTTTGTGATATTTTCCTATCATTTTATTATCATCGTCTCTTAATTCGTACGTATGATCCCCAAATTTTCTTACTATTTTATATGGACCTTTATATAACAAATTCATTCTCCAATAGGATTTGATTTTAGAACTGGAGATATTAAATGTCTTTACGAGAACTTTATCATTTATTTCAGGATTCCATTTCGCTCCTTTTCTTTGTATCTTTGATAATCTTTTCTCTGCTTTTTCTTTTATTCTTCGAAATGCTTCAGCACACTTTTCTTCTTCATTCAATTCCATTTCATCTACTTTTAAGGTTGTCGGTGCTTTTATTACTAGAGGTTCAGGTTGTAGTCCAGTCATTAATTCGATTGGTGAAAATTTGGTAGTAGAGTTTGGGGTATTGTTAATGATTTTCTCAATAATATGGCAGTATTTGTACCAGCCTCGGTGGTTAGAATGACACAGAATTCTGAAATACAAGCCTAAATCACGCATCACTCTCTCGCAAGGATTTCCTTGGGGAAAATATGCTGAAGAGTAATACATCTTAATATTATTGTTCTTCATCTCTGAAGTAAACAATTTACTCCGGTGAACCGTTGCGTTGTCTGATAATATTGCCTTTATTGGCCCATACTTTGGTATCCAATCTTTTAAAATTTTATTTCCATTTTCTAGCATATCGTTTATTACTTCAGATGCTTGTTGTCTAATAGTGATAGGCACAGGTCTACTTTTATGAGTATAAGGAGCAATGTCGTTCACCTTAAATGTATGTATGTACTTATTACACAATCCAGGTTTCGTACTAAAAACGTTCCTGTTCTTTAGTATACATAACCTCAACTGTTCTCTTTGCGCGTGATTTAAATTGTATGTTTTCCCTAACTTTTCTTTCAAAGTTCTTTGGAATATCATTTCTTCCTCTTCTTGTTTTCGCTCGGTGTCGGTATTTAATGTGTTTATTTGGCAACAATGATCTCCAAGGTCAAACGTCTCATTTTCTTTATTATTTAAAAGTAAATTCTCTTTACCACTATCATCTTCTTCATTATTAATTATATCTTCTTCGTATAATATTATATTTTCTACAAAAAACCTATCATTATTTATACTATCCTTCTCATCTTCTTTTAATATAATTTCTTCTAACAAATTTATTTTTATTACTTCATTATCTCCTTTGACCTTCATTTCATGTTTTTCGAAATCTATCACACTTTGCCAACCATACAATACATCATTGCCAATAATAATATCACGAGCTAAGTTTGGTATTACCAATACGATAAAATTGAAATTCCAATCATCTATTCGCGCAGGAATTAACGCTTGATATTTAACTTTATCTTTCTTTTTCCCAATAGCTGTGCTACAGTATACATTACACACGTTTAAAGATTCAATCCTAAACTTGGATAGTAATTCCTTGAATAAGTTCTCACTTATTACTGATGAACTAGCTCCTGTGTCTATCAATACTTTATATTCGCTATCGCCTATACGAAGGTTAATCTGAGGTGGATTTACTAATTCCCGATCTTTACTTCTGGAGAGAGTGAGCTTATCTTCTGGTAAATTTTGAATTTTGATTTTGCCCTGTGTCATTTCTACCGAACCACTTTCCAAGGCACAAAATGATTTGGTACTCAGTTTTCCGCATTAGTGCGGTCGGTAGTTACACTAGCAGTTGGGTTGGTACTACCGTTATTTATTTCTCCTTCTATTCCCTGAGTCTGTGTCCTTTCTAGGTTATTGTCTGCCCTTTCAAACCTAGGACCCCCAAAATCTCTTAATGAAGAGTTTTCGATGCTAGTTCCTCTTCCTCTACTTTGATAACCTGTTCTTAGGTTATTTCCCCTGTAAAACCTCAGTTGATTCACCTGATTACTCCTCACATTTCCCACAGGTTGGTCATTATTATAATTCCTCCTAGGAGTATTTGGAATTCTCCTTCCTATACCTGGCACTACCGATTCATATGTCTTTCTGGGGTTGTACTCTCTTCGTTCATAGTTGTCTCTTGAACGTGCCCCGCCCCAATTTTGGTTAAAACTATTTTGGTTTTGGTTAGTATGGTTGTGATTTTCCCTGAATGTTGGTCTTACTTCCTGTCTATTTACTTGCTTTTGTTCTATATGAGTCTTGTCAGGATCAACTTGACTATGAGTAGAATCAGAATTAAGGTTATGAGCCTCAAATTCTGATAATAACTCAATCATATCAGTAAAGTCGACGGGCTTAGCCACAATTAGGTGGTTTCTAATGTGTGGTGGATAATGTCGTATTAGCATATTCACGATCTCGGTTTCTGACATATCTGGATTCACAAGTTTACTTTTGTTAGCAAGTTTTAGGAAATATTCAGTCATGGACTCACCCTTCTTGAACTCGAATTTACCAGTGGCCAGTTCGACTTTAATTCTTCTCTGTCTTTCTGGACCCCAGAACCTATTTATAAACACATTCCTAAACATACTATACGTTTCATGTGATGCTAGTGTTAACCTCAGCCATTCTAAAGCATTTTTCTTCAAACACCTTTTAACAATCATCATCCTAAATTCATTTGGAATCTTTTTAATTTTAAAATATTCTTCTAATTCCTTTAGAAATATTTTGGGATTGTCTCCCGATTCTTCTTCGAAAGTAGGTGGACTTATGTCATGCAACAAATAATTTGTACAATTTGTGTTACCTTGACTGTGTAACTGTGTATGTGTGTGCATGTTTTGTATTTGTCTATTACCATTTACTTCACAATCAGGTGACAAAGATTCTGTATCGTCACTCTCCAAATAATTCTCTAAGTTTTGTACAATATTACCTGAATTACCAGGTAAGTCAATACATGTAATATTCTTAGATTTTATTACCCTCTGGTTCTCAGAAATTTTGCTTGCCTGTAATGCAATCACAACTTGATTCAGCTTGCTAATGTTTTCTTTCTCTCTCTCAAAACTTTCCTGTGCCAAATCTATTCTTGTAATCATTTCACTATTCAACTTACTGACTTCATCATATTTAACTTTTAGTTCATCTTGTTGTGTTTGCACCTCAGTAGCCATTAGTTTAACATCATTTCTGATACTATTTACCTCTCTTACAAAATTATTCTGTATTTCAATATTTTCCTCATGGTATTTCCGTGAATTATCTAATAAGACTACATCTATTTCTTGTCTTATTCTATTCTCTAATTCCCCTATTTCTACTTTTTGTTTTTCTACAAATTCTACTTGTTGTTGCTTAAGGATTTCTGACTCCTTAGCCAATTCACTTCTTATATCTTTTACTACATTTTCCTGACTTATTTTCATTTCCTGAAACATCTCTTTTAACTTAGACATTTCTCCATCATGAGATTCTATTTTCTGTTTTAAAGATTTTATGCCTTCTCTACACTCTTCTCTTGCTTTCTCAATTTCATTTCTTAGGTTACCTAAACCTTGATCTATCCTAGCTTCTAACTTCTCTGAACTTTGATCTACCTTTTCTGAATTCTGTTTTATTTCCTGTCTTATTTCCTGTCTAAAGCTATTTAAATTTTCTGAATTTTGATTCATATCCTGTCTTAAATTAACCATTTTAGCATCAAAATTACTCATCATTTTCTCTAACCTGTCTATTATCATTTCATTACCTTTACTCTGTATAATTTCTGTTCTACTTGTTCCTGCATCATCACTAATCATTCCTTCCACTACTTCCCTGACTTCTTGTATTTCTGCTCTCTTATCACTAACTAGTCTTTCCACTCCTTCCCCAGCATTTTTATTCTTATTTTCTGTTAATTTTTTACCTTCCATTTTAGGTAATATTTTTCCCTTTCTTAATAACATAAAAAAATGAAAATTATAATTTTGTCACTTTTTCTATTAATTATCTATTAAGATTTTTCCGTACTCACTTTTCTTCTTTCTTCTTTCTTGAATCAAAGTTACCTGTCCATTACACTATTTATTCTCCTGTGGTGTAATCCTCCTTCTGCCTATTCGAGCCATACAGTTGGGCGCCATTTTGGAACAGGATTTTTGTCGAATCGTATTGATGGATGACGAATTATGCCCCTCGTTGAGGTGACCATTTGGAACAGGGTTGGAATTGATGGTTCTTGAAGTCCCAGCTTACCTCGGCGTGGCTTCAGTCGGTTGAGCAAGATATCTTCTTTTACAGGGGTGGTACGGCGGAAGGAAATTTTACGTAAAATGAGTAATCATTTTCCTCTGTATTAAATAATGTAGAAACTTTTATTTCCTTACTTCAATTAACACCAGTTCGAACAAAATGTATGATACAACATTTATAACACTATTCTTACACAAGATTCACTTGATGTGACGCGTTTATATCTGGATGCGTGCAAGAATCAAAAGTTTTATACGTTTGTTCACTACCGTGTATAATAATTAAATTGTGTGTCTTCTAGCGATGATATTTAATGTAAAGATTATCTAGTTATACTCGATGATTGTTACGAGAATAGACTTATATTCTTCCGCACACAACGGCGTTTAAGAAGAGAATTTTACATCCGTTCACGGCGACTGTTAGGAGAAGAATCACCAGTTCATCTTTTTCTCCCCATTAGCACTTCGCCAATAGTTCGACCCCCCTAGAGGAATATTGAATATCCTCCATGGCAACGTAAAATCTTTTATATCTGATTGGTCCACGTTTTACGATATACGCGTCACACCAATCACAAATAAGTTTGTTATTCAACACTTTTGTGACGTCATTTCCACTTACATAGCTTCTCTGTGCATGACTCACTCTACTTAACCTCACATAATACAATATTTGAAACTCTTTGGGGACAACATAAAATAACTGTTTCATATTGTACTCCACTCAAACAAACGATAGAGGCGTTTCAAAAGTCCTCCAACCGTCCTCATCCGTTTTCAGTCTATGACACATAACGGGTGGTTTTTCGCACTACCAACCTTAAAAGTATGACGAAAGCGACAGTTACAGTTTTGTTACTGAGAAAACTGGCCGATCCGTGCTGAATATTCTGAAATTAGCACCTTAACGACCTTGGTGGTTAGTTTTTGTTATAGGTCCTTAAATAAAGATATTATTTATATTTTATTTCACAAAATCAGACGTGTTTGAAAAACTAAAAGTACTTCCTCAAAACAAATTCCACTTTTCCTTTTATTAGAAGTATATGGGAAGAACCCGTACAGCACTAAACAATACGAGAAAATACTCCAATTGAAGAGTCTTAAACCCCGAGGAGGTTTTTGCGTTATCGCACCTAGAGAATGAAGGCAACACACATCTACATCTTACCAAAACCACTGAGAAGACTGCACTTGTATGAAAATACCCGAAACAGCTTTCATATTTGTTTGTGGTGATGTTATGTTCCAGGATAGAGTGACCAACATCTCTCGCTTCAGGCCTCTGTGTACCCCTTGTGCCTACAACGAAATGTGTAAAGAAACCATTTCTGCAAACCATTATAAAGTAGTTAGAAAAATAAGATACGTTAGCTAGTTGCAGAACAGTGAGTTAAGAACGGTATATAAATAACACACCAGATCTATATTAGAACTGCATAAGTATCTAGACTAAAGCGTTCCATAGGTATTTACTTATAAAGGATCAAAGAAAGCTTTAAACAAATTCACAACGGCTTTGGGGAAACTAGAAAGAAAGGGAAGGGGGAAGGGAAGGAATAACAGTTGCTTAAAAATAAAGTCTGCAGTGGAAGGCTGAATTTCTCGCTTGCATTAACGTACAATTAGAAGAGTTAACATGCAGGCAAGATTACGTAACAACATTTAGCTTTACGCAGGCATGTTCGCTTTGAAGATAATATTAAATTTAGAAGCTTAATATGACCTTAATGCTCTCTACATTTGACATAACTTCGCCATTAAGAACAACCTGCCCCTTTATCAGTTCTAATTTGTTTCGTGAGGTGGTTTTCCAATAATGTGTCTGCCTGCATGCAGAACGCTGGCTTTCAGCTTATCAACCAACAAAATACCATCAAGTAGAGTTCGGTGAACGGAAATGTTAAGGTTACAAGTAATGCTAATATGCTTTTCAGTGTATGAGAAAGGGGAAGAAAGAGAATGAGGATGGAACAGACAATGAAAATGCGAGACGAGAACGACGTTTGCATTTAACGGAATAACGCGAGCAAAGCTGCAGAATTTGATAGTAAATATGGCTGTACGCCATTAATTACTTACCACAAATCTTCGCTTTGCCTGAACTTTAAAATTCCATACTATTTCTTAGCCATACGTAGTGTGAAATATAGAACACAAAAAATACATTTGCAAATTTGGAACAAACAAATATAGGAAATACTTAAGGCCACATATTTCACATAAATTGTTTGTTTTAACGTGATCTAGATCCCTTCCTCGTGGCTTACCAATTATATAAACTATACAAAATTCATTCAGAATGGAGAAAACTTCACAGACTATTCGCAGACAACCAAGATTGGCGTATTTATAGCTAGAATAGCACATTGCTGTAGTGTTTTAATGCAAATCGTTACACTCATTTTTGAGAAAATAAAAAACTACAAAAATTGGTAAAGGGTAACATGAGATGTGCTATTCACAAACAACACATACTTGGCTGTTTTCAGCTATCTAAAGATCCTCAAAACGTGTATTTCGGTGAACATCCTTATCGAACTTTTGGAGAAATTAACATCGAAAACGCAATTTAATTGATATTTTTAAAGTATGTCATAACAATAGCTCACAAGATTATATTATTATTATTATTATTATTATTATTATTATTATTATTATTATTATTATTATTATTATTATTATTATTATTATTATTATTATTATTATTATTATTATTATTATTATTATTATTATTATTATTATTATTATTATTATTATTATTATTTGGATAAACCAATTATAGCCCGACCAAGGCGAGTGCAGTCCTGCAACGGGGAGTGCCACTTGTACGCGTTAAAGCTTACTTACCCTCCTGTACAGTCCGGTTCAGACAACGGAAATGTGAAATGTGTAGTGTTTAACGGCCGCTTTTACTACATACGCCACCGCAGGCGGTAACACTGATGATACAGCAGATGAAGATGGAGCACTGGTGGAATGACAAGGCGGAAGAAACCGGAGGTCCCGGAGAAAACCCGCCCCAGCGCCGTGTTGTCCACCAGAAATCTCACTTTGCGGTCGCCTGGGATCGAACCCGGGCCGCCTTGGTGAGAGCCAAGCGCTCTAACCACTGAGGAAGACAACGGAAGAATTACAATTCATTGATATTTTCCCTGTGGGTTACAATTAAATCGGGAAGTTCATACATTTATTTTAGTTAAATTAGGCAGACAGAAAGACGCTTAAAATACCACTAGTTAATAATATAATTAAATGTTCCACAGCCATTCCTGTATTTCTGACTTTAATTGTTGGTCAACTTTTTTTTTCTGTTCCATTAACTGTACCTTTAACTGTAATGGTCATATCGGCGGCCAATGTTGGTCGAGAATATTTTTTTTATTTTCTCTATTGTGCTACGGAGCATTGTTAATGACAACAGTGCTCCTTTGCGATAATCTAGGTAGCAGTTGGTTTTGTAACTATTTGGGATTGTTTTGGTAGTCCGTTTCGTTGGATTAGTTATTTTGGATTTGGAATCTTAAATGAGATAAGCACTTGGAATAAATCTCATCTCCCAGCCAGCTTTAACAATAATAAAACACTATCAAGTACTGTGATTTGCACACATTCCTGGAACGCTGCTACTCTGCCAACACTTGGAAACAGAGTAGTGATTGTTAATCCACACTTCTTTTACTCTACCACTTTTTAACTCTAAATCCGATATTTTCACTATTTTCCCAAAGCTCAGTAATTTTTGCAGTGCAGGAATTTCCTTTTTAACCACGCGAATCTCCTTATATTTTCTTCTAATTATGCACTTGTTCACTTCCTCCATAGCAAATTTATTTGCAGGAGATTTACTTCCCTTCTAATCTTGCAACTTTATTTCTTTTACATTCCACAGGGATACTGCATAGCGCACCAGTAAACGTAAACCAAACCGTACAGCATTTCGTGACGTATTCGTGTCGTCATCGCGTTAGTTCGCCTAGTTTCCGCTACTGTAGCAGGGCTGCAATCGCCTTGGCTGGGTAATACCTGAAAAACATTATATTTTACATCTCTAAGCAAGAGACATGTTTAAGTACTACTAAACCTTTTATATTCGTTTTAAATTATAACACAGTTTATATGTAAGTTTGCAAAGCTTACGTGTACCTGTAAGGAAGGGAAAATAAGTAGTACAGCCGGAGAGAGTGAAAAATAAAAGCACACATCCAGTACAGCAGAGATTGTTTTAACGACCACTTACAAGTGGTGGACACTGATGATACTTTTCGTAAGGAAACGTTCCAGGTCCAAGTTTGCGATATCTGCTCGGTATATGCAGCAATACGACCTGGGAAAATCTGGAAAACTTTAATCGGTAAGGCAGTCACTGCGCTCTGTGAACCCTAAGTGCGCTGGTATCTTAACCACAAAGAGAAAAATCACTATTGGTATAGAGGCACAAAAGAAGGGCTGCGGGTTCTACTGGAAAGCAGCTGTTGGATGATGATTTGCAGTGGTTATATAGCAGTGTGATGACTTCTCTCTTTGCCCATCACTTCCTTCCGTCCGCGCCACCTCGTGGGTGGCCCAAGTTCCACTAAAAATTATATCTCTCACTTCCCCACTCCTTTACTTTTCCGCTTGGACGAATCGGCAAAGATGGAGGAGCAGTTCCAGGAATGTCTGTCTCCAGCGCAACAAATTAATTGGCCGGCACGCGCAGAAATATCTTGTGGTGGCGTGAGCGAGGGAACAGCCGTAACAAGGTTCTTGACTGACGAAATGAGAAACTGCGTGTTATAACTCGTTTATCCACTCACCTACACAAGCATACTCGCCGATACAATATATCGCTTTCGGAGTAGACCCAAAGTGCCTTCCTGGTACCACAGCAGTGAAACTTATTTGATAAGAAAAGACCACCACAAACAGATGAAATGGCCTAAATTTCACATTTATTAACATAAATAACTTATACAGAAAATAACAAATCAAATAATCAGCACATATACAAAATTTTCCTGCAATAGGTTCAGTATTTTTAAAGTTAGCTTATTGCTTAATTAATCATTATAATATTATAGAAATGGCCCATACATATATTTATATGTAAATTATAATTATAAATAACAAACTTATAAGAAAAATATGTTTCACTAAAGTGTCTCAATTAGATATTCCAATTAATATTTCTGAAATCAAAATCAAGGGAAAATAACTCCAAACATTTTTGTAATTATATTTTTAGGTGTTTCTCTGCGAAAAATGAAACAAATTGAACAACAAACAAACAAAAGCATCGCGTGAGCAACGTTTAGAAGCGTAAACATGCGCAGAAAAAAACAGGATGAGAAATTCAACTTTGAAATTCTGAAACTTTATCAGGCACATTTAAAATTCGTTTTAAAATGATTTGTGACTATCAATAGCAAACACCAAATACTGATTATGAAGTTATATGATCTGATTCTTGATAACAAACTGTACAAAGTTGTACTTTGAGGTATTTCGCTGATTTTTCACTTGCAAAAAGCGGAATATTTTCAAGGACAGTTTGAATATTGAAGGAGCAGAATATTTGGTTTGTTGTGCAGCTATATTACTGTCATTTTGTTTTAATTTCATATCCTATTTGTCGCTGTGATATATTCTTATGTTTACTGATTCACTCCGTAATTTTAGAGCCCATTTTGGGCATCTGAAACGCTCTATTTACAATGTAATAGTCCGCAGGCATACATTTTCAAAAGTGATCCTCAGAAGAATTTAAAAAGTACTCCATATTTTTACACCATGAATAGCTAATAAAACTTACTGTTCACAAACACAAAGTCAGATCACTTGCAATTCAAAGGGGGAAAAAAAAGGCTTAAGTATCAAACCGAATGAATGGTCAAAACGTACCTCGTCATTTGTAAAAGGGAGACTGAATCTGCAAGTTCTGTACTTCAGCGAATTAAAATGGTGGAAGGCGGCAGAATGTAGTCTAATTTGGACAAAATCGATGAGACAGTTTAACAAATGGGTAACGTCTTTGACTATAATTTAGAATAAATAATCCCCACACACGCCCCACCCCTCCACAAATCTTGGCTACATTTAGAATTACGACTTTTTGAGAAGTACTTTATATAATAATTTTATTATATTTATTTAACTAAAATAAAAAAATAAAAATAGGGAAAATAGAGGAAGTAATAATAATAATTTTGCATGACTGTGAATAGTACAACTCAAAAATGAAATTACCATATCAGTCTAGCAACTTTCAAATATGTAACGCGAAAATTTTGAAGAACTGCTCCTAAAACTACGCTATTATTACGTTCTTATTTTACGACTATAAAGATTGTTTTTAAAATACTACGTGTATAAAACATTTGATTGACAAATGCAATGTATATCCTGAATTTTCTACGAACAGCACATAAAGTCGCTTATATTTAACCAAATTTTGAATATCAAGGAAAAGTTACAAGATAACACAACAGAGGGAAAAAAGTTAAAATATAGAAGGAAAAAATACACAACTTGTGCCATATCAACTATTTCGTAGAGTAAGCGTTACTAAGTGTTCTGTGCTGACCTTTCCCAGGCGTCATCCAACGGACATGCTTGAAACTTTGCTTTTCGTGCTTTCTCCCACCCCCTTCTTCTTGCTCCATACATATGCCGCCTATAACATCTGAGGTCATTTCCGCGGCTTTGCCTTAGGAACAATTGCCGATCCGCAATGGTATTTACTTGTCGGCTTGTTATGTTAAATCATGGGGTTTGTATTTTAGGGTGCGGCTTCCAAACTTTGAAACCGCACTTTTTTATACCCACTTAAGATGCGCTAAAAGGTTCAAAACGCGTAGTAGAATACTTTGGGGCACAGCAAGGTCTTCATAAGGCAACATTCTGCAAGATCACTTTGTTAGAGTTTCTCTTAGTTTTGAAAACGATTAATTTGGAATACCAGAAGAAGCATCATCGAAACGTTTACGTTTTGGGAATAGTCTGTCGAGAAGTACAACAGCAACAACAACAATAATAATAATAATAATAATAATAATAATAATAATAATAATAATAATAATAATAATAATAATAATAATAATAATAATAATAATAATAATAATAATAATAATAATAATAATAATAATAGAAGCAAAGAATTAGAATGAAAGTGCAATAAGTGAGCAGTTGACCAAAAAGACAAACCGAAGAAAAGGGCTGGAACAAGTGGACAGACGAGAGAAAGAAAGCCTACAGTCAAAGAATTAGAGAACTTTAGATTTACAGAAGAGTTAAGAAACGTCTTTAAATACTTTGCGTAGTTCTAATGGGCTCATTTGCATAGAAAATAATAATAATAATAATAATAATAATAATAATAATAATAATAATAATAATAATAATAATAATAATAATAATAATAATAATAATAATAATAATAATAATAATAGAAGCAAAGAATTAGAATGAAAGTGCAATAAGTGAGCAGTTGACCAAAAAGACAAACCGAAGAAAAGGGCTGGAACAAGTGGACAGACGAGAGAAAGAAAGCCTACAGTCAAAGAATTAGAGAACTTTAGATTTACAGAAGAGTTAAGAAACGTCTTTAAATACTTTGCGTAGTTCTAATGGGCTCATTTGCATAGAAAATAATAATAATAATAATAATAATAATAATAATAATAATAATAATAATAATAATAATAATAATAATAATAATAATAATAATAATAATAATAATAATAATAATAATAATAATAATAATAATAATAATAATAATAATAATAATAATAATAATAATAATAATAATAATAATAATAATAATAATAATTCCTATTTAACTGACATTCCATTTTTCAGAAGGCAATGCCAGTGAATATATTGCTCATTTTTGTGTTTGTGCATGTATGTTTAGGCTTTTAAATCAGAAACATTGTTTTTCAAGTTAATTTGTACTTTGGTTGGCCATTGTGCTAAATTAACTGTCACCGTTATGTTATCTCCATGGCAACCAGAAACTGCAAGGCACACACATACTCGACTTTCATATCAAAACGAGTCGGTTTTATCAAAACTCGACAAGAAAAACACGGTGAAGCCACATGTGCATGGGGTTGCAGATTTTAAGTGCACAGGTGGTTTTAAATGTAAATCCTCTTACACTATGTGGCTCTGGTAGCATAGAGACAAAACAAATTCCGGCGTACAGTTACCTACACCCCAACCCAACATATTATTTTTCCATACCACTGTCGCGTTATTCACGCCCCCCCCCCCCCCGCCATTTTAATACACTAGCGCAATAATCTCAGATTACGCTCCGAAAACTTACAAGTGGAAAATGTGCTGCTAATATTCTCAAATTTAAATGTGCTCTAACTCAGGGGAAAAAAAGCACAGAAGCTGTTAATATGTTGAAATAGAGATTTCAAGTTTATTTTAATCTGGAAACGTAACGAAACTGCGAAATAATTAGCTAAAAATCTGATATATAACACTCGTATGATTCTCTGTCACTCTGACGTTAACTATTTTTCTAAAAGTTTATTTTATACTTGTCTCGCGCTAATTAAGATAAACGTGTACAGAAATGATTTCATTATTCTATATTTGTTGTAGATGCAGGAGTTGAAGCATCGTATGTTTGAAAAGTGGATCGTATAGACTGACTTTAAAATTACACTATTTAGATTACGACACGAGAAACTAAAGAATGACTACCTAGCACTTCAACAAAGAAATAACGCTTTACAATTTAAATAAGAAAACTAATATATTGGATTTTTTTGGGTTCCATTTATACCCGCCTTTAACTGCGATGGTCATATCGGCGGCCCTTCTGTGGAACATATCGGATGCTGTTAACTCGTAGTCATTGGGTTGCAGGTATTTTACATTCTTTTAATTATTAGATCACGCACACATTCGCACTCTCATTCATACTTCTGGGGAAGATGGGGAATCATCTTGGTGGGAGAAAAATCCCCTACCCCAGCCGGGAATCGAACCCGGGAACCCTCGCACGGTAGGCAGGTGCTCTACGGGGCCAGTCATACCGGATTTAATGCAGCCGAAAGTAATTAAAACATGATTAAGAGGATTTTTACGAGATACCTACACATTTTTGTGTGTTAGGTTTTTGTGTCTCTCGTATAGTTTCGCAATATTAAAATTACACCAAATATATCTTAATAGGCTATTCCCAAAAATTTTAAAATATGTTGTCTTCCTGGTGATTCTCCATAGGAGTTGGCCGTTCACGAATGTCAAGTTTCCAAGTTTGTATCTTCCATTGTTTCCTGAACGTACATTTCCCAATCACCCCGATCTTGCCCGCCTCGGTAGCTTAGATAGTAGCGTGTCTGCCTCACGTTCAAGAGGTCTTGAGTTCGAATCTCAGTCAGGGTGAGCTACCTGGATAAGGACCTTTCCGAGGTTTTCCCTTATCCTTAAAGACGAATGTCGGGTAGCTCTCCATGGACACTGGACACATTTGAGCATCATTTGACCAATCTCATTCACCGTCCGGTATGACTTAAAGTTGGAGGACGTAAAATTAAAGAAAAAATTAAAAAAGAAAAAACACGATCTTCTTGCAGGTGGTTGCCATTTCGAAATTTTCTTCGGCAGTCTGCAATCAGATATTCTCAACTATGTAAACACCCCTAGAGCGCTCTATTCTGATTTTTTTATGTAGAAAAGTATTTGTCTTCGTCCATAATTTATCTTTCCCTACCATTTCGCCTTGTACGCAAACTTTTATACAATTAATCAAGACTATGTTTAAATATATTTAATGACATATTTCACCATTTTTTGTGCAGTTATAAGCTCTTCCTGGGGAACTTAGAAACCAAGTTTTTATAACGTTCCACGCATTTTAGCTTTAAATTCTGAAAACAAAAAGAAACCAAACGGTGTTAGATCAGGCTTGTACTGTGGGAGGGAGAGGCCCATGGTGCTGAAGCCCAGATACATCGTCATGATGTAAAATTCCTTTTCCTTTAAGGCATTTCTCCCAATTTTTTCAAAACTCTGCTATAAACATACATTGTACAAGTATGCCTTGCAGTGGCAATAAGGTCATTTTAGAACGAAAGAACAAACCATATAGTAACCATATATAATTTCTTTTTAAATTAACATCATCCAAAATTAAGTCGGGCAGAGAGTAATGTGTCTAACATAACCTAAAAACCTCCATATCTCTAGTTCAAATTATTTTTCTAATACTTACAAAGAAATGAAGTACCATATATTACCACAATGCTTCACGATGTAAGCACTGTAGTGAATTTTATTGATGGGTCCTTAGAACCAACATTCATCTTTCAGGATTAGGGAAAATTCTGAAGAAAATAAAACCTGATCCATATAACCCATCCTTACCGAAATTCGAAGTCAGGAGCTGTTGAACGTGAGGCAGACAAGCTTTGCAAATTCTAGGATTTTAGACTTAGGTGCTGTTCGAAAGAAAGACAGAAGTTTATAAAAATGAATCCAAGATTCCTCAATAATAACGAGATTGCAAACCAACTCGTCTTCCACGTATAATCTAGTCTTGGAATTTTCTGGTTTTCTGCGTCAATCAGTGCGTTGTGGTTTTGGTTAGGTAGTCCGCTTATCTAGATATAAGGCATTTTTTTACCAATGTCTACCGAATAAATTAAGACGTAGCTTGGCTCTAACCAAGGCGGCCCGGGTTCGATCCCAGGCGACCGCAAAGTGAGATTTGTGATGGACAACACGGCGCTGGGGCGAGTTTTCTCCGGGATCTCCGGTTTCCCCCGTCATTTCATTCCACCGGTACTCCATCTTCATCTCATGTACCATCAGTGTCATGGCCTGCCGTGCCGTATGTAGTAAAAACGGGCGTTAAACACTACACATTTCATTTCACTTAAGACGTCCTAGATCTTCAAGTGCTGCTCCAATAGCAGAAATATCTTCAACTCATTACTAAATAATTTCTTTTATATAGTACCAGTTCCTCAGATGGAATTTCTTCACCAAATGAAATTCTAAACCTATCGATCTTGATGTTGATTAGGCCTTAATGGCGATTTAAAATAGTAAAACGTAGCCTGGAAGTGTTCTTGAGTGAAATTTATTTTTGGATGAACACAATATAATTAATCATAATTAATCAACTATTAGAACAAATCGCAGAATTAACTCACTAAACATTGCGAAGTAGCTGTCCATTACACACAACTCTCGTTTGTCTTTAGCAAAATTGCATTCAAAAATGTTGGTCGTGTTCACCTCCATTCTAAGTTGCATTTCCACTATCCTATGGTCTTCTTGTTCAAATTACTATTCTGTATTGTCCCATGTGACGCTTTAGTAGCCCTCTTTTTTTAAGTAGCGGAACTATTTTACGGAGGCAGATGTACAAGGGGCAGGATTCGGTGAAAATCCTTCAACAATTTTAAGATTTAGGAAATCATTTTGTTATATAAATATCTACATATGTGGTGTTTTAATTAATATCGATCAGGAGGTTTCTGCTAAGATCCTCATATCAAATTTTCTAGTGGAATGGATAGAGTCAACATGAAAAATTCATTGCCATGGCCGGGATTTGAACCACGGATCTCCTGGTTTCCGTCCACTCGCTCTTAACCTTTGAGCTACCATGGCCAACGTGCCGTCCTGACATTAAATTCTCCATTTGACTCATATATTTCCCCGGTAGACCACTAGGGCCTCTCGCATCCGAGATACACCGTTTGTGGCGACTTACTATCGTAAGTACTTGAGTCCCAGGCTTCATCATTTAACTCTTATTATTTTAGTTAATTGATGGTAGCTCAAAGGTTAAGAGCGACTGGACCGAAACCAGGGGATCCGTGGTTCAAATCCCGGCCATGTCATTAAATTTTTCATGTTGACTCTATCCATAAAAAACCTTAGCCTATAAACGGCTAGCGTGGAGAAATGACGCTATGGTAGCTCAAAGGTTAAGAGAGACTGGACGGAAACCAGGAGATCCGTGGTTCAAATCCCGGCCATGGCAATGAATTTTTCATGTTGACTCTATCCATAAAAAAGCCGTAGCCTATAAACGGCTAGCGTAGAGAAATGATTAATTTCCATCAATTAACTAAAATAATACGAGTTAAATGATGAAGTCTGGGACTCAAGTAAGTCGCCACAAACTGTGTATCTCGGATGCGAGAGCCTCTAGTGGTCTACCGGGGAAATATGTGAGTCAAATGGAGAATTTAATGTCAGGACGGCACGTTGGCCATGGTAGCTCAAAGGTTAAGAGCGACTGGACGGAAACCAGGAGATCCGTGGTTCAAATCCCGGCCATGGCATTGAATTTTTCATGTTGACTCTATCCATAAAAAACCTTAGCCTATAAACGGCTAGTGTGGAGAAATGATTAATTTACATCAATTTCTAGCGGAATGTTGTACTTCCTCTAACTTCAGTGGTAGTAGACTGCTGGGTCGGAAGCCAGTACTAGTGGGACAAGGTTCAGACTGGAGAAGCAAGAAATATACAGACGCTGTGACTTCTGCACTTTCGCTGGGAGTTTTACTGTCGCTAAAAGAAACCCTCGCGTCAATAATGTACCTACTTCAAAATCTAACCGAGACCAGAACTCGCCCAAGAGACAGCACATGTTGCTAATGAATATTTAACTCCTAGTTGCCATGAAACGTACTTACGAAACATGTATATTTTTCATCTTCATCCCCAATGTTGTGTCGCTAAAATCGATATGTACACAGAACAAAGGACGAATTCTTTGTGGTTAGTTTGTTAGACATTTGACAGTCTTGTTCCCATATTACCCAACAACATTAGATAATTGCAAACTGTTTCAGTTTATTTTGTGCCAGAAATCGCTTTGAAAACACGCTATATTTCTCATAATGAAGGCATTCAAACTTGATCATATATATTTACAGTTAAAAAGTAACTGTATTATAGCTTATACATTTCTAGAATAAGTACATCATTTAAAATACGACAATATTTACTTAAGTATACTGAATTTAGTCGAAATGTTACCACATATTTGTTCAACGCAAATATACCAAACAGAAAATTGAGATATATTATGCAAAATTCCTAAAATAATAAAAGTTTAAACGTTTTTAAATGCTGTGCATTGTTTTAGAATACAGTTTACCGAGTTTAGATAAATCAAAACATCCTGTAAAAATAATAACAACCGTAACAATTTTAATGTCTTGTGAATCTATTACATTATAAAAGCTCTAAAACAAAAAATATGGCCTGCTCTGTTAGATCTCTATATTTTTTCGAAGGACGCACACCGGAAAACGTATGCTCAAACTTATCTACATTTTTTTTGGTGCAATACCTATAAGGGTATCGATCATTATTCATGATAAATTGTCTGGTAACGGGGCAAATAGTTCACCAAATAACAAAATTGCACGCCTGCCAAAACTTATATGCCCAAGAACTGAATTAGACATGCAGGTAACATGAAGGTTAATATTTGCTGAATATTTGTTCCATCTGTAGAGTTGTCATTAGGACACATATTGCTGCACAAACTGAAGTGTATAAAAAAAGGTTTTATCATATTTACCATTGTTTTCGCCACAAAAACGCCCTTAATTGCTGGTCATTAAAGGTTTTAATGACGAATAATTTGGAGAGTATTTACGGTTCGTCAGGAGCGAGTTTACACTATACAACCGATGAAGGTTTTTTAAAAGATTAGCTGCCATGTTTCCCACTATCGTTAATGTTAACTGCTTTGGCACCGAGAGGAAATCGGTTATCACATATTGCCTTTTCTCACGCGATCCTTCTACTTCACGAAATTCTATTCCATCAACTGCAACTCTTTCCATGGGCTACTGCACGTAAACAAGGTTAGTTTACTTCTCGTAAACCGTAACTGCAGAGAGAACAGGTTTAAAACTAACCAAACAGGCATTGTTGCTCTTTGGATCGTCTTAAGGAACTTAGTGCAAAATTAGTGTTGTATATCCAAGTTACATTCTAGCTTAAGGTGAACATGTGAAAGTTAGCAAATATTGTGGAGAGAAAAAATACCGCTTTTGTGCAGTCATTATCTTAGCATTATAAACACCGTTTTATAATGTTTAAAAATATGCATAGTTACATATTTCTAGCACGGTTGCCATAATAGTTGTTTGAATAATGTAATAGAGCTGGCGATGAAAAGAAACAAACAGCAAGAAAAAGGCAAAAATCTGAAACTTTCAAGCATGACTATTAAGTGATAGATAAGATTCTGAAATTGCAAGCAATAATGTGAAAATTGCTGATCATACCAACACATTTTTGGTAAAAATTATGACCTTTAGATAGCTTTTATCTTCCTTATAAGAATCAGTTTTTATGCACAATTTAAAATCATATAAAGACGACATTCAAAAAATAAATATCACTGTTCTGTCAATATATTAAACGTATGACATTTTAATCACAATTTTGTAGCAATTTTGACAAAATAAAAATACGAAAACGTATCTATGTAAAGGGGTTGTACATATGAGTGAAGGATTTTCTTGAATTTCTTCGTTTGGCATACTTGGAAGATGTTACATTTCAAGTTTGATATATCACTAACACATGCAATAACTACCGCTACGAAACACAAATACTTAATGGAGAACACAACTCTCGTTTACCTCTAAGAATGGAAACAAACTAAACCAGACGACAAACTGAAGTAAAAACTTCTTTTCTCTTTGTTAACATATAACTGTAACATGGGCTGAACTGAAACCGTTACACGCTACAAAGAAGTAGTCCAAAATATTTTACTGTAATCCCCAATAGGGCAGGGTTGAAGGAAAAAAGACAGCCATCAAGCGTGAAAGTGCTATTATACAAAAAGATGAGGGTGGATGTTCCAGAAAAAGGTTGTGAGCATCTGTAATGGCATGACCGTCTTGTATCTAGCTGTTCCCCAACTTGCAGGAAGTCCATGTAATGCTTGGGCAATTAGGTACACGATTATACTTTGATTTCATCTATGTAATTACAAAAAAATTCACAATTTCAGGATTATGCATTCCAAAATTTAATACATATTGAGAATTCATATTCTTAAATTAGATTTTCGTTGAGCTTTTTACTATCTTAAAAATTAGCTACATACGATACAATAATTTAAAAAAGAAACTATTTTATAACTTAACTCTTTAACAGTATATTAATGGATTCTTAATGTCCGTAATCCATTGTCCGAGTTGACACAAAGCCTTCTATATAAGAATGTATATTTAGTCTCAACATTTACATATTATGGATATTGCTTAATAAGTAACAACCATTCATCTCATTTTATCTTACTATTACTGACAAGGAGGTATGTGACATTTCAATAATTTCCACCAAAACGCATATTTTGCACACGAGAAAATAAGTCGCCAAAGATGATAATACTACAGCAAAGCTTTTTGGGAATACGCTCCTTAAAAATAATTTAACAAAATCGGGTTTTGCGCCTAAAAGCGAATGGACCTTGGTACATTACATTCAAAACGGTTTAAATGAAGACAGCCACTGGACTGCAACCTCAATACACCTTTACTATTATTTTGAATAACTTAATCTTTGTTATCTAAACTAAAAATATTTTGTATAGGTATAGAAAATTTTCAATAAACTAAAAAAAAATTTAGTTTATAAAAAACACCTTCATTTCTATGCCCCTCTACAACTAATTTGGTATAAAAATACCTGAGGCCTACCTTGGAATGGGTTGGTCACATTCACATAGGCAAAACGTGTCGTTCTTCACTACAATATGAGCTTAAACATCAATTTTTTTAAATTGCTCTCAGGGACACACTCAAAAGCTCCGGGGTCCTCAAAATATACATTTCTGGTGGTCTCGGTATCAAACATTTGGGTGAAATATTTCTTCAGTAGATAACATAAAAGAATTATGCGTACGAGGCATAACATCTGTTTTAGAGGAAATTAGGTGTTACGTAATATACGAGGGCTGTTTAATAAAGAATGATCATAATTTTTAACGGTCATAATTTTTTGCACTAAGATTTAATCTTATTATATTCTGTTAGCTTAATATGAAACAAACACGCCGTAGTAATTTCATTGTTAGTACTCCGGGTTCCCGCCTGTGAGAACCAGGCAAGTTCAGACATGTTCAGTATCGCCTATCGCTGCAATGGAGGTAACATGCAGTTAAAGTTGATGTTAGAGGAAGATCCGGAGTTTCTTTCAAACGTAATCACTGCTGATGAAACTTGGCTACATCATTTTGATCCTGAGAGCAAACAGCAAAGCTCAGTGTGGAAATCTCCTTCATCACCAACCCCCCAAAAAGCAAAAGTGGTTGCTTCTGCTGGGAAAGTTATGGTCATCTCATTCTTTAATATTCATGGAATGGTTTATCAGCGTGTTGTACCTGCACACACATCAGTAACTGGACAATACTACAGGGGTGTCCTGAAAGCAATGCAAGTTCATATCAGGCGCAAAAGACCTCATTTTCTTGAAGCAGGCTGGATGCTCACCACGATAATTCGCGGCCACATATTGCCAATGTTGTTGCCGAATTTCTTGCAAAAATCAACGTGAAGGTCATCCCTCACCCTCCCTATAGTCCGGATTTAGCCAAATGTGACTTTTTTTCTATTCACTAACTTGAAGAAACGCCTTCATGGGAGGCATTATCCGTCATGAGAAACAGTGGTGAAGGCTGCGGAGGCGATTTTGAAGGATTGGCACAAGTACATCGCATTCAGGGGAGACTATGTTGAGAAAGACAATCAAAATTATGAGGATGAGTAAAGGTAAGTTGTAAAAAAAAATGTGATCATCCTTTACTTAACATCCCTCGTACTTAAGATAGAATACCGTGGCCAGGATTCCAATCTCGATCTGTCAGGTGATATGCAAAACAATAAGCAGTGGATGGGTATCTGTTGCAGTAATGCAAATCGCTCACTCCGTTCTTGGTTACAGAGTTTCATGTATTAAACACATAAATAAGCAAGATGCTACCGAGATTCGAACAACTTAATCTAAATGCTACTATCCAATATAAAGTGACCATTTTACTAGTGCTTTTATTCTAAAAGAGAAATTGGAGTTTTGAAACATATCATAAAGCTAGGACTGCGTCGTTTTGTTCAAACATTTGAGGGTTTATGGCTGGTCGAGGGAGTGTCACATTTTCTTCATAGTGATGGGGGGCGTAATAATTTTATTGGGGTTCTGGTCCCTTGGTCTTTTGTTACTGTACCTTCCTCCAACACCAGGCGATTCCAAAGTAGTAAAAATGCTCAAAACACCGTCCGCGGTTGTAAATCAAAACCATAAATCAATTTTAAGAAAGGTACCCGGTCTACCTGAGTCTTAACAATAAGCGACTTCTGTTTCTTATCTTAGACCCATCTTTCCTGCTTTTACACAAACTTGGGTGTGCAACAACACACTGATATGAAAACAATCGTATTTTATATCACATTAGCTTTAACTCGTGTTATCTGTCTTCGTGAAATTCATCGTCACTGTGAAAAAATAAACAATAGACTAAACATCTGCATCAAGACAGCTTTGCAGACAGAAAATAGGTTTTTATTTATAGACGCTCTTTAATTGCTATGGTTCTCTTCGTACCATTTTAAGCAAATTTTAAGTTATTGTATAATATTTCCAAAGGCTTCCTTCTTACCACTTTCATGTGAAATAACATGAGAAATTATACCAAACCATTAAAAACTATTGGACATCAATGATATTGAAGTTATGAATATTCAGATTATGCGTGAAAGACTTTAATTTTGCTCAGAGGTCTCTTTATCAGGCTTGAAGTTATTTTACGTGCCGAAGAAGTCCATCGCCCTCCGATGGTTTTGAGCTCGCAACCTTGTGAATTATGATAGCATTGCATTTGTTTATTTGCGAAGGAAATATACGCACTCGTCTAGCCGTAGGCCAGCATGTTTTAAAAATAATAAAATACTTGGGCTACGTTATCGATAATTTGTTGAGAAAATTAACATTTTTACAAGAGAAGAGGTATGTTAGTTATATTAAGGCAAAATAATCGTTTTGTTTTGTTTCATTTATCATTGTCATTTTCATTTAACATTGGTCATATGGGCCGCCGTTTTCCTTTAGAACACATCGTCTATTGGTGATGGTGTTAAATCGTAGATGTTGGATTGCAGATACTTTGGGTTTTTAGATCACGCACACATTCGCACTCTCATACATACTACCAGATTCTGTAGACGATCTTAATAATACACCCTGTGTGTCTGCATCTCGGCATCCCCCAGCCAGAACATTGGTTTTTGAGACCAGGGGCGCTTACTTATCGTCAGCTTCTCACTTTCCTCATGATGCTTAGTGGGCACTGGTCCTATACCCGGGACTTAAAATCCGCACCCCTGGGTTGGATCGAACCAGGGCCGCTTTCCCTGGCCAGGGACCAAGAAATGCTGCCTTAGCCCGCTACGCCACGGCGCAGGACGGGGAATCACCTTAGTTGGAGAAATATCCACACCCCTAGCCGGGAATCGAACACGGGACCCCTCGCAGAGCAGGCAGGTGCTCTACCGACCGAGCTACGGGGCCAGCCAAATGCACCCTAATATCAGACTAAACTTTGTAACCAGATTTCTACGGTGAAGATGGGATGCATGTTTACTGTTTCCAAGCCCCAGGTCGGGAAGCCAGATGTAACAGGGTTACTTCGATGTAGTTTGAATTGGTTCTTGATTATTGTGTCTGCTTAAATAAGAGTCATGAATCTCTCGTTTTCAAGGGTGGTTATGAGTGAGAGAAATAAAATTTGGATAAGTTCAATTTCGTAATATTTAATTTAATTGTATAATCTGGATTACGTTTTACTCGAACTTTCTTTCCTAGTCACTCATTGCAGGTTACCTCCAGCATATCGATAAATCCTTACTTCCTTAATAAATAGGTTCCTTAATTACATAAAATCGCTCACTCCTGCAGGTCCATTCTTCACTAACCAAAACTTTTATCCTCTCTGCGTCATTTTTCCACCATGAAGCAAGATTATTTAAAAAACAACAACTGCATAAAGAACTTGGTCTCCTTCCTCTTCACCAGTACATACGTCAGATCGCCTCCCGCTTCTTTTCAAACCTGCCAGATGTTCCAGGAGCTGTGATGTACATCGGCGTACGAACCCGCCAGCCCACACGCCTGAAGAGACGACTCCCACAGGATCTTCTCCTTAGTGACTCTGATTGAAAAAAACTATGAACATTGTTTCACAATGACTGTTGTTCTTATCTCTTTGATTACTTGTTTGTTTTAATTAACTTATTTTTCTCTTGTTTCACAGTGTTAAGAAGATAATAGGAGCCAACTTGGTTTTCCTTACATGTTATTATATAGTTCATAGAGATTCAATTAGCCAACAAGGATCTGTAAAGCATGTCCTGCTGATCGATCATTGAATAAAATAAAAAAAAAAAGATTATTTATTTTTCTCCTCATAGCAACCATTCATTTCTTTATATTAACGTCATTACATGGCCCAGTAAATTTCCTTCTAGAATCTCACTTCCACACTCTCAACACAAACATTATAGTACTTTTAAACATTTTTCCCAAATTCCAAGCAAATGAACAAAACTCATTTTCAAAGCCAAACAAAAACAACCGTTACAATTTATTAAATTTTCTCAATAATGACAAACTCAATACATATTCGATATAGGTATTGTATAGGTCATTGAATGAAAGTACATTATTTGGAAATGAAGGAACTCATATTAATAAAAATGCTTATTTCACTATCCTTATACTGAAGTACACTTAATAACATGTGGAATAGAACATCAGTTTAACGGCCGCCCCAGCTTCTGTTAATTGCCTGAATGAGGGTCTTAACCAGGCACAATTTCACAAATAATAACTAGTGTGAAGTTATTCCTTAAGTCATTAACTGCCTCTGGTATATTAATATAAATATGTGATTTAATACAACCTCATCTTAAATAATCCAACGGCAATAACGTCACATCATCTCGGAGACAAGTTAAGATCTTCAATCTGAACTAATGATTCAAAAATTTGTTTCGTGATTATGACACGTGGTGGCAGTTTACTGAAACCAGCATTTCTGATATCTGTATGTACCAATTAAAGCTTCAAATAATCTCCGTAACCACAGCACAGCCAACCCCTCTCCTTGTTCATCTTGACAAAAATAGGGCAAATGATTCCATCACACCAGACTGACATCGTTTGGAGATGAAGAGTTCAGTATCAAATCTCCATTGGATTTTCATTGCACCAGTTCTCTATATTGAGGAAACCATTCATCCAAAAATGGACCTCATCGCAAAAGATGTTGGAAGGGTGAAATTTCAGAACCTTTTGCAAAATCAGCCAAGTTGTTTTTGATTCAATGAAATTCCTTATTCTTTTAGATGCTTGAAAATCATGGTCATTTGGTTCAGTTCTAACTTAAGTCAATTTTTAAGAATAAAACTGCAGAACCGTATGCAAAATCAGCTAGGTTGTTTTTGATAACTAAAATTCCCTGTGCTTATTCTTGCTTGAAAACTGATTTTCATGAATTCTGCCGTACACTTTCACAAACAGCGGCTGTTTTCACTGGAGTGTTTACGTCCGTGAGTATAGCACCCCACCCCCCTTATAGGTTCTGCTATAGAAAACATTTACCTCCAATATTTCCATTAGACGTCGATTGGTTCTTACGGAGGGATGACTGGGCACCAAACAACGGACGTCATGAACGGAATATATGGCCAACGAACGGATTACTCGTTTTATCATGTTTCATTATTTCTAGATGTTTGCAATTATGAAACGTTTCATTATAATTTATCCATGATAGCTGGCGCTACAGGCCATGTAGACCCTTGGCCTCCCTAACCACTCTCTTCCATTCTTCTCGGTTCTCTGCTTTTCTTCTCCAGCCTTTAACCCCCAACTTTCTCAACTCATCTCCTACATCATCTACCCATCTTTTCCTGGGTCTTCCTCTTCTTCTGTCATCCAGCTTTCCTATGAATATCTTCTTAACTACACTGGTTTCCGGCATTCTCTGCACATGGCCAATCCACATTATTCTTCCTTATTTAGTTTTCACCACTATATTTGGTTGTCCAAATAGACACCGTAACTCCAAGTTAGTCCGCATTCTCCATCCAAGTCCCTTATCACTTCAAATATATTTCTCAGGATTTTTCTTTCCCACCATAATCTTCTCTGGTTATCAACACCCACCTTTCTGAACCATACATTAATAATTTATCCATAGAAACTGTAAACTAGTAAAAATAAATAGACAACATAAAAATTGCCATAGATTCATAAACATTACAATTATTATATTAAGAGCATGATACTGACATTGAAAGATTGTAGTATTCATATAAGACATAATTCTTCTATCCTCGTTTTGTTATTCACACTTTTACCAAAGAATAATTTCGATTTAAGTAAATAATGGTTAAAAAGCATACAAATCTATTCAGATCATTTTTAAGGGAAATTTTACCCTAAATGTTGACACGTCTATTAAATTTGACAGCTTTTCTGGTGCAAGACAAGCATTTTTTATTCCAAACATACGTGACTATTTTATCCATTTTTTGTTTAAAAAGCGTTCCTTTGAATGGCATTTTCATGTAAATGACCTGTTTTCAAAGAAATAATTGAAAATAGCCAAATTAAATCTTTAGGAAGATAAGAACTCTTACAGATCTACTTCTTCTTAATAACATGTTTACAGTAAACAGCATATAATGAAAATAAAAAGGCATGTATCTGTGTGTTGTAAACAGTTCAGTGTGATATCCTAAAATTTTCTCAGAAACATTTTGAGAATCCGAGTTACATACGTACAGATACTATCCGAAACACATTTTCGTGATGCGAGAATGTTGGGTTTTAGGAATTACTATGAACTACTCCGCAAAAACTTTGTGATAAACAAGGAGAAATTTGGTGCTGCAAGTGTGCAAAACGTGAAATCTCTCTGTTAAATTTAAATGTTCCAAATTTCAGTTAATGCAACACAGCAGGAGAACACAAGAAGAGAGAAAGCCTATCAGTGTCTCCATCAGGTTGGAGCGAGAAACAGAAGCAAATAAAGAAGGGGGAGGGGCCGGCGAGTCAAGGTCAAGCAGGAGATTCGGCGGGACCGCATCTACAGCGACCGGCCGGTCGGTTCATTCTTTCAGCCACGATGGGAAATTTATCAGCTGGTATTTCTGCACGCGAAGGGGACCACTCTGAACTCTATTAAACAATTACTCCCATTCTCGATACTAAGTTTGTGACATATTTGATAACAAAGCTTCAAATCAATTTCTTAAATAATACTGAAAAAAACAACACGTCTTTTTTTAAACGATGTAAAAAGTGTCTTTATGGTATAGTTTACCAATTTTTAGAACCTAATTTGAATTTGCGTTCTAAATATATGTCTTGAAAGCTTATAATTTGAAGATACAACAAGGATTACACAAGAAAAACATTCAAAAGTAATACATTTTATTTTTATGCTTGCATTTATTATTTCTTAAACTCCTTCTTAAATTTTAATAGGCGAAACTTGCTCTGAAATGCACAATTTGATGAGTACAAAGAGTAATAATATAAATACATTGCTTTTAAGGCTACTTTCAGAACTGCATTCTTGGTTGGATTGCACATTGATTAATTTAGTGTTTTATACAGGAATTATGAATTAGAAAACAAAATTACGCAAATATTATATTTCCAATTTTAAGTAAGGAAATTGGAATCACAATGAAATCGCCTTTGTAACAGAAAATGTGAATAAATGTACGTAAATAACCATTGCATATCACTATGTCATCACATCAAATCAAGCCATTACATTACTGGTCTGATAAAAATAACATATGACTTTCTCAACACTTCGTAGTTCGTATTAGAAACTTCGTGCCACCAGCAAGTAATAACTGGGTAAGCATTAATGCTACCCAAAAATCATTTGACATAAATTGCTGTAACATTTACCTTTTTGTTATAATAAAATTTTATCTATCTCCTATGGTTGATAAATTATGCAAAGGCATTCAAACTGAAGAGAACTTCTCACAAATGCAATATTAAATTTTAGTGGCCATAGTGGTCATGGCTTGAGGTGGGAGATTTTCTTGATGTAGCATCTTCGGAAGATGCTGTACTTAAACACCGAATTTGATATTTATGTGACTTTTTGTTTTTTAAATAAATATTTTGTTGGTAACGCCGATGTCAATTCCCAAGACCATATCGGCACCGCTGCTGTGCCGGAATTTCGTTCAGCAACAGTTCTTACACATGCTAGTAAATCTTGACATGAGGGTGCTCATTTAAGCACACCTAGAAACCATCACTCTGGGCAGAGATTACACTCACGACCTTGGACTCAATAGGCCAAGCACTTAACTAAATAAGCCACTGGCTCGTTTTTTACACTAACCCGTTCACATCTCTCTAGGTGTACAGAAGCAACCTAGTTAAAATATGATCTCGCGAGTGGGAGATTCGTAGTTCAAATCTCACCAGGATCGTCTCTTCAGACTGAAATTTGTCCAGTTATCTTACTCAGTCCTCAAAAATGACAGATGCAGGAACTCTAAATTTAGGCTTGGGAGATGTCCTTCTAAAATATTATTTCAATTCATGCATCATTAGTGTCTACAATCTGTGATTCCGTAGTAAGAAACGGGGTTCAAGATTACAAACAACATTTCACACACATAGGGCCGTGTTCAATCCTATCTGGGGATTCGGAGGACTTCAAAACATACTTCCCGTGCAGTGTTGATATTGAACATTTGGATGGAATGTAATAGCTCCCCCACTTACTTGTACAATAGACAAATGGCAGTGCGAATGAATGGCGGTTGTTTTTGCCACGGAAACTAGCACATTCCTAACAAGCTACGTTTCTGACAAACTCCGCCTACTAATGGACGAGTCGCCGCTAGCAACATATACCTACAATTATATTGTGAACCTCACGAACACAATGAAAGTTACCCCTAAGGAGCGGATGGTTATGTCAACACCGACCACGAGGAAAACATTATTACTACCTACAAAATAAGGGAGTAGAAGCTAAAATCAAACACGAATATTGTTACCTCTATCAATTATTTTCATACTTTTTTTTTCCCCTACGAAGTATTTTTTGTCCCATTTATGCCCTGCCTTTAACTGCAGTGGTCATATCGACGGCCGTTCTCCTTTGGAGCATATCGATGATGTATCAGATCACGCACACATTCGCATTCTCATTCATACTTCCAGACTGGGGAAGATGGGGAATCATCTTGGTTGTAGAAAAATCCCAACCCCCAGCCGCAAATCGAACCCGGGACTCCTAGCACGCCAGAGAGGTGCTCTACCGACTGAGCTATGGGACCAGCCTTTATGAAGTGTTGTATTTCATGCAAAAATTTGCTATTGTGTTTTAATATAAAATGAAAATTTGAGGATTAGATGAAAGCATTTCAGGAAAATACCTACTCGAAAAGAACTGAACAGCAAAACATAATATCGAAAAATTATTATAAAATTATTATTATTATTATTATTATTATTATTATTATTATTATTATTATTATTATTATTATTATTATTATTATTATTATTATTATTATTATTATTATTATTATTATTATTATTATTATCGTTGTTATTATTAAAAGCTCGAGGCACGCGTGCGTTTGAATAGCATAACTGGGAAACCAAATTAAAAATTCGAAAACATATTTAACTTTTAACCTATGTAATCCTCGAAACCAGCCCTAACATGCAAAAATCTTCCCTCCTCAGCAGTCGCTCAAATTATGTTTATATTATATATTATTTAATAATATATAACTATTTTTGCGAATAATCTGTGAAGTTACTATAATGTGTAATGCATTTTATATACTTTTCTATAGCTAACTTACCACAGTAAAAAGTGTATGTGTAGTTCAAATATGCAATTTAAGCAAAAAATTTGTAATTAGCTATTCGTAACGTTGGGTTTGAATTTCCGAAAACTTGCTACCTTTTTTAAAGAATTAAGATACTACTCATTTGTTCTCGGCAATATGTTGGAGAGCGCACGGGATACCAAAGCCAGCATATAGAAATTATATTTTAATTTTTATTCGTTTACTTTATTTATAGGATTGACCGTTGCTCCAGTCTACTTTATTCCCTTTGTGCATGACATGAAATGTGTAGTCCAACTATTTCTGTAAGAACTAGATATTCCATAAGCTTTTGTAAAACAAAACAGAGGGCAGAGAAATCCACCTAAACGCGAAGTTTCAGTTTTTTCCCCCTCCTCAATGAGCAGTTATCAGATTTGATAAATAGGAACTTGCAACAACCTGTTATCTAAAGATGCAATAATGTATTGATCCGGTAACTAACAGTAATTTGTAGCTAGTTTTCTTGAAAATAATATGTGATATGCTGATAATCAAAGACTGAAGTAAGCGCAAGCATATTAAAAAGTTACTATGTATTCAGTCAACTGGAAGCCAAAAATCCTAACTACTTCGCAGAGGGGATTGCATGAAAGCGTTCGTTCTAGCTCACAATTACCAAAAAGGTCTAATTTGGGTAATGAACTTGGCATTCTTCGTCACAAAGACATCTTAGTAATATTTTAAGTGTACAAACCTCACGCTCAAACAAAAATTGAAAGAACGGAAGCAGAGGAGGGGGAGGCTTCTTGAAAAGAAGGCAGTTTAGGACGGCTGCCATCTCGTCCTACCTCAAACAAAAGACTGCCTGCCTATCTATCGGAGATGGGGATGGATCAAACAAAAGCACATCGATCTAAAGCTGCCTGTACTACCTTCGTTAATTACAAGACGAATCCATACAAGGCACAAGCAGGTAATACGCTCCCTGATGAGATGCTAGCTCATTTGTACGGCTGTTCTTCCTCGGCGAAAAAAATAACCCTTCCGCCTCGCTAATTTCCTGATTTGATTTCCTGCTGCTACCTACTGCCTTCCATCTTTTAGTAAGTATATATCAAAACCCTGCTGTCGAGACAACCAACACGCTTTTATTACTAACTTGGCTCCACATTTAAATATAGAAAGTATGAGAACCACCAAGCGAAACAACCTAATAAATGTAATAATTCGCTCTTATGAGAAATAAAATTATTAAGCTTTTGCACAAATAAAATAATCCTCACCGTTATGCTACTCCGCTTTTAAACAATGTCCGTTCATTACACTAATGTTTTATTTTGTTGTCCGGAAATCAATAACTAAATCCACAAGAAGCTATTAGTTGCAAAACTGTATTATATGAAATATACAATTAAAGCTATGTAACTTGGTGATGCTCTGTTTTCAAAAACATGCTTCACTGGACAAGGCCTTGACAAACAAACAGCGATTTAGCATCGCAGAAAGGAAATAAGTATTTAGCAATTCAAAGCTATAACGTCGCAGATGTCGGAAATGGTTAATACATACACAAAAGAGGAATGACGTTTTAACGAGTCTGGACTTTTTGTTTAGAATTTGGACCATCTGCTATGGTTAATACGTTACACAAAATTCAAAATGAGTACTCATTCATGCAAAACTATCTTAAACAGTGTTGTTTTATTGTTTTTAGGAAAAAAGTAAATAAAGAAAAGATAAAATCTATAGGTGGCTCAGAGCTTGGAGCTTTGGTTCCTGCAACGGAACGCGCCTGGAATCGGCCACAAGCCTGGGGGTGCGGATTTTAAGTGCGGTTATAGGACCGCTACCCAATTAGCATCAGAGTAAATTGAGGAGCTACGATAGGTAGCGAAAGCATGTCTAGAAAGCTAGATTTGCGACAGGGGGTCCCGTGTTGCTGACTAGACGCTCCTTCCTGCTAACCCCGCTATCCACTGTAAAAGAGATAAAACACAAGCAGATTTTGTTTTCTTCCATAGAAACGGGGGATCCTAAAACGTGTGCTCTGATGAATTTTGGGTAAAATACAGAGAGAAAAACAGAGAAAGCACAAATAAAGAGCTGGAAGTCCATATCATGCATATGCGGCATATCTAACTGTAATAATAAAACTATACGTTAATATTTTAACTTTAAACAAGATTCATAAGGATTTTAAACGTGTGAGCTGAGAAAGTTTGCCGACATATCTCAATTTCTCCTCAAATTTTAATACGTATTTTAGATGACGTTCAAATTAAAATTGCATCATTTGTGTTAGTCCTGTATGCTTCAATTCTATAATATTTTTAACATCCTAAACACGACGTTCTTGCGGTTTCAAATACATAGTAATCTTCTTTGAAGAAATATTTAAAAAATATGAATCTTTAAAAACATTAAAGTCTTTAAACGAACTAGAAACAAATTTTGAATTAATCATCACAATCCATTCATAAAATATAAAGGGATTAAAAACCTAAATATAAAATAAATATAAAGATCTTCAACTGGACGAGTCTGAATGAATATGAAAACGGAGTTTGGTTAACCGGACATAGTCTTAGTTCTCGTGAATTTGTAACTGTGAAACATATCGTACATTCAACTAACTAAACCAATTTTTGCGCTTAAGAAGTAATTCATTTTCTTAAATAATGGTTTTTGTGTTCGATTCTTTTATTCCACCATCACCCCTTACCCGAAACTTCACCCTTCCCTGATCTTAGGAACATGCTGCAGTAGACAAATGTTAGCGCGCCTTTACTCTATAAGGATGAAGTCGAATTATTCTGGTTCATTTGCCACAGCGTTTGATTCGTTAGATCCGCAGCAGAGATGTTTCCACGATTTTATTAACTTCCATGACTTGGAAACCTCACTAGTCTGTACCTAAGTATTGCATGACATTTAGCACGCACACTGACCAACAAGGACATCACCCAGGTCATTAAAAATGCATTACAAAAGCAAGCTTTCCTTTTCTTGGAATTTCGTGAATAAACTCAGCTTCCATACCTACCATGAAAGAATTATTCTATTCTTCTGTGTCAGTATTCAAACTATTAAGTACCCAAATAGGTATTTTATACCTCAAAATAACTATCAGATTCGGCTTCCCGCTTTTTATATGTTAAATGTACGTGATTTATTCTAGGAAAACTAAAGCATTCCACATTCAGATTCTGCCGAAAGTTCCGCTAATCCAATGAATACGGGGGCTGTTCAATAAAGAATGATCATAATGTTTTTACGGTCATAATTTTTCGCACTAAAATTCAATCTTATTATATTCTGTTAGCCTAATGTAACACAAACACGACGTAGTAGTTTAAGCGTTGGTACACCTGGTTACCGCCAGTGAGATCCAGGCAAGTTCAGAAATGTTCAGTATCGCCCACCGCTTCAATGGAGATAACACGCGATGAACAATATGTGGCTTTGAAATTCTGCTTTCGTCTAAACAAATCTTCAGTTGAGGCCAATACAATGTTACAGGAGGCCTATGGAGAGTCTGTTCTTCCCTACAGCAAAGTTCGTAGGTGGTTTAACATGTTTAAAGAGGGGAGACAATCAATTTCAAAGGAAGGTGGACTCGGTGCTCCAGATACTGCTCTGACGGAAGAAAACATCAACACTGCTGCTGCTATTGTGAGAGAGGATCGACGAATTACCTTAAGATCACTTTCTGAACATTTCATTGGGTGCCACTCACACGTTGGTGACAGAAACATTACACATGATACGTGTTTGTGCGCAATGGGTTCCAAGACTGTTGATTCCCGAACATAAGGACATTCGCATGCAGATCTGCATACAGTTAAAGTTGATATTAGAGGAAGATCCGGAGTTTCTTTCAAACGTAATCACTGCTGATAAAGCTTGGTTAAATCATTTTGATCCTAAGAGCAAACAGCAAAGCTCAGTGTGGAAATCTCCTTCACCACCAATCCCCCAAAAAGAAAAAGTGGTTGCTTTTGCTGGGAAGGTGTGGTCATCTCATTCTTTGATATTCATGGAATGGTTTATCAGCATGTTGTACCTGCACACACATCAGTAACTGGACAATACTACAGGGAAGTCTTGAAAACATTGCAAGTCCATATCAGGCGCAAGAGACCACATTTTCGTGAAGCAGGCTGGATGCTGCACCACGATAATGCGCGGCCGCATATTGCCAATGTTGTTGCTGAATATCTTGCAAAAGTCAACGTGAAGTGCATCCCTCACCATCCCTATAGTCCGAATTTAGCCCCATGTGACTTTTTTCTACTCTCTAACTTGAAGAAACGGCTTCGTGGGAGGCATTATCCATCATCAGAAGCAGTGGTGAAGGCTGCGGAGGCGTTTTGAAGAATCACTCAAAAATGGTTTCCAGCATGTCTTTGAAGACTGGCAGAAAAGCTGGGACAAGTGCATCGCATTCAGGGGAGACTATTTTGAGAAGGACAATGAAAATTATGAAGATAAGAAAAGGTACATGGTCAAAAAACATTGTGATCATTCTTTATTGAACAGCCCTCATGTATATATATGCGACACGAAGATATTCCGAGAAATCTCTGCCATCCCAAACTACAATTTACAACGAAAATTTTTTGAAAATGTTGATTTTCTCAAACAAGGATAACGATTTGATTAAATTACCGTATGTTTAGGATAATTTCAGGACAAAACATAATGTAATGATCTAGAATTTTCTACGAATGTGAATGATATAGCTCAGTGGTAGCCTAGCTCATACACAGCATTCGTACTTGTCTAACGTTTATTGGTACGCTGAAATAACGTTATATGAAGCTGTGTGCAGCTATCATGGTATTCTACATGTGTTTATTGTGTTAAATTTTGCTACAACATTTTGAACAATCAATTGAATGCATACAGAAATCCACCGTCAGTTGCTAATAAATCCATAAATTACGGGATCCTAGAAATAACCAACAGCTGTAACGAGGAGCATGAACTTTTAATTTTAATATTGGTTATATGTATACGTGGCATATCTCTTATTAATGCCATAAAAATCATTGACTAACCCAAAATTTTTAAATTAAATCCCTTTTCTCTCTTTTAGTGTACTGTCAAAATTCACAAGGACATTTATCGCTGGCTAACATTGTGAAACTTGTTAAGATTTAATATTAAGAAAACAATTAACAAACACAATATTTTCAAATAACTTTCTAAACTACCAGGCTCCTTTCTGTTACTTACAACAGCAACATTAGAATTTGTTCGTCAGAATCCAACATTATATATTACACGGTACTTAACTTTAATAGCATTACGTACCTCTGAATTGCTACGTTATAGCTGAGAAGATGTAACTTACCTGTAACAAAACAAAATTTTGTTAGCAATCGCACTTTATTGAATTAAAACACAGAGATAAACGTGGAATGGAAGAATATCCACATATTATAAAACAGCAAAATTAATGCACGTTTAGTTAAGTTCATATGCATGTTTGAGATATACAAAACTGCAATATACAGTCAGCATTATTTCTCATATTTTCAAAACCAAATTTACCAACTGCATCAATTAAACAGACTTTTATTGACCTTATAAATTCTATTATGAAATTGCCTGTATTTCATTTCGTTTATCTTATTGTTTCAAATAAGCATTTATAGCAGTTATTTACTTACCAGAAATATAATAAATATGGTTCAAATTGTGCCTGTCGTTAACTTTCAAGTAAATGCTGCTTGTATTATATATTTATGGTGTGTGTGGTGTGAACGCAGTAATCTCCGGGTTCTGTATTTTTGCCATATAAAGCTTCTCTTGGGTATGGAAGTTACCAGACGCTAGTTACAAAGTATTGGCTGTAGGAAGGAAGTTATGAAGTGACATGCCCAGCTGATGCGGGGCACCCCCTGCAGGATCATCCCTGCTGATGAATTTTTCGCCAGGTTTACAGCGTATTACTGTGTGGGAGGGAGGCAGAATAGCTTTTCCGGAGAAGACGCGGAGGAGGAGATGAAATGCAAGCAAAGAGAGAATGGCAGGCACGGAGGGGAAGAGCAATAAAAATTAACAATGGACTTTGTACTCGAGATGGCTTGTGTTGGTGAGACTTGTACAGAAAGGTATAAAAATCCTGAAAAAATCCACAGAGCAAACACAAGGGAGGCAATAACAATGACTGGATATTTGACTGCGACAGATGACAAGACGTCGCCATGTCTACCAACTGCGTCTTATTCCACCCAAGTAATACTGGAAAATCATTAAAAGGAGTTTTCAACCCTTACGTGTGACACTTCACTAACTACATGCACCAGGGTTCTAGTTCCATTTCATAGACAGCATATAAAGAAATCCTCAACAACCGGTTCCTAAATTAGGGTAGAAAATTCAACACTGTGATTTCGTTGAAAGTATCAGTTTTGAAGCTCCTGAAAAAATATAAGCTTATATAAAGTAAATCTGCGTGTTTGATCTCTTTGCAAAGTACGCATTTGAATAAACAAATAAAGAAAGAAGGAACATTTGAAAAACGTTTTCGGTTTCCCTCAGGGCATACAAATCATGACCAATGACATATACATGATTAATACAACCAATATTTCAATTTATTGAAAATTAAGGCTTGGTGATAACAAAACTTTTAAAATCGTGTTTAAATTTGAAGCCTAATTTTCACAATTAAATTTGGACCCAGAATAATCGTAACTTTATAATTTTGGTAATGAGTGAAAATTACCGATACATAATTTTGTCTTTGCTCAAGTTTGAACTTGGGGTTTCCTTTGATTATTCTTAATATCATTATTCTTATTATCATTTTTTTTTTTTTTTTTGTAATTTACGTCCTCCAACGTTAAGTCATATAGGACGATGAATGAAATGGGTGAAATGATGCTTAAATGAGCCCGGGATCCATTGAGCTTAGAGTTACCTGACATTCGCCTACCAGGAAAAACCTTATCCAGGTAACACCCTAACCAAGATTCGAACTCGGGACCTCTTCAACGTGAGGCAGACACGCTACCAGCTACGCTACCGAGGCGGGCAATTTTATTATTATTGTACTACATAATGAACATTTCATGTTATATAGTTACAATCATGCAGTGAACATTTGATAAAACCAAATAAATCAGAGGCATCATTATGTCAAAAATCTGAAATGCTACAATCACAGTGCCTTCTGGACGGATTGTAACTTTCCTTTAACATTTATTTTAAAACACTCTTTATTTGTAGAAGGCTGTTCTTATATTCATATACATTTCCTCATGATAAAAATCTGGACCAGACAATTTCAAATGAATAGGCATGGATACATGCACACGATATGGAACACAAAACAAACCTATCCACATATACCTGTCAGTTTCTACCAATCGAATTATGCTTTGTAATTACTGTGTGAGATTTAAATTTAGGAAAACTTAAGTATATAACATAAATATTTCGGAAACGGCTAATGGTTAAAAAAGTTATTTTACTCGTATATATCAAGATGTTCTGCAAATTTTGTACTTCAACACTGTTTCTATCGTCCATAAGTTCTAAATATGTATGCATGTATTCAGAATGAAGAGCACTTCGCAACTTACTGACGACAAATTATGATGTACATTTTGTTAATATAAAATGTCTTTAAAATGTGGTGCTTACTTAAAATTGTGCATTTATCTCTGTGAGAGAGAGCGAGATAGAGAGAGAAAGAGAAAGAGAGAGTTCAGAGGACCTGAAACATGTTTCCGATCAAATTTCTTAAATGGAATTATTCTATTTAATGCTCTTCAAAAACCTGTATTAAATACTTCTTGTTCTTCTTTATCTGCCCTCTTATACCACTATGTGGTGTCTGGGTGTTTTTGTTGCTCTTAACCCTTATGCACGTTGAGGATCAGTGTGAGAGAGAGAATCCTGGATGCCTGGCATCAGAGTGAGGGAAGTGGATGACAGAAAATAAGGCGAGATGAAATAATAAGATGATGGAGCAATTTTTGGAATGCTGCGGGAGAAACCGGAGCACCCGGAGAAAACCCGCCCCACCACCGTGTTGCCCACCAGAATCTCACTCTGCGGTTACCTGGGATCGAACCCGAGCGGCCTTGGTGAGAGTCAAGCGGTCTAACTGCTCGACCTTGGCGCGGCTCCCTTTTAAATACAACAGTTCTATTAGCCTTTAATGATATGTTACGTGGAGTACCCATGTTTCGCAGGTGACAAAGTAAAATATAACTGGGAACTAACAATTGTTTGATTCAACGTTATTACGACAGGTAGTTTTTTAAATAGTTGATGAACTGAACAAAACCAATGACAACACTACGGAAACCGTAACATACCTTATACTCCAACTTCACCCTCGACACTCACCATCCATAAACCAACATTTGCGTTCAACATAATAACCATTCGTCACAGATGCGTACTGCATATTTTAACACACTTTTCCCTCCGTTGTGGACTGTCGGTAGAGAGGGGGGGATTAAAACCCACGTCTAGTTGACATACATTAGTGATGTCTTCCTCCCCAAGCACAGACAGGATTTCGTATGGAGAAACACATTAGTGCAACAAAGGTATAACTCCACCTTAATGTTCCCGATATTTTTGTTTACGGATTTCATGACGTTCTTGCAGAATATTTGTTTCTAACCACTTTAGTTAATCTGCAGTAATCTAAATAACGGTATATACTTATACAATTTCACATATGAAATCTGAAAAATGTAGGTCACCAACAGATGGCTTTCTCTAATAGGTATCACATATTTTCTGCAGATTTTTTACGCAATATTTTTACGCAATTTCTTATACTTGTATCCGCTTCAGTTTGAACATAAAAAAACTGTAGATATAGTTTCATTAAACGTTTCATTGTAAGTATAGAATATAGCCAAAGTATAAAAGTGCTCGTTATAATTTTAAAATTCCATTACTTTTTCTGCAACACAAGAAACAAGCGGAGGGGATTCGGCATTGCGACCAGTCTTGATCTATTGTACTTATGCCCCAAGTGCGACAATGCGGGAGGAGGGATGAGGCGAGAGACAGAGGGTGGCCGTATCAAGGAGTCACGACAATGCAGAGTGCAGGTTCAGTTGGAAACTCCCCGGCAGACCGGCACTACCGGCAGCTAACCCGACTGCGATTCGGATACGGCCCCGCCAGGTCGGGCTCGGAGACCAGAGACCGCGTACCGGAGCAGGAAGTTTTACTCAGAGCATATCATCCTGCCATGCACCGCCGAGAACACACGCCTACATTTCTACCCTGAAAGAGCCCAACAGATGAGAAATGATGTGAAATGGTATTGGAAGGAAAATGGATGGACAAGAAATTCGGGGATGTAATTAACCTATCCAGCATTCATCTAGCGACCCGGGAAAACCCACGAAAAAACCCATGGGTCAGGTAGGTGGGCTACGGGAATCGAACCCGGGTCTCCCGAATGGGGGCCATCGACGCCATCCCAGTCGTTAAAAAAATAAGTGAATAGCAATAGGACTTCAGTATCTTATTACGCATATTTCTTAAAAGTTTGTTTCACTGCCTTACGCGTGGTAAACAGGATGCAAGTTCACTTTGCCATCTGGATGATAGACGTACGTGCTTTCGTCATTCTGAGAGTTAGATTTGCAGCAAAGAATTCTCTTCCTATCTATTTTTAATAGAGGAATTTAGTCGCATTCTAGGTAATATGCTCGTATTTTATTCATAGGGGTATGAAAATATACTCTTCGGAATTACGTCCCATGTATGGACATAGTTTTCATTAAGGAAGCCTTCCTGAATTCAAAGAATTCTTAGATGGCATCCGAAAGCCATTTTTAAATGCTCTAATCTAGTTTGAAAGTGTTCTTTTTTTCCTTCTTTTTTTTTTTTCTTTATAATTTACGTCCTACAACGTTAAGTCATATCGGACGATGAATGAAACTGGTGAAATGATGCTCAAATGATTCCGGGGTCCATGGAGTTTAGAGCTACCTGTCATTCGCTTTTAAGGATAAGGGAAACCCCCGGAAAAAACTTTATCCAGGTAACTCGCCCTGACCGAGATTCGAACTCGGGACATGTTGAACGTGAGGCAGACACACAACCATCTACGCTACCGAGCCGGGCTGTTTGTAAGTTACGTGAATGCTAGCGTTCGTTTACACATGAATTCTGATTCTTTATCCTTGTTTTCTCGCTATTGAAAATTTCATCATTAAAAATGCCCTTTGCGTCACAGTTTTAGTGTTAGTTTAATGAAACTTGTTACACACGTTCATAAAGACGCAGTGAATAGAAATTGCCCTGAGTTTTATTGTGAGATGAATTTAAGCACACTTTCTTTATTTTAAAACACAAAAAATTCAAATTTTGGGCAAAAAAAATCATGTTCATAGCTTTAAAACAATTCCTGGAGTCTAAAGTTATTGAGACACATAGAAAACTAGGGAAAATTAAAAAAAAAAAATGGATGAGTTGGGAACCTGTTGTTAAAATATTAGATCAAAATTTAAGTTATTTTGTCGCAAGGTACTTCTTAGGTGACGTAACCAAAAGTAAACATATTTGTCCATATTTTCCAAACTATCACAGTGAAACTGACAAAATTTAGGCTGTATCATATTTGCACTGAGATAAATCTGTGGTATAAATCTTAAAAAGCTAGCGTTATTAGTTCAGGATTTCAAATTTTAAGTCATAGGTATCCTTAATTTTTACATTCCTGTATTTCGTGAAAGTCGTGCTGTAATCACGAAGAAGTACAAGAGGATATGTTGCTACTTTTTAAATTAGGGATCTTAAAACGTGCTTACTATAAAACCTCAATGTCAATTTATAGTGATATCTCTCATATAATCAATCGGTAGGGAAAGTAAGAATACTATTCCAAGACTGGAAAAGAAAGGGGAAAAATCACGTGAGACATCAGTTACACCTGATAAAGTCTATCATCTTGCACTATCTCGTGACCAAATTCCTTGGAAAGAATCACGCAGAAGGAAATTCAACACTTTGTGTAAACTCAATCTCGAGAAATTGATTGTAAATATTGCGTGCCGTTTCCATTCGTCCCGCCAAGGCCAGGAGTTCAACGTAACTTGCTCGCGGTTAGCGTGGATACCCACCACATAAGTTTTTGTTCATCCTTGATTTTCTCAGGTGGCTCACATATTTCCGCTTTGTAACTGAGTTTCCACGTGTTTAGTTCCCGCCTTATGCCATCACATTTCATGGAACCCAATTCAGCCTATCTCCTAATTCACTAGTTTTACTAGACTGGCATTATGTGGTTGGATAACAGAATCAAACTGGTGAAACGTGTATGCTTTTACTTTCTCTGAGGTTTAGGTATGATGGGCAAAAGTACTACCTGCCATATGTAGTTTCAAGCAAATATTCAACATTTCACCAGTAAATATTATTTTTATATAACCATGTTGCTTATATAACTGGCTCATTATGGCACTCGTGTAAATGACAAACGCAATATCTCATTCGAAGTTTAAAAGTGCTTTATGCTCGACCATGCCAAACTTTAGTATTTATAGACTGGTAGCAGTACTTTAATGGACCTCATTAAAGTATTGGTATTCCACCAATCAGAAGTGGCTACGTAACATTGTAAAAGCGAACGTGTCGATTATTTCGTTTCGATCGAAAACGGCCTGTTTAGAAAAAAAGTAAAAATGTCTGACAGTATCAACAGTACCACTGAACTTACACCCCAGAAATTACTACAAAAACACTCAATGCTACCAATAACTTGTTGCCACAAAAGTCAATAAAGATGTACGAGAAATTCCATTCACAATTGATGGATTGGAGAATATCAAAGGATATAAATTCGTACACAAAAAATGTATTCCTAGTGTTTTTGGAAGAAATGTCTCAAAATATGAAATCATCGACCTTCTGGACTCACTATTCTATTTTGAAGTCAACACTCAACATTAGGCACCAAATTGACTTACCTAAATACTCAAAACTAAACAACTTACTAAAACACAAATCAGAAGGATATAAAGGGCAAAAAGCCAAAACATTTACATCTGATGACTTGAAAAAATTTATAAATAAAGCATCTAATGCTAAATACATCATGATAAAACTAGATTTCTTTTCATGTGTTTTAGGTTAATGTTTTTAGGTTAAACTGTGTCACATGTTAACAGCTGTTTATAGAGTAGTAATTAATATTTCTGCTCCTGCGTACTACGTCTCATTTTAGACAAAGCGATAACGATTATAACATATCATTCAAACCAATTAATTTTTTGAAATGAAGCCCTTAATTTAGATATATGATCGAGCATGAACAGTCGTATGTTTATACGACTGTTCACCGAACGGGAAAACTCAGGCGGTTTCGTCTCTAGCCCGCATTCGGGAGGTCCGGGTTCGATTTCCGTGGCAGACATACCTGACCCATGAGTTTTTTCGTGGGTGTTCCCTTATCCTTCAAGACGAATGTCGGGTAACTCTAAGCTCTATGGACCTTGGGCTCATTTGAGCATCATTTCACCCTTTCCATTCATCGTCCGTTATGACAACGTTGGAGGACGTAAATTATGCAACCCCCCCCCCCCAGAAAGTCATTCCAAGATATGCTGCTTCAGTGAACCATAGCATTTCTGCACAGCCAGGCGGAGAGTTGGGAGATCCATTAATTCTCGATTACATATCTTCTATTGCACTACATCTTATTTCACATCACCTTTATTTTGTTTGGCTGTCACTGGGAGTTTCAGCATTGCTGAAACGGTTGTTTTATGTATGTAGATCCTTATCCTCTGGATTGGGGGGCACTCTTCGAGTCTTGGGCCTCACAGGGTGACGTGAGAACGGGAGCAAATTGTACGACCTGCCACCGGGCAGTTTACTGTAACGAGTTTCCTAACATTTGGCCAACACTGTCTCTTCTCATCACATATCTCTCTCGGAGAGGAGCTGCCGCGTCAAGGCGCAAAATATATTTTATCAGTCGAGGTGCTAAGTCCCCTCGCCGAACCTGGCAATACATACTTCCTCTACTACCTTAAACTAAATGGCACAGAAATGTTACAAACTTATGTTTAACAAGAATTACATTAAACCTCTCGATGGCTGCTTGCAACTTCTACACTGTATACACTGTTTTCGTTTGCTGTTCAACATATTTAAACAAGCAATGTTACAGCAACGCAGTGTTAACAAACACTTGTGTTTACTTTGTGTCGGACAGAACCACAACATTGGTTTATTTCCCTTTTAAGAGCTCCAGCTTGGGAATATTAATAACAATACAAAAAACTACAAGCAAAACAGTAAACAGAAAGTACCAGACGTACACAAGTAATTCGATTTAGAAGTTCATTTGGCTCTTTTTTAATTAAATATGGAATTAATTGGAATATATCATAGTAAACAATACTAGTTTTGATACTGAATGTATGCCATTTTAATCAAAACGGTTGTGACTCATTTTTGTGAATTCTGTAATTTTTCTAAAGTGTTTCCATGTAAAGGATAGTTTAGGGTGAGCGGCTATCTTGAAAAATTATATGTTACATACCTGGAAGATGCTGAGCTACATATTAGATTTGTTGTTTATCGGACGTTTCGTGTTTTGGTTATGGTATTCAGAGATCTATTTAAAACAACCTTTTGTATTTTATACAGTCGACCTCAAAAATGTGTTTCTGATGGAGTCTTGATAACGAAACATTGATTGATACACACTGCTTCTGTCTACTAGGAATACATATATGATAAAGTAAATATGTACCAGATTTAACTCACAATTTTGAGTGCATGTTATAATCACTACTGCAGATGATTTAGGAAAAGCAGCTATGCTTTATGATACTGAATAGTGGAATATAAAATAACTTTTTTCCCTCAAATTTCACGGAGTAAATGTTCTACTATTATGATCAAAATATTTTATATTACCCATTTAAACGCTTAAATGCTCGTATTGGTGACTGCAAATACCAGAAACTTAATTATATAATCCTATCTTATATTTCTGACAATTTGTAACGGTTTCTTGGATGCAATTTAACTGTCATAAATTTGCACAATTTAGTAAATATCTTAATTAGAGGACTGCATTAATAAAAAGGGTGATGGAGAAGCGTGCATGTATTATTTGCTTTAAAACTGTAACGGAAATGCAAAGTAGGAATATGTATCAATCACAGGACAAGAAAGCTATGCTCTCTGCTATGAACTTCAAGAGCTGTGATATTCACACTTGCTCTAAGGGTTCCAGGGAATCGCGTGTCATTTGTTCTCACGGGATATAAGCAGTACGTGTCAACTGCAATTAAATAAAGTCCCATAGTCTAAAATTCGCATTTTAGTAACAAAAATTAGAGACGCAGACGCTATGTTTTGGTCCCAGGAGTCTGCAGTGCAACTACAAAGGGACTGATTAGTCCTAAGTACAAAATAAAATGCCATCGCAGGCGACTCGCCCCGCGGAAAAGGGGTGGAGTCCCCTCGCTAAGATAGATGACCACATGGTCGACATGCCACCCCGGTCACGCTATCTGGGGGTTAAAAAAACTCTTAAAAATGAACAACCTTAGGATAAGAAGCGAATGGTTACTTTTATCAGCAGGCGACATAACAAATGTTTCCGAAATGCAGGTCTTCCCAAAACCCACAATCACCCTCTAAATACCTGGAAATGTCACACGTTATATTTTAGATTAAAACAGCAACTCTGCAGTAAACAAAAAAAGAAGATATTTTAAAACTTAAATACAGACCTAGGTATATTGTAGGTCTCTTTAACGCTTGTTTCTTTTTGATGGATGCTCTTTTAACTGCAATGGTTCTCAGCGTCCATTCAAGAATGGAATAATTTTGCTCAGAGGCCTCTTTATGAAGTTTGATGTTCTTTTACATGTCCTAAATTTGCGACACGGATCCACTGACTTTACTTCCTTTCCTAAACAAGCCATGGCAAACATTTTTAGGCCTGAAAAAGTCCAGCACCCTGCACCGGGTTTGAACCCGCGATCTCAGGAACTAGAGGCTATCATGTTATCCATAGAACACGGAGGACCCCTTTTAACATTAGTTTTGCTGATAAATACTGTTAAAAATCGCCTCTCACTTCTACTGTCACAATTCCAGACACTGAAAACTCCTCGCCTCCTAGGGTAGGTAATTCAAAAAATACCAAATCAATATTTTAATTCTTTCACCATTCAAAAGCATTCGTTCTTCCTAACGGATAAAGGGGTTATGATTTAAAATAGCAATGCATATTATACAAATAATTTCGAATTCATTATTTGAAATAGGGTTCCATTGTTTGAGCACCAGTGATGCTCAAATCAGACAATGGAGGAATTAAACGGTTTAAATGATGCTCAAATTAGCACTGGTTCTATTGAGTTTAAAGTTACTTAGTATTTTCGGGATAAGGGAAAATCCAGGGGAAGGGAATAAAAACCCTTAACTGGCCTTAACCGAGGTGCGAATTAGGAATATGTTGAATACGAAGTAGAAACAGCAACAGCAGGTCGAAACAAATGCCGACGTTAAGATATTCAAAATGGGAGGTTACCCCCCAGGGGCCTACTTCGGTAGGTACGAGATTGGCAATCCCGGGGACCCAAGCCAAAGCTCTCGTTTGGGTGCCTCTGTGTGGTGAGAGAGCTAATGTCAAACGCCCATAAATTTTAGTCCACATCCGTGATTGACCCTAAATTCTCTGAAAGTAAAGCAAGGCAAAGCAAAGCGAGACGAAAAGAAGCGAGCGAAACCCGAGTTATGTTAGAGAATGAAGTTAGAGTGAGGCCGGAGCGAAGCCAGAGTGGGATCGGAGCGTTGGCCGGAGCCTAGCCAGAGCCAAGCCAGAGCAAAGTCAGAGTTAAGTTACAGAATGAAGTTAGAGTGAGGCCGGAGCGAAGCCAGAACGGGACCGGAGCGGGGCCGGAGCCTAGCCAGAGCCAAGCCAGTGTTAAGTTACAGAATAAAGTTAGAGTGAGGCCAGAGCGAAGTGAGAACGGGACCGGAGCGGGGGCCGGGGCCTAGGCAGAGCCAAGGAGTGAATTTAGAGTGGAGTTAGAGTGAAGCCGGAGTGAAACTAGAGCGACTCCAGAGCCAAGCCAGAGTTACGTTAGAGAATTAAGTTAGAGTAAAGTCATAGCAAAGCCAGAGCCTAGTCAGAGCGAAACCAAAGTTAGAGAATGAAGTTAGAGTGAAGCCGGAGTGAAACTAGAGCGACTCCAGAGCCAAGCCAGAGTTACGTTAGAGAATTAAGTTAGAGTAAAGTCATAGCAAAGCCAGAGCCTAGTCAGAGCGAAACCAAAGTTAGAGAATGAAGTTAGAGTGAGGCCAGGACCGGAGAGAGGACCGGGGCCTAGCCAGAGCCAAGGAGTGAATTTAGAGTGAAGTTAGAGTGAAGCCGGAGTGAAACTACAGCGAAGCCAGAGCCAAGCCAAAATTAAGTTAGAGAATTAAGTTAGGGTGAAGCCAGAGCGAAGCCAGAGCCCAGCCAGAGCCAAGCCACAGCCAAGTTAAGAGTTAAGCCAAGCCAGAACCAAGCCAGAGTTAAGCCAGAGTCAAACCAGAGCCAAGGCAAACCAAGCAAAGCAAAGCCAAAGTCATTTGGATTTCACGGGTGCTGATGACCGCGCAGTTGATCGCCATTAAACATCATTATCATCATCAGAATGGCAGGGAAAAACTGGATTACTAAAATAAATACAATAATGCTCGATTAGTCAGCGTTTTGGTTTATCCATACAGAGATCGGGTTCGATTCCCTGCTGGGGAAAGGACGTTTTTTAAAATTTAAATTTTATTATTCCGATCCTCCGCAGAGCTGTGGAATGAAAGTGTTTCATGTTTGAAAACAAAAATAACTTCAAACAGTTGCTGTTTATGAAGCCATAGTCCTCGATTTGAACACTGAAGCTAAAATGGAGAAAGGCCACACAAGTGAAACAAAAACTCAAATTCGAAACTGGATAATGAAGCAAGTTGACAACTGTGGGATGTACTATAAATGTTAAACAGGCTCTATGGTCACGATATCAGGTAAAAGCACAGACAGAGGAAGGTGTTTAAAGAGGGGAAAAAGTTGTGCCACGGAAGTTGAAATGTAGTTTTGGAGATGGAGAAAGTAATACGAGCAGACAAAATGAAACATTGCCGAATAGCTAAAGGGAGGAACCTAACAGGAAGAAAGAAGAAATATATCCGAATACTGGAAAGAATGTTAGTAAATTTTCAGGTTAGTAGATACGATAGAAAGCTAAATCGTTTCTATGCCAGAGAGGTGGAGGCAGAGAGCGCTGATGAAGTTTGGAGTATATTTGAAAGAGGCTATGTTTTGATAAATATGGACACCTGAGATACATGTGCCATGCTTACGGTTTCACACACGGTTCATCAAAATGTATGAGGTAATTATTACATATTTTCTTGTCCATCCCCACCTAAGACGTGACGAGGATGTGTAACGCGATTGATGTAAGACATTAGCAGCTGAGACAACCTCATGTGTTACGTTACGTGCTCGAATGTCAATGTGATGGTGCCTGCCAAAAACCCTTGACATCCGGACAATTAACTCAAGACTTCAACACTAGGACGATCCTCTAATAAGAAAACATTTCTAATATTGTACCGGAATATTCTCCACCCCTAGTACTCTCACATCCTTCATTGGCTGGAGTAAAGTTAGTTGTTTCTGACCAGTAGGAATCCATTCATACTAACTTTGCCCAATCAGGGACATAATAATTGCCCACATGGAGTAAATCACGTGAACACCTTAATTACGATATCAATCTAACTTTAAGAAGGATTAGTACTGCATTTCAACAAAAAATTCGATACAAGTTAGTTAAATGCCAAAAATTGTAATATAAGAATAGTGTGTTCCTATGGTGTGTTCCAAAATTTATAACAAAATCCCCCTGTATATAGAAAAATGTTCTTTATTTTTAATTTTCTTACATGGCGCCATTTGTTTTTATTCAAATTAAGATGAAATAGGTATATGAAAATTTGTATTGAACTTCATTAAAAATTCAGATTTAAGACATCAGATTAATTTCTTCGTTAGTGCAAAACAATTACGTGGTGGCATTTTCAATATGAAATATTGAATACTGAAAGCATACAAAACAGGTTCGTAAACACAATATGAAATAGCACAAAAGTCTAAGAAGTTTACGAAACCTATAAAACTAATAAAATAAAAAGACTAGTTCTTTTTACCGTGTGAAATCTCGATTTCGATTTTGTAAACGGATTGTAACTGTTTCTGCCTAATATATGTAAGAAATAGCAAAAAATTACAAACTCATAAATTAAGAAGCATAAAAGAAAATATTAATTGACATTCCAGTATTTGCCCGTCTCGGTGGCGCACATGGTAGCATGTCTGCCTCACGTTCAAGAGGTTCCGAGTTCGAATCAGTGAGTTATCTGGATAGGTTTTCTCCAGGGTTTTCCCTTATCCTGACAGATGAATGTAAGGTTATTCTAAGCTCTACGGATCCTGGACTCATTTGAGCATCATTTCATGGTTACAAAAAAATCTAGGGTTCAACATCTATACATTTTCTGAACAGTCGTCTCTGGGTGCGGGGGACCCTTCGCAGACCAATTATGATAAATCTATAACCATGAATTTAGGAAGACTTTCTGTGAGTGAAATTATGTTTCGAGTAAACAAAAGTTTGAATGGATTGCATTAATAAACACTTGTAATGACAGGGAACTGAACCCAAACCTCCCAGTTGTTTTGCATGTTCAACACAAAGCATTATTCTGTCAGGAGAAGTTAGTCTTACTCCGTTGTACTTTCTAGTGACATGTGGACAGCCCACAAAGATTACAACAATAATCAGCAGTGAAAATGGATTTACCACCTTGGTGGCAATTAGTGTTGCCATGCCACGACGACTGTATCCCCACGTGGAAATGTGTACTACCATGTCCTTTTATATTTAACAAAAAAGTGTTTGAAATTCTCTTTACAAAAGCGCGTCTCCTAAGGTAGGAGGCGTACTAAAAACGAAACAGCAAAACAAATATGCTTCACCCGAGGCTAGATTTTCATTTACTGAAAAGAATTAAATATAAGGACCACAAAAATGAATACCACGTTATGGAATGTACTTATGTTCAATTCAACGTAGCACCAAAATTCAAACTATTTCCCGAGGGTTCTGTTACAACAGCGAACCTGCCACTCGAAATACAATGGTGTTTCTGAGTGACTGTATATAGATGAAAGTTCCTCAGGTGTGCCAACTCTTGCATGCCCCCCGCTACGGTTATTCATTACTAATTCCACGTGCCGGCGACAGGACTGTTTAATGGGGCATGACGAAGAAATGTGTATTAACAATACTTGTATATTCCTTTGTTTTACCGCCACGTGTGTCAACTTGGGCTGGGTCCGCCGTTATTTGGGATCTCGAGTACGTCAGTGTTGCCAGTAACTCCACAATTTGGCAACATTACATATCTCAAAGAATTTTATAACTATAGTATAGTTGGAATCGAGTTCTTCTAAAGGTCCCGTCTGCTAAGCTCCGGATGCACTGCAGCCATAAGGCTTATTGGGCTCTGCAATCGAATTAATGATTGAGTCGCTCACTTTCCATGCCGCAAGAATTTGTTTCCTTCATTTTCATGCAATACTCCAATTTTTAATACTGATGTTTTAAGTATCGGGATATGCGAAAAGGGTAAGATGATATTAGAAATAATCCTACACAAAATTTAGAATAAACTCACTGTCCAATTTTTGTACACAGAAGTTTAAAACTATAAACAAAGTATAGCATTTCTCCTTAGAAGTTTAGTACAATGCAATGATATAACATCTTTTGTTCAAATAATATTTATTTCTATGACAACCACAACAAAGGAATCTTGCAAACTTAAAACATGAAAATCCAATGACATAAAGATAATATTACGCTGAAAAATGATTTGAAGGCTTCAAGTTTTTCGTTTCGTAAAAAATACAAAACTTTCAACATTTTCAGGACGTCAAACGTTTATGGTTTAATCTTGCATCAATAGCTTCATTGTTATGTTTATAAAAATAACTGATATTGTTCAATTTCCTCTCGGGCAGCAAGCCAAGTGAAAAGACGATTAAAAATCGACGTTTCGGGAGTGTGCATCTCTCCCATCATCACGATATTTATTAATGTTACAACCACAAATAAATCATTGGATATAACACAAATATAAACAAAGAAAAAACACTATCAAAATTCGCATTACTGAACAAAAGAAATTGTGTCAAAGAAACGTAACTACTTAACTTGATTATCAAGCTGTATTGATCTGTACTTCTTAAATCGACAGATTTCCATTTTTAAGGCCGGTTTCCATGAGGAGCTGAACTGAAATCCAGCACCACGAGTAGGCGTGCTCCTTTCGGAGGAAATGGCCAAAGCGTCCTTAATTCTCCGCTCCCAGTAACTGTTGCATATTGCCAAGATGGTCGTCTCCCGAAAATTGCCTCTATGGCCGTTATCAAAACAATGCTCTGCCAGTCCAGACTTCTCAGGTTGCATTAAACGAATGCTCCGTTCATGTTCGTTTATTCTGGTACCGATGCTCCTTCCAGTTTGTCCTATATACGGTGTCCTACATTCGCAGGGAATGCGGTACACTCCCGGAACTTGGAAGTTCATTTTGTCTTTCACTGGTCTGAACAGACGTGTAATCTTCGGAGGCGGCTTGTGGATGATCCTGATGTATTTGGCGAGAATTCTGCTGATTCTGCCGGATAGATTGCCGGTAAACGGGATGCAGGCTGTAGCAGTAGGCTTATCTGACGCTTGCTGTATTACAGGTTTCACTTTCCTAGCTTTGGTGATCGAGGCTTCAACGTCATAACTGATATTGTTCTAGGCAATTGATGGAATCCTTTCCAAAAATCAAGTAGGTACGTAAAAATATTTTTAAATAGTCTTAAATTATTCGCACACCTATATGCAAAGTATCATAGATTCCTACTTTAATCTCTCGAAGGTAAATTACAAAATGGCACAATTTTCTTTACAAACTAGTAAACACCTATTTGTGTCGTATGGTAGGCAACAAAATATGTCAAATTCAGGAGCGTTTTAATATTTGCCGATGTATTTTCAGAATTCAAAAGAGACATTTAAAAACTTTCTGTGTCCATTCTTCCAGTAAGAAACAGTTATCGTTACGTACCTACAAAGAGATATCCGAGACATTGCGAGAAATAAAATTATAGCAATTTAGCACATAAAAAGAGCATACTAGTGTGTGAAGATTCAAATGCAAATTCAGATGCGTGGAGATGTTTAGTCGCTGTCCATTCACTCAAGTGCCGTAGTCGATACTTACCTCGCCTTCTCTATAATTATCCTTAAACACGCGCCATGCTCGCTTTTTGTTGTATGATACGTCACCACTTTGCACAATCAGTTAATGGCCATGCAACGCTGGTATATTATATCAGGATTTGCACGAGAAAATATACCTGAATCACGGAAAATTTGTTTCATCAATTATTGAAGCACGAGAAAATGGAAAATGCTTTAGAGTTTCTTTAAGAGAGTAAGTAGGACTTAAGTTATACAGCACGCACAAAAAGAAACGGGAGTTTTACGTCCTGGCGTCCTATTTTGAGGACAACATACATTAACCACTGCAAATCGATAATGAATTATTATAGCGTTGAAATTGAAAAATGTATCCTTAATTTATTCTGTGCGTTATAAAATGCAAGCAATTGTTAGAAATACCTACTCTTTTAGAATATAACCTATTATTATTATTATTATTATTATTATTATTATTATTATTATTATTATTATTATTATTATTATTATTATTATTATTATTATTATTATTATTATTATTATTATTATTATTATTATTATTATTATTATTATTATTATTATTATTATTATTATTATTATTATTATTATTATTATTATTATTATTATTATTATTATTATTATTATTATTATTATTATTATTATTATTATTATTATTATTATTATTATTATTATTATTATTACTATTATTATTATATTAAAGAGCAATAATCAGAGTAACCTGTACATTTGTCCCACTTTTTTAGAATTTTTTTATCATTAGAAATCAATATAGAAATTTAAGGCTCGTCAAAATACCAGTTTGTATGAAATATTTCACTTAGAACACAACCTAATGGAAGGCCCGGTTTCGTAAATCCAATTTGACAGGAAGTCTAGTTAACTTGGTATACCTAAAAACCGAGAACAAAAGACAACCTTCTTACAACGCAACCAAGTACGGTTGGCAGACCTGCCAGGTTAGGAATAAAAAATCTAAATGTCCCGTTGGCTAATTTTGAAATATCCCATAGTGAACCTGTCTCAAAGAATCATTTATTAGACATATTTGACAGGTTGCTTTTTTTTTTTACTCACCCACCTTTTATTTTAACTGCAAGGGTTTGTTGCAACAAATCAATATTTGAACGGTGTTTAGGCATGTTGTAAGCTTTAATCTGAACACTTCTTGTTTAATATGAAATAATCCCTGAGAAAACAAAAATATATGACGTATCAACATAGAAGAGTCAGTGTTAATATCAATTTTTAGATATATAACCCATTTATATAAATTGGTAGAGAAAACCGTGTGAATGTTTCACTATCATATTTATTTTGTTTGCAGTTATTTTATACTCCTTGGCACTCTCAACGAAAATGCAGAGCCATCTTCACAAATAAGCTGTTTTATAAATCCAGAATTCGTCAGTATTTAAGCTTTGTACACTTTTGTTAATATTACCGAGACTTAGACGTTGAAATCAGGAGCTTTGTTATAGCTTACTTCCGCCGAAAGAACGATGGTTTTGAATAGTGAAGCAAGTAACAAAATTGCCAAAGTGCTTTACGAGATTTCCCTGTATACACACAGCTTGTCTTCCTTACACAGCAGATAAGTAATTAAAATGGAAATGACCATTTTTAACGCTTCAAAGAATCAAAGTTTGTTTCTCTGTGTTCAAAATTTTGAGAAACGATACATACTAAATAAATGACATTTGTGCACAGATTTGATCGATAACAACATCAATTTTTAAATTAATCACATCCACCAATTTGTCACGAAAATAAGCACTGAATCTGATTAGTGCATACGATTTGAAGCGAGTTGTGCTCGACGTTGAAACGAATCAGAGTAGGCATCCTTTGAGATTCAAAAAGCCATGCTAGCTTTTGCACGTTTCAGCTTCATATATTTGTAGTGACGTCCTATGCCATCTTTTTGTCAGTCAGATTACGCCTGGAACCTACCGGTTTTTCCCGTCCGTCTACTTGTATTTAGTTGACGCATAGAATGAGGCAGATATTTATGCAACAAGTGGCTGGCAATTTCCGTTTTTAACCGTGAAATTTTGACGAAGTATTCTTGTAGCAGTAACCAGGTGCCTATGCTAATTTGGTCGGATGATTTAATCAAGTATCGTGAAGGACAGAATAATAAGCGGGCTGTTCCGACCGGACGACATCCACTGCTGAAATAATTATTAGTGTAATTGGCACTCGTGTTTACATAAAGGTGGAGGAAATTGACACGGACAACTTAACGTGACAAAATATTTATATTTAGGGTTGGGTATGTAACATGATTGACACGTAGGAATTATGTACCTCTCTAATTAACCTTCTAGGTCAGTACAACACCCCTTCTTCAAGGTACACTGAGCACGGTTGACGTCACTGTACTCCACAGAATATATTTTAAGGATGACTGACATTTGTGAGGTATTTTGGAAGACGCACCCAAAATTTTCAAGAAATGCTACCGAATTAAATCAGCCTAGAAGTTCTAACCATTACGGTGTTGGCTTACTGATACAGAACGCGGGTTCAAGCCCCGTGCAACCCAAGTGTGCTTATAAAAGCATGTAAAAGAACTCCTGCGGGTCGAAATTCTAGAACAGGCGAAGCTGATACAGTTCCGGAAATTAGCAGCGTTGTTAAAAAATATTCCTTATATATAAAGAATTAAGCAAATTAAGCAAAAAGATTTTCAGTATCCGGAAACCACATTCAAATGTTCCTTCGTGATAACGAGATGGAAAGATGAAAGAGGAAATGGAAGCATTCAAGCAAGTCCATAATGACATAATTCGGAAGGCACAAACATGTAAAATTAAATACCAGGGCCTCACATTAAAACAAAATCTTTATTTCTCATAGCAATTTCCAGAAAGGCTAATAATACATCTGTCATTTAGGTATTCTAATTTAACTAAACCATCTCTGTGGTCTGATTTATTGTGGTCCTCAAAGAAGCTGTTCACCATATCAATGACTTCGTTGATGTGAAATCTTCGTCCTCCAAGACATTTTTTGACGTTCGGGAACAGGTGGTAGTCACTGGGTGCTAGATCTGGCGAAAAGGGTGGATGTTCAAGCAATTCGAACTTTAATTCGCACATTCTTCCCAATTGCAATGACTAAACGTTGGGCTGGAGCATTGTTGAAGAAACAACATTGCTTTTTCTTTGCCAAGTGAGTTTTTTTTTTTTTTTTTTTCTTTTCACTTCATCACTCAAGCGTTGTAGTAAGCTTGTGCAGTAGTCACCAGTGATATTTTTACCCTTTTCCAAGTAAACAATAAAAATAATTCCCTATGCATCCCAGAAAACACTTGCCATAACCTTGTTGGCTAACAAAATTGACTTTGCCTTTTTGGAGTTGGTACGCCTGACTCAATCCACTATTTTGACTGTGTTTTACTTTCTGGAGTGTTGTAATGCATCCAAGTTTCATCCATGGTAATAAGCCGTTTCAAAAATTTTCTGGGATTTTTTAGGTAGAGCTCCAAATTCTTAACAGAAACTGTTTTTCTTTACAACTATTGATCAGATTTCAACAAACGCGGCACATATCTTCCACAGACCTTGTGAAAGCCCAAAACATTACTTAAAATATTACCTGCACATATTTGACATGTTTACAGCCTCTGCCATTTCAAAAAGAAATTACTCTGCAGTCTTCCAGTACTAAATGATGAATTTGTTTCAATTATCTCTGGAGTTGTGACTTCCACATGAAGTCCAGAGCGAGGCTTTAGTGCTCGTACGTCCCATTTTAAACTCTGGAACCATTCAATCATTGCATATGAAGGAGCAGGGTCTTTCAATGTACTGTCAATTTCCTCCTTGATTTCTTTAGGCAGTAAGCCTTTCAAATGGAAGTATTTAATCACCGTTCGTTTTTCCAAATCCTCCATTTTAATTAAACCTCTACACGTGTTTTGTTTAAAATGCTGTCATTCTTAAATTAAACAAGCTATTGACCTGTAATTATGGATACAAGCTAGTCTAGAGTTAAACTGTATGATGCTATCCGTCAAACCGGGCCAGTGGAGCCATCTCTATGTGAGGTCCGGGACTTCAGCCGACGGTCGTATTTCTAAAATCGACTAACGCTAATACTCATTTGGTTTTTATGGTTTAGTAATTATACAAATGCAAGGTACGACAGACTATTTACAGAAAGTTCAAGGTAGATATAGAACAAAATGGAAGGGGGAAGGGCAAACCAGCGCACAACGAAAAGGTTTCCATATAAAAGATAGTTTAGGATAGATTTATCTCTAATTCCTCCCAGTGTTGCTAATCTCCATTATGGAGCCGTTTCCTCCTCTGATATATACGATTAATATTATAATACATATATAATCCATAAAACTTCTTCCTTCTATTACCAATGTGACGGTACCCGATGATGTATTTAGAACAAAATACAGCTAAAACGTAGTTTTCTTGGTCGGGGCATAATTCTTTGGCTCAGTGAGCCATAAATGCAGGTGTCGACGAGAGAGATTGTCTCCCAAGTTTGAGAAAGGTAGCTAAGGTGTTTTCGATATCTCTTAAATCTTTGCGTCAGTGGCAGTAGTAAACAGTGCAGATTTCTGGAATTTAGGTGTCTTCGGTGCTTTAAGCACTGTGTTGCAATATAGTGCATTAGAAATTTTAGCATATTCGAAATTGTATTTTCCTGTTCAAATGTTTAAGATGCGTTAGGTACAGGCCTTATGTACATTTGCGCTACAAGTTATATAATAGGGTTCAATTATAGGTATACTTGATAAATTTGGGCATGATGTTATTTGTAGCAATTTATCTAATTCATGACCATCTAGAAAACGAGTAGCAAATGTTGAGTTTGGACCAGAGTACTGACTGCAGTTTTAAAGGCCATTTAATCAACCTTATATTAATAATTACTTTAAATCTGAGCCAAAGTATTATATACGATTAGTAAAGAATCCCCCCTCCTTTTTATGTTGTAACTGAGCACTTATTGCCTAAAACATTCCTAGGTTGAACGAATAATGTTATTATATACTCTGCAAGTGTGGAGTCTGCACCACGTTACGACATTTGAAAGAATAATTTTAATATATCTTATCGATCGCCAAGCTGAAATTTACTTAACATCGAAAGTTGGTAATGAATTGATTTCGTAACTTTTCAATCTAGTTTCATTAATTTTGTTTTAAGTTTATTTAGACAATGATTTCCCAGCCATAACATGATTATCTCAAGGTGCCATATCGTACAGATGTCTTTCTCATCCTCAAGAAATGATTTGCCCCCCCCCCCCCCCAAAAGCAATATATTAATTTTAATACTTGACCAGTTAATCAAGATGATATGGCGCACAGGAATTTAAGGTCCCTTCAGTGTATTAACCTTTTAAAATTATTAGTAGCAATATATCAACGTCCAGCCACTCCGACGATCAAACTTACTTCTCCTACGTCCTTATAGGAAGATTATTGACTGGAAATTAATTGTTCTTTTGCACTAGCCGTGTGTACGACGCACTATGAAAGGGTAGAGCCAGACTGAAAAATTCAATGCCATAGCCGGGATTTGAACCACGGATCTTCTGGTTTCCGTCCAGCCGCTCTTTCATAGTGCGTCCTACACACGGCTAGATTGAAAAAACAATTTCCAATGATTGTACCTAATAGTGGTCCAAACTATAAAGCCCGGACCTTAAAGTACTTACAGCATAGTAAGTTGCCATTAAGGTAGTTGTCTCATGTGTTTATGATAACTCCTAGTGGTTTACCGGAAAAAACACGGTTCAGTTGGAGAATCTAATGTCATGTCGGCATGTTGGCCATAGTAGCTCAAATGGTTAGAGCGGCTGGACGGAAACCAGAAGATCTGTGGTTCAAATTCCGGCTATGGTATTGAATTTTTCAGTCTGGCTCTACCTTTTCGTAGATTATTGATTTTCTTCCCCATAGCAACCACCTGTCTTTTTTATAACTGCGTCACTCGTGACAACCTAAATACACGTCTTATTTATGTTCATAATGCCACATCCTAAACTTAATTTAAACGTATAAATGTTCCAAGGTAGAAACTTATGGCGAATAATCGAATACGAATACAAACATTGCAATTTATTTTAATAGTATCATAGATAATGTATGCAAAATGTGACGGGTACAGAAGGCGTTCTGAATGTTAAGGCAAGAAGTTTTTGTTTGTTTATTAATTTATATTCCTTTACAAGGAAGTCTATCTTCATTAGCACATATCTAAGGGTATTTTACATTTTTGGTAGCTGATCTTCTTCCTCATACTATTATTTCTCACTTGTTCTGGAAACAATTCTTCACCAAACTGTCCATATATATATATAGTCATTTCCCGACACTTTAATAATAAAATGGCAAGGGGGGCAGATGTCTCGATGTTGCATGGAGTTGATGGAAAAGGCTACTATAGTTGTGAGTGTCATTAGTTGTGCACGTATAGAGGCAACCCTTTAGGGCAAACCTTATTATACCCCCTGCATTCGCTCGCAAGACTGTAATGATTACGGTTTTACAAAGTCAGTCATCTTCCCTCTCAGAAGACGCAGGCAAGTCGAAGAAAGCTTCCGGTTAAACCCCGACTCCTACCTCGTATAAGCTCATTTCCCGACGACAAATATAATATATGCACCGGAGAAAAGACATCCTCAGCTAACATATCTCAAGCTACAAGATATTAAGCTAAGGAAACAAGCTCTGTGTTACGACAACACAGCGCTATGGTATTATTAATTGTGGCCTCAACTCACGTGGGGAAGATAATATAAATAGCAAATTTTACTTCCCCTGCTACCAAATAATAAAACACCGCAAATAGTCTGAAAGGTCCTGCTCACTCTGAATGAATTTTTAGAGTAATAAACAAGCCTACTACACACAACAATGTAAATCTCGTTGACAATAGATATTTGCAATAAACTGCACGTTTTATTGAATAAGCAGAAACGTTCACGGAACGAGGTAACAATATTTAAAAATAATAATAACAAAATCACTTTTATCATCAGTTATGACACACGTTGATAGTCCTTAGAATTACATTATAAATTATCCACCAGAAATATTTGTGGATGTAGCTGTATATTCGTACACTCGGAAATGAGGAATAGTGAGCGATATTAATCTGTTGTTATTTGGCCTTCACTGTTGTTTATCTTCATAACACCAGTGCTGATATATGAAAGGATTTAAGTAATTAATATAACAAATGTCTCACTTTAAATACTTTGAAAATCCTTCATAAAATAATTATTATTTAACTGTTAAAATTTGGTTAAGAAAAATTTATTTAAAAAGAATGACGATATATGTAGAAAAGCTGAAAGATCTTTAGTTGTCGTTATGGCAACGGCAGAATTATAAAAGCTGAGGCACTTGACGCCATTTTGGCCTTCTGCAAATGGACGTGATTTTTTATTTATTTATTATTATTATGATTTTTTTTTTTTTGTAATTTACGTCCTCCAACGTTGTCATATCGGACGGTGAATGAATTGGGTGAAATGATGCTCAAATGAGTCCAGGGTCCGTGGAGCTTAAAGTTGCCCGACATTCATCTTGAAGGATAAGGGAAAACCCCGGAAAAACCTTATCCATGTAACTCACCCTGACCGAGATTCGAACTCGGGACCTCTTGAACGTGAGGCAGACATGCTAATGGACGTGATAGTGTGAGGGTGTGTGTTTTGCAGAGTCTGTGCTTGCATTGAAAGGTATGATAAATGGTTGGAAAAGTTTTCTTCTGATTGAAATACAAATTTTATAGAGCAAAGGAGAAACTGCCATTTTATTTTAATTCATAGCTGAATTATCACTTCCCTTCTGACACCGCCCCTGAAAGTAAGATCTTGTGTGAATGCCGGAGCGGCCGTGGAGCTTCTGGAGTCCAACAACTAGATTTTCAGCGAGGTTCGACATCATCTTTTCCTCCACAGCTCACTTTCAGCGACACCAAGTCGTTACATACAGCTTAATCATAACATTCTAAAAATTACAACGATATGGCAAAAATAAATCAACACATTACAGTAACTTCATAAATAAAAATATCCCATTTAATTGAATTATTATTGTTATTTTTCTGATGTAGCCCAACAAATCTAATGAATGTAACACAATTTTCTCCCCCGAGATTTCCTGAATCCAAAATCCATTTTTAGAAAAAGGTCCGTAAGAATGAATACTGATTAAATACAAACCTGCATTGTTCAGGATCCCACAAAGTGCGTCATGACTTTTAAAATTTTCAAACCCCGACTAACCTTTTCACAAAAAAAGTACTGAAATTTCAGTGAATGAACCATAGTGTACTCTTCATGGTGACTGAATAATGTACCATAATATATTACTATGAGATGTATAAATACTGCTGAGGTAAACATAAATACACAACCAGTGTCAACTGTTTTTTTCTTGTGTCGACTTCAAAACATCTGTTACATGGTCACACACTTTCAATCTACCGACCACTGTTCAATATTTGAAGTGTTGCAAGTAACCAAACACTACTTCTTTAATTTAAAATATTAAGAATAAAGTAACGCGCCCAGAAGAATCACTTTTAGATGCTATACAAATAACGTATGAGCGCAGAATCTCGTATGAGTGTTTTGTATTTCTGTTTGTTATTATTTATCATTATAACTCACAAATGTCTACTACACGCGAGAAGCTGCCCAATAGTATTATATGAAAAGATGTCACCTGTCACTTAGTTAATCCCCTGCTACGTCACATTTGGTAGGAACTTGTCTTTGGACACAAATCCAATCAAAATCTGTGTTAGAGGGAAAAACCAAAGTAGCTGGAGGTGACAGAAAGCATTTTAAATGTAACTCTTTCTCAAAGCTACGTTAAGGCGTGCGAAGCTCTTTATTACCAGCTCAAAGGACACAATGGCGCGGTATTGTACCAGATAACAGGTGTGCTTCAGTCGGAGACGCTTTCTGCAGTAGAGGAACAGACAATACCTCCACAAATATTTGGGAACTCCACGTTTAACGTCCAAATAAATACTGCCCAACGCCTCTGGCGTATTTACAGAAAAATGTATGTAGACGAAGAAATACGGACTATAGTATTAAACATGCTGCTTAATTTGTTTACAGTGGTTATAATGAATATTTCATAATTTACGTACAAATTCGTAAGCTAAGCATTTTAATTTATCTTGATAGAATCTGGAGTTGCAGTTTAAATACTTCCAGCTAATGAAAAAAACATGAAAAATCCATTCAGGTATTCTATCTAAATATGTACTGAAAAATTAATTTTATTGTTTCAACTGAACTCTTCCCAAAGATGGTTGTTTGCAAGGATAATTCCCTTATGCTATTAGGGTTGCCAGATCTCCCGGCGCCGGCCGTAGTGTCCGGCATTGGAATAAATTCTCTGGGTATACGGGCCAATGACTTTAGTCTACCGAAAGAATAATGACCTTACTCTTTAATTATTTTGAATAATTATGTTCGATTGTAACAAAACGCCCCGTTTCTATTTTATTCCACAACTTGTACTACTCGGATCGCAAAATAAACAAAACACTGGCAAGTCACGGCAACGTGACTACTGGCAACATCTATTTTTGTACATGCTTAGGCTTTCACAGCCGGCGTGAAAAACTTCAGTTGATCGGCAATTGTTGCAACGCTGGGATCCTGCATGAATAGCTACACAACTTTTCATAACTGAAAACTTCGACACGAAAGAACATTTTAGCAACATTAAGTATAAACAAGCTAATAAATCGGCCGTAGCAGATCATTTTTAGTCATTTAACCATGAAATAAATCCTGAAGTTAAATTGTTAAAACAATTAAATGGTCCGATAAATTTAATAGTATGGGAGAAGATATTTATTTAAAAAAATAAACATCACGTAATGAATTTTGAAATACCATCAGTTAATTCTGTTTTTAAGTTTGTTTCGTTTCCAGATGTTGGTATTACTAAAAAAAAAAAAAAAAAAAAAAAAAAAAAAAAAAAAATTAAAATCTGGGAATACCTTACTTTAACCTCGTTTGTACCTTAGCTCTTAAAATTGAGAAAATATGTGAGTGCATTTATTTATTCCACGCATTTACAATAAATAGAGGAAGTATTGTATGCCATCCATAAATTCCATTTCCGAAGTAATACATGTTACGAAATCCCTCAATCAATAAGTCATTGTTGGGGAATTCCGAAGAAGTTCATTTGATAAATACAAAATACTATTTTATTCTTCTACTTAAGTTAACTTGGGAAGGAAGGATACAAGCCACAGTTCTTATTATGATTCGAACCAAGCGCCCAGTAACAAAGGTGTTGCCCCGGTGTTGCTTGTCGCTGGAAAGTAGTTGTTTTAGTATGGTCGATTAACCGGTGCGGCATTGCGCTAATAACTGAAAACACGGCAAGTGGACGGTAATGATGCACATTTCTGGGGCCTAGTTAAATAAGGATAAAACCACTCAAGCCTAGCTTCCGGACCGTTGAGCACGTGATGGCTTGTGCCTTTTTATTCTCTATGTCATCAAAGGATGAGACGCTTTAAAAAAACTCGTGTGCAATACACGTAAAAAATGTTTCATGTGTGTTCTTCTTCACAGCAGAAAGCACGCTGTTTGCGAAACTAAACTATCCACTCAAGAACCAACCCCACGTTTCATGAGCAAACATCGTCTCCAGCATTTTATTCCGTCGACGGTCCGGTGCACATATGGCCGCGTGCAAAATTACAAATGTAAATGCAAAAGTCTCAAATTGTATGTTATTCAGCGGTTTAGAGATTACCACTAATTTAAGTAAACCTCGCATTTCTCGTCAAAAACTGAGCGATTGATAAAACACATCCCATACACTGCCAAGGTGAACCTCCAAACAGCATCTTAGCATTACTAAAATAAATCAAACCTCACATAACTTTTTCCATCCAATTTTCCATAAATTATTATTTTAAACTCTTATTTTGATATTTTCGTGTTGACTGAGGACGTTTCCAGAAATTAAAGTAGTAGTAATAGTAATAATAATAATAATAATAATAATAATAATAATAATAATAATAATAATAATAATAATAATAATAATAATAATAATAATAATAATAATAATAATAATAATAAGAAAGAGCTGCCAATTATGAAAAACATACCAAACGTGTGACCAAAATTCGTCAGAGAAATGTTATTTTACATGCCAGTAAATCTACCGATTGAGGCTCTCGTGTTGAAGTACACTTAAAAATCATCCGTCTGGACTGTTTTGAATCCGCGATCTTACCACCAGTAGGTTAGACAACGCGTACATATTTCGTCGATCAAAGGGTATAAAGCAAACTAATGTGGCAGTGAAGTATTTATCCCTCAGATAATACTTAGTATTGCAAAATTCAAACAAAAACAATGAATATCTTAAAAATAATTGTTAAATAAACAAAACATATGATTTTAAGGGGATGTAAATTTATCGTGTAGTAAGCTTTTGAGCATTAGGAGTTTATCACTCATAAAAGTTCTGTCAAAAGCGGACTTCATAGACTATTCCTAGACATGAAATGAAATGTGTAGTGTTTAACGCCCGCTTTTACTACATACGGCACCGCCGGCGATGACACTGATGATACATGAGATGAAAATGGAGTTCCGGGGAATGAGATGGCGGGGGAAACCGGAGATCCCGGAGAAAACCCGCCCCAGCGCCGTGTTGTCCACCACAATATTCCTAGACAGTTCAATATATGTAATTTATTAGGCAAAATACGTTTCGAAGTCGCTAACCTTAAATATCCATTCCCGCATCGGTAGCGTGTCTGCCTCACGTTCACGAGGTCCCGAGTTCGAATCTCGGTCAGGGTGAGTTACCTGGATAAGGTTTTTCCGGAGGTTTCCCTTATCCTAAAAGACGAATGTCAGGTACGTCTAAGCTCAATGGACCCTGGACACATTTGAGCATCATTTCACCCATTCCATTTATCGTCCGATATGACTTAACGTTGGAGAACGTAATTTACAACAAAAATTAAATATCCGTTAAGTAAATTTATATAAATAATATTTATCTGACATGTTTACGGGTTATGCTATACATTCCCACACACATACGAATACACACACGATGTAGAAAACTAAAACTTAAAAGAGAAACAATTCCCGAAATTCCGTCTGCCTTAAACTGAAACTCTTGAAGAATAACTACAGTTGGATAAATGTTTCTCCATTGACAAATGAAGTAAACTGCGGCTTTCTTGTTTTATGTAGCATTGCGACCAAAAATATTTTACTTCAAATAGATGTTTTGAGATTCCCTAAATCAATACAAAGGAAAAAGATCATGTAGTAGGAGCCTTTACAAGGGCATTGTACTTTCGATTTTCGTAAAAAACACACACGTATGTTTGTAGAACAGTTAAAATATTTTAGAAAACCTCTTCATTCTGAATAATTGTATGCAACCGGTAAACTATCAACTATTAAAGATAGACAAGATTTTATCATTTTAAAATATCGCAGTACACAATTTATGTCAAATTAATCTGTTATATTATTTAAATTTGGCATGAGTTGTTTAAATCTACAACTCTTTATATTATCTGAAGTGGAAATGTACTGTAACTTTGTAGGTTAGTAGAATTAAAAGTCCAATTTGCAGAAATTCAAAATCTTCTTTATTTTCGTAGAAATACACTCTGTTCAATCCTTACGTAACAGAATTACGTCACATACACAATCTACCAGGGTCGATGACTACAACATCATTCTGATTACATCTGCTTACAACTGGCTCTCGTTACAACACTTTACAGCTGTTTTATTACTTACGACTATCTGTTTACGACTCACTCCTGGCGAGTTGTCGCTTCCTTAAATACTTCATTAATAATTAGACACTGTTCTATAACAATCACTAGATATTTCTGGAATAAACAAGACATCGAATGTTCTGTCACTAGACGAAACCCGAACCTTCCACAAGCGTAATTTAATCTGTGATGGCCAGCGTTTTATCTCCGGCTATCTTTATCTGCAGGCCCTTTGTGTACACAAGCCGCGCTTATCTCTCTGCACCGAAACTTTCGTGCGCGTAGCAGCGACAGTGCCATTTATTTGTTACTATTTATGGCATGAAAAGCTATGTAATTTTAGAAGCATCGTGTTACGACTATTTTGGTTTTGTTTTAAGATTTTCAGCCTCCTGTATCCCTCTTCCGCAACTAAATGTGTAATGAAACCGTTTCTACACACGTTATTCTAATTACACATGAAATAGGTTGAAAATAAGCATTTTTTAATATTTCGCAGAAAAGAGATAAACTTAATCACACTGGCTATAGAAAGCCGTGTGAATTGATGCAAAAAAGGATGGTGGCGCAGGGAAGAGCAAAGAGAGGTACTCTCAGGGTATGCGCGGGTATGTATGAGTAAGGATTGTTCTAATGACACTGGAATGCAAGTTTAAGACTGGTTTAATGACTGCTTCTTTTTATCATCACATTAAACTCGAAGTTGCCGACCAAAGTTATCAATATTTCACTGCTCAGAGTGACCGTATGTAGAATGCTTATTACGCGATAACACTTAATTCTTCAATGTATGGCCCGATAGATCTTCTCTCCGGTTCTGGTCTGCCTTCGACCAAGACAGAGGCAGATGACCGTCTTAATAGGCTGCCAGTCGGGGACTGTCCCTCCCACACAGCTGCGTGGGTGTCACTTTGACTTCTTGAAGCCCTTTCTTTCCACACCAAGATTCCCTTTGTGACTATTTTGTCCATTGTGATTATTAGTCTCAGTCATGCCATTATTAAGGGTCCGAACAATGCCTTTTCAATGCCATTTATAATTCCTTCCTGCTAAGAAAACCCCCTTTCTCCCGTGTCTTTTGTTACATGACTCAACCACCTGCACTTGTTCGTGTCGAAACAAATATACAATGCTCCTTTGGAATCCATTTCGATTATTTATTCATTGCATCCCATAATTTCGGTATCAGAATTTTTGTAAAAAAAAGTATTTTGTTTAAATCTGATGATACAGATCTGTGCACCCTGTCATGTATTGCGATTATACAGGGAAGAAATTTGTTTCTTCTTTTGATACTTAAAGTTTCCAAACGAAACTGAACAGCTGAAATATGCAGTTCGGTTTTTTTAGGTTATCATCTAGTTTAGTTTAATATTTGAATATCACTGAACAGTTCTAACAGTCATCTGTTTCTTTAGTTGTAAAAACTCGCAGCAACGAGGTACTTGAAGAGCCCATAAGATCGATTCAAGTTTTGAAATCTTCTGTCACATTCAGAACACTGAATGGATACAGCAACCAAGCAGTAAAGTTTGTTATTTAGTGAAATGAATTAACAAGGCTGCATATGTTTCTTGACATTTAAATGGCAGTTACTCTTTTGTGCCACCTGCTCTAGAAGAAACGATCTTCAGGAGTGCCAATCGTGCGAAAACTGCGACAAGTGTTCTGCAGAAAGGCCCTCTGTCAGGTGCACCAACCTACGTTATCTAACGGAACGTTAAATGGAGTAATGAGAGGTGAAAAGGAATGAATAGAGAAAAGACATACAAAAGTGGAATCGCAGGCATTACATAAAAGCTGAATGGGATAAGCAAAAATTAACTAGCAAGTACTTAGAGGGGAATAAGTGGATCAGATGTATTCTGCTGTACATTTTTATTGTGAAGTTGACTTTTTAATTGGACATAGCCGATCAAACAAAACGCTATTCATGCACGCAGCACTCTCATTAGCTACACCAACGTATCATCTTCACTTGCGACATTTTCTTCACATCACTAAACACGACGATTCTCGCTTCAAAAAATGTGAATGTCGCTTAGCAACAGTAAAACCAACATTCACCTCCCATGTGGAACACAAGAATTTTTGTTTCAAATATTTACGAGCTGTGAATAGTACTCAAAATAACGATTTTTCTACGTTTTCGACTGAATACCTTGTTTTAACAACAGCTATATTGCATTCCACCCAAAAAAGTAATGCTAAGAGGAGACTAAATGGCTAACCCTGCCAAAAAGCGATTTCAAGCTTCTTTTGTTCCCAATTTTTGTTGGTTGCTGGTTTGTTTTCCATATTTATTCATACATGTACAAGCATGTGCATACAAATAAACACCCATACCCATGGCGGACTCAAACCCGTGCCTTTCAGAAGCACTGAGCTAGGCACTTTAGCTAGCGCGGCGATGGTGAAAGGCAAATGATACTGATTTTCTAAATTAGTGGCACTTATGCGATTAGGTCAAATCGGACGACAGTTTCTTTCTGTGTGAATCAGTTTTGTACTTTTGTTTTGAACAGCCTTCTGTGTGAATGTCATTTTCTGGTATAAATGACACATTTTCTATAATTACATTTTAGGACGATAAAGTTCTTGGATTTTACTTAATCACTGTTGATAGTTTTAGTTATAATATGAAATAATTTGTGTAAAAACTTACACAATCTATATAGTGTAAACGTTTCGGTCAGATATTTTGAATAATTTCTGAGAATTTTTTAAATTTAATTTACGTCCTCAAACGTTAGTCATATGTGAATGAAATGATGCTCACATTAGCCTACGTTCCATATAGCTTAGAGTTACCCGACATTCGTCTCTCAGGATAAGAGAAAACTCCAGTAAAAGATCTTATCCAGACAACTCACCCTGACCGAGATTCGAACTCGCGACCTCTCGAACGTGAGGCAGACACCTTACTAGCTACGCTACCGAGGCGGGCTCCCATTATCGGTAGCGTAGATGGTAGCATGCCTGCCTCACGTTTAAGAGGTCCCAAATTCGAATCTCGGTCGGGTGAGTTACCTGGATAAGGTTTTTCCGGGGTTTTCCCTTATCCTGAACGACGAATGTCGGGTAACTCTAAGCTCCATGGAACCCGGACGCATTGAGCATCATTTCACCCATTTCATTCATCGTCCGATATGACTAACTGTTGGAGGACGGAAAAAAAAGGATACTGGGTCATGAATTTAGTTTGTTCGGAGGTCCAGGGTCCATGGTTCTATTCCCGGCTATGGGATCCTGATTTCAAGTCGAACAGTGTAAGATTTCACCCACTAGCTCCCATGTCAATCCTGTCCAAACTCCATCCCTGACTAGCCCCATCATTGTTAGGAGCGCCCAAGTTTAAAACTAGATATCCTCTTATTCCAGCGCCATCCTCATCGTCCTCCCAACGGAGATGAGCTTCGTTCTCTGTATGCCTCCACTCCAAAAGTAGGTGCATGCAGTCATTGGCTGTTGGAATTAGGTTGCAAGGTCGCATAACCTAAATGGGTACTGATAGAGCGGGCAGTAACAGCTATTAATCTCCCCATGAAACATTATGGAAAATCTACGAATAAAAAAGAAAGAGGATCAAAAAACGCAAAGTTTGATAAATACACATTTCTCTTACAGTTATTTTACAAAGTCAGTTGGAGAATTTAATGTCATGCTCGCACGTTGGCCACAGGTCATGGTTAAGAGCGGCTGGACGGAAACGTGGGTCAAATCCCGGCTATGGCATTGAATTTTTCAGTCTGACTTCCCTTTCATAGTGCGCCCTACACACGGCTAGTGTGAAAGAACAATAAAAATCCATATATTTTACATTTGTTAAATCACAACACCTCAAAACATGTAAAACCTCCATATCAATTTTTAGGGTCATCTGACCTAATTTACTCTATAAGATAGGTCGTAAAGAAGTAATTATACAGAAAATATCACTTGTACTTTTAATGACACAATTTGATGAGGTTATACATGTTGTATATTTGTTAACGGTCCAGCTTGCATCCCAGTGTATCAATCATTGGAAAGTGTGACATACCTTTAGCTCCCGTGTTACATACACAAGAGTGTGAGTTCCCCCCGCTGTGAGAAAAACATTCCTTTACTCTCTTGCTGCTATAAATATTTATCGTCTCTCTCCGGGAGAGACAGACAGACAGACAGGCGTTCCTGCTTCAAGCTGCACACTGTACTTGTGTCACATTGTAACCGATATAAGTCAAACGAATACAAACTTTATTCACTTCAGGACACGAGTGACAAAAAGTTTTGGCGTTCACTGTGGAGGTGGGGTATTCTCTGAAGCATTTCCAACTTGACACACTTTTTTTGGTTGCCTACCTTAAGTAAAAACATAAAACTGTGTTTAATACTTATATTAATAGAGCAGTGTTTAGCTACTGTCTGCCCTCCACAAGAAGGCAAGGCAGAGGAATGTGTAATGTAATCACTTCTGCTGGGTTTATGCTCGTCTTCCGGATGTATGTATGCTAGGTTTATGTAAAATACACAGTATTATCACATAAATTATCACTGCATTTACTGAAACGAGCATTAGATCTGGCAGCATGGGTGACTCATATACTCATTTCGTAGTTAACAGATCCACTACCAGAACTGATAAAACAGTTGAAACCCCTCTCCCTCTTATTGCCCCGCTTGCCTTCTTGTGGTGGGTAAATAGTAACACATCTAACTTCACCACAGCTATCCTATAATTACAAAAGCGATCGTACTACGTTAACCTCACAATAATGTTGTGTAAGGAATGTCTTGCAATCAACTCGTGTTATCTGAGAAAGATTACGATTTTAGTTGTATTAGCAATACTGCTCGCATACGAGAAGTAAAAGAAATATATAAAAAAGATGATAATAATGATGATGACGTAGATATTGCTGTAGACTTTCTGGCACCTCCTACCATATCATTTCAGGAAGTGTTCTACTTTCGGCAACTTAACGTTAATGGCTTAATAACGATTACCTTAAAACAGAACATGCAACAATTTTTTAATTATTCCGAAGGTATCGCAAAAAGTACTCCCAATGAACTTTGTATTCTTTGCTGGATATCTGAAGAGTTACAGGAAACTGAAACGATAGTCTTCAAAAGAAATAAAACAAAACCCAACTGTTCACTATATCTTGAAGCTCTGTGCTCCTTCCCTGATATCGCAAGAAAAGCTTAATGGTAACACTAATTTTAAAAAAGGACAAGCATTGAATAATTCAAACAAAAGTTCTCGCTAAACAATTTGGCATGTGAAAAATACTTTGGAACCAGTGAACGAGCGTATACCAGCAAGGGTTGTAAATACTGTCTTGGATGTCGGCCTCATTAAGTACCGGAAACAAGTGGTAAGTTACCCTGTCCGCACAATGAGGGCACTCAGGTTACTTATTGCAAATAGCGAAATTAGCACGTGCTTGTTTTTCAGAAGTTTTCATTTAGAAGTGAGGAGAAACATATGAGTGCCTGTTTATTGTTCGTGATAGTAATGGTGAAATTGTCGGATATAGATCATTTAGAAGACTGCAGGGATAACTGATACCTAGTGATATAGCCTGGTGTGTAGCAGTGTCAGGGGATACATTTTCTGCACACACTCCTGAGTTTACCTACCAACTGCTGCAGCGGAACCAAGTGCCAGGGTGTGAGGTGGATTGGAAGCATCACTTAAGAGTAAAGTGACTCGCTCCTTATTTTGCTATTTGAAAACTCCATATGGTAATTGGTTTGGCAATGCCTATAATAATAAACATCTCGAAAATGATGATTGTATTTACATTTTAATAAGTTTCGCCATTCTCTTATGGTTAGTTATACAAAACTGATTTAATAAAGAATAATTCACAAATTATTCCCAGAAAATTCAAAATTCAAATTATAAATTTGACTGATCATCAAATATGGTGGTTTTATCAAATTGCTAAAACAGTTTCTGAGAAAATAAAAATTAACCAAAATGCTTCTTTAAAAAGGGAAACTGAGGCGAGGGTTTTCTCTAAAATCTGCTGTCGTAAAGAACTTAACCATGAAGTTTAGCATTTATTTGATTTCTCATCCCCAATTTATGCTTATCACACCAGAAAGGCCAAGCACGTGCACAATCCATGCAGGCAAAGTGCACTTCTTTTTCTTAATTACATAAATCTTAGCTTAGCACCAAATCGAGAACTCCCATAGCTCTACAAGTACGAACTGCTAAACACGCAGTGCATAGATAAATAATGCACTGCAAATACCCGCAATGGCAAGTGATGTGCACTTCTGAGAGACAAATTGTGTTTACGGCTTGTCTTGAGTGTATTTAACATGCGACACACCCACTGAGAGATACGGTCTGGTGTTCGCTTCTTGAATATGAAACGTCAGATGTGCATTATTCCTTGACAATGTCCAACCGCATACTCGCCACAAAACTTAACAAGTCATTTCACTTAAACCAATTTGAGGCATCCCGATCTGACACGAAGGACCAATGAATGAAGTCATTGAACAGCTGCTGGTTTGTCTTGGCATAATAATATAACATTCACAGATCTGAGAACTCCTCCCAACATACATATTCGAAAACCGTTCCTTAGAACTGCTTGACAGCCATGCTAGAGCTATGCCGAAGGTAATTTCTGCGCCAGAAAATTCGCGTTTGGTTCACCTATGAACACGTAGACAATGTTTGTTCTTTTCATTTCTGAAATTAATGCAAGTTTTGTTCGTAGTTTTACTGTCTAAAGTAACCATCATTGAAATTTGGTGAAATATTCGGAAAATCCATTTAAGCGCTGTGCATTTAACTTTCAAAAATATTTAACAATATATATTTTATATACTATGGGTTTATCTTCCTGATTAATCTGAAATCTATTCTTACTATTTCTACGAGGGCTGTTCAATAAAGAATGATCATCATTTTTTACAGTCATAATTTTTCGCACTAAAATTCAATCTTATTATATTCTGTTAGCTTAATGTGAAACAAACACGCCGTAGTAGTTTTAATGTTGGTACTCCTGGTTCCCGTCTGTGAGAACCAGGCAAGTTCAGACATGTTCAGTACCACCTACCGCTGCAATGGAGGTAGCATGCAGTTAAAGTTGATGTTAGAGAAAGATCCGGAGTTTCTTTCAAACGTAATCACTGCTGATGAAACTTGGCTACATCATTTTTATCCTGAGAGCAAACAGCAAGCTCAGTGTGGAAATCTCCATCACCAACCCCCAGAAAAGCAAAAGTGGTTGCTTCTGCTGGGAAAGTTATGGTCACCACATTCTTTGATATTCATTGAATAGTTTATCAGCATGTTGTGCCTGCACACACATCAGTAACTGGACAATACTACAGGGATGTCCTGAAAACATTGCAAGTCCATTATCAGGCGCAGAAGACCACATTTCCGTGAAGCAGGCTGGCTGCTGCACCACGATAATGCGTGGCCGCATATTGGCAATGTTGTTGCTGAATATCTTGCAAAAATCAACGAGAAGTACATCTCTCAACCTCCCTATAGTCCGGATTTAGCCCCACGTGACCTTTTTCTATTTCGTAACTTGAAGAAACGCCTTCATGGAAGGCATCCATCAGAAGCAGTTGTGAAGGCGGAAGGATCTCTCAAAAATGGTTCCCAGCATGTCTTTGAAGACTGGCAGAAACGCTGGGACAAGTGCATCGCAATCAGGGGAGACTATTTGGAGAAGAACCATCAAAATTTTGAGGATGAGTAAAGGTACGTTGTCAAAAAAAATTGTGATAATTCTTTATTCACAAGCACCCTTATTTATGTTCCTCGTCGTCTTTTAAGTTTTATTCTAAACTATGCTAAATGAATGGCGAGCTGTGCCTCTCCATAGGCCTCCTGTAACATTGTATAGGCCTCAACTGAAGATCTATTGAGACGAAAGCAGAATTTCAAAGCCGCATATTGTTCCTCGCGTATTACCTCCATTGCAGCGGTAAGCGATAGTGAACATATCTGAATTTGCCTGGTTCTCACAGGCGGGAACCAGGAGTACCAACAATGAAACTACTACGTCCTGTTTGTTTGACATTAAGCTAACAGAATATAATAAGATTGAATTTTAGTGCGAAAACTTATGACCGTAAAAAATTATGATCATTATTTATTGAACAGCCCTCGTAGATTAGACAAACTGTTAGTGGAAAAGACCAAAACAAGCAGTTTTATAAACATGATTTACAGATTACTACAAATTTGCCAGATGTCAACATATACGTAAGAGGGGATCAGAACGGAATCGATTATACATTTAATATATTTATTACATAACTGCATATTTTGGCACGTGTGATAAGAGGGCGAAACTGTATAGGAATTTGAACCATCACAACATATATACTATTACTATGTATAAAACGCAAGTTATCTTAACGAGATCATTTTTAGGTAAACTTTAGTTATGAAGGAACGTCAATCGGTGTTGGCTTCATCCCGATATGGTATAGGGAGTTGAGAAGCACCGTGTACCGGCAGAAGGTAACACGATGTTTCAACACAACACAGGCACAAAAAATCACGTACTGCGCCCCCCCCCCCCCCAGCCGCTATCATCTCTTCTTCTTTTTCTTGGGCTTCTAATTCCTAATGGCGTGTTTACGTCGTTGACCAACACGATTATATGTTGGGGCGGCCATCTTCCCTCTCTCCTTCATCAGGATGAGTTAACTAAATCGATTTCCTAAGCAGCACCAAACTGGATTACCGCAGGATTCGATAAAGGGGAACGAGAGTTACCAGGAAAAACGAAGTAAGAGGGAACAATATCACGTAATATGTAAATCTGTTATCAGTGCTGTCATGTCAGCAACAGACAAACTCCATATAACAATGTTAATTGAACAATCATGAACAAATAGTTTAAAATAATAAATCCAAAACTATCTAGCAAGATGGTTCATGCGGTCGCGTCTATGGCTCGCTTTTGGTAGCTGGTGAGGAGTCTGCCAATGAGATAATTTATCGTAATTTCTTACAGTTGGCAGGTGAATGCTAGATTGGATATTTAACACCAAGTTCCACCCACAAAACAAAAGAATAATATAAATAGGTGCTAAACGGTAACCACTCAATTAAGACATATGTCTACCAGAAGAGATAGCCAAGTCTTGTGGGTAGGAGCCTTATGGTTCAAATCCCTCCTCGAACCTTCTCTTTATTTGAGTCCCCCCCCCCCCCTACGTTTTCTAAGTCCTGATAACTGGAAAATGACAAGGGACTATAATAAATTTAGACTCGGAATGTTTCCTTCCCAAGTTCCTATTATTATCAGTGCCCACCGCTTGTTGTACCGTACGCAATAAGAACGAACGTTAAACATCAATGAAAAAAGGCCTTCTGTCAAGAAGTGGCCTAAGGTCCCATAGTAACAGTCTCAAAATGTTAGAGCGACAAAAATTAAGGAAAAAAAATCCATAACTGCGCTGATGATATATTTTGTGGAGCTCTTATGCGATATTCCTTGTTATTGGTTTTAATTTTGATACACACTGCTTTCTCATGTTGAAATAACAGAGTTCATCAGACCCCTTAACTTTCTGTCATATCTAACGCGGCTATTTGTCTTGCCAAATTCATTTTCATGAATAAATAAATAGTAGACACATTTAGGTTAAACAACTTGACTAACAAGACACATACTTTTCCCTTCATTTTTGGCTTGAACATCTTGCAAGTATTTGGCACGATATTACATTTTACCACTACATATGAGACATTTAAAAGTTACCTGCAAGGCTTTCATAGTCATCAAATGGTTTATTATACTTGTGAAATGTCAGAAGAAACAGTTTCAGTCAGCTGTTCCACTGCGATCGACAACATATCAGATGATATATTCTTCAAGGACATCTCCACCATTGTTAAATCATATATCCACAGCCATTATCCACTAAATCACATTACCTTATTTTCATCTTTTTTATTTCTGGCATTTATTTATCTATTTTGTTATTTTTAATAACCTAATTTGTTAAGTTGGTTTTCATTTTGTATATAAATTTCTATCCCTAGCAAGCCATTTGGTAAAAAGTTATTCAAATAATTTTTGTAGATAATAATAATAATAATAATAATAATAATAATAATAATAATAATAATAATAATAATAATAATAATAATAATAATAATAATAATAATAATAATAATAATAATAATAATAATAATAATAATAATAATAATAATAATAATAATAATAATAATACCGAAGTCATGCACAGAGAGGGAAATTTCAAAGCCATCACACATAGCGACCCAATCTTGACTCACTGTATTTTCATAACCCCAATTCACCACCAAAGAAATACATAATAAAACCACTTCTGGACATTTTTTATCTCGGTTATTATGAAATGCATAGAAGGACAAGTTTTCAAATAACAAAAGGTCCTTCAACAAGAGTGTCCTATCTTTGAGCTTAATAGTTCAAGCCACATTCATGACACAAAATATATCAAAATTGAGAATAAAATAAAACACCACAGAGAGAAAATATATATTCAAATTTTAGAATTCTTAAAACAGGAGTTTCAATTTCCAGGTATCTTAGCAAACCCGACTGTTTCCTGTCTGGTATTCCAAGCGTCTCCTCCAGAAGGAACAAGGCCTGTATCGTCGAGACTCGAACCCTTCTCTCTCTCTCCCCCACATACGTCAGACCGCTCCACTGGAAGTTGTAAGTATAAATACAGCAAACTTTGACCTTTGTGCAGACGACAAAGGCTTGGTTCCCAGTGGACATCACTAGCGAAAAATGTCACACAATGAGTCCTGGGTCATATCCGCTACACCTGGACTGGTTTGTTTACGTCTTGTGATATATCGCGGGCATCACTTCGCGCCAGCCTCATTCATAAATTAACTCGCTCGTGGCTTTTCGCCAGCTAACAATATCTCTAACTCTACCGTTTCTGTTTTATGACGCGATGTTATCATTATCACATTCCATTTTACAATACTGCAGCTCAAAATTAATTACAGCTGTAACTATTCGTGTAACATAAGTGTCTAATGTTTCCTCTTCAATCACGTTCAGCATGTAATAAACAAAGCAGGTCTGCAGATTCACTGATGAATAACAATGTGAAAATAACACCCTTGGAACATTGATTTCGATTTTCTTATTACTTTACTTAGATCTTCACCGTTATAATGAGTTATATTACTGAAGCTACCTACAAAACACTTAACATGCGTATATACAGCATCCCCTTATTGGAGTCATACAGATATTATGTAAATGAAACAGACTCAGAATATATAAAAAATCTTATGTAATTCCACCAATGACTTTCTTCCCTGCATTGTAAATGCATATATAAAGTATTCATTTTAAAACGATGATTCTTCTATTCACAATACGTTACTCAAAATAAAAATAGTATTGGAAATTAATTGTTCTTTCACACTGGCTTTGTGTAGGCTAAATTGTGGAAACGTAGAGTCAGACTGAAAAATTCAATGTCGCGATTTGAACCACGGATCTTCTGGTCTCCGTCCAGCCGCTCTAACCATTGAGCTACTATGATCAAGGTGACGATATGACATTAAATTCTCCAACTCAGAACAATTAGCCAACACACGGACAGTGTGAATGAACAATTAATTTCCATTAATTGACCTTATAGTAGTTAACTATAAAGCCCGGGCCTTAAAAGTGCTTACATGTTGTAAGTCGCCATTAAGGTTGTTGTCTCATGTCTTTATGAGAACTCCTAAGTAGTTTACCGGGGAAAATACGAGTCAGTTGGAGAATTTAATGTCATACCGGCACGTTGGCCATAGTAGCTCAGTGGTTAGAGCGACTGGACGGAGACCAGAAGATCCGTGGTTCAAATCCCGGCTATGGCACTGAATTTTTCATTCTGACTCTACGTTTCCACAAAAATTGCATTGTTAAGGAATGATTACAAGGAAGAAGTGACACACTGAAAAGACACATTCATGTTACTGTAACAAAAAGAAGTCTACCTCGGTAGCTAGATGGTAGTTTGTCTGCCTCACGTTCAAGAGGTCCCGAGTTCAAGAGGTTCAAGAGGTCTCGCTCAGAGTGAGCCATCTGGATGGATAAGATTTCATTTCAGGATTTTCCCTTATCCTGTAAGATGAATATCAGGTAACTCTAACCTCTGTTGATCCTGGGCTCATCTGAGCATCATTTCACCCGTTTTATTTATGTCCGATATGACCTAGCGCTGGAGGACGTAAATTAAAAAAAAAAAAGCAAAAAAAAAAACAAGCAGTGGGGAGCATATCTCTCAGTTGATCTCTGTGAAAAAATCGAAACTAGCAAATCTATTTCGAAAACGCCTAACACTGCCAGAAAAATGGATATAAACTGTGCGTATAAAAATTTGTTTATACTTTTATTAGACAAAAATATACAACTTACAATTAAACAGGAATTTCGATCTTAAAATACACAAAGTTTCTTTTCTGCATATCCACTATAATTGTACTGAATCAATACCTTATAATTTTTAAAGTAATACCGCTGTTCTTTCTCACGACGTCACTGGAAGAGTATGGATTTTCAAGGCCAGCTTAGAAGTGACCAGCTTTTAAACATCAAAATATCGGTTCGCTTTCCTATATCTCCCTATGTGTCATGAAACAAACAGATAATTAACATAAAGTTGAAAAAGAAATATTTAATAAGAATAATTTGTGGAAGCTATATAAAAATACAGTAACACATCAGATTGTCTTGTAAAGGAAGGAATGAAGCGTCTCCACAGCACGAGTACAGAGTATGTAGACAAAACGGCGAACAATGGTATATAAAATGTATGTACACACAAGAAAAGACTGACGTAGTGATGAAAACGTTGCCTGCTCGTCTGGGAGAGGAAGCTGGATTCCATCTCTTTTTGCTCGCGGTGGCTGGACCCTAAGACCAGAACAAATGAAGGCGGTTCTGAACGGCGGCTAATGAGTTTGTGTGTGTTTTGCTGTTCATGGATTTGCTCGGACACACCCAAAATCCATCCTTTGCTCATTCATCTTCCCCTCCACCAGATTTGCATTGATGAAAGTGGTTCGCCAGTACATTGATACAAAGTTAGCGTTCTGTTACACAGCTGTACAGCCTTATTTCTACTGAAGTACTTACTCCAAATGGTTGCGACTGATTTTCCTAAAAGTGGGTCATCGGTTTACTTTTTATTGTAATTCTATGTACAAGGTCCCATGAACTCCAAATAAAGTATTATTGCAACGAAAAAGTGGGTTGTATTAGTATATAAACAGAATAAATAAAAAACGAAGTGAGACGAATACCAAATGTTCCTAGAAAATCTTCCCTAAAAGGAACATGTCTTTATTTCGACTTTCTCAAACAAGGCATTGTGGATTTTCATTAAACACCAATGTTTCAGTTACTTCATATACAAATAAAATATAGATTTTGATTTACCTCTTAATAACACATCATCCTAAATAAACATTTGTAATTTTACATTACTGGTAAAACATAAATGTTCAAAATCACTCAGAATACAGAAAATGTAATCTCAAAATGTGCAACTAACGTGCAATAAATAAATAAATAAAAACCGATATACAAGATACATCTAGGAGTAATTTACTATTTAAGTTCATCTTTTAAGGAAGAGACACGTAGATTTTGAAGAAAATCTCCCGTCCCAAACTACTCCTTAATTTGAAAAAATGGCCGTGACTTTTTTTACTCTCAAAAATAATTCTAAAAACGTTAATTCAAACACCGTATCCTAAAGATATTTATTTACATGGCCAATAAAGCGTAGATGCATTTTCTGAGAATAGAGACTCAAGTCGTCTTTATTCTGAATTATTTTTGCATAATGATAACTGGTAGGTAATCCTTTAAGAGATGGACAATATCTTGCTAAGTACTGTACTGTTAAGATAATTTATCTCAAAATGTTTTGTCGCGTAAACTATTTGATATACTTTTTATTACTATTTTGCATTTTCAGATCATTACTTTTTCTTCTTCTCTTCTTCTTCTTCTTCTTCTTCTTGTTCTTGGTTTTGGACTTCTCAATACGTTCAGGCTCCAATTTGGTCTGCCCATCTTTTCCTCGGTCTTCCCTGGTTCCTTGTACATTTGGGTTTATAGTTGGCTATTTTAGGTATTCTGTTATCATTCATTCTTTGAACATGCTTTTCCCAATAATATTATATATTTCTTCTACTTTTTTAGTGTACCCAGCTTATTGTTCTTACAAATTTCATCTTCGATGTCTGTATCCTAGTACTATTTATTTTTGTTAATGTCCTGGTTTCTGATCCGCATATCAGAGTTGGTATTGCCAGTGATTTGTACAATTTTACTATGCAGTCTTTACGGGCCTTATTATTTAATGTGTCTCTTATATAGTTAAATTTATTTATTTTCTCTATTATATCAGTTTCTCCCTGGTAGGAGACATTATAACCTAAATGTTTGAAGTGTGATACCTGATCTATTATTACACTAACATTATTTTTAATCTAATTGGATTCATTCCTCTGAAAGTCAAGTTTTGGATTTATTTGCTGATATTTTCATTCCATATTCAATAGCAATTTTATTTAGAATGTGTAGCCTTTTCTGCAGGTCATCTTCATTTGTGGCCCTTAATATCTGAGCATTTGCATATAACATAGTTTTCACTTTAAAACTTCTGAAACATTAATTCCTCTATTAACTTTATTTGACCAAATTCTTACTACTTCGTCAAAAATGCAAATGATAACGTCAATCTCGTCTTACAGGACTATTAAATATTTGTTTTTATTTTTGTACCAATATACATAGTTTTTATAGCTTCAATTAGTTTACTTGTGTGCCTCTACTTCTTAAACTCTTCCATAATATTATTCTGACACTTTATCAAAGGTTTTAAAATAGTGAATAAATAGTAAGTGCGTTTCTAAATTTTGTTCTCTTCTTTTCTCTATAATTTGTTCCAGCGCAAAAACATTGTCAACAGTGCCTCTTGCTCTTCTAAAACCTGTTTGTTATTCTACGAAAATTGCATGTCATATTTAACTGCGTACTTATTATTTTGACGTATATTTGTAATATTAATTTACACTATAAACTAATCCTTCCGTAATTTTCAGGTTTTGTTTATTCACCTTTCTTAAATATTGATATCACTTTAGCTGTCTTCCATTCTCGGGGTATCTCTTTACTGCCCAGCACTTGTTAAACAGGTACAATAAACTTACCTGTAATTTCCTAGGGATATATTTCAGCAATTCCAGATTACTATTATCAATACTTCCGATAATTAAACTTTTCTCAACTACAAAGGCGCTATTCAATTTTTCCGCTTGTGTCCATGCAAGGAATATGAATTTCAAATGCGTCACCTGACGAAATACTGTTTAGAAACCTATATCGCTTTACACACGTACATATTATGTAATGAAATGTGTAAATGCAAATCGAAAATTACTTAGATTAATAAAACGTAGTTAGGATAATAACTTCTGATAATAGTTTGAAGACGAGTAAAGAATGCAAAGCACCAGAATTTTGAAAGAAGCGTCAAGTGAATTTAAGATGTGGCTCCAGTTCTGAATGCCACGCTGTTACTGCAACATTTTACAAATCTGTTTTCGCCACACCAAATCAAAGCCCGAGGGTGCCGGTTTCAGAAATCGCTGTGTGATGTTTTGGTTTAAATGAGAGAAAACGTTTTATTCACCGGAATTACGTCATTTCTGTACATCACTGTGATTAATCATGATTACATTGCTGCTCGCTAATACCTACCGCGCTGTCAGAAGTACCGTGTTTTCACACCGTATCAAAAACAAATTTCACAAAACGTTGATCATCGGGAGCGGGTCGTGTTAGTCTGCTTTTATCTCATAATTGCAACAAATAAATATCTTCACTACATGTCAAGTTACGATTATCTCAACATGCGCACATTTCCAGGGGATGCTGGTTTATATGCAGTATTTACTCATTTCAAATTTCTCAGAAAATATTCAAAGACGAATATTGCAGTTCACACAAAAGTTCTACATACAAATTAAATATTTCAATATACATTTTGAATTTCCCTGAAAAAATAAAATAAAAATAGTTCAAAATGGCTCTAATGCTGTTATAAAATATATTTATACACTTTTTGAAATCACTCCTTGATCCATTCAATCTCATTCACGAAATATTTTTTTCTTCCTTTGAAATCTTCAATTTTTTGTTCTGTTACGCAGCCATTCCATTGCTTTTTCTCTTGAGCTCAAGAAAGAGTATGTAATATGATGGCCAGCATTTGGTTAACGAAACTTTTTAAATGCTAAGTGTTACACTTCGGAATGTATTCAATATGTACTATTTTAGTTAAATAACTGCTGTAATTTAAAATGAATTTCCCGCTTATATAAAAATTCAAAATTTGAAAAAAGAAGGTAATTGAAACCTCAGATACACAAAACTTTTGATATCATTTCCAAGAAAAATACAAAACCTACATTTTGAAAAGTTCGCTTATTATTAAGAATTTATTCTTAAAAAATGTCTATCAGCATCATCACCATTATCATTGTTTTATATAACTGTGTGCGTAAAATGCCAAATATTTAAGATATTTATCTGGAAACATTTTAAATTTTAGGAAACTTTTCCACTCTTGTATTTTAATATTGTATAATTCTATATAACAGAAAAACAAAAACTTTACAGGAAAAATATACCTCTCATTAAAACACAAAATTATTATAAAATGTGGCATTAAATATTTTACAGACATTCATTGCTATTTGTTTGAATTTTTCATGAATGTTTTGTAGTGCTAAGTTTCCATTCGTTTATGTTTTCTGGCAATGCAGAGTTTTAGGAATGTAAAAAAAAAAAAAAAAGTTTTGCACATATCTATTTCGATTAAGATTTAGTACACTGAATAATTTTTAAAACATAAATAAAAAAATCGGTAGTCGGTAGATAATGTATTTAGAATTTAGTGTTGTCTATTTCTCTCGACCCCCCCCCCCTCTGTCACTCTCTAATCTGAGGAAAAAATGTGGTATTGTCTAGTATTAGTTACTATGCGCTTTTAAATAATGGAATATTGCCTTAGACTACAGAATTACAATTTTAATGAGGAATATGAGCAGTTTTGGAATAGAAACGTAAGCCTAAAAGTTAATATAAATGTCCATTTGATATTTATAAATAGTTTTGATTACCCACAAAACAACACAGATGGCTTTACCTTTTTCTGGCTGTCAGATATGTAGTGACTGCTCCCATGCAAGGAACTTACCTGTAAAATGAAAAGAAAAAGCAATATTATTAATTAGGTAAAAATAACAAATGCCAACTTAAGTTTTACTTACAGGATCAAAGACCAAGAATTTAAACTATATTTCTCGTACTTTGGTTCAACTGGCTCTCCTTTTTTCCTGACTGACGAACCTGAACCTTTGAATGACCATGTACAACAGACATACAAGCGTTGTGCAATGCAAGTCAAGCGATAAAATTACTAGGTATTAATAGATACAGGTGCTTTCTGTGACAGCGGTTTAAAACGACGGATTCCCTTCCTGTTTATACGAACTTCCACATAGTCCAGATGCATTAGCTCCAGTATTAATTGATAGAGTCGACATGAAAAACTCAATGCCACAGCCAGGATTTGAATCACGGATCTACTGGTTTCCGTCCAGTCGCCCTTACCCATTGAGCTATCATAGCCAATTTGCCGGCATAACATTAAATTATCCAAATGACTCATATATCCCCGGCATTGAGTTTTTCCTGTCGACTCTATTAATTAAATTTGTATAATGGATAGAGTCAACATGAAAAATTCAATGCCATGGCCGGGATTTGAACCACGGATCTCCTGGTTTCCGTCCAGTCCCTCTTAACCTTTGAGCTACCATGGCCAACGTGCCTTCCTGACATTAAATTCTCCAGTTGACTCGTATATTTTCCCCGGTGGACCACTAGGGGCTCTCGCATCCGAGATACACCGTTTGTGGCGACTTACTATTGTAAGTACTTAAGTCCCAGGCTTCATCATTTAACTCTTATTATTTTAGTTAATTGATGGAAAAATTAATCATTTCTCCACACTAGCCGTATATAGGCTATATACGGCTAGTGTGGAGAAATGATTAATTTTTCCATCAATTAACTAAAATAAATTTGTATATGTTAACTTAAATGATGTTAAATAAGGAACTAGTTTGTATCCACAACGAGCCATCCCAGACAGCAGTCTTAAGACACGACCCAAAGTAGCATGGAATTGGGTTTAGTAAATTTTTCGTACAGGACGCTTTGGATTCACACGTAATTTGTTAAAAAACCTGTCATTTCAAATCCAAACTCCACAAGTGCTGGCAACACTGCGGTTATCAGTCATCTGCCGTTTGTTCTCTACATTAACTCACAACAGTTGTTAAAGCGCGGATTATCAAGAAGTTGGGAAAACCTAGGGCAGGTACAAGAACCGAGATCTGTCAAAGCGGATTAGGAAGGGGAAAGTGCCAAAAGATTACGGGCAGGTGAAGATGAACTTGGGTTCCCATTTTCTCCATGAATATTTCAGCACCTCCCTCTGTTTCCAAGGCTAATCAGCTGTTGCATTATTAACCTGGGCAAATTCTCGTGCCAGTCCTGCTTCATCTATAAATTTACCAGCCCACCAAGCGATGTCTGGTACATTTTAATGTTTCCACCAGGCTTCTCACGCTTTGGGAATCGGAAATCTGCCCCACTGAGAATGTGTTCGCCGTTCTTTTCAAAAAAAGAGAAGTGGTAACCCAGAAATATTCATTCTACTTTCTTCACAGTAGAACCGCAGGCAGATTCTTTGTTTTCATTCAAAGAATAAGCATACAGTTTAATATGGAAATGTCCGCTGTTACTTGGTGGTAAAATAAAACGGTATATGTATTGCCTCGAATTTAGACTAGGACACAATCTACTCTTAATTACTCACTCATAAAAATAATTTCCTTACCCATAATAAGTTCACTTAAAGCTGCACATAATGTAACTGAAACGTATAGCTCACAACTAAAAAGTTGAAGGGATACATTAGTCACGATATAAATTTGGTTATGAATGAGTTTTCTATAATTGTCTAATATCGTTTCAAATTCTTAGCAACATGGCATGGGGTTTGTTTGACTGTGTGCGAGAGAGCTGACTGGTTGCCTAGTCGCAATCCAGTATCATCCATGTTGTTGAAAATTAATTTTGACGAAATGTGGACTTCCGGATCTTGGAAGTTCAATACTTCACAGATGGTCTTCCTTTAATGGCTGCCTTACTGATCATCCTTCATTATCTATTCTTTTGTTTTGTAGGTGCAACTATGGTTCGTGGTAGTGAATACCCAATTTACCTGGCAACTCAGGGAAATCACTTACACCACCCCCACCCATAAAATTGGCCGTTACACGGGATTTGCACCCGCGACATCCCAAATGCCAGTCACAAATACTGCTGCATCAACCATCACGCTCGGTGACTTTAAATTACTTCAAGACCAGCGTTTCATCGCAAAACTAAGGAAATCCCATTCAAATGTTTAGCCGCGGTAACGGGATGGGCTCTTATCAATGAAAGAAAACACAATCGCAAACTTTCAACCTTGTCCGTCTTATAATATACTCGGGAAAGCGTACATCACCATATTACACCGATTATTTTGAAATACCAAGCTTGTATTTTAACAGACTTCTCGTGTAATATTTATGCTTGCGCGCACACACACCTCTTTCTAAACATATGTTTTTTTGGGGGGCGGGGGGTGCTCAGGGGTTCCCCAAAGCCTTTCCGGTGAAAACTCGATATCGCATTTTTGGATGCAATACTTCTCTGAAAACTTACTAAACTATATTAATAGTTTCCCGTAGGATCCGTCCCCTTCAGCTACCGTGGTGCGGGCGCTGCGGACCCTTAGCACTCGTGGTACCTCTGACGTTACTAGAGGAAGCTCGGGCCGAACTACCGAGCCCCTCCCGTCGGGGAGTTGTTCGGATTGGGTTGGACTCGAGGGGGCAGTGTGTTCCCGACACCCACGGGGAATTGGGTACCTCCGGCCAGACTACGGCCACCCGGAGGGGGTAGAGGGTTGTCTAATAAGTCCCAGGTACTAGCCTGCATAGCTAGTAGGTGTGCTAGATCACCTGGCGGCCCCACCGAGGTTTCTCGGTAGTCTTCATTACACGATGTTTTTTTTAATAAACATCTTTTCCCAAACCATTAAATCTATCGGACCGTTTAATTGATTTAATAATGTAACTTCTGGATTTATTTCACGGTTAAATGACTAAAAATGATCTGCTACGTATGGCCGATTTATCAGTCTGTTTGTACTTAATGTTACGAAAATGTTCTTTCGTTCTGGTTTCTAAATTACGTTTTGTCTTTCCAGTATAAACTTTATCACAATCGAAACAATTAAACTGATATATACCAGATTTTTTATTAATAGAAATTTTATCTTTTATAGAGAAATGCAATAAATTTTTAACACTATATTCATTTTGAGGAACTAAAGTTATACCAAACTCTAAAACATTTTTGAAAATGTTTATTAACCCAAGGATGGTAAGTAATTTTTTTTAAAATTATAATCGTTTTTATTTTTAAGGGTAGAAATGCCATTAACAGTTTTTTGATATTTGATTTTTTCATGTTTTATTTATAAAGAATTTATTAAAACCATTAATTAAAGCAATATTAATAATATGTTTATATCCTTTATTAAATGCATCTTTATTCAGCGGTATATTTATTAATCTATCAACCAAACTATTGAAAACAGCAAATTTATGTGAAAAAGGGTTAAAACTTTTATTTTTTATGTAATTATCAATATGAGTAGACCTCCTATAAATACCAAAGTTTAATTTATTATTAGTTCTTATTATCTTTAGATATAGAAAAGGTAAAAGCAATTAATTTCAGTTTCTAATGTAAATTTTATAGCTTTATGTTGCAAATTTAGTAATTTTAAAGCATCATCTATGTATTTTTCAGGAACAATAGGAAAAATATCATCAACATATTTATACCAAACTTTACAAATTAAAGGGAATAGTTTAGTGACTTGCATTTTGAAAAAAAAAAAAACTCATAAAAAGATCAGCAAGAAAAGGTGAAAGAGGATTACCCATTGCTAATCCAGAAGTTTGTTGAAAAAACTCACTATTAAAAGTGAAAAATTTTGATCTAAAAAAAATTCAGTAAGTTTAACAAAATCAACATGTAAATTTATTGAATTCAACAAATTTTTAAAATAAATTAAACGTTTTTTTTTTTTTTTTTTTTTTTTTTTTTTTTTTTTTTACTAGGAATAACTCACTCTATATTACACATCTTTCTTTTACTCATTAATTAATCTCGTTCTCTTCACAAACCGCTCCAACAATTCATAATGTTATCTTTTCAAATATGTTTAAAATAAATTTAGAAGAACAAATATAAAAATAACAACAATAATACTTTTGTGGCTGAAATTAAAAACAGGCCTGTTGTACAATATATCTATTAGAAAGGTTTGGCTAAAAGAAATCTCTACTAATTGCTAAGCAATGCCAAAATTACCAACTTTCACGTGTTACCCCCCTTAATCAGTTAATTAAACAAAAACGACATATGTCTTTAATCCCGCATGCTTGTTCCAAGAATGCACTAGAAGCAGAAGAATAAATATTTAAGGGTGCTAAACAGGAGAGGCGTGTCTCTGATTTCCTTGGTTGGAGATACGAACCTGTGAATAATTTAACCTCAGTGTACACCACTAAGGTTGTTTATGAGTGCATTCCCGTGTAAGCTACCTGCTTCTCGAGGAAAGAAATAATTTTGCTGTGTCGCTGATCAACACCTACGCGCTCCTGAACACGCCGTGCATTTTTTATGTGCCGCCGATACACCATTTACTGCTTAACCTGTCGATATAGCACCACACCATCGTCTTCGTTATTCTGTCACACAGCAGCACAAGGTGGGGGGAATTGCATCACTACTCAAGTCGGGAGTCAAACTTGTATCGCTGATTCAAAAGAATGTATTCATTAATATCCAATATTGCATATCCGTAACGCTTTTAACTGACTACTTATTACGTGAATGATTAAAACATGACAAAATTACTATTTGAAACACATAAAACTGTCATTTACTATAAAAATGATGCAGCTATAAAGGAACAAAAGTTAGGTATAACATCATAGAATAATTTAAAACTAATTATTTATACATTCCATGTTCTTGTTTGAAAGAATCAAACAGAAAAATTAAGATAATTATTTGTTAAGCAGGTCTCACGAAAATGACGCATTAGTTCCCAAATAATACAAACTTCATAGGAAGAGGACTTCAGAACCAAATAACACGACACAAGGTCAAAGGCAATATTCACTTATTACGCGAATTGTCTATCTCATCCCTAGTTAGAGAAATTAATTCCTGTCTCTATGTAATTTTTATTCAGGAAGTCCCAGACACATATCTCTATAAAATTTTGCTAGCAAATTTTTGGACAGAATGCAATATACCTACTTAGAAAGCACCGGAAGAACATGTTTTGAGACTTCCTGAATCCAAACAAAGCCATTTTTGTTTTTCAAGAAACAGGTCAGTGAGAGCGTATGTATGAGTTCCCATACGAACAGCTTAACTAAAAAACGAAGAGTCGATTAAATACCCCACTTATTATATACCATTATTGATTTTGACATTGAAGTTCCGCAAACAGTTTTTGTAAAACAATATTAATTATTAAAAACTCCAAAATGGTTTTCTGTATAATGATGTGTCAAGGTCCAAACCTGCATAGTCATTCGAGAAGAACGTCAGTTTTAATCATTCATATTATTCATATACAAATTCGTGAAATCAAGAGCACGTTAACTCTTATAACAACCGCACATATCATTTAAATTCTACATAGGTCTATAAATTACATTTCATGAGAAAACTTTTATGTTAAGAATCAACTGCAAATTTTAAGTTTTGTAACAGGTACGTTGCCTTCATATATAAACGTAAAGGGCAGGGACGTATTTAAGAAACGCCCCCCCCCATATGAATTATCATTTCAAGCTTTTAATAAATAGTTGAAATAAGACTTAGTTTAAAATAAATCGAAAAAGTTTATTCAAGCTTCTCATCTTAACATCTCTATTGACTGTCAAGCAAACATAAAGTTATTTAAGAGATAAACGAAAAGTTACTGCACAGCAGCTGTAGAACTCGTTAAAATACACAAATAATGTCAATAACTATAATGCATTGCAATTTAATATAATTTTCTGATTAGAATTCCCAGATACTTAAAGATATGTAATTTTTAACTTCTAAGTTCCTATTCCCTTTTTCATTCAAGGGGAACTAATACTTCAAATACACCAATCAGTGGTTCGCTCTTTAAATATATGATTACTGTTATATCACTTTATCCAGATGTGAAACAAAAATGTGCAAGGCCTTTCTACAGACTTTATCCAAAGAAACAAGACAAAAACAAACTTTTCTAAGAACAATTTGTAGAAGCTTGGGTGGAGAAAGTCATGTGAATATAATATATTACTTGTGGTTTTAGTTTTTACTTACATGATAAAAACACACCCCTGATTATTTATTAAAAGCAAAAATTCAACGTAGAGTTTTTGGACCCCCCCCCCCCCCCCCGAAACTGACTTCCAAATACGTGCCTGGTAAAGGGCCTGAAGGTTAGTCAAATCTTTAAAAAGCGGATGGCAAATGGACCGCCGCTAGTCCAACATACCGCTCCTGGTTGATCTCTCTGCATAACATAACGAGAAACAAGCGACTGACAACTCAGCATCTCAAAAAATTACAAACTGTTTAAAAATTCAGACAAAACAATTCTCAAAATATGCTAATGTTTAATTCAGTGGCCTCAAAACACATTTCCGGTAAAACCTCCATACCATAATTCTATTACTTAGTGTAGCAGGTAGATAGATAGGTAATAGACGCAATAAATCAGTGAAAAGTTAGGAGAAATAAAATCCATAAAACTGAAACAATGCGATCATAATGGCAAAGAGATGTGTTCGGGTTTCGTCCCACAGGAGTTATTATTCGAGGGCTGTTCAATAAATAATGATCATAATTTTTTTACGGTCGTGATTTTTCGCACTAAAATTCAATCTTATTATATTCTGTTAGCTTGATGTGAAACAAACACGCCGTAGTAGTTTCATTGTTGGTACTCCTGGTTCCCGCCTGTGAGAACAAGGCAAGTTCAGACATGTTCAGTATCGCCTACCGCTGCAATGGAGATAACATGCAGTTAAAGTTGATGGTAGAGGAAGATCCGGAGTTTCTTACAAACGTAATCACTGCCGATGAAACTTGGCTACATCATTTTGATCCTGAGAGCAAACAGCAAAGCTCAGTGTGGAAATCTCCTTCATCACCAACCCCCCCCCCCCCAAAAAAAAAGCAAAAGTGGTTGCTTCTGCTGGGAAAGTTATAGTCATCTCATTCTTTGATATTCATGGAATGGTTTATCAGCATGTTGTACCTGCACACACATCAGTAACTGGACAATACTACAGGGATGCCCTGAAAACATTGCAAGTCCATACCAGTTGCAAAAGACCACATTTCCGTGAAGCAGGTTGGATGCTGTACCACGATAATGCGCGGCCGCATTTTGCCAATGTTGTTGCTGAATATCTTGCAAAAATAAACGTGAAGTGCATCACGATACTTATAGTCCGAAATTAGCCCCATGTGACTTTTATCTATTCCCTAACTTGAAGCAACGTCTTCGTGGGAGGCATTATCTATCATCAGAAGCAGTGGCGAAGGCTGTGGAGGCAATTTTGAAGAATTTCTCAAAAAATGTCTTTGAAGACTGTCAGAAACGCTGGGACAAGTACATCGCATTCAGGGGAGACTATTTTGAGAAGGACCATCAAAATTATGAGGATGAGTAAAGGTACGATGTCCAAAAAAAAAAAATGTGATCATTCTTTATTGAACAGCCCTAGTATATGCTGGTAAATCTACTGATATGGGGCTGTCTCTTTTGGACTAAGTCTAAACCCGCGACCTTGGGATCAGTAGGCCAGCACCTACCAAGCCCTCTGGATCAAAACAGAAAGAGAGAAAGCGCGAAAAGAGAAAGTAAAACAGAGAAACAGCAGGAAATGCAATAGTAAAGATGCAAACTCAGGGGAACAACAAATAGGGGAAAGAAATGGCAAATAGGAGGGAAGCGGATTAAAAAAAAAAAAAAAAAAAAAAAAAGGCAGTACAAGTCAAGGAAAATTACAAAATAAGAAGTGGAGAGGGAAGGAAGAGATAAACATACAATGGATGCAGACCCTCAAGAAGGTCGTAGTCATCAGCCCAGGGAAGCAGAAATCGGCATCAGAAGGGAGAGACAATTGTCAAGATGCCCTGTGATCTGCTTGCTCATCTGTCTGTTGTTTTAATTGTAGTGTGATCAGTTTAAGGGTCCCCACTGTGTACACCGCGGAAGATTTTAATGATTATATTCTGTGAAATCTGTGAGGTGGAAATGCACGCGGATTACTCACGGTTCCCTAACAAAAACACGTCGCATCTGCCCACTTGTTGCCAGGAGATAGACCTAGCGTTCAACCAATACCTGCAACTGTGCATTGTCTGCTCTCAACGCAATCTCCAATCTCGGTGCGATTCCTAAATAAAACGGAAACTATCTGCAAATGTTTAAATTCGGCACTAAAATGAGTTCTAGTACGACCAAGAGTTTGTACACTTTTCATTTTTGACAAGTTGTTAGAAATAGTGTCGTTATAATATATCGTAGCGGCTACAAGAGGGATAAAAGAGACTGAAACGATAATGACATATTTGAAAAGCAGTCCGCTATATGTTTACTTTGACATACCAAGTACTTTCCATGATCAAAAAAGTATTTCACAATTCAGACAATAATAATGGGCACATCGAATATGTTAAAAACCACAACGATTTTATTTTCTTTCTGCAGTGTTTCTGTTTAAGTTACAGCTTACTATTAAAAACAGTTATAAAATTTATTCAGAGTGAAGGGGACTTCAAACACAACCTTTGTTCAACATTTTTTATATAAAGAGGCGGACGGAAAGCAGGTATTTTTTGCTGAAATATGAACATGAATTTGTGGATGTAGCACAATATTTTTCTGCTTATTTTAGGCTTTCAGAGAGAGAGAGAGAGAGAGAGAGAGAGAGAGAGAGAGAGAGAGAGAGAGAGAGAGAGAGAGAGAGAGAGAGAGAGAGAGAGAGAGAGAGAGAGAGAGTAAAAGTAATTACATGTCGATGTGATAATTGACAAATGATATCAGAAATACAAATAGTTGATCGGTCAAAAATTTATTCGAGCGAGATAAATCATTTTCATTTCAAACTTCATCTCTTCTACTGTTGGCCAAAATTAAACTGCCAGACTCGTGTCACTTATGGTGATTCATAAATATGAGTTATTTACTTATAATTCATTGTTATAGTTATATTTGTAAAATATTCCAAATAATTTAATTTGGGCTCCAAATTCTAAAGCCCAGGTCACTACAACCCAGTGATAAAATCAAAACGATAAAACATAAAATAGACCGCTAGAGTCCAATTTCAAAGCATTAATGCATTAGCATAGACATCTTCTCTAACGCCTCCAAGACACAACGCTGAGTACTTGACTCGCCATGCACGACTGTTCTATTGCTCCGTAAGTCACAGGTGTCCTCGAGGATTGGGTGGCCGATGTCGCTACATAGACAGCAGCCGTTGTGTCGTCTGCATACCGATCATTATCGGCGCTAATGGCTACCTAAATACGTGCATCCGCTTCAAGTATGACTTGCTATTTCAAATACTTACACATCATAGCTTTTCCTGAGAGATAAATAACAAAACTCATATCACCTGACGACGAGAAAATTCTCACATTTACTATACATAAAGAGCAAATAAATATTTTCAAAATTGCACCGATTTTCAACCTTTTCATGTCTGGTATTTACAAAATTATTTTATGTGGATATAGTACAGGAATTCTTTTGATGTGATAGCTTAGCAAAATGTTGGCATATGGTTTAAATCACTTGTGGTCAACCGGAGAAATTTCAGTAAAAATCCTGATAGTAATTTCTGGCTTAAACATTTATTTCTCCTCCATTATGCCACAGCATGTAAAGTGCAATGTCGTTTCCTTTTTCCTGCATGTTAAAGACGACCTTTTTTCACAGTTAGTATGCAAAATGTTGAAAAAACTAATTTCTGAAAATTCTGCAGTTGTAGAAATTCTTTTATTATATATTACCTTGTAGACAGAATAGAAACAGGGAAATGCAGAAGGTTTAATCGTCCTGCGCCGTAGCGTAGTGAACTAAGGCGTCCCGCTTTGTTCCGGGTTCGAGCCCACCCCTGGAGGTTGCGGATTTTATGCCTCGGGTATATGACCGGTGCTCACTCAGCATCGTGAGGAAATTGAGGAGCTACGACAGCTAACGAACCGTACTCTAAAAAGTCGTCTTTCAGGTTGTGGGTGCCGAGATGCTGACCACATCTCCCTTTATCGGTTGAATGATCACCCAACTCTACCTGGCATATGTGGGCATGAGGCCGGCAGTTGGGTTGGCAGGCCTTGGCCCAGTAGGGGCTGTTGCGGCAATGGGTTAAGGAGGCTTAATCGATAGTCAAAATATTTGAAGAGCTGGTCGCTATGTAATGGCTGTCTTTAAAACAACACTGGTGTTTTAATTTAAAAAAAAAATACTTTCAATTTTTAAAAGATTGCCTTTCTCCGCAGTATTCACCCGAATTATATTTTACATTATTACCAAAATATGTAACCTATGCACTACAGATTTGACTAACAAATATGTTGTTAAAGGAGTACTTTTTTAATAATCGCCTTTTTTAAGTTTGCAGAGTAGTATTCATTTGCAGAAATTATGGAATAAAGTAATGTTTATCAAGACAGAAACATACATCTCATTTTCAAATACACACTGCATTACTCAGGGATTACAGTGGAGAGTGTGCTCATGGTCTGGTTAGAGAAATCCTCTGGAAGGGATTTTCATTTTGTTTGTGGATAACGAAGGGATTGTATGGACACACCAACGTGAGATAATAAGCTACCGTGTTACACATGCATTAGTTAATTAGCCTGAAATATTTTAAGTGTATTTATTTATAATGACAACCCACAGGATAAAAAATATATGTACTAGCAGCACGAGAAAAAAATTAAGGGGTAGAAAATAATTAGTTTAATTCACAAATGGGGTGGAGGAAGGGTAATTCAGGATTACGACTTGTACGCACTTAATTCCTTTCTGCAGAAAGGAACTTGGCTAAATCTTTTTTATGCAAGTGAGTAAATGAAACATAACGTTTTTGAGTTTGCATCACCCACTTTTACCTATCCTGCCAGTTTTATGTTCGCCATCAAAGCCCTATTATTAGATAAACGGATATTTCACCAGTAACTAATGAACGACATGAGCCCATTGAATAAAAAGGCATTTTTAGAAAAAGGTTCGAATATTTAGCAGTACATGTCACATAAATGTCAAATTTGGTATTTAAGTTCAGCAGCTTATTTCAAGGATGCAGCAATGAATCTTCCTTTCGGCTATGCCTTACGAACAAGTTTCTTTTATTTTTGTTAATTTAAAAAATTTGATTCACGTAACATTGATTAACAAAGTCTGTATTCTGAATTTTCTGTGGATACCCAGTGAAGCCCTATTTATTCTGAATGAAAAATGTACATTTTTATAACTGGTAAACCATATTGACAGACGAAAATCTAATACAAAAAGTGTACAACTGCCATTAAAATACAGAATTGTTTCTGGAAATACCCAGTGAAGCCCTCTTTGTTCTGAATGTAACAAGTAAACCATACTGACAGACAAAAACTTACTGCACAAAGCGTGTAATTGCTATTAAAACACGCAATTATGTAAACTATTGTTTTGTGGCGTTAACCATTTCCAAAATATTCCTTGTGAGTTTACAAAATAAATGTGTAGCACATGGAAAAGTAATCTTTTGTATGGTAGTCTTTGGAGAGAATGAATATTCTTCCCCTTTGTTTTTACCTCGTGTTAAGGCATGCAATGGCTGAAAATCTCGGAAGAAATCAAGAAATAAATGTATTTTTGTGTATATCTTACCCTTTCATTTGGCGTTTTATGATTCTAATTTTGGGAATACTGAACTTTGTTTTCAGTTATGTAAATTTTCCCCGCATAGCGTTATAATGTTTATTTTGTTATCTGTCGTTTATCTCGAAGACTTTCCCTCAGCATTTTTCATTATTTAGTAGTCAAGCTATCAATGTTTTTTTCAGCAAAACTGCTAAAAATATTTTATAACAGATCAGCACAGAATCAGACAAAAGATAAGATTCCTTGTTCTCATTCGCAAAACCTAAACTAAGCTTTAGAATTTTAAAGAGCATATGCAATGTTCTAATTCTGATTTATTCAGCTTAAAATAAAATATTGAGTAAACCTAATAATCCACTTGACACATAGAGCGTTTTAATTAATTTAGAAAAACTTATCACATCAGGAACAATAGCTTAAATATCAGCGAAATAAATGCACATCAGTATATTGTCAAACAAATAAGGTAATGTGCTAGTTATGTGCAGAGGATCTACCAAAAGTTCAAGGACCCTGGCCTCCTTCAACCCGGGAGCGATGGATAACTGCGGGGCTCTTTCCATAGGGCAATACCTGATTTCTTAAAAAGCACCCCCCCCCCGTTGACAACGTCAAGACGGGATGGAAGTGGATACGCCATTTACGCGCGTCAACCCCGCAGGGAAGACTACCGAAAACCTCGGTGGGGCCGCCTGGTGATCTAGCACACCTTCTACTAGCTCTGCAGGCTAGTGCCCGGGACTTATTAGGCAACCTTCTACCCCCTCCGGGCGGCCGTAGCCTGGCCGGAGGTACTCAATTCCCCGTGGGTGTCGGGAACACACTGCCCCCTCGAGTCCAACCCAATCCGAACAATTCCCGACGGGAGGAGCTTGGCAGTTCGGCCCGAGGTTCCTCTAGTAACGTCAGAGGTACCACGAGTGCTAAGGGTCCGCAGCGTTCGCACCACAGCACCTGAAGGGGATGGATCCCCTCCCCTACGGGAACTAATGAGATAAGTGCAACTCAGTAGAATCCAGGAAGAAGTTTCGAGTTTGTGGAAAGCACAAATACATGTATATTGCATACTATGTTTTTGACATAGTGAATAATAGAAGTATTTGAGAGAAGTTAAAATTAATTCGCGCCGGTTGTTTAAAAGCAGTACCAAGATCGACCGCATTGGCCTCTGCGAACTGGTGATTTATTAGTCATGGTGATGTGCTGACCAGGCAAGTCATCAGCTGAAAGGCAGATGGCTGCTTGGGTCAAAAAGTTCTATTTAAACGCTGCATTTAATTTCGTTGAATTGAATGGTAATTAAATCACAACAAATAAAGGGAAGCAAAGGCAATAACATTTAAATGACATGATTCAACTACCTATTAGCTGCAATAATTAAATTAAATAGTTGAGGCATTAAATACACTGTATTAGCATTTGAAAACAAAATCAACGTAGTGCAGCAATTTTAAGTTCATACCATGGTAGGTAGCATTTGGGTACATAAAGTTACTTTTTTATTATTTTAAGGCTTTGCTTAGGGCCTTTACCTCTATAGACGGCGGAATAAATTGAAATTTGCACTTCCCTTCAAGAAGCCTAACAAGTACAACATTAAATATTAAGATGCAGTGTTTTAATAACCGTAAACAGAGCAGTGCAGAGTATAAAGCGGTGAGTTTATTACATAATGTTAAACTTCATTGCCCAAACCGGTGCGCGAGATGTTTACATGCCGGGCAAATCGTTAACCTCACAAAGCTTGTTGTTAAATATAAAAAAAACTTGCAATAAGACTGGCGCTAGGTTGTAAAGTGGAGAGCAAATAACGTCTTGAACACTTGCGTCATTTTCTCAAAATATATTCAAACTGGTTGGAGAAGTCGGTGCCCTTTTGATGTGCGCGCTAACCTCAGCATTTCACTACCGCATATTGGCTGGAAGCAGTAGTGACTTCGCCTTTTCTACATTTTCACTTCCTCTCTACTTACCTAAATGCATTACTACATGTATTGTGTTTCAATCAGCAATTACACATGGGCGTTTCATCCAAAGCACGTGCTTTGGAATATTCACGTCACTGGCAGGACCATGTGCGCGCGCGTCTGTCAAAAGTATAACTCAAAAACAGAAATTCTACTGAGCGCCAAACTGCGTATTTTAGTCAAGGATACAACAAGGAGCTCTTCCACCCAAAACTACAGTATAGGTAGAAACATCTCATTTGTCTTCTGAAAATAAGTCCAGCTATTTTTATTAAATTGTCTTATGTTAAATATATTGGCATGAAAAATCAAATATACTTATATCTTGAATGTTCTGCAAAATATAATCTATTCACTTTCTTTATCTGATGAACTTCAAGAGGCACATCTAAGCACATACTGGAGTTTATTAAAATGCACAATTTCTACCAATTTTCTGAAGCATTAGACGTTTTCAAAATATTCCACGTTGTAAGTTTAGACCTTCCTAAGCGTAATCTAAAGGAAAATCTATTATCTATGTGTCTGAATTTGTGTACATTTCTTGTCTCTTTTATCTTAAGTTTGAAATACATGGGATCTATAGTAACAGTAGATAATAAAACATCAGTGGAAATTCAATAAAGAATAGCAAGTGATAACAGATGTTCCTATGCCTTGCACAATATGTTTAAATGAAGGAACGTCAGTCAGTAGGAATATTAAACTTAAAATATATACAACTGTACTAAGACCAATTATAATGTATAGTTCAGAAAGATGGGTGTTGACAATCAGAGAAGAACAATGGTTATTACGATGGGAAAGGAAGATTTTGAGAAATATAATTGGAGAGAGGAATTGGACGGATAGAGAATGCGGGCTAACTTGGAGTTGCAGTTGGACAACCAAATATAGTGGTGAAAACTAAACAAGGAAGAATAAGGTGGATTGGCCATGTGCAGAGAATGTCGGAAATCAGTGCAGTTAAGAAGATATTCATAGGAAAGCTTGTTGGCAGAAGGAGAAGAGGTAGACCCAGGAAAAGATGGGTAGATGATGTAGAAGATCACTTGAGAAAGTTGGGGGCTAAAGGCTGGAGAAGAAAAGCAGAGGACCGAGTAGAATGGAAGAGGGTGGTTAGGGTGGCCAAGGGATTACATGGCCTGTAGTGCCAACTATCTTCATCATCATCATCCATCATCATCATCATCATCAGCCCGCCTCAGTAGCGTGGTGGTAGAGTGTCTGCCTCACGTTCAAGAGGTCCCGAGTTCGAATCTGCCAGGGTGAGTTACCTGGATAAGGTTTTTCCGGGGTTTTCCCTTATCCTGAAAGACGAATGTCGGGTAACTCTAAGCTCTATGGACCCTGGGCTCATATGAGCATCATTTCACCCATTCCATTCAGCGTCCGTATGACGATGGAAGACGTAAAATTACAACAACAAAAATCATCATCTTAAGTTTGAACAGTCGCTAACTATTATCTTAATTAAACAATGTAGACGTGTTTGAAAAACTGCAATAGTTGCAAGCGCTTTAGCAACAGACGCTTGAATGCTATTTCAGGCTGTTGAAATCTTTCGCAATTTAAAACAATATCTACGTCAAAATGTATCGTAGGCAAGGTAGCATGCATACACATAATCACTTTGTTATATGAAGAATATAACATGCACTGAATATTTATGACTTTGCAGTGGGATTTTGTTTTCAAACCGAGAGCGGCAATTTTATGGTTTTGCCCCTATCCTCCAGAACTAGTATTGGAAGAAAGGAAGAAAAGAAATAGAAACTTTCGGCGTCAAGATCTCCGAGCTCATCGCACTAATTCCATAGACTCGCTAAAGACAAGTTTGGTTCTGTCACATTTCGAATCTGTAATGCGAGCAATGAATGAGAAAGTGAATACAACGCGACCTACAAGTGACTTGGGCAATCTCCGGCTGCATCCCTAACCTCATAGTGGAATGTCAAAATGCTTTTCGAAACACACCAAATACACAAAGTACTTCCAAATTATGTGTAAGATCACATTTCACTGCCGTAAATCCACATCATATAGGGGAGAGTAGGTGGAGGAAGTATTGCATTCCATCCAAAACAATTGGATAACGATATTTTCGCGGGAATTTATCCCATTTCCACTCTGAATAATATACAGTTTAGAACAGTGACGAACAAATCCTGTGCAATGCAAGACCAGGCGATAAAAGCGATATAAACAATATATGTGATCGATGCATGCAATTTCGTCATACAGAAAGGGAGATCTAAATCTACAAAGCTTGATTTAGTAATTTACACCTCCGAGCTTCCAACAATTCATTTCAATAAATGCATGTTGTTATAATTCAGTCATAGCTAAGCCATCTGATGGTATACTACGGTCTGTACGGATTCCGGTGTACGAGAATTCCCCTCCACCAACCAGCAGCCAAAAAAACATTATATTACAGTATCTCTGTTTCTCTCTTTCTCATTTCACATGTTTAAAACAGGATCAGTCTGGTTAGATACAACACAATTTGAGACCTCCATACGCAGTGTACGTTTATACGAAGCAGGGTTTTGTAAGTTACAAAGTTCTTGATTTCTATAAACTTTATGAACGTACTATATCTTATAGTAGTTCTAAAACACCCCATTAAATATTATTTTCAAGTTTTACAAGAACTAAACAAAAGTAAGTAAACCTGTAAACTTTCATATTCCTGGCATTTAAGTTATAATCTAACTCAATAAGTTGTTCCCATTGCTAGGAGTAAATAATTTTTATTTTCTCCTAATAAAATCCAGTGTATCAATAGGGATAGAAGAACGCTGTGCCGTGTCTACCCGCATTCTCAAACACGCTATTATCGGATAAATCAAGGTAGGCAGGGCTCATTAACTATACGCGCCCTGTCTCTGGTATTCGAATTCTTTCTAAATATATCACCTCCAACTCCATATTACCTTCTTCTAATAGTTTCTCATTAGTTTTACGTTCTCCCAGATTTATTCAACATATTTTTGTTCTATCCCAGGTTTACAAACTTTTGGCTCAAACCTAAGACAGCAGCAATTTCGTCTCTGTTTCTTGATCTAACACCACGTGTTATTAAATCAACTCAGAATAAATTTCTCAGCTATGTTTAATCTTGAAGCTGACTTAGGTTTGCTACCGTAACACAAAATTGCTGTCTGCGTTTCTATAGTGCATGTTTATTACATTTCTGTCATACAAGACTCATTAATTTCCCATTAGAATATATAGCTGCCTTAAAAAAAACCTATGTCCGCATTCATATGACCTGTAATCACCCTTGTAAAACTATTGTCTAAAACTCTTAATCTTATACCGACTTCATGATAATCGAGACAAAATATGTCGAAAAGTAAGGGGAAACCCCGGAAAAAACCTTATCCAGGTAACTCACCCTGGCCGAGATTCGAACTCGAGACCTCTTGAGCGTGAGGCAGACACGCTACCACCACGCTACCGAGGTGGGTTATTGTCTATTATTTGGTACTCTTGGAATACAACAGTGTTAACCTAAAGTATATATGTATATATAAAAGAAATGGTGGCTTTGTGTGGCGATTAAGGCCTACCTAGCTGTACGAAAAAAATGCACGTATTTGACAATACAAACCAAAAACAAGGAATATCTAATATATATATATATATATATACATATATTCAAAAAGCATACATTGTATGTTTAAACTAAATCGACTTTTGTTTAGCAATAAGATTTTGTATATCTCCGACAGTTTATCCCTCATGCCAAAGTCATTGGGAAACATGAGAATTTTGAAAGCCATTTCCAAAAAAATTCAGATAAACATTCCATTTGTCATGAAAATACCTAAAACATACCTCACTTTAATAAAAATCTTTAGGTATATTTGAAAAAATAAAAAATCGATAAAAGATGCTGAACTTGGTAGCTAACCTACTTTACATTTTCCAGTTATACTGTTCACTCTCTCTCTCTCTCTCTCTCTCTCTCTCTCTCTCTCTCTCTCTCTCTCTCTCTCTCTCTCTCTCTCTCTCTCTCTCTCTCTCTCTCTCTCTCTCACACACACACACACACACACACACACAGAAACAAACAAACATCTATTAAATCCCTCGCCAAAAGAATCAGTTTTAATTCAATCAGGTGACACTACAACTACTAAGAAATAGATTCATTGAACTAAATACAAAAAGTTGATGGCACATAAAGACAATATCAGATTGGATGGCAATATACGATATGAAATAGAATGATGAGGCGAGAGCAGACAGAGGGTTTCCGTCCCTATAACCACGACAGTGCGAAGGGCAGGATTCTTAATTTCACTTAGATTTGAGCAGTCGGTTTGGAGACCGGCAACTGACCTACCGGAGAAGGAAGTTCACTCAGAGCATATCATCCTGCCATGTAGCGCCGAGATTCCCACCGACACTTCTAACTTGACAGAGACCACCAGATGAGAGTTGATGTGAAATGATAATTGAGATGAAATAGAGGGACAGGAAATTCGGGGGATGTAATTAATCTAACCAGCATTCGCTTGGTGACCCGGGAAAACCACCGAAAAAAACAATGGATCGGCTACGGGAATCGAACGCTGTCCCGAATGCTGTCCACAGACAAATCCGCCTAAGCTATCCCGCTCGATATGAAATAACTATCAAAAGCTTACTGCATAAATAATGTAGTACGGTTAGGTTTTTTTTTTTTTTTTTTTTTTTTTTTTTTTTTTAATATTTCACTTTGCTTGTTTGCACTTTCTTAAATACTCGTCTGACGAACATGACAGCACCTTTTTTTTTTTTTTTTTTTTTCTTTCCATCACTTAAACTTCTTACCAAAAACAAACATTTGAACGCTGAATGTTGGAAGTAACCAAGAAGTATTAACCAAACTGAATTGTTCTTTAATTTGAAAACAATCCTAGATAACAATTTTTAGTAATGTAATGTCAGGAATAGAATGTTCACACCAGATTTTCCCAAAGAGTTTAACAAAATGGAGGGTTAAATTTTGTTGGGTTAATGCGTTATTTAAGTGAGGTTTACATATTGTGCTGCAACGTTCAAGGAGCCTTTAAGTCTTGGACACTTTTGAGGTGATTAAAAAATCCATGTGGGAACTGGACCATACGTACACAACATTCAGTTCTAAAGTTATGACGTGCGACAAGTAGGTACAGTCATACTAAAAGTTACAATAACCACGCCTCACCATTTCCTACCCTTATTACTCCCCTAATGCGATCAATAAAAATCGACTTATCCCTCTGTCATAACGTTTTACTTTATATTATCCACGCATCCGTACAGAATGATTTGAATACTTACTCTTAAAGGATTTAAATTAAATTTACATTGAAGTAGCAGATAGTAACATACAGTCTGATTCAAAAGCACAAATTTTTACTTCAGTTAAATGAAAAGATCTTCAAAGAGAAAATATTTGTATAGTCAAACGTGTATGTTTAAGATACTTTTCCACAGAAATAAATAGATCTAAATATCATTATTGTATCGTATATTTTTGTATACCATTTCAAATATTTTATTGTCTATGATTGCACTAATTATTATCATTCGTATTATACAATAAGTGTTGTAATGGAAACCATCTTCTTCTGTGAGAAAGTGTGTCTTAAAGCATACTATTTGAGATTACGAGGATTTTTTATAATTTCCATTTAACTCAGGCAGAAAATATACAGCGTTCCTGTGACTCACTTTACAATATAAATAAAACAATAGTTAAAATAGTTTAGTAAACGTAAATCGATTTCAGGAGATATAAAAGTAAATTTTCTCGGACCTGAAGGTGTGAAACTTTTACCAACCATTTTGCGATGAGTAGTTAATATTAAAAACTTATAAAACTTTTAAAACTCCAAAGTTTTTAAAAGTCTAACATACTTTACTGTCGAATATTAAAGATCACTAAGACCGAAATTGATGCAGTAATCAAATTGGTGACTAAATTTAATTAGCACTACCAATTTGTGTTTTCCAAAAACCTATATTTAAAATTCCCCAAAACATTGTAAACTTTCACCTGTTCTACAAGATATTTTATTTAAATGAAAAGATTAAGCTCAGATGCAGCTAAAGAGAATATCACCGTCGGTTTACAAAACGATGAATGGTTTAAATAGCTGTCTAGAGCATGTGCAAATCAGTTAAGGGCATTTTTATCTCACAATTTTAAAGCTTTTTTTTTTTTTTTTTTTTTTTTTTTTTTTTTTTTTTCTTCCTCCACAGTTTTACTTCAGGACACGCTGGTACTACTGTGCACAAGAAGTGTTGCAGCATTCTCTTCCATCGAAAACTCGGTGCTTTTTTAATGTTTGGAATTTACACGTTGGTTTCTACTATTTCAGAAAACCACTGACTCTGACATCACTAGAGCCTCTAACCACTCAAACCGTATAATGTATTAAGATTTTAAATTGAATGCTCTCGCCATACAATAAAATATTAATGGGTCAGGAATGGATCTAACTTTACGTCATTTTATTGATAATTTTGTTTCCTATTTAACGTTAAACTTTAAAAACTGGCATTCTTTCCGATTATCCATGTATCTTCTCTCTTGTGCATGTTAGTTCTACGACTAATTTGTTTTCCAAAACCCATTCTCGATTGCTCTAATTACATCAAATTTGAAGCCTAATAAAAACGTTTCAAATGCCTTATTTTTTTACTAGTCATATTCACCTACTACGCAAATTCGACACACGGAAGTTTTTAGGGGTTATTCTTTAGCTTAAATACAGGCAATTCCTTAATAATGAACAAACTGTATACTCATAACAACAAAATGCATTTTCCGTTTGGTATACTTTTATCATCTACTGTATTCTTTCAAGTTATTTTCTTTCTTTTTCCAGCAGCATGTACGATTCTATTCTCTTTGCCGGAACGGTTTAGCCGCAAACCTGAATGTATTAATTTTAAAATATCTTTTCCATTTTCTCTTCTTTACAAAGTTTCTAGTAACTTCTCTGTTTTTTTTTCCTTCATACATGGAACAAGTCTGGTCATGCATATATACTTGCCAGAGAGGCTTTCCTTGTACCCACCTTCTTCCAAGCTGAATTAAACATTGAGGTTATGTTACGTATTCACATGACTTCTGTTCGATTTGGTAAGTGATACAATTACAGGAAAATTATTACGTAAAAGCAGGTGTATCTATTTATACTTTGAACAGAACACTGAGTTAAATTGGATTATAGAGATTCGCAAAATGATTTTTATGGTCCATGGATTTTGATGAATATACCACAAAATTGTAAAATCTGTACTTAAAGTAATAAAAATAAGCCCAATAGTTTAAATCTACCTTACAAGCAATTTCTAAGCGATAATACATTTTCTCGGTTCAGAAAAGATACATATTCCACATCTATAATACCAAAAATGCATTCGAAAAGAATTTACACGAATGGTGATACAAATATTTGGAACTCAAACAAAATACATATGTGCATTATCTGAAATATAAACATTTATATTTACCAATTTGAGACAACACCTTGTTATTTGTAATAATACCACCTGCAGAAGGAATAATTCTAGGATTAAAATGCTTCGATATTGGATTAATCTATGGTAACCTCAACTTCATCATTACAGCACAAAAAAGAAATACTGTTTTACAAATATAAATATTTCATACTAAGGTTCCACTTATCTTAAGAAATTGATGTTAATACTCCTTTCCTCTTTCTAATGGAAATCAATTTCAAAAGCAAATCGCTTTCGTTCTCAGTCCATCAAAAAAGAAACTCCGTTGTCAAGGAAATCTCGGTTACCATTTTTTTAAAACACCTGAAGACGAAAAAACCTAAAAACAGAATCCACTGCTGGTATGTCAAAATTCATTACGCGATGTTTATTTTTTAAAATAAATATTTTCCCCCAAACTATTAAATCTATGGGGCTATTTAATTGTTTTAATAATTTAACTTCGGGATGACCATAAATGATCTGTTACGGCCGATTTATCAGCTTGTTTATATTTAATGTTACGAAAATGTTCTTTCTTTCTGGTTTCCAAATTACGTTTTGTCTTTCCAACATACATCTGATCACAATCTAAACAATTAAATTGATAAATACCAGATTTTTTATTATTAGGAATTTTATCTTTTTTAGAAAACTGTAGTAAATTTTTAATCCTATATTTATTTTGAGGTACTGAAGTTATACCAATTTGTTTAAAAAAATTTGAAAATATTTATTAACCCAAGGATGGTAAGTAAATTTTTTAAAATTATAATCGTCTTTTATTTTTTAAGAGTAGAATATCATTAACAGTTTTTTTTATATATTTAAATTTTTCAATCTTCTTTTGTATAAAATCTTTACTAAAACCATTAATTAAAGCAGTATTAATATGTTTATATTCTTTATTAAATTCCTCCTTATTCAGGGGTGTATTTATTAATCTATAAATCAAACTATTAAAAACAGCAAATTTATGTAAAAAGGGTTAAAACTTTTATTTTTTTTTTATCAATGAGTAGATTTCCTATAAATACCACAATCTAATTTGTTATTATTTCTTATTATCTTCAAATCTAGAAAAGGAAGAAATCCATTAATTTCAGTTTCTAATGTGAATTTTATAGCTTTAACATCAATTGAAGTATTAACATCAGTTTCTTAAGATAAGTGGAGCCTTAGTAGCAAATAGTTATATTTATATTTGTATAATATTTACTGCTTCATTTTCTACGTAATAAGAAATACTGTATTTCACCCACAAATTCACGGGAAGTGGTGAAAAAGTTTAAGCTTGCCTGAGGTCCATATTATTAACATATTTGCATCGCCAATAACAAGTATAAGTATTTTGAATTTTTTTGGGAATAGCCTATAAAGTCATCTTCACATTAATTGGATTTCTTATAACTGGTAAATCATCAACATTAAACAAAAATGTTTTAGAAACATGATATCGTTAAAATCCACACAGCTTGTGTCAAATATCTGTGGCATTTTAAAATTAGAAAGATTTGAATACCTCTTTAACATGAGCAAGACATAAACATCACCGAAAGAAAATCCTGTATTACGTAATTGTATTTACTCGGTAGAAATTAATCTATATTACTAACATAATCACGTTACACTGCACGTCCAATAGCAAAATTTTCTGGTTTATAAGGCAGAACACGGTTGCAGCAAGAAAGATAATCTAAGAAAGATTATTTTGAAAGCTAAACGTAGAAATATGCTGTGATTAGACAGTGTGAGGTAGCTAAAACGCCCGCTCCCCACCTAGTTATGAAATACAGAGCGACCCCTCATGTATCTTGCTGCTAGCTGCATCAGATGAAAGTTAATGTATATTTTACAATGCTGAGAAAATTCCTTTTAGTCCACGCCGCTGATCCGGTGGCCATCGGCAAAAGGAATTTCTAATGCCAATTCAATGCAGAGGGTTTTCTGCTTTAGACATAGGGCTCTGACTCGGAGGATGTGCAATTAAACTGATAATACCATGCGAAAGGGGCGTAGATGGCATGCGGTTCTATACAAATGACTAATTATAATAACGTTTTTTGGTTTCGCGTACTTCACTTTTGGAAGTGGAAGTTAGAACAAAAGTTGACATAAACTTCCGAACCACAAGAGTGACCCATTCACTGATCGTGTAATGCTTTTTACTTTCTACAAAAAATACACTTTTTTAGACTAACTGAATAAAAAAATTAAAAAAGATATACGCAGTCCGTGAACAGATAGGAGCGGTTATTGTCAGGGAAGTAGCTACAATTCCCGAACTACATATATTTATTTATATGTATTATATGTTTGTTTTTATATTCTGTACACTAAATTTGTAGCGTTTAACGTCCGCTTTTACTACACGCGACACTGCAACCGGTGTGGTGATATATGAAATGAAAATGGAGCACCGGTGCAATGAGATGGCGAGGGAAACCGGAGCATCCGAAGGAAACCCACCGCTCCATCACATTGTCCACCAAAACTCTCGGGGATAGGTAAACTAATTTCATAATTAGTTGTTTACCATTCTTTAAGCGGTAAGTTGAGTCCAAAACTTTATAACCCATGCGGTAAATTGAGTCCGAAATTCGGGCTGATTTCACAGCTACCACAAATCGTACATCTAATAGCTGTGAATCTTTCCATGCCAAATAAAATGGCTTGTTTTACACCTCACACCCAAAAATTTACTACTTCGCTGATATTTTGACCAGCACTTTGTCAGATGTGTATGTTCAGTTACATACTATAGGCAAAAAGAAAAACAAAACATTGGAAAAAGAAACATTTTTGAGGGTGCAGATGGTAAAGATTACTAATACTACATACTGAGATTTGACTTTGTGAAAGGTGTTTCTTTTAATAAGGACATACTGTGATTTGACTTTGTGAAAGGTGTTTCTTTTAATAAGGACATACTGTGATTTGACTTTGTGAAAGGTGTTTCTTTTAATAAGGACATACTGTGATTTGACTTTGTGAAAGGTGTTTCTTTTAATAAGGACATACTGTGATTTGACTTTGTGAAAGGTGTTTCTTTTAATAAGGACATACTGTGATTTGACTTTGTGAAAGGTGTTTCTTTTAATAAGGACATACTGTGATTTGACTTTGTGAAAGGTGTTTCTTTTAATAAGGACATACTGAGATTTGACTTTGTGAAAGGTGTTTCTTTTAATAAGGACATACTGTGATTTGACTTTGTGAAAGGTGTTTCTTTTAATAAGGACATACTGAGATTTGACTTTGTGAAAGGTGTTTCTTTTAATAAGGACATACTGTGATTTGACTTTGTGAAAGGTGTTTCTTTTAATAAGGACATACTGTGATTTGACTTTGTGAAAGGTGTTTCTTTTAATAAGGACATATTGTGACTTGACTTCGTGAAAGATGTTTCTTTTAAATCTTTACTTGCATGACAAAACTATTGCCAAGTTACGAACGATTTTAGCTTGACAAATTTTTTAACCACGGTAACCTGCTAAATGGTTGATAGTCCCAAGTGGAAGAGGAAATCTTGTCACAATTACGGGTCTAGGGACTCGATTTACCTACCTTGAAAGTTTAGGAGGAACTCAATTTACCTTGTAATATACAAAAGGAACCCAATTTACCGAAACCGACAAATCTCATATGCGGTCGTCTGCGGTCCAACCCGGGACGCTTTGGTGAGAGTCGGGTTGTCTAACCACTCGTACACGGCGTGGCCCTAACCTAATTTTTGTTGATTGAATAATGCTGAGGTAATAAAAAAATTGTTAATTGTTGCTCTTATTGTGTCAATTTCTTAAAATATTCCTTCATTTTATGGGTCTTTCTAACGCATTTTATCTAATCAAAATCCGCGCCCTGGTTATCAGCATCTTATTTATTAGAACTTGGTCATGTCAAAAATACCAGTAATTGTTAAACTATTACAATTTAAACCTAAGGAATGGAAACAATTCTAATTTGTGACATTAATTAAGACTTATTAAGACATTTGTTAATCAGGCTTTAATTTTCGTGTACAATTACTGACATGCGGTTGAGTTTATTTTAGAAATATACTCGAAATGGTGCAGCACGTAATAAAGAACCAAGAGTTTGCGTCAAGCCCTGGTAGGATAGTGACAATAAATAATTTTACACCATCAGTGAAGCAGAAACATAGAAAACCAAAAACGGGAACTGCAAATTCAATAAACCTCCGACATCTTGAGCGCAGTTTCCAGCGACGACGTTAAGAAATCCAACCAAGCAATAAATTGCCTTAACATGTTTTTACTCCCGCCCTAAAACCGCGAACAGAGAGAGAAAAAAAGAAAAGGTCTCGTAGTGTTCTACGAATGCAATGCATTTTTCAAGGCTACGCCTCGGAGTAAATAGAAATAGATTTACTGGGACAATTATTGTGGAAGCGCGTTTTGTAAACTAAAAACAGGACATCATGAAGGTATCCTACGGGAGTTTTACTGCGTGACAGGGATGGTCCCGTAGGTGCGTCAGTCATAACGCGCTGGGTGTGACCATCATGTCTTCTGTGTGAGTTATTATCAACAAATATACCGTGCTAGTGTTATTTCATGCTAAATGAATTGTACCACCAAGGTAGATAAATGCTGCCTGGTTGGCTTTCCCTGACATACTCCAGTCTTTCATGGTACTTTCAAGAAGAAGAATTACTTATCAAAATTTCTGTGTTACATTCATATGACTCTCTACATCAATTCGTTATTTCAAAAACGTATTCTTCCAGTTAAGTGATTTAAATGAGCTAAATACCTGCAGAAATACTTCCATTACACAGTTGGATTAGACGCACCCTTTGACAAAAGAAAGGAGACTATGTAAGCGTAGGTATATTTTTTAAGTCCAGATCGCTTCCACGGCCGGTTTACATGGAACGCGTCTCTCCAGCTTCGTCCTACTGAAACCTCTCATAAATGGAGTCTCAGTTACTAAACGTATACTGATAACATGTAGGAGCTAGACGTACAAACGTTCGAATCCCAGACATCATTTTGATTTTTATTGAATAAATACGAAATGTGTACTATGCACATTTTTAACTTCCAATTGCTAAGGTTTACTTGATGTAATGAATTTATGCCCACTCACAAAACTGAAACACTTTACTAAACTAACTGAAATAATTGTTTCATTCCTATATGTAAAACCAATCAAAATGGAAACTAACTTGGTATCGGGTGTGTAAACCCTCTGTTTCTATCACTGCCCTCATTCTGCAGGGCAAGACCTAGAGACTAACAAGCCCCCCATCTGGTCCTGTGGAATCAAGACGGGATGGAAGTGGATACGCCACTTACGCGCACCGACCCCAAAGGGGAAGGCTACCGATTAACCTCGGTAGGGCCGCCTGGTGATCTAGTACACCTTCTACTAGCTATGCCGGCTAGTACGCGGGAATATATGACTTCCCTCAACCCCGTCCGGAGACGTACTCGATCTCCCACTGCCCCCTCGAGTCCAACCCAATCCGAGCAACTCCCATTCAGAGAGAAGCACGAATGTTCGACCCGAGGTTCCTCTAGTAACGTCAGAGGTACCACGAGTGGTAGGGGTCCGCAGCGCCCGCACCACGGCAGCTGAAGGGGACGGTTCCTCTCCCCTACGGCGAAGTAGTAGCAATAATAAAAAGAAACATATAATCAAAGATTCGAACAGATGTTGATCCACTTATGAGTCATGCAATCTACAGCTCGGCTACCATGAATTTCGTCCGATATGACTTATCGTTGGAGGAAGTAAATAAAAAAATATATATATAAAAAAGCCTACCATGAATACGGCCAAGCCGCAAAGCATCTCCCTATCCATCGCAAAACTTTGAAATGGAGCCAGAAGTATCAAAACGTATATTGGAAAAATTCATTGTTCATTCACACTAACCGCGTGTAGGCTAAAGTATGGACAGGTCAGTCTGACTCTACCTTTCCAAAGCGTATATTGTGAACGCAGCTTCATCGAATACTTCCGATTTTCCTGAATCGAACGAACTTTGTTTCTGGTAGCTGCTATTTTTTTTTTTCCTGAGGTGTATGTATTTATAATTAGACTGACATCGCAACTAACATGTTCACAGCAGTAAAACGAAACCAGCACCTATTACTGATTTACATCTCATGGAAAAGTTATTCTAAAGTCTCTGACAGGCTATAGTTAGATATTAATCGATTCCTACTGAATGAAAGCGGGGTAGCAGGGAACTTTATTCTAACCAATAAAGAATGTGAAGAAAGAAGGGAGGGAGAAACAGTGAATATTGCAATGTTCTTAGTTGCAAGAGGTAAGAGTAAGAGGAAAGGCAAGAGGAGACTGAAGCGACAATGAAATGTTTAAAAGGCGGGTGACTGCTAACTTGCAAATTTCTTAAGTCTTGCCGTGGCTACGAGAAACATACGAATGACAACTTAAAACTTTAGAAATGTATTTGAAATTCAAACAATAAATAAGTTTAGAAAGAATATAAATACTACAGAAACTATTTGGCATATTATTGTTTACTTTATTGTAAGCTTGGTCCATCTCATGCTTTAACCAGTCATTCAACGTGTGCTAGATTAATTCAAAATGAACAGAATTTCTCAAGCTATTTATGGAAATTTCAATAACTGCATTTTATTTGTCATGCAAATACCTAAAACAAACATTCTACGGTTTAATTTTTATTACGCCGTTTACCCCACATTCACGCACGCTGAAAATTTTCTGAAAATGTTTTATTTTTCAGTCGACCTCAAAACGAGTACTTTCGGTGAAACTTCTCCATAATAAGTGATAACTAGACTATACTTCATAGAGAAGCAATAGAAATGCATTAACATACGAGGGATATAAATAAGTAAGAGATTTAAGTTGGATCGATTGTGAATTCCAGTACCCTTTGGTAAACAGGATTTCCATCTAAAGCCAGTACTGGTGCGCTTCCCTTCCACCATTTCCAGCATTTTCGGCCGATCAATAATTAACCTCTAGAAGGATTCACACACAAAACACACACACACACACACACACACACACACACACACACACACACACACACACACACACACACACACACACACACACACACAACACACACACTGAGGCATGTAGAGTCAGTTCTCATATCAGTCTTCCTACGATGTCTGCCATAGTCAAAGACAAAGCATTAGATATTATAAAACACCATGACACCAAAGACTAAAGAAAATAATTTTAGAAACATACACGAAATTGCAATGTTGTCTAACTTAATATTTTTCTCAAGATAGCTAACACTCGAAACACGACTTTAACGACGGATCTGTTAGGAGATACTGTTCGGTGACTGACAGTCAGTCTTATTGGTCATATCTCTACACCATACCAGTTTGCTTCGTCACGTCCACGGAGGCCTTAGTGCCAGACAACTGTACCTCTGGTTCTGAACATGGTGAACGGGATTCGAAACGATTCCTGAGACGTTAGTGCCACGCCACTGAATCGCTGCTCTTTCACGTATGGGCAGATGAATTAGGGTGCTGCTCAATTATTATCTTGAGATAAATGGAAGAACATTCAGCATTACTATATTTCATTTTTGCCTCTGTAACTTTAGGTCGTGGTTTTAAATATCAATTCCGATATTCCCACTGGCGAATGAGGGAAACCACGAGGAATCTATTGCACATGAACCCGGAACCTTCCAAATGCAGGCCACAGATGAATTAGGGTGCTGCTCAATTATTATCTTGGGATAAATGGAAGAACATTCAGCATTACTATATTTCATTTTTGCCTCTGTAACTTTGGGTCGTGGTTTTAAATATCCATTCCGATATTCCCATTGGCGAATGTGAGAAACCACGAGGAATCTATTGTACATGAACCCGGAACTTTCCAAATGCAGCCCACGGACACTACCGTCTAAGTAATTCTGCTCGGATACGTCCTTTTATATGGCATTAAAGATATATTTTATGAAGATAGAAGCTAAAACTAAATTACAATGAAGTAGTGCTCCTTTAAAGTTATACAATTCTTAAGAAGTTTTATTTTGATAATTTCTAAGATATTCCGCCTTCTGTTGTCACACGTTCCGTTCATATTGTCTACATGAGAGCATATAATTTGACGGCTTGGTAAGAAAACAGACCACAGAGCACGTAGATACCAACGATGTGTGAAAATGTCAAAGATGGGAGAATTCAGCATCTCCATCGAAGCAAAACAGTCGCTCTGCGGTTGGACAAAGGAAGGTCCATTGTCAACATTTCTCGTCATTAGAACTCCTACTGGTCTCGTACATACACCACGTGCTCCACACAAACAGGTTTCTCCCCCCACCAGCCACTTTTTTGTTTCAAACAATGTCTGGCCTGATTTAATTATTGTGGAAAGGAATAAACCCGGCATTATCTGACGTTACGTTCTACCAGAGGAAGCCACGTGGTAGTTTACTTTTCAATTAATAGCGCAATTAGCGTACCTCTTAGGCATAGATTAGAAACTAGGTCCTAAACTAATGTCTATTACATGGTGCCAGACAAGTTACTGAAAATGGTTGATTTGAAAATATAAAAAAAGAAAATCAATTTGATTTCTTCGAGAAAATAAATCAGCATCTACGAAAACCATTTTAAAATTTACATTCACGTGGTTTTCTGTATTTCCATGACTATTTTTATAAAAGCGTATTTTACTATCTGCTTTATGTTAAGAGAGTCAAACGTTTACAAAAATCATGCAATTCGTACAAGGTTGAAGCCATCCACTTTATGCAGATTCTGAAATGCAACAATTTCTTTAAGTATCGCGAGAAATTAAGGAATGACGATTCCATGCTTCAAAACATTGAATATTTGAAAGTTCAAACCAATAACGAGTATCTCGAAAACGGTCAATTGCATAAAGGCTGCATTATGGAGCAAGCTTTTGACGATTTCTTGTACAAACCATTCAGAATGAAGGGAATTAACAGCCATTCCCAGAAAAGTTAAGATATATATTTTTGTGAAGTGAATATATATGGGTATATTTAATTAAAGTTGTTTAGAAAATAGATAAAAATAATACCCATCAACCAACAGTTCCCTGCCATCACTTCCTCTAAACTTCGTTTGTTTTACATGTTTCAGATGCGCTTTTACATTTCGTGGCCTATAGCGATGCCACGAGGTGTTTGCTATAAAGGACACAAGGGCCTGCAGCTTGTGGTTTCACATTTATATCATCCAATTTTAATCCCGTTATACTGAGCATACACATCAGATATGTTTCTGCTACCTGCTTAATTGCTACCATGGAAGATTTTTTAATGAGTTTCAGTCCAAAGACGGAAAATCTTAAAATATTTTTAGACAGATGACGTTAAACGCGGGGCTTTGGGCATTTCTGAGTAGTGTTAAGAAAAAGTTGATTCTGCCATAAACAAAACAAAACAAAAACAACGTTAACCCTCCAATGTAGTCAACTTTAGTTTTTCGTGCAATGTAACTAATGCCTCAATCAGGTATCGATCGCAGGCTACGGTATCGATCTGTAAAATAAGTATTTCAAATTGCACAATTTCCTCAAAACAACAGTAGCTTTAGTGAAACTTGTAATAATTCAAAATTTCGTCTGTGAAGGTTCTAACCTATTAATACATTAAAGTGTTATCACATTATTTTCATTTTATTAGTTGCATTGCCTCCTTTATATAAGATTTTATATAAAATGGTTCGTCATGTTGCCAACACTAATGCTAGGCAAGGCAATAATTGAACATCGCACGTTAAGCTTCAGGTCTCCGAAATACGTAAAACAAACTATTTCTTAAATACAATATATAAATAACCAGTACTGTTAAAATACTATATGCCACTCGTGTTCACGGTAATTTTATTCTCCTTTTCCCACTTGTACCACAAATAACTATTAAGGCTGGACAATGTGTTGCATCTGCTTTTATTTACGATGTGGCCGTGATAAAACTTCCTTAATTTGTGGTTTAAAATGTGAACAAATTCTGCTAAAAACTCAAGTATTCCAAACATATTTTCAGCTCCTTGCACTGATCAAAATACTGTAGGATTCATATATAAAACCTGAAAAAAGAGTGCAGCAAACTACCCCAAGCACACTTCCAAGTTTTTAAACCATCGTTACCCTTATTGTCTTTACAGACAAAATTCCACTTCTTGACTAATCACAGCACAATACAATTTATGTACAAAATTACATCATTTAACCAATCTGGACAAAACGTTGGTGCAGGTAAAAATTGTTGGTGGCTCAGATATTTTCAACACTTTACGTATAAACGCATCCATGCAACGGCAAGCGAGACAGGTGTGCTGTGCTGTGAAAAAGTTTTATTTCTCCTTTCCTACGTCGTGGACATTATGCACTACATTTTCTTCGTCCTTAAGAAACCTGATTCTCTTTAAAAAGTCAGTTGCCTGATAGATTCCGTAACTAAAGGTTGCAGCAAAAAGCAGGCAGTTGTTCACGGTGGCAAGGAGAAGCCATTCTGATTACTTGCCTGGTCACGATTAACTCTCTTTCTTTCCATTAGAGCACATTCTTTAAGAGGAAACGTGAGAAGTCTCACACTATAGACTATAAAGTCTGCCCACTGGGGTCTGACCCTTGAAGTATTCCCATAGCTCATATGTCACACAAAACGTATCAACATCTACGTATATGCAGTGACGTCGTCTAATATAGGGTCCTAACCCGTTTCCATTTACAGAAGCTCCCTTTTTTATACTATTAGGTACCTTACAGGAAGTTGTACACGGCTTTAAAGCTCATTGTTTTGCAAAGTGAGCTAGACACTTTTCAAATTCATTTTAAAAGATTGTTCCTTGTTGTGTACATCAAAATGCATTTCTTTCCCTTCTTAATAAGCTCTACAACTACACTGACTCAAGATTTTGGGCTCCTCTAGACTAGTCCTTCACTCCGTCTTCTATGATTGGTTCACTTTCATTCTACCTTTAGGTTTATCTACTGTTCTAGATTATAAAGCTTTCCGTTTACCTATATCTTGTCTTCATTCCTTCGGTCTGACATTAAACAGCGTTTTTATAAATTGTATGACTCTTTCTCCTTTTCATTTTGATCACGATGAAAGTTGGCACTACAGGCCATGTAGGCCCTTGGCCTCCCTAAGCGCCCTCTTCCATTCTAGTCGGTCCTCTGCTTTTCTTCTCCAGCATTTAACCCTCAACTTTCTCAAGTCATCTTCTACATCATCTACCCATCTTTTCTTGAGTCTACCTCTTCTCCTTCTGCCATACAGCTTTCCTATGAATATCTTCTTAACTACACTGGTTTCCGGCATTCTCTGCACATGGCCAATCCACCTTATTCGTGGATTGTCCAAATAGGCACTGTAACTCCAAGTTAGTCCACATTCTCCATCCGTCCTAGTCCCTTATCGCTTAACATATATTTCTCAAAATCTTCCTTTCCCACCGTAATAACCATTCTTCTTCTCTGGTTGTCAACACCCAACTTTCTGAACCATACATTACTATTGGTCTCAGTACAGTTGTATAGATTTTAATTTTAGTATTCCTACTGACGTTCCTTGATTTAAACATGTGCTGCAAGGAAGTAGAAACATCTGTCACCACTTGCTATTCTTTCTTGAATTTCCACTGGTGTTTTATTATCTACTGTAACTATAGATCCCAGGTATTTAAATTTTTCACTCTTTGATATTCTTTCTCACGTAATTTAACTGTAGGTTCTCTTCTTGCATCCCCATCACTTTTCATCTTCATATATTTGGTTTTACTAACGTTCACTACCAATCCTAGATCCTATGCTTTCTCTTCCAACACTACATAAATGTCCTCAAAAGGGTCTTCTTCTTCTTCTTCTTCTTCTTCTTCTTCTGTTATTATTATATCATCATTATTAACACCACAGTTAGAAAAATGATGAAAGTCGAAAAGAATGTTGTGGAAACAATTGAAGAGAGAAGACTAAGATGGTATGGACATGTCATAAGAATGTCAAATAAATAATACCAAAGAAGATATTGGAATGGGAGATGGAAGGGATAAGGAGGAAGGAACGACCTAGGGAGAAGTGGATGGATAGCCTTAAAAGGAGCATGGAACAAAGGGGTCTGACAGACAGGGATGCTGAGGGCCGGGAAACACATTTCTTGTGTGTGACGGAAAACCATTGTAATGTGGAACAATTTTGAAATAAAGAAAAAAATTGTGCTACTATTTTTATAGTTGTCAAATTCTTAATTTTGCGCTCAAAGCATTCCAAACTTCTTGTTTATCAGAATAAATATTTTCAAAATTGATATCCATATGTCATTTCATTGCACATTTCACTGCATATACAAATGTGTAAGATGGACACAGAAGGACAAAATGATAACAAAATCTTCAAAACGCGCCTTAAATATCTCTTTTGAATGACTACCAGGTACAAATCGCGAGTTACCACCAAAAAAGTATAAAACCTGTGAAACTCGAACCTGCAAGAATAATTTTTTTGGAATTTTTATTCCAAAAAATTTGACTAAAGGCTTCCGTCCTCTCTGACCCTCATGGATTACCAGTTACATAAAATTAATTCGCAATGATGAGAACTTCATGGCCTATTCGTATAAAATTTAATAAACATTATATATATATATATATATATATATATATATATATATATATATATATTATTACTTACGCATACCTTTACCTTAAAGATATACATATATAAACGATATTGCATATACGTTTATAATAAGAGTGTGGAAGATTAAGTTTACTTTCTTGCAACTGTTCAATAAACTTGAATACGAGGTTTATGCCATGCACACAGTCACACATCTATAAAAGCCTTCTCTTAAAACTGCTCTCCTCATATATTTAGGGACCTCAAAATGTGTAGTTGCCGTGAAATCTCTATACTTGTCCAGTTTTTGGGTGGAATTTACTACGTATCTATTGTACGATATGGGTGAAGAAAGTAGAAAGAGCTATAGCCAAATTTCTAACAGAAAACTCTCATTTTGAATCTGAAAAAATAAAAGCCGAAATTGCAGTTTTCCACATTCTGGCGTTTCCAAGATTTACCATTTACAATGACTCCCTCACTCCCATTCCCCTTTATCTTTCTCACACATATACCACATTCAACTACCGTTGTTTTAAAAACGCAGGAGCTACGAAGCAGAGTTATCGGGAGGTCGACCCTCCAGAGTCAGAACGGTAAACAGATAAGCAGCGCGCTCATTCAATGAACCAGCGTAAGTGTTATTGTAAATAACTAGAATCTTCTGGAACGTTCGGAACTCGTGGAAATTTCCTACGGTTATATAAGCTTGCGCTCTCAGTGAAGAGAACCAATCTGGAAATTAATGAGTTGACTGCGACGAAAAGTACGTGTCTGTGATGTGCAGTGAAATACTACAAGGGATTCGAGACATGTACCAATTCCCCAGCGAGTAGTCCGTTCGGAAGAAGAGGCTAGTCATGCTTCGATTTCACTATGTCGCGAGGAATGTAAAGCAGTTGATATTACTGAAGTAACCATGTGGGCTAGCTAAGCCTCATTGAAAGTTGAATTAGTTATTACATGATCATGAAAACGAGTACAGTACCACTTTAAAAATGGACGAAGTGACAATATTATACCTAAAATGCAGAAAAACCATTTTTAAACGCAACACAAGCGGTTGAATAAGGAGTGTAAAATTAATATGCTAAAACACATAAGTGTGATATCGGTTATTCTTTTTAGATATTAAAAGTGAATCTTTTTTTTTTTCTCCATTAATTTCGTTATTACGACATTTTGAAGTGGAGATGAATTCTTCCTGGACTGTAGATGCTTAAAACTACACAGTGGTTATGCGACAGTCAAATGTAAAAACTCTGTATGTTTACTAGACTTGATACTTTGAATACTATTTAATGACTCAGAGCTGTCATAATCTTTCCTTCATAAGTGCGTAGTTTAAAATGCGTCTAAATCCTACTAACAAAAATAAATATCTCATAAACGACTATGCCACAAAAGTAAGTGATCTAACAGATATGGCATTCATATATATTTTTTTAACTGGTTCTATTTAATTCAATAAAACTTAAGGGCCAACACAGCCTCTAAGTAAAATATTCAAGACCTATATTTTATTCTTCATGCTACATTCTCAAATATATGGTGCTTTAATCAAAATCGTTGAACCATTCTTGTGAAAATTAAAAATAACTAAAAGCTATTCTTCTAAGTAAATTTTCTTTAAAATCTGGGCATAAATAACAAGTCTGATATTTATCTGATTTCTTTTTTATGTACTAATTCACGCTATTGCTGGATTCCCTAGTCAGGATTCTGTCTCAGTTTCTGTGTGTCAAGCCGCAATTACGACAAATCTTCATAAGATAGCCTGGGAACATGCGGTATTTTTACAATGCCTCAAATTAACCACTTCCCTAGGCTGTCATTAGTTCATGATTCCTCTTTATTACAGCGATAACCATCCCACACTGCACACTGAAATAGTACGGGTAGTTCACTTGATTAGACGCTAGCCTAATAATCCCAGGGTCGTGGGTTCAAACCCAGCGCGGGCTGTTTAAAAGCAATAGCGAATTGTCAGTGGATTTAGTGGCATGTGAAAGAAGTTCTGCGGGATGAAATTCCGCACATCGGCGGCAGACATAAATATAGCAATTAAAAGGATAAAAATTAAAAAATGCACTGAAGTACAATGGAGAAAAAAATCCTCAAAACTTACGTTAGATTCGATGGGAGTAAAGAAAATCAAATTATTTATGTTTCATTAGTAAACTTTCGTTTGCAAAACAACTGAAATGCTAGCAAAAGTGGGATTACCAAAACATTTAGAAATCTCTTCACCCTGATATTTCGGAATTCTGTAGCCCTTGAATACACGTATATTTTGAGGTCTCTGAATTAAAATATAATATACAAAATGTCGATGCATGACAGCATCCCTCAAGAACTACTATTTACAGAGAAGGTTCGTCTTGTTTCGCTTTCTTAAATAAGAGCCACTTAAAAGTTTTAGTAAAATAAGTACATGTTTAAGTTAATTCCATGAACAATGAGATTATGTATCGAATACTCTGGAATACCCTGATAAAAACTCTGCATTCTGTATGAAATTCTTACAAACTTGTATATTGGTAAATCGTAATACCTACATGCACAAAAATCTACTGCATAGAAACTTATAACAGTTTAAAATACCTTATGTCAAAGAAGCCAATTCCTTAAACTCCCTTGCCCGCTTCGATAGCGTAGATGGTAGCGTGTCTGCCTCACGTTCTAAGAGGTCCCGAGTTCGAAATTCGGTTAGGGTGAGTTACCTGGATAAGGTTTTTCCGGGGTTTTCCCTTATCCTGATAGACGAATGTAGGGTAGCTCTAAACTCTATGGACCCTGGACGCATTGAGCATCATTCCACCCATTTCATTCATCGATATGACTTAAAAAGTTGGAGGGCGCAAATTACAAATTTCGGAAATGTATATTGCTGTGAAAGAATTATCTAAAAAGTCGAGTAATTTTAGATCAAGCTCTAATATTGCAGTATTTCATGAATGTGATCTTCCTTCGCGTTTGTTTTCAATTAAGAGTGATGACACCAGAGAATTTCTGTATCAAATAAGGCTGATAGACGTGAGGCTGTTCAAGCAAAATACACTCAGGAAATTAATTGTTCTTTCACACCAGCCGTGTGTAGGACGCACTATGAAAGAGTAGAGCCAGACTAAAAAATTCAATGCCATAGCCCGGATTTGAGCCACGGATCCGTGGCTCTACTCTTTTATAGTGCGTCCTACACACGGCTAGTGTGAAAGAACAATTAATTTCCATTAATAGTATCTAATAGCGGTCAGAACTATGAAGCCCGGGCCTTAAAGTACTTATAGTATAGTAAGTCGCCATTAAGGTAAAACACGACTCAGTTGGATAATTTAATGCCATATCGGCACGTTAGCCATAGTAGCTCAATGGTTAGAGCGGCTGGACGGATACCAGAAGATCCGTGGTTCAAATCCCGGGTATGGCATTGAATTTTTTAGTCTGGCTCTTCTCTTTCAAAATACACTCTGCTCTGCAGTAATCACCAAGACAAATACATGGAGCTTCACATAATGTTATCCCCATGCCAAGGCTGAACATCGACGTTACCCTCCATAGGCGCGTGAGTTAGGCTAGTACAGAGATGACTGCTGTGAGTTACACACGGCGACAATTAGTCCTGTCATTCAAACGTAACCGGTAATTCATGATAATTAAAGTGGAGCGCCATGTTCAGGCACAACACCAATAACCCATCTAGCTAAATATGGAAAGTGGTTAAAACTGCCCATAAATAAAGAAAATGAGGTTTTTCACCCATTTATTATGCTGTATGTAGTGGCGATACCCACAGTAATATGATATCGTTAAATACGACTGTAATATTTTTATGAGCTCAATTTATAAAAATAATAATAATTTAATGATCTGGGATAACGCACTTTCATTTACATAAAAAGTATGAAGTTCAAATTTGCGGACACGACAGATATGCGTAATAAGAAAAGTAATAATTCTTTAATTCAAACCGATATTTAAAGCAAGGAACAGGTTATACGTACAATAAAATGTGATAGCAAATTTAAGTTATATTTTTGTGTAAGTACTGCGTAAGATAAATCGACTTAAAACCAAGTTTGTAAATATAAAATTAGGGTTAAGGGACAGGGGCTTTTGACTTGAGTGCGATTTCATTGTCAACATTATTACTGTGGTTATTTCAAAACATCTTGTTCTAAGATCTTTGTTTCTAGCTGTACAACAAATAAACTGTATTTAATTTTGCAGCAAAATAAACGAAATCTGAGAAATCGGGTTTAGATATTTATTTATATAAGTTTAATTCTAAAACACATCGGTTTGAGTTGTTTACAACGTACATCTGGACAAAGGGACTCTCATAGGTCATCTATAAGTAGTGAACGTGGCTATAAAACGTAAAAAACAGAAAGAGTCAGTTTACTACTTGGAGGTTAGTTCCTGCATTACCTACCTATTAAGAAATAACAGCGAATTTACGACTGTTCTTTTTACTTCATCAATATGTAATCACTGTTCGACTTTTATTTACCTCGGGTCAGCCAGAGAAACAGACTAATGTTTTTTGAGTCAATGCGATGTGGAGGGAACATGTTGGGACTCCCTATATCGACAACATATTTTGCTCCGTGCTGTACAACATGTTACAGTGTCAAGATGCACGTTTGAGCATTTAAATCAGCAATGGTGAGCATAATGACTCCACAAGCGTGTTTGCTCTAAAAAGTAGGGCAAGCTAATTCGGCAAGTATAAACATTGGAACGCGGCCACAGAGCAGCGCTGCGGCCACTCCACAGATTATCCGTCAATTTACGACAGAGAGAATGGACAAGAGCGAAATTAACGGATGGGGAGAAAGAGATGGAGAGTATAGGTATCTCTCAATCATGCTTCACGTATGAGGTGGTGGGGAGGCCGAGCTAAGCGCTATTCAAATGTGGTAGCCACGGTATAAGTGGCGTACACTGCCAAATCTGAGGCGCAGCATTTCCCTACCACATTTCAACATGAAAACAAAAAATTGGTTATTATCTACCAAGTTACGGTTCCCATAAATTCTTCCCAGGGTTTACACGCGGTTACATTTACGCCATATTAAAGAAAAGTAAATACTGTACCCGAACAAATGAAGTCGAATGTCGATAAGTATATGCTCTTAGTAGTCTTTATCATCACATATTTCTTACAGTTCCGTAGCCAGAGCTACTACGTTACTTGGATTAAAACTAAATGTACAGTGGTGCAGAAACTTAACGCGGATGATTATGAGTGCAGGATTAGATTTTGAAATGGATTCCTAATCACTGTATGATGGCCAAATTCATCCCAATTTAATTCTCTTTTCAATCGCGGCTTACATGTGTGCGTATTCTAAAACTGTCAACAACGACGTGTCGAAAAAGTTACCCTATTTGTTGAGGAACCTCTTCATGATGAAAAAGTAAGGTGCGCACTTTCCAGTGAGAAAACAATAGCACTGTGAGCACTCGGACACTCATAGCACGACTAGCGGGAAACCGTAGCTTACCGTTCCAGCGGGATTTCACCTCAGACACGGTGCCGCGATATATGGATGAGCAGCATGTCATTTTCTTCAGCTCATCAACAGCTACCTTTCTCTGTTACAGTTACAGTACAGTGAGAGAGAGAGAGAGAGAGAGAGAGAGAGAGAGAGAGAGAGAGAGAGAGAGAGAGAGAGAGAGAGAGAGAGAGAGAGAGAGAGAGAGAAGCATCTCATTAATTAACAGGGCATAAGGAAATTGCAAGCTTTGCTGGTAACTTTCAAAAGTCAGTATGGAATCTCAAAATTGGTCTGTATGATCGTGGGTTAAAAAAGTACTGCCATGGATGCAATATTAAGAACGCTAAAACCCAACTTTACAAAAAGTCTGGGACCCATATAGTTATTTACAGCCTTGTAGCACGGACTTGAATCAGTCCGCAGCAAGTTGATATGCACGCCAATGATACAACAACCTACCTGTTCGCCCAGGCGGGGTATGTGTGTACTACTTTTTGTAACAACGTTTAACTGCCGACAAAAAACTTGTATTTCACGTCATAAAAATTATATTATACTTCTCACTCGAGTAACCATGATCACTCGATGGTGTGTTCGTGAGAGCTGCGGCCCGTACTTCATTACCGCTCACGACTGTCCATTGTTTCCAAAGTGTGACAACTCTGCCACTTGTCAAAATCTGCAACACTCGCTAAATCCTCCAGCAATTAATACTTCTTGATATGTTTTTAGAATTGTAAACAAAAGACTGTTTAAAGCTACTGGTGGGCTATAAATAATGATAACCACAAGCTGTTGTAGACTTCAGCGATGGCACCGACAAACTATACTTACAATACTTTAAATATTTCTTTCAAAGTCGAGATAAAAAGCTTGTTTACACGAAAACTTTCTCCAAGTATGGGTATCAAAGCCGGGTTAGAAGTAGAGCAGCAACTTCAGTCAATCAATCAATTTACAATTGTTATTTGTGCCTAAAGTCATAGAATATATTGTAAGAATATCTACCTTTTTCGTGTACCAAATATATGAAGATGGGAGGTGATGGGGATATAAGAAGAAGAGAACCTACAGTTAAACTACATGAGAAGGAATATCAAAGAGTGGAAACATTTAAATACCTGGGATCTATAGTAACAGTAGATAATAAAACATCAGTGGAAATTCAAGAAAGAGTGGCAAGTGGTAACAGATGTTTCTATGCCTTGCAGAATATGTTTAAATCAAGGAACGTCAGTAGGATTACTAAAATTAAAATATACACAACCGTACTGAGACCGATAATAATGTATGATTCAGAAAGCTGGGTGTTAACAATCAGAGAAGAAGAATGGTTATTACGGTGGGAAAGGAAGATTTTGAGAAATATATTTGGAGTGATAAGGGACTTGGACGGATGGAGAATGCGGACTAACTTGGAGATACAGTGTCTATTTGGACAACCAAATATAGTAGTGAAAATTAAACAAGGAGGAATGTGGAGTGACCATGTGGAGAGAATGCTGGAAATCAGTGTAATTAAGAAGATATTCATAGGAAAGCTGGTCCCCCCAGGGGCCTACTTCGGTAGGTACGGGTTTGGCGCACCCGGGGTCCCGAGCCAACAGTCTCCCTCGTGTGGGCTCCTCTTCGTGGTTGAGGGAGACGGTCAACAGGCCCAGCCACGTGTAGGCCGTGCGTGGAGACCCGTGGAGGTTTTTAGATTCTTGTCTAGAGTTTAGGATTTAGTGACCGAAATTTTAGTAGGTTTTGATTGATGTTTTTTATGCACGTGTATTTTTAATAGGTTTTGTTACACTTGTAGTTACGTAGTTTTTAGAAAGTTTTATATCTGGGTTTTGCCATGACTAGTTTTTTAAAGGGCGCTGATGACCGCCGTAGTTGAGCGCCCTTATATATATAAATCATCATAGGAAAGCTGGATGGCAGAAGGAGAAGATGAAGACTCAGGTTATCATGGGTATATGATGTAGAAGATGAACTGAGAAAGTTGGATTTTAAGGCTAGGGAAGAAAAACAAGAGGACCGAGTAGAATGGAAGAGAGTCGTTAGGGAAGCCAAGGGCCTACATGGCCTGTAGTTTCAACTATCATCATCATCATCATCATCATCATCATCATCATCATCACCTTTTTCGTGTAGTAAGCTTATGTACATCTCTTACTGTTTACCAGTTATACAAATTACATTCAGTATGATGAGAACATCCAGGCAATTCATAAAACATTTAGACACAGACTTTATTTGTAATAAACATGTGATATTTTAATCAAAATAGGTTGAGCTGTTTGTTTTACATGCAAGAAGGTAGTTTGGGATGGTGTAATCTTCGTGAACGTCTCAGGTAAGAAGATGCTGCCCCTAAATCGGGCATGCATCCTTTCTGTTTTTGATTTGTACTGTCCATAAGCACACGAATATTTTTCTATGTAAAAGTACTTTCTTAGTGAGCTTAGAACACAGTTTCCATCTCGATATCCAATTTCTGGATGGAACGCAACATTTCCTCTTATTAAAGATAGCTGCTAGAGAAAGTAAAAATGCAGGTAAGTTCAGAGAAGATGATCCTTAGTATCAGAAAATGACCACTGGTTTGATAGAATGGATGAATCCAATCGTATTTGAAACTGGCTACAAGAGAGTAATTTCCATATTTTTATTAAACGCCACAGAAGCTATCCAAGACTGCAAATTACCTCACAATTTATTAAAATCAATCCTGTTTTCTATTTACAATTATGCTGTTTTCTATATAATCAAAATGGATCCCTCTTTGGAGTCCCAGTAAATGTAACTCATCAGCAAGTGAACGCTACAGGAAATGTCAAAAACTGTTTAGGTTTGATTCTACAGCAGGTCATTCCGTGCCGGACATGTTCTTCAGATCTTTGAATACGGGCGGGGTCGTTCCTTTGATGTCACAAAAATAGCAACACTGTTGGATTGCTGCCTCCAGATGGTTACTGCAGCTTGCGCGATGATATTCCTTAGTTCCTTGCCCTAATAAGAAAAAAAGAAAAACAAAAGTCTCTGTTAACATTTGCACGAGTTTTTCTAATCATTCTCCTCCTAATCATTTTTACAAAGGACGACTTTTCTAATTGCTTCACTTTAATTGAGCTAACTGTTCGCAGCAATTCTTTTAACATATTTCATTGTATGTGTAGGCTGAAGTGAATTCATTTGTGAAACAACTGCCACGAGTACATGAGCGCTCGAAATTCTTTACTCTTTCAATGCTAACGTGAAAATTTAGCACTTGAAAAACCTACTCTGACATTGCATTCAATGTTTTATCTATCCACATGTTTATAAACTATCCTTACAAAAGCGTATTTTTCTACTTAAACTTCATTCTACAATTCAAAGATAAAAGTTTACAGAAATCACTTCATTACACATTTCATTGTAGGTATACCGGCAAAAATGCTTCATGTAAACTATTCATTAAATGAACAATGTTTACCATTGTTTCTATACACAAACGATGTTTATTCGCAACGGACTTGTATTAATTGTCCTTTTTATCCCACCTAAATGTCAATGGTCATATCAGCTATCTTTTACTTTGGTGAACACTGGCTATAAACTTGTGTTTTCACCTTCGCCAGTCCACTCAAGGCTATTTGTCACCGTCAAAGCCATGTGGAAGGTAGAAACTGTAGGAGAAACTGCATGATAGAGACAAATAATAGTGCAATTCTGGGATAACTGAGCATGACTTAGACTGCACTGGTCAGAGTGAAACCGCAACTCATATAGAGTGGTCTTTCTTGGGTTTTGTACCTTATATCACACAAGAATTTACGCTCTTCTTTATCTTCCAGACTGTGAAATCTTGGCTAAAGAGAAAATTTCCACCCTCAACTGGGAATCGAATCCGGGATCATTCTGTTCCAAATGTAAAAAGGGTTATTTAATTTTATTAAATTAGTATCCTTCTTTGACAGACCGTTGTGAGAATCCCAATGGAGTTTTTCGAAATGGTAACGGAAATATGCAAGAAAAAAAGACTATAAAATATGGTAACAAAAATTAAAATTAAGCCATTTCATGAACGAGCATTTGTCTTTCTAGTAATCAATTCCGTAGTTCTTACGAAAATAACGAGTTCAATGCTCAAAAACCATTACGCATAGAGCGTTTTAGTAATATAACGAACTAAAGGAGAAAGTTTTTTTGGGGGGGGGGGGGGAGGGAGGAGAGGTATAGGAAAGACATTTAATCATTACAGTATTATGGCTAGGGTAATTTAAATGGGCTTACACAGTTGGAAATATTGCCATTATTCAACTTTACACAAAAGCAAAACAAAGCAAAACAACTTAACTTAAGCGTACAACCGTTTTGGAACAGTCAATGGTACAAAAATTACACCCTAGGGATTCCGGGTTCGATTCCCGGGGGGTGGGGGTGATGATTTTTCTCCCACCAAGAAAATTCTCCATTTTCCCCAGAGTCTGGAAGTATGAATGAGAGTGGAAATGATTAAAACCCAACGAATATGGGTTAACACCTTCGATATGTTCCAAAGGAGAACAGCCGCCGATATGATCATTGCCGCTAGAGGCGGGTTATAAATGGAACAAATTAAAAAAAAGCACACCAACCTTTATGTTTCATTAACATTTTAGGAATGATTTTATGAAAATAATAAACAAGATTCGTCTACAGCAGCTCCTTAACTGGAATGAAACCTTTGCTGTATGCCCTGTCAAAAACGAAACAGGTTAAAGATCCAACAAATAAACAATGTGGACAAATTGAAAATCATTAGTAATGCTGTGAAAGCTTAGGTTCACGATATGAATGTGGAAAATCGCTTAGTGATTTGCATGTTAGCAGGTATTCCATCAGAGGACTGGGTTATAACAGAGGAAAGCTGACCAGGTGCAACTTGGACACACCTTCCGTCCTTGGCAGAGCAACAAGGATAGCCTATCTCACATTTCTCAAATTCACAACACGTGCATATGGCACTCATTCATAAGCCTTACGACCTTCTTTTATGTCTCAGGTACATCGCTACCTTTTTGATTCTCTCTACCACTTTGCTTGTAGCAAATATTTCAACCAAAGTTCGATATCGAGATTCCAGAGGACATACAAGTTTTGAGGCTCTCGGAACCTCCCTACCCCAAAGTTGCAGTTTCAGAAAAACGTCCCGTTTTGTGCGTATGCGCGTACATGAGCATAATGAAAAACGGAAACGGCACCAGCATCTTCAAGGGCGTAACAGTATGTTCAAGAGCACTCTGCATCCCTAAACTAACCTTTCTATAACCTTTCTATTGACTTTGTGTCAGTTAAAATATTACATGATAGAGATGAATGCATGACAAATAAAATGCAAAGGTATATTGAATTTTCCGCGATTAAACTGCGAACTCCGTTCAGCCTGAATGACTTTTCTATTATCAGTAAACCGTAACAGGCAAAATCCAACTGCATGAAAAATGTAGATTTTGAAAAACAAGGTTCACTAACCGTTAAGTTACAAATCAGAAGAAGTTCACTAACCCTTAAGTTATAACATGAACAAATCAGAAGAACTTAAACCATAAGTAGTTATTAAACAAAACGTTATATAAAATCCTCCAACCTATATTGTTAAACCTAAGGGATAGAAACAATTGCACAAAAAATACATATCTCATTAAAAAATGAATTGAAAATTCACTTTCATGCAGTAACCATTTCTGAAATATTAGTTGTTTTTGGTTTAAATGTTTCCGTACTTTTATTCCATTTCTTTCTCTGTTATCATTTAGTTATTTGTCATCCTCATATAGAAAGGTGAAAAAAAAGAAGCACTCCAACATTCACCTAAGTGGAAGAGGAAACTACGAAAAACCCAAGTCAAAAAGCGGCATCGAACCTGTGAACTCCCGAAGCTAGTCATACACATTACCTCTCAGTAAGATAACTGAAAGTTTCCGATTCATCTTCTTTTTCCCCAACGTTTCCTTTCAAAGAGCTTGGCTCTATTTATTCCTCCGTGTTTGCATAACACATGAACACGTTGTCCCAGGTGGTGTGTAAGTATACATTGCATAGTTTGAAATCATTTCGACAGGGAGGAGGGGAAGGTACCGCGAATAATGACTGGATAGAAATATTTTAGCATCTTCCTCCATGTCTGTTAACATCCTACCCTTAAAATCTAGATCTAAGCTTCAAATCTGACAGGAGTACTGTTTGTTATGATTTATGTCTTCCAACGTTATCATATTAGTCGGTGAATGAAGTGGGTGAAACGATACTCTAATGAGCCCAGGGTCCATTCGTTATTTAGGAGGGTATCTACCAGGGCAATCCACACAGAGTGAAGACTGATCCCCTCTCCCCCTCTAACGACCAGGGAGTTACCGAGCTGTCCCAGAAGGACGCCCAGCGCCTCCGTGGGGCTTTCCATAGGGCAAGACCTAGATACTAACATGCCTCCCTCCCCATCTCGTCCTGTGGACTTAAGATGGGATGGAAGTGGATACGCCACTTACGCGCGTCAATCCCAAAGGGGAATGCTACTGATTAACCTCGGTAGGGCCGCCTGGTGATCTAGCACACCTACTAGCTATGCTGGCTAGTACGCGGGAATACATGGCTTCCCTCAACCCCGTCCGGAGACGTACCCGATCTCCCACGGGTATCGGGAACCACTGCCCCCTCGAGTCCAACCCAACCAGAACAACTACCATTCAGGGAGCGGCTCGAACGTTCGGCCCGAGGTTCTTCTAGTAACGTCAGAGGTTCCACAAGTGCTAGTGGTCCGCAGCGCTCGCACCATAGCAGCTGAAGTGGACGGATCCCCTCCCCTAAGGGAAACCCCGGAAAACCTTTATCCAGATACTCACCCTGATCGGATAGGAGGATGACGACGACTCTTTGGTCGAGATTCCCCATGCTTCCTAGTGCTTACAAATATGAATGAAATGTAATGTGTACTTTATTTAGTACCAACTAGAACAAATTACCTAAATTAAAAATAAATAACCCTCTTATAGCACATATACCACTGAAGCTGGTACTCAGTTTTATCTTTGAATATATTTATAAAAATTAACATTTCATGTTAATGTAATAATCAAAAGTAACACAAACTGAAGATTCGTAGTAACAACAACAATAATAATCATCATCATCATCATCATCATCATCATCATCATCATCATCATCATCATCATCATCAGAAGAAGAAGAAGAAGAAGAAGAAGAAGAAGAAGAAGAAGAAGAAGAAGAAGAAGAAGAAGAAGAAGAAGAAGAAGAAGAAGAAGAAGAAGAAGAAGAAGAAGAAGAAGAAGAAGAAGAAGAAGAAGAAGAAGAAGAAGAAGAAGAAGAAGAAGAATGTATTATTATATGCACTGGGTTCAGAGTTAGTAAACAAATGTCATTTTTTCCACAGAACTTATGCAAATTCGTCCCTGCTTGTAACCTGTCAACGACCACGTCGGTTAACGTCATCGAATATGAGTGAACATTATTGCTAATGAGCAAATGTTCCAAAGGTAAAAAGCTACCAGTATGACATTAGATGTTAAAAGACGGCGTATAAATGGAACATTTAAAGATAAACTCGTGAGACTGTTTAATTGGATTTTAATACATAGAACAATACCAATCGCAATGGTTTACTTCAAATATCAGGTTTGATTATTTGTGAATGCTGAATCTTTAAAAAATGTTTAAAACTGGTAAATAGATGAGATTTTTAATGCAAAACATACCAAGATAAATAAACGGGCCTTTACACATATGTGTGATGTAAAACGAAAAATATGTAAATTGACGATACTTGGCCCGGAGAATGTATCATAAAAATGAAACAGCAAAGTCTTTAGGCATAATGCAATACCATTATTTGTGTTTTAGGGAATTTTTGGTGTTTTAGCAGAGATTTTGGTACACAAATTAATTATGTTTTTGCATATAGATAGGTGTCATCTGCGATGGAAATGTTGAGATTACATGATAGAACAAATGAAATCTCTTTGATAGCGCCGGCCGGCCTGACAGCGCAAATTATTAGCGATTCTCCCAACACGAGGGGGCAAAACAAACAAAAGAGGCCGGTTATAAATCGTCGTTAGTTGAACAAATAATCACAAATGTTTTCCCAATAAACTCGCCCCGGCAATTAAAATAGATTATTTTAACGGTAGCTTTGACAATAATTTGTGCGTTCGAAAAGCGGGCCGCAAGAATTTCATACGCCTGCCTTCCTAAGCATTGCTTTGTGGCTATATCCACTGCCGTTCATCTGAAATATGTCAATCATATGGTAGATATAAAACGTTATATACAGAACGAATATCTTTATCGCTACTGATAAAATATATTCTTATTCTGACGCCTGAATTTAATGTGATAAAACAATATACATAGTTCTTTCTCCGCAGAGATTATGTCTCTCAGCTCCGGGTTGAACCTGGAGGAGGGTGTGTATGTATACCCCTCTTCTAAAAGGGAAGTAACGTGTCACTGAACATAAAAGAATCTTACACCCTGAGAAAAGAATCGGTAATTTTCAATTGAACGAACGATTTCTACCTAGTAGCTGTTAAGTTTCAGAAATGCACGTTTTTGTGTACACTGAACGCCTTTGCCGAGAAATAAGTTTATAAGTCTCAAAAACCAATTGTCAAGTTGTACTGTGAATTCCACCGAAATAAACTACTGCACTTAGAGCAGCCACACCGAGTGGGATGACCAGGAGGTTTCACCTGTGGCTCGCATTCGGGAGGTCCGACCAAACTGACCCGTGGTTCTTTTTCGCGGGTTTTCCCTGGTAGCCGGGCGATTCCCCGAATTTCCTCCTCCCTGAATGGGAGTTGTTCGGATTGGGTTGGACTCAAGGGGGCAGTGGTTCCCGATACCCGTGGGAGATCGGGTACGTCTCCGGACGGGGTTGAGGGAAGGCATGTATTCCCGCGTACTAGCCTGCATAGCTAGTAGGTGTGCTAGACCACCGAGGTCAAATCGGTAGCCTTTCTCATTGGGGTTGGCGCGCGTAAGTGGCGTATCCATTTCCATCCCGTCTTGAGTCCATAGGACCAGATGGGGGGGGGGGCTTGTTAGTCTCTAGGTCTTGCCCTATGGAAAGCCCCACGGAGGCGCCGGGCGCCCTTTCGGGTCAGCTCGGTAACTCCTTGGTCGTCAGGAGGGGGCCAGACTTCACTCTGTGTGCTTTGCCCTGGTAGATACCCACGATATATATCCCTTCACTTCACCTCCATTATCATTTCATATCATCCCTCATCTGGGGTCTCTTTCAGGGTAGCAGTGCCGGCAGTGTCGGTGCTGCATGGCAGGATGATATGTTCCTGTAAACACCTTTGTCCTCCGGCAGGGCGGCTCAAGCCCGCTTATTGGGACCGTTGCAGGACCAAGGCGATTGGCATGCCAGTTCTACTAAACTGCCGGGGAGCTTCCAGGCTCCGGCATGGCGGCCTCCGGTCTTCGAGCCTACTAGGTGGGCTGCTTCAGGTTGCACTAGCCTGCCAGGAGTTTCCAGGTTCCAGCATGGCGGCCTCCGATCTCTGAGCCGTCTTAGTGTACTGTTTCGGAACCACGACAGGTGGGATGCCGGTTGTACTAGACCGCCGGGGAGTTTTAAACTGATAAAGTTATAGCGATTCTTCCCTCTGCGCTGTCGTGACTCCTTCTGGTCGGCCGCTCTCTGTCTCCTCTTGCCTCATTATTCGTCCCGAGGGTGACCCAACTTGGGGCATAGATACATAAAATCGATCTAAAGCAGCCCCTATACAGCAGCACATTCATGCAAACAGGAGTATTAGAGGATAACTCAAATCAAAAAACGCATCAGATGCAAGAATGTGTGCTAAGCGTGCTGCCAATATTAAAACATAAGAATGGCGATTATCACCATTATCACAATTATCACCCCGTTCTATATCCCCCGTATACTTTTCTCGGGGTTTTAACCGAAATGGCCATGAGCATGAATCCCTATTAGATTGGTATTTCAAAGTGTATATGTTATACCTAGTAATACTGAGGGGGTCCACATCAAGATCACAGAAGCATTCCTTGTCTGAGCGGTCGCAGTGATAGGTAACCAAATATTGGTAATGTTGTTTAACAAAAAAAGGAGGAGGCCAGGTTGAGCAAACAATCTGTGAGACACTCGCTCAAAGAATACTATTGTCTGCTCTAGTCACATAATATTTACTGTCTTGTTGGTAACAAATTTCTTCCGGAAGTCCGCACATGTGCTTACAAAAATTTGTAGTCCTGACACAAACACTCTGAATGCAAATGCATTACTAGTGCTACCATGTTGGTACAATACAATGTAATGTCACATAGGCCAAGTGAGAACAGATAATTAGGCATAGACAGTTTATTATGTATGAGGGCTCTTCAGACAGGCTCGAACTGAACTTACCAAATATACTTTTTAATTTTAAAGCTACTTACCTTAAACTCTGCGGGCATGTTTCCTGTGGTGTACAAACGTTCAAACTGATATTACAATTACTCTGAGATATAAATGAAAGCTCCTTACTACATGAGGTTTCAGAAAGAATAACATTTTTTTTCTTATCAGACAAAATAATAGTACTAGTTAAACATTTTACATTACTGTTATTTATTGAAAATTATTTTTTATTCTTTAGACATTAATTTGCAATACATGTCCGTGAATTTTCTATTATTAAGGAAAGCTATGACTGAAAATTTGAAATCCTGAACTAATAACGCTAGCTTCTTAAAATTTATATCATAGATGTAACTTAGTAAAATATGATACAGCCCAAATTTTATCAATTTCACTTTGATAGTTTGGAAACTAAGGTCAAATTTGTTTATTTTTGGTTAGTCACCTAAAAAGCCCCTTGCGACAAAATAACTTAAATTTTGGTCTATTATTTTAACAAGACGTTTCCAATACATCCATGTTTTGAATTTGTCCTAAGTTTCTCTGTGTCTCTTTAACTTTAGACTCCAGAAATTTTTTAAAGCTATGAAAATGGCTTTTTTTGGCCAAAATTTGACTTTTTTTTTTGTTTTGAAGTAAAGAACGTGTACCTAACTGCATCTCACAATAAAACCCAGGACAATTTGTATACACTGTGTCTCTATGAACGTGTGTAGCAAGTTTCATTAGTCTAACACCAAATCTGCGACGCAAGGAGCATTTTAAATAATGAAAAATGCTGAAATTTTAAATAGCGAGAATACAAGGGTAAATAATTAGAATTCATATATAACACTAGCATTCACGTAACTTTCAAACTAGATTAGAGCATTTAATGCCTTGCGGATGCTATCTAATCATTCTTTGGATTCAGGAAGGCTTACACTATTTTATAGACTAAAAAGAGGAAAAGGTGATTTTTTTTGACAATGTTCACGAAATTTCAGTCACACATCTCCTTAAATATGTTTCCACCAAAACCAATGGAATTGCAAACAAAAGTGATACATTCACATAACTTCCTCTACGTAACCACTTTACATATGTATAGTTCATACAAAAACAATTTATCTATTTATTTTAAAAACTGCGAATGCTGCGGAAAAAAAGAAGAACTCTAGGAACCTTATTTAGCCCTATATATTTCTTGTAGTTAGCTTTTATTAACGGCATTCCTTTGTTAAACAAAATTACGGAAAATTCAATCAAATTAAGGGAAATTCATTAACTATTCAAAGAAAATTCAATATATGTATTTTGTTTCTCTTAACCTAAATCGTTAAATAACTAAACATTCTAGAGGATGGTATAGGCTGAGGAAATGGTTTTGAAAATCATGTCGTAATTTAGAAGACGCAGAACTTAATAATAGAGTTAAACATACTTTTATGAATATAGGGCACAATATTTTTCATTAAAATTGGTAAAAAAGATGAAGAAAGAAAACATACTGACACGATGTAGCACCTCTTAAATGCATCTAAATGTAAAATTCTAAAAATAATTATGGTCATTTCAGGCCCAGATCAATGTCCCAACGTTGGTTAAGTTGTCCTCTCATGCATGAGTAAATTGAAAAAAACCAGCAGGGTGCAATGGCACAAGTGTTCTCGAATGCCCAACGGGGATGACCAGGATGAACAGTAAGTAGCCCATAGGAAAGCGGCCTTTCTCATGTGACTCACACGCCTTCGAACCATGCAGTCTTAAAAAACAGCTGTTTTCTAAAGTTTCAAATTCCAGTTCATCGATATTATCATCATTACACTTCATAACTAAGATCTTCCAGTAATCCCCACAGCTTAGTACGAGTCAACAAACAAAATTGCATTGATCATAGTTCTTTGATTTCTGCAATTCAGAACTTCGTTCAAGTAAAATTAGAACTCATAACGGAGAGGTCAATTTTTACTATTTCTATAACTTACTCGAAGTAGGTAGAGGAAGTATAGTATTCAACCCAAAGATTGGATATCGTGTTGTGTTGGTCAACGGCATTTTAAAGGGAATTACTGAATAAGTGGCAAACTTGACATTTAAGTTTACCGTTTTCGGAAGATTTAAAGGGAAAATTCTGAAGGAAATATTTCCATTTTAAAATAATTTGCAAGGAAAATTTCACTGCTTTTCTCTTGTAAAAGTTAATTTAATGACTGATTAAAATAGCACACTTTTAAGATATTTGCACATAACATGCATATGTTGAATTTTCTCTTCATTTTGAATGAATTTTACTATTTCTGTATATTTGTCAAACCGTATGGGACAAAATATTATTTATCTAAAATAGTTGTCAGGTTTACCATTCCCAGACTTTTTTTACTGGCTTGAATTTTGAAATAATTTATACTTTTTATGTGTAAAGTCGCCATCTGTTTTTTTTTTTTTTTTTTTTTTTCAAGAACGTGCAAGGAATGAAGTTGCCAGCACTGAAGACCCACGTTTCAAAAAATATGACAATCGTTCCAGCTTCCTGTATATTCTTATACAATTAAATGGCGCATCAAGAAACCATTTCATCAAACGTTATCTCGATGTTCATATGTATATGTAAAACAAGCTTTTGTAAGAATAGTGTTATGTATGAAAATAGGCAGCGAATGCCTGGTGAGTGGGTTGGTTATTCTTGGGGATATGAATTTACGTGTGCTTTGACAGAGTTTTAATTCTTTATTTGACTCTAGCTAAATACGCTTCCGATTCATTATTAAGACGCTTACCAGAAACTGCAAGAACTGTAATTTCCGATGATGAGAACCCATGTGTACTGTTCAATAAACGTCACCCAAATTCGCAACTATGATTAGAAACCAGAGAGCATGGACACAGCAAAGATATATAAAGGTCGGAGAGACCACAACATAATAAATTAACATCACCCAACACGTATCAAAATAAAGCTAATTGTACTGCTATTGGTATGTGATAAACTCTAGACAGCAGTGTTACCATAACTTTTAGAGAGGACTTAATATTTCTCGATTGTTTAGCACCGGTAGGTGCCGCATAAAATAAAACAGAGAGCCAGTGTGAAAATCTGGCTTGAAGGACATAAAGGTTGCGCACCTCGAGATGCACTTGTCTTCCAACAGGTTGAGTAGAGTAGAGTGCCGTGCCAGGAGGTAAATTCCATGATCGATATGTCGATTCAAGCTTTCCTTGGCCACGCCCATCATCGCGGCTCAGATGTTTATATTAGCCAAGAGTGCATCCGTCATTTTAACACGAGGCGGCGCTTTTCAAAGAGAACTTGTGCCCTACTTCGCATTCCTGCACTGCAACGAGAGGAGAATTAAATATTAACTTCTCGATCGTGTAACAAATCCTATTTGCAGTGGAAACCTCTCCTGAAGTTTAAAATACCACCTCGAAAAAATATTTAACTCGTTCGAAAAAAATAATTAAAGTAGTATTAAATTCTCTATTTATTTGTATTAGATCACGGAAGCGATGTAAAATACGAACAGGGAGTTCTTAATACACAGACCATAATGAGAACCGAACAAGAAGCCATGGGGTAGAATGCAAGCACGTAATTCTGTCATTGCAGTGGAGTAACTATAAGCTTTTACTTAAACACTTTTGTATCCAAATACTGTGGTAATCTTGAATACTATGACTGGCAGCCGCCTCATCTCACTCGTAGCAAGTTGAATGACCTGGCTCCGCGGTAGCCTAGCTCACGATATTTGCAACAAGTCCTTTGATATGTATGATTTAGTAAGCTGCGTGTGTTTGGTCTGAGCGGAGTATCTAACATACGGACTCTCAATTTGAATTTATATACAAATTCCTTGCTGTCACGGCGCCTAACAAGTCTGAGGTTAGAAATGATTAAAACAAACCGGATGTGGATTAGATAATAGACAGCCACCGAAGAAAAATTAGAACAAAAAGTCGAAGAATTAGAAGAAATAATACAGCGCATATTTCTTAATAATCCGACTTGCATTATCTGTTCAAAATTATCCCATGGTGTAATTGCAGAACATATCTCGAATACTTTCAATTTATTTCACACTGCAAGCATTAATCAGAGGAAAATTGATGGGCTGGTCCACAACGGCAGAACCCAATTGCGACATTCAAGAAAAATCCGGTAACAAAATCGATTTAGACATTGCAGGAAAGTTGAATTCACTGATATTTGTATTTTCGATTTCATTTCCCCTCTCCTAGTCACCCCTATTTTATATTTAAAATTGCATTCGTTATTATGACACACAAAGAGGGCGCCGGGGTAGCGCGGTGGTTTCGTTCGCGGCTCCCGTTCTAAGGGTCCCGAGTTCGATTCCCGGCTCTGGGGTTGGCGATTTTAAGTCGGCCCTATCCACGCCTTCACCTCTGTCTAGCACACGTGAAGTATCCCCTATGCCCAACGTGGTTCGGAGTCCACGGTAAAAACTGTAGGTCCTCTCACCTCACCGCCATCTTCACTATCACCCTATCATCGGAGGTAATGGACACCGCCCTCTGGGTGCCTCCACCTGAGAAATGGGTCCGGTCATCACTTGGTGGGGTGAGGTTACCCCGAAGGCCAAGGTTGCCATGTGGGGAGTGTTAGTAACTAACTAGCTTATGACACACAAATGTCCCAAAATGTTTAACATGCCGGTTAACCCATTTCAGAGGACATTCTGAAAGAACAACTCCTCATGTTAAGGATTCTTTAGAGTGGAAAGATTTTTTTTTAAAAAATACTTACTTTCCATCTTAAAAAATCATATCTTAACAGAAACTCTTAAGTCTAATAATTCTAGAGAAATATTTTGGTTTGAATTCAATACTTCAGCATTATTGATAGCAAAAATACAAAGTAACCACACATTTGTTTTCGCCATATGTTACGTCAAATTCCTATTTCAGCATTAGTTTCACTCCATTTTAAATATTTTCTGCATTTCTAAAGTAAATATTAAGCTATGTAACTTCCAGCTGGTTATACTAGAGCATGACGGCTTTGATTCCCGACCGGGAAAAGTTCCCAGGTTCTATCCCACTCACATGGGTGGGACTTTAAAGCCTGGGTATTCTTATTCAATTCACTAATTCCTGATAGGAGATAGGGGTAAGCACAAAAGACCTTGAAGTTATTAATTTTTACTTAATACCTAATGGAAGCAAGAATAACATTTTGACAAGCATCTTCTCACGATGTTCATTTTTTCACGCAATTTAAGACACCAACCTAGAGCGTTTCACCGCAAAGGGAATGTGATATGAGACAACTCGGCATGCCAAACAGAATACGTATTAAACACACACTTTATTCCCACACGTCAGACAGTTTGACACGAATTAAAATTGAATGCAACCGAAAAGGTACGGAACCTCCGCGCTTGCATTAAAGATTAAGGGAAATACGTGCATTTCTGACAAAAAGAAACTCGTTTGGCGTTTATGACATATGTCTACCTGTTTTTCCTACTTAGGTTGCCATGGTGAGCTACACTTCGAAATGTATACAAAACTAAACTTCGTATTTGAGATATTAGGACCAAAGTAGCATACCGAAGGTCCAAATTCAGAAAGCAAAGATGATCTTAGCTGCAAACCGAGTAATTTCCTTTGGCCAAAAATACTTCCTTTCTTACAAAAAAATCTGGCAGTATATGTAGGTGTGTGGGGGGGGGGGGGGGTTGGCTTTTAACTCATACGCTCCATTTACATTACTTTCTTCACCTACCATCGTTTATTTCTATACAGCCTCTAGAAATTGTTCGCACATAACTTATTTTCCTTCCTATTTGATGTTAATTAAGATATACGTTTCCAGAAATTTGGACATTTTGTTGGCAGATACAAAAGGGATCTAGGACAAATTCCTAAAAAATAGATCCTGCATGCTGGCTTTGAAATTTCACATTTTTTAGATGTCTTGTCAATTTCCCGAATGGATTAGCAATTATATATTATACAGAATTATACAATTATACAGAATCATTCCATAACCCCCGCAGAGTCTAGAAACGTAGGAGTGAATTTCCCAGTTTAAGATAAAATTAATAAAAACATTAATAAAAGTTAATATTCAGAAAGAAAAACATCAGTTGTTTCTCAAGTAAAAACTATACCCATGTGAACAAAAAAGGTTACAAATGAAACAAAGAAATCATTCTAAATGATAAGGGTTGTATGAAATATTTCAAAAACGTGGCTACCTGCTTTAAAGAAAATAGTTTCATGTTGAGAAAATAAAAAAATTACAATAAATCCTCCAATTGGCAGTATTTCTTGGACACTTTCTGTCACATCCTTCGAATCAATTATTTCAAAAATAAAATGCAACATTTATCAGACTTTTTCTGGTTTTAAGTTATGCAACACGAAGACCTTTTTTTGGGGTGTAATTGTACGTCCTCCAACTTTAAAGTCTATCGGACGGTGAATGAAATGGGTGAAATGAAGCTCAAATGTGTTCATGGTCCATGGAGCTTAGTGTTACCTGACATTCGTCTATCACGATAAGGGAAACCCCCGGAAAAACCTTATCCAGGTAACTCGACGACGACGATCATCATCATCATCTGGTCGCGAGCAATTGTTCCAAATTTAAAGCTACTGGGATGACTGGTCAAGGGAACAAATAACCACAGTTATAGGAGTATTACAAATTTTTATTTCCTCACAGCTTAGGATATAGTATCATTTTTTTGAATGGAATACAATACTTCGTTACTGACTAATGTAGAACAGAAAGTAATAAGACTGACTTTATCAACCAAAAATTCGATAAGATTCCACTGGAAATACGTGTTTTGAGTGTCCCTATATAAAGGCATTTTGGAAGAGAATTTAGGATAGAACCGCATAACTGTATAGAAAAAGTACAATAATTATCAAATTTGTTATTTAAGTTTACATTTTTCAAATTGGAACATAAAGATTTTCTCTTTAAAAAAAAAGAACAGTTGTTAAATTCGACATTTATTCGAGAAAATATGGGACACGAAAAGTTTCCAGAATGTCCAATGTTTTAGTTAAAGTACCAACTGAGATAGTTACATGCCAAAAGAAATGCATTTTTCCCCTCCCAATAGTCGGTCTTCATTCAGAAGGAATTTGTATAATTGGTAACGATAATGAGACGACTCTCCCCTTAAACTATTTAGATCGTTTTAAAACGTACAACGATATGTTTTTAGGCAAGTAAGTCGACGTGAATGTAGCATAAAACGTTTACAAATAATATAAAACAGTTATATATGAGACTAAGTTTTGTTGATTGTAACTCATATTACTTATTGTTATATATTGCCTCTATTTCGTTTTGCTAGTGATTCTTAATAAGCACCACAGGTTTAATGAGCCGAGCTGATTTCCTCTTCTTGTAACCTTCATTGAAATAGTTACTCAGTGATAATGATATAATCCCATGACTCGGGGGGCCCCTAGAACTGCTCCTGAAGGCGCCATACAAAGCTCCCTAGGCGTAAAATTAACCGTGCATTGGTCCCCGCCCGTACGTAAAAAAAGTCCGCACCTACTTGTACGAGAACAGGTGTTTCTTTGTGTCAGCAGATGTAGGCACTTAAACAGTTTTAACGACCTCCACTGTGTGCTAATAAGAGACGCATGCGCCGAGACGTGATCAAACAGACGGCGAGATTCGCCAAGGAGGTACATAACCATTTATGTCCAACACAAACTGATTTGGAGTTTATTTTTATCCTGCAGACGACTTCCGTTTTGCACAAACCACCATGTACTACGTTAACATAACAAAATCTTAAAATCAATTTTAACCACAACTATGAGGTAGGAAGCATTACTTCGTTGATTTCAAGCAATTGGAAACGAAATAAATCTATTGCACTCGACGACTCTCTCTCTCTCTCTCTCTCTCTATCT